>OZ010786.1:175692482-176923159 GCA_963932465.1 Maratus speciosus
GTAAATCACCCAACAGGTGGCGCTGTTATGATGAATTTTTCAGGATTTACACGATTTCCCCAATAGCTCTATCTTAAAAACTAACGCACGGATTTCATCAAACTTCAAATTCAGTTAGTCCTTGATATGACTTGCTACTGATTATGTGTTGGTGTAAATCGCCCAACAGGTGGTGCTTCTGTGCTGCCTTTTTCATGATTGCCTCAATAGCTCTATCTATAGAACTAATGGACGAATTTTTATCTAACTTCAGATTTAGTTGTATGTTGACACAAGATGTTGTTAATTAGGTTTTGGTGTTAATCACCCAATAGATGGCGCTGCTATGCAGGAAGTTTTACGATTTTCGCTATAGCTCTATCTCAAAAACTAATGCACGGGTTTTCTCCAAACTTCAGATTCAGTCAGACGTAGACATATGTTGTTGCTGGTTAGGATTTGGTATAAATCACCCAATAGGTGGCGCTGCTAGGCAGCATTTTGCTGGATTTAGAAGATTTCAGCGATAGTCAAATCTCAAGAATTAATGCACGGAATTTCATATCTTTAGAATCCTTATGAGATGCATAGATTGCCATTTAATTTTGGCAGTGTGATAGCCAATTTTGAAGTATTAACATGTATGAGATAGAAGAAAGTTTTGGGATTGGTACATCAACTAGTTTTACATACACATACATATATTAGAAAATAGAAAAGTTAGGTATTGGTTCTGAAAAATTACTACATACACGAGTAACCTTTCTGAATTTTTTTACATACACAAAATAAAATAGAAAATACAGATATTCGTTGAAAAATTAATGCGAAAAATTACACTTGCGTCCTCGAGCTAGTTTTTTATACTTTGGTTCACGTGGCGAACAGCTAATGCGAAGAGGGTCTTCAAGATGGGTGTCCGTTAACATCGAACAATACAGGGTGATTAAAAAAAGATGGGAAAATTTTTAAGAGGAGATAGTACACACCCAAATAAACATTTTGTATCAAAGAATGCATGGTCGAAAACTAAACGTAAAAAAGTTAGAGGGCGCCAAAAGTTATGTTCTTATACGAGGCAAAAACACACAATAAACGATTAAGTTAAGTTACGAAAAAAAATTTAATGGCATTTGATTACAATAAGTGCTCAAAACATTGACCGGCAGCTGTTATGCACGCAGTACAACGGCGAAGAACAGATTGGCGAATTTTCTGAAACACACCAGGCACCACCGCGCTCGCCAGATCTTTCATGTCTCGATTTTTTTTTTTGTGGGGACAGCTAAAGGCTCTTGTGTATGAGACTTCCATTGAATCCGCAGAAGAGCTTGGCGCCAAGCTTTCGGCTGCTGTAGGGGAAGTTTGCGATATGCCTGGTGTGTTTCAGAAAATTCGCCAATCTGTTCTTCGCCGTTGTACTGCGTGCATAACAGCTGCCGGTCAATGTTTTGAGCACTTATTGTAATCAAATGCCATTAAATTTGTTTTCGTAACTTAACTTAATCTTTCATTGTGTGTTTTTGCCTCGTATAAGAACATAACTTTTGGCGCCCTCTAACTTTTTTACGTTTAGTTTTCGACCATGCATTCTTCGATACAAAATGTATGTTTGGATGTATACTATCACCTCTTAAAATTTTTTCCATCTTTTTTGAATCACCCTGTATTTGTTAATCAAAAAATTCATTTTGGAGAAAGAAGTTTCGTAGATCCAAAAATAGTAGCCAGGTTAATAGCTAGTCTTTTGCAATTTTCATACTCTTCTGAGAAATGTTTATGCCAAAATTCGTCAGGGGATGCTGGTTTATACATTTGCAAGGAAATATCTTCTTACAAGTAAAATATCTCCATTTGAAGTAAAGGTTTTTCAGGACTGAACAACATCGCATCCACATCAGTCTATTCTGCGGCTGGAGCAACTTCATAAGGCATTTAAAGAATTGAGACAACTTACCTATGTCTGCAAAGAATTGTAATCTTACTTCAAATTCCTTCACAAGATCTGACATAAAACTTAGGAACACTGCAGTATGTATTTCGGAATTCTTCTTTTTATATCACAAAATTTTTGGATAATGAAGAAATTCTTCTTCATTTGCAATATCATTTTCGGCGGTCCAGGCTTCGACCTTCAACTGCCCGGATGTGGACCGCGGTCCGCCAGTTGCCGACCGTGGGTCTAGCGCATACCGTTCATCGAGACTGCTATCGCCTTCAAGAATATTTCCATCCAGATCAACCCCAGCTCCTACGAAGAGGTTTAAACACAGTACGATAACTAGAGAACAGAAATTCTGCTTTTTCAGAATTTAGTGTCACCCCCGGCATTTCCATTACTTTATTTTCTTCTGGTGGACTGGTGGTTTCTATTATTATGAAACAGCCATTATAAATGAAGCGTTAGGGGAAGATGAAAGAGCAGCCGTAAAAAGTTAGAACTCTGATTTTCTGGTCAGAATGGAAAAAAAATGGCCATAATTAAAAAAAAAAAAATTATGGCCATTTTTTTTCCATTCTGACCAGAAATTCGGAGTTCTAACTTTTTACGACTGCTCTTTCATCTTCACCTAACGCTTCATTTATAATGGCTATTTCATAATAATAGAAGCCACCAATCCATCAGAAGGAAATAACTCGGTTAAGCGGGACTCGGATAATCGAGAGAGTCTACTGCAAAACATATTTCAATTTTATGACTTAAAGCACACACTTTTATTTTATGTAAAATGACGTCATTTGCATTAATATAGATACTTAAAATTAAGTATAGTTTATGATAGCTCCATGTTTTATCCAAAATCCTTCATTTATATTTTTCTCAAAATAGCACGTATTTTAATTATTTTTTTTTTCAATTTTTATGAGAAAATGGCAACAAAAAGATATAATTGCTATTTTTCAACAATTTTTTCTTTACTTTCTACAGAAATGGCGAACTTGAATAGCCAAAATGAAACAAATGTCGCTAAAAACTACAAAAAAGTTAATATTTCAAAAACAAATGAAGATGCAGTTTTCAAACAAATTGCATTAAAAAGTACTTATTTTCCCTAATACGACAGTATGAACATTGAAAATGTGCGATGCTTATAAGTTTTAAAAAATGCTGTAGAGTAATTAATCGCGCAATGAAACATCGGATTTTGTTTTACGGCTAGCGTACACAAGATAACGTTATTTATTGGAGACAAAATAAGTTGGGGAAAAGAAATAGCATTCCGGGGGCTAAAACAAACACCACAGAGGGCGAAAATCCGGTCAGGTGCAAAACAACATTGCATATTGAATTTTCATCATAGGAATTATTCTCTAGGTCATCGGTGGTATCAGCTAATATTAATGTATATTTTTTTATGGAGTGCAATTAATTACATTAAAGTACACAAGCGAAAAGTTGGGTAAATTTAATCATTTTAACTAAATGACGAAAAGGTAGACCTCTTTGCTGAAGTAGCCGAGAAAAGTATTTCAAATTTACCATACCAAGAAAAATACAAGTACCTTTTTAAGCGAAATTGTTATTAACTGTCATTATGGGATTGAAAATGTGTTATAAGTGTTAAAGAAAAATTTTAAAGATTTAATGTATAGCATTAAAATCAGAATTTACCATCATTCCATTGGGCTCAATGTTTACGGGGGAAATATCTAGTAAGTCCATACTATTTTTGGATACACTGTGCACTTAAGGACAACATTTCAATGGTAATAAAAAAAAAATCAAATTGATCTCAATATCCGGATTTCACGGAGGTCGTTCACTGTGTGGCTCTGGCTATACCGACGAAAGCAAAATTTTAAATTCATGTACTAAATACGGTTTTTCAGCGGTTTTGCAACAGTTATTTTTAGACAAGTTAACGGGTTGCATTTT
This sequence comes from Maratus speciosus, assembly GCA_963932465.1. NCBI lineage: Eukaryota > Metazoa > Arthropoda > Arachnida > Araneae > Salticidae > Maratus > Maratus speciosus. Next base: position 175,696,339 of record OZ010786.1, read on the forward strand.
TTTAATAATGGAAATTTAATTTCCCAGAAACTATACTTGGAAAACAAAGAAATATATATTATTTTCAAGATATAAAGAGAAAGATGATCGATTTTCGTGGATTTTGAATTTTCTATTAACATTTTTATTTTATTTTTTACAAAATTTTATTTGTTTTATATTTTAATCGAGAGATGACGAATTAAGCTGGTTCATTAGAAAACTCAGGGCAGATGATGAAAAAACAGGTTTGTGTTTTAAATATTTTATATATTTTCGTTTTATTCTGGACATTTTGTCGTAACCCCAAGTCTGTCCCAATTAAATCCTGAATGGCCATAATCTTTGTATATGAAAACTAATAAAAACATAAATAATTTGGAAAAATAGCATACAATTATTTAAATCTTTGAGAATCTACTTTTTTTAACCCTTTATCTACTGACGTTACTTATAAGTACCATTAAAATAACTTATTATAAAATTAATTTAATACATCGATTAGTCGTAATTCAGTTTAGAATGAGTTATAGATACATTACTTTATCTGGTGACCAAAACATTATTAGTTACACATAACAATAATATTTTTAAAACGATCGATGATATCTTATGCCTTTGCATCTTTTCAGCTTTCTTGGCGTTGGGTGGGGGGTGGGGTGAATTTTTCAAATCGGAAATATTTCTATATTTCTATTGTAAGAACATTATAATTGTGCATTTCATAATTCTACAAAATACTAAGAAAATATTGAAAATAAAAGATTTGAGTGGGGTTACAAATATTGTACAAAATCCCTATAAATTGAAATTTAATTAATCCTTCTAAATCCATCAATCCTTCTAAAATCCATCTAAAATTTATTAAATAATTATGTAAATCTTCTAATATAGTTCAAACAATTCACGAAAATAGCTTAAGAAGATAAAATTTTCATAATTCAGTACATAAAGGGTTAAACACATATATATACAAATATTGCAGACATTACCATAAGAAATCTCAATTGATCAATGTAAATAATTATTTCGTTCAAAATGATGAATTATTATGTTTGATTTGCATAATTAATCTAGTATATTTATTCAGAAATTGAATTAATAATATGTTACAAAACGCGGTAGATCCCGTCTCGCATAAATTTTCCCTCGTAGCCAGAGAAACAGAACATCAAGAAATTGTTAATTTATAATAAACTAGAATGTTGTTTTAAAAATCATCACGTAAATATTTAATACTAAATTTTTGAAGACCTTTTCGTGACTGGCTAAATAACCTTTCAGAAAGGAAAACTTCGTCTGCTGTCAGAAAATGACAGTTAGTTTGAAATATACTTTTGTAAAATATGTTTTTAAAGTACTCTCAAGACACTTCAGTAATGAATAACTTGATGAAATTTTGTAACTTTTGTCAGAATATTAATTAAAGGAAATTTTTAAATATTCATAGAAGAGATTACCCAATATTTAAAAAATAAGTTTCTTGAATTTCTTTGTTTTTCAAAAGTTTAAGGATTAAATTTTTATAAATAATATAATGTGCTGAAATTTGCATTCCAATGACCATTTCATTTATATCTACCCTATATATATAAAATCCTAATAAAACGAATTTATGAAACGGATATTATGAAACGACTGAATTGAAACGAATTTATGAAACGATTTTATGAAAGGACTGATTAAACAACGGATTATGTTTCACGGCGATTTCTCCTTAAATATGGAATACTTTGCGATAAAATTAACGCCAAAAATCCGTATTGATCCGCAGATTTCAAAACTGGTATTAAAATTTTTAAAGTCGACTTAGTTTTCGAGATATTAATTTTTTTTCTAATTTTAAATACTTTTCTCTAAAGATGGCAACTCAAATTTCAATCATAACAGATATTTTTTTCATACCTTAGAAAAGGTTATTTGGTTTTTTGGTTTGATTTATGGTTATTAAACTAATTTGGCGACCAGTTTGGCCTCACCAGTTTGGCCCAGTTTGGTATGCTCAGAAATGTATCATGTCACTTTTATTCATAATTTAATTTACTTCACCAATCTTTCGCCAAAACTGATAGAGAAATCAAGAACTCAGTATTTTTATGTTAGCGGGACACAGGTGATAAATCGCCAAACATTTTTCCCGTTGCATTTTTTTTTTTTTTTTGTATTTCATTAATGTGATTTAAAATATAATCCTTTCATTCATTTTATTTAAAATACAAAACTTTCATTTAAAAATGAAACATTTAAAATTCATGGCTTTCACTTTTTTTTTAAACAAAACGATAAGAAAAATATTAGGCACAGATGTCATATACGCGGGTACCTAATTGGCGCAAAAATGGCTTTATTTTGATTGACATGGTAACCCGGCTATTGTTGTTTATTTAAAAATAAATGTTTATTTACTTTTTTTTTATTTTTTTTATTATATAAATTGTTTTGTTCTATAGTTAATTTTTTGGTTATTTTCTTTTAAATATAATAGAAAATAATTAAAAAATACGGTACTACTTATTTATTTCATCGACCAATTTCGCCAAATTATATAAATCGTCAAACCACTCGCCAAATTATACAGACCTATATTTTATTTTAAATAACGAAAGAACAAATAAAATAATATAGCATTAATAAATATACTAATAAAACGTCGAAATAAAAATCACTTGATGACGTAAACACGTGTAACTTGCTTAAAGTCAGCTGAATGTGTCATTTACGATCAACCATTATTGGCATTTAATCTTATAGTTTGGTGATAGATTTTCGGTCGACGCGACGGGATAACTAACTAGTACAAAAATACATATGTAATTGGCATTCGAACTGGTTTTCGCCAAATTTTCGTAAAAAAAATTATATGATATCTGACCACATATTAAATAATGCAACAAACCATGACATTTAATTTCAACTTCAAAGCAATGTTTTAATTTACAACTCGAAAACAAAAAATACTAACTGGCGAGTTGAATAAAAGCTATTGGCGAGATTTGCACCAGGCTAGCGTAACAGTACTAAGAATTCTTTTCGACCATGGCAACTTTTATGTAGTTTTATTCGAAAAAAAATTGTTTTTTTAATCAAAATGGAAAACTTTCGGCACAGATGTCATATAAGGCCCCATTTTGGCGCGATTTTTTTTTTCTGACGCCAATGTCATATACGCAACGGGTACTTACTGGTGCCAAAGTATCGTTATTTTGCTTGATATGGTAAGCCGGATGTCGTTGTTTGTGCTTTTGATGTTTTCCCCAAATTGGCGTCGTAAAAAAAAATCGCACCAATATGGGGCCGTATATGATATCTGGGCCAAACTTTCATATGACAACTGAAGGGATCAGTCCGTATTTATTTGTAGCAGTTACATGACTTGGACTATTATAATATAGACGAAATGATGGCGATAGAATAATATTTGGCGGCTTATCACCTGTACCTGGCTATTATAATATAGATGAAATGATGGCGATAGAATAATATTTGGTGGCTTATCGCCTGTACCTGGCTAACATTAAAGGACCAAAATGGCACCTGGAATATAAAAAGCGAAGTGTCCGCCCGGAACTGTTGATGATAATCACATGACTTAGGCTATTATTATAGAAATTGTTTTGAAATACCGGGAGACAAAGACTCTGTACACTTAATTAATTTTATTTTAACTTCTTTTTAAATGTTTAACTAATCCTCTTTAATCAAACACAAAAACAACCATTAGATGTCTTAACAGCAACTTATTCGGTCTTCAATCTCTGCAATCAAAGGGAATTGAATGGAAATCCGTTTACGCGGAGATCTGCAGAGCTTTTTTAGAATAATTCAATCTTCTCTAATATTTTTAAAACCGATCAGTTTTTAGATTCTGCTTTGTCTGAGCGTGGGGGTTGGCGTAGCTTGCAAAGGGCAGAGCCCCCTAGTTTACGTTATAAATCTGTAATCTCAAATTTCCACGTAAGCTGTAAACTTTAAAGTTGTTGGAAAAGTATACAATAAAATCAACGTTTCGTTCCGCTTCTGCGGAGGTCTTCAGGCTGACACACAAGTCTAAAATCTTTCAAGAATGGAAAGTCACTGACGACCTGGTCTAGAGGCCGCACTAAACGTCTCAAAGTTGCCAAGGCAACAAAAAGGAGAAAAACCAATCCAGACATGGAAGACGGGGGTTGGGGGGGGGGGGGGGGTAGGGGAAAATGGAACTGACTCTAAACCAATTTATAACATATTGCGCCAAATTTTATGTTTGTTGTAGGATAAATTATCATTACAGGTGTGTTGTCCAAGCTTAATAATCCTAATGGATTCTAAAATTTTGTTTAAGTATGGATTCTTGCTTCTTCAAAGGTAACTTCTTTAAAGGTTTGATTTAAGTAAAATCCTTACACTTAAAATGTTAGAATCTTTAAAGAAATAATCTAATAATTAGGCAACCGTATTTTTACTTTCTTCTATCCTCAACAGAAGAAAGTATTGTAATCGAAATTTTTTTCGACTTCCGGTTTTCGACTAATTTACACGTTTTAGGGGTCAGAGATCCCCAAAAACTTGTTTATAGAAAATGTCTGTGTGTTTGTCCGTCTGTCTGTCGCCATTGTACCAACAAAATGTGTATGAAGTTATGCATAGAATTGAACCAATTTTTTTTTTTAAATTCTTGCCTATGGCAAGCACGTCCTTCCTTAATTTGAAAAAAAAATCGTCGGTAGGAGGCACTGTAACAGCGATTTTTGTGAAATTTTGTGTGCGATTTTGAATATTGTAACATCGAAAAGTGTATGAAGTTATGCCTAGAATTGAACTAATTTTTTTAAGTTTTTGGCTATATCAAGCAGGTCCTCCCTTAATTTGGAAAAACTCGGCCGGAAGGGGGCGCTGTACTAGCGATTTTTGTTCGATTTTAAATATTGTACCATTGAAAAGCGTATGAAGTTATGCTTAGAATTGAAGCAATTTTTACTTTCTTCTATCTTCAATAGAAGAAAGTATTGTAATCGAAATTTTTTTCGACTTCCGGTTTTCGACGGATTTGCATGTTTTAGGGGTCAGAGATTCCAAAAAACATGTTTATAGAAAATGTCTGTCTGTCTGTGTGTCCGTCTGTCCGTCTGTCCGTCCGTCCGTCCGTCCGTCTGTCCGTCTGTCCGTCTGTCCGTCTGTCTGTCGCCATTGTACCATCAAAAAGTGTATGAAGTTATGTATAGAATTAAACCAAAATTTTATTATAAGTTTTTGGCTATGGCAAGCAGGTCCTCCCGGAATTTGGAAAAAATTCGCCGGTAGGGGGCGCTGATATAACAATTTTTGTGGGATTTTGAATATTGTACCATCCAAAAGTGTATGGAGTTATACATAGAATTGAACCAAATTTTTAGTTTAAGTTTTTGGATATGACAAGCAGGTCCTCCCTGAATTTGGAAAAAAGTCGCCGGTAGGGAGCGCTGTAAATGCGTTTTTTGTGCGATTTTGAATATTGTACCATCGAAAAGTGTATGAAGTTATGCATAGAATTGAACCAAATTTTTAGTTTAAGTTTTTGGCTATAGCAAGCAGGTCCTCCCTGAATTTGGAAAAAATTCGCCGGTAGGGGGCGCTGTAATAGCGATTTTTGTGCGATTTTGAATATTGTACCGTCCAAAAGTGTATGAAGTTATGCATAGAATTAAACCAAATTTTTATTTTAAGTTTTTCGATATGGCAAGCAGGTCCTCCATGAATTTGCAAAAAATTCGCCGTTAGGGTGCGCTGTAATAGCGATTTTTGTGCGATTTTGAATATTGCACCATCGAAAAGTGTATGAAGTTATGCATAGAATTGAACCAAAAAAAATTTTAAGTTCTTGGCTATGGCAAGGAGGTCCTCCCTTAATTTGTAAAAAAAATCGCTCGTAGAGGGCGCTGTAATAGCGATTTTTGTACAATTTTTGTGCCATTTTGAATATTGTACCGCCGAAATGTATATGAAGTTATGCATAGAATTGAACCAAATTTTATGTGTTTATTTTCGGTCATGTCTCGAAGGTCCTCCCTGAATTTGGAAAAATTCTGCCGGAAGGGGGCACTATAATTGCGATGTCTGTACCATTTTCATTATTGTACCATCGAAAAGTGTATGAAGTTATCCATATAATTGAACCAAAATTTTTGTGCATGTTTCTGGCTATGGCAAACAAGTCCTCTCTGAACTTGAAAAAATTCCGAAAGAAGGGAGCGCTATAATTCCGATCTCTGGGCCATTTTCATTATTGTACCATCGAACAGCGTATAAAATTATGCATACAATTGAACCAAAATGTTTGTGCTTGTTTTTGGCTTTGGCCAACAGGTTCTCCTTGAATTTGGAAACATTGCGCGGTAAAGGGGCTCCGTGCTAGCGATTTTTGTATACTTTTCTTGATTTTTCGTAGTTCTATTGTGCATCGGCGGCTCATGCAGCGGCGGGAACTCGCTTCCTACTATGCCGGCTATTCGCAAACAGCTGATAACGACAGAATAAGGAAAAATTAATAATTTTAACAAATATCATGATATAGATTAACTCGTTTTTAGTCCGTTTAATTGACTTGAGCAGAAATTTAAGATGAAAATCAAAGTTGGCATAGTATTGAACTAATAATATTGAAGTATTAACATGTGTAACTAGGTTTTGAAATATTGAGATGTATAAGATAGAAGAAAGTTTTGGGATTGGCACATCCAACTAGTTTTTAAAGTTCTTGCTTATGGCAAGCAAGTCCTTCCTTAATTTGGAAAAAAATCGCCGGTAGGGGGCGCTGTAATAGCGATTTTTGTGCAATTTTTGTGCCATTTTGAATATTGTACCATCGAAAAGTGTATGAAGTAATGTATAGAATTGAACCAAATATTTTGTGTATGTTTTTGGTCATGGCACAAAGGTCCTCCCTGAATTTGGAAAACTTCCGCCGGAAGGGGGCGCTATAATTGCGATGTCTGTACCATTTTAATTATTGTACCATTGAAAAGTGTATGAAGTTATGCATAGAATTGAACCAAATTTTTTCTGTATCTTTCTAGCTATGGCGAGCAAGTCCACGCTAAATTTGAAAAAAATCTGCCGGAAGGAGTCGCTGTAATAGCGATGCCTGTGCCATTTTCATTATTGTACTATCGAGAACTGTATAAAATTATGTATAGGATTGAACCAAATTTTTGTGTATGTGTAAGGCTATGGTCAGTAGGACCTTCCTAAACTAGAACAAATTCCACCATAAAGGAGCGCTATACTTGTGTCATTTTCATTATTGTACCATCGAAAAGTGTATGAAGTTATGCACAGAATTGAACCAGTATTTTTGTTTTTGGTGTATATTTCTGGCTATGGCAAGCAAGTCCTCCCTGAATTTGAAAAAAATCTTCCGGAAGGGGGCGCTCTAAGTCGATGTTTGTGCTATTTTCTTTATTGTACCATCGAAAAGTGTATAAAATTATGCATACAATTGAACCAAATTTTTTGTGCATGCTTTTTGTTTTGGCCAACAGGTCCTCCTTGAATTTTGAAATATTGCGCGGTAAAGGGGCTCTGTGATAGCGATTTTTTAAATACTTTTCTTGAGTTTTCATACACTGTAAAAAAAAATGGTAACGTTCCATGTAAAATCCAGGAACGTTTCGCCTTTTCTCAGGTTTTCAGAATAATTTAGCTCTTTCCTGTGAAATTCTGGTTTTCTTATCTGAAACGTTCCTGAACCAAAAGTTGGAAACAGCAAAACGCTGCGGCCGCCATTTATTATTTTTTACTTTCTTCTATCTTCAATAGAAGAAAGTATTGTAATCGAAATTTTTTTCGACTTCCGGTTTTCGACGGATTTGCATGTTTTAGGGGTCAGAGATTCCAAAAAACATGTTTATAGAAAATGTCTGTCTGTCTGTGTGTCCGTCTGTCCGTCTGTCCGTCCGTCCGTCTGTCCGTCCGTCCGTCTGTCCGTCTGTCCGTCTGTCCGTCTGTCTGTCGCCATTGTACCATCAAAAAGTGTATGAAGTTATGTATAGAATTAAACCAAATTTTTAGTTTAAGTTTTTGGCTATGGCAAGCAGGTCCTCCCTGAATTTGGAAAAAATTCGCCGGTAGGGGGCGCTGTAATAGCGATTTGTGTGCGATTTTGAATATTGTACCGTCCAAAAGTGTGTGATGTTATGCATAGAATTAAACCAAATTTTTATTTTAAGTTTTTGGCTATGGCAAGCAGGTCCTCCCTGAATTTGGAAAAAATTCGCCGGTAGGGGGCGCTGATATAACAATTTTTGTGCGATTTTGAATATTGTACCGTCCAAAAGTGTATGAAGTTATGCATAGAATTAAACCAAATTTTTATTTTAAGTTTTTGGATATGGCAAGCAGGTCCTCCATGAATTTGCAAAAAATTGGCCGGTAGGGGGCGCTGTAATAACGATTTTTGTGCGATTTTGAATATTGCACCATCGAAAAGTGTATGAAGTTATGCATAGAATTGAACCAAAAAAAAAATTTAAGTTCTTGGCTATGGCAAGGAGGTCCTCCCTTAATTTGTAAAAAAATCGCTCGTAGAGGGCGCTGTAATAGCGATTTTTGTACAATTTTTGTGCCATTTTAAATATTGTACCGCCGAAAAGTGTATGAAGTTATGCATAGAATTGAACCAAATTTTATGTGTTTATTTTTGGTCATGTCACGAAGGTCCTCCCTGAATTTGGAAAAATTCTGCCGGAAGGGGGCACTATAATTGCGATGTCTGTACCATTTTCATTATTGTACCATCGAAAAGTGTATAAAGTTATCCATATAATTGAACTAATTTTTTTGTGCATGTTTCTGGCTATGGCAAACAAGTCCTCCCTGAACTTGAAAAAATTCCGAAAGAAGGGGGCGCTATAATTCCGATCTCTGTGCCATTTTCATTATTGTACCGTCGAACAGCGTATAAAATTATGCATACAATTGAAGCAAAATGTTTGTGCTTGTTTTTGGCTTTGGCCAACAGGTTCTCCTTGAATTTGGAAATATTGCACGGTAAAGGGGCTCCGTGCTAGCGATTTTTGTATACTTTTCTTGATTTTTCGTATTTCTATTGTGCATCGGCGGCTCATGCAGCGGCGGGAAATCGCTTACTGCTATGCCGGCTATTCGCAAACAGCTGATAACGACAGAATAAGGAAAAATTAATAATTTTAACAAATATCATGATATAGATTAACTCGTTTTTAGTCCGTTTAATTGACTTGAACAGAAATTTAAGATGAAAATCAAAGTTGGTATAGTATTGAACTAATAATATTGAAGTATTAACATGTGTAACTAGGTTTTGAAATATTAAGATGTATAAGATAGAAGAAAGTTTTGGGATTGGCACATCCAACTAGTTTTGCTATAATCCGTTGCTCGCGCGCGAGTGTCGAAAAAGAATTCCTTAAATGAATGTAAAAAAATCAATATGGAATGCAAATAAATCAATAGACGACATAATCCTTTACGTCTCTATTGTCAAGACAATTCAGATGAAAATACAATACCTCCGTGACATCGCTAAGAGATTATATCTCGTACTTGTGTGTGGAATGTTTAAGGAGCAGACCGTGTAAAAAAAATACACCTATTATTTGGATCTCCATTAACCAGGGGACCATCAAACATGATTCTCACCGATTTTGATTAATTTAAAGTATGTTTTAGAGTTCTTATCTCTAATTATTCTTGTGAAAGGATTTCTTCAAATGGGACTTAGATTTTCAGAAATTAGATGCCGAGGTTTAGCATACGTTTCAAATACCCATTAGTTTGCAGCTCTCAACGTGTCTTTCGTGGTGTGGACGCAGAAAGCTCGCACGCCACCCTTACGGCCCGAGTTCGATGCTACCTCTGGACTTTTTTTTTTCTTTTTTAATTAATTTTATATTTTAACACTTTATTACAATTTGATTTAAATTTGATATATATTTGACACTTTGAATTGCTGCAAATTTGAATTTTTTTTTTTTTTTTCGGAAAAAATATACAATTATTACGTTTAGGTTTTTTTTTTTTTTTCATGAAAATTTATATGTATTTTATCTAACTTGTAAACTAACATAATTACTAACGAAAATCCAAAATATTTTATGTCTAGATTTTTTTTCTAATTATTATTTACATTTATATATTTTTATATTTTAAGCAAAGTTCAGAAACAATATATCATATATATATTTACTTTATTGAATTTTAACTGAAAATTTAATTTTCCGTTAAATTATAAATAATAATTTTGATGTCAATTTCAAAATATTTTTTCATTCTAACAAATAATGATAATAAAGCGAAAATTGTCAACTGGAAATGTAAAAATCGTCTGCGGATCCCGCATGCTGTGAAATGTCAGTAATGTTTTGCTGTCAACAGAAATATTCCTGGTATTTCGCAGGAAACTTACTGGCATTTCTGTAGAAAGTTTTTAACATATACAGTAAAGTTCCAGTCATTTTCAAGAAATGTTTCTTGGAAATAATGGGCAACTCAGCTGCCCATTTTTTCCCAGGAACGTTGCGGAATTTTTTTTACAGTGTAGTTCTACGTCCATCGGCGACTCGTGCAGCGGCGAGAACTCGCTTCCTGTTAAGCCGGCTATTCGCAAACACCGGATAACAACAGAATAGGGAAAACTATTAATTTAACAATTATCATGATATAGATTAACTCGTTTTTAGTCCGTTGAATTTACTGAAGCAGAAATTTAAGATGAAAATCAAAGTTGGTATAATACTGAACTAATAATATTGAAGTATTAACATGTGTAACTTCTTTTTGAAATATTAAGATGTATTAGATAGAAGAAAGTTTTGGGATTGGCACATCCAACTAGTTTAAAATGAAATCAGAGAAAAAAAAAAACCTAAAGCAATTTTATAAATCTCTCACCACTTCTTACTGATTAATAGTTCCGTTGCTAGTATAACCATTTATATGGTTAAAAAGAAGAGATTTATGCGGGGTTCCGTTTCGAGTTCGTAAAGCCATATCATAGTAGCTTTTGTGGGAATTATATGACAATCATATTTTAAAAAAGAATCCCTAGTGCTTCCCTACCTCAGATCGCAGTTTTTACTGCTGAAAACAAATCATAAATTGTGAAAAGAACTGGTGATTCGGAGAAATTACATGATGGACGACCGTAAAAGCAGTCATTTTCTGTTGAGATGAGTTCTTGGTTGAATTCAGTTAAGTACTGTTCAGGTCCCTCTCAGACAAGATGTTTTTGTGAAGCTTTGTATAAGTTTTGCAAAAAGTTCTTTGGGATAGAATTAATATTAACCGTATGGATTCTGTTATGAAGCATAATATTTTGAAGATATCCCTCATTTATTAATGCAAATAGATAGATAGAATTACTGTAAATAGCGTTTTTCTTCAATATATATATATATATATATATGTGTGTGTGTGTGTGTGTTTCAGAAGAACAAACTGATTTTCAAAATTCAACATATTACACCCCATTTGCCATATTTATGATTTGGGTCATATCCATGAAGAGTCAACTGTTTTCTCCTGGCATATTGTCTGCTATAAGAAACCTAAAACTGACTGATTTGCAAAGGATTCCTCCTCGTTATTCCAGCGCATTAAATAATGAACTCTTGCTCATATCTTCCTCATAATGCAACGACAATTACCTTTAATATGTTACCTATAAGTAAGATAAACTCATATACGCAGTACAAAAGCACCAAAAACTGACAACAGATAAATAAAGTAGGAAAGTTTGTTCATTTCCCCACAAGAACGATAAAATAAATTAATGCAGTTCTCTCTGATCCTTCATCAGAAGTAAAACTTTGTTAGAAGACAATTGCAAAAGGCAAGATGCGGAAGTTGGCGATATTAAATATTCATACCTTATTACTTTTAACTTAGTTTTTATACTTTGTTTATTAATTTTCAGCAAACAGGGATATAATACAATATTTCTGATTTAAAAATTTCCATACATGAGTTTTAATGTATAATACACACATGTATACATCATTATATTCACCACTACTAAGGATTGTTCCTCAGAACATTTAGTTACTCTCTTAATAAAATTTTAATGTTCCACAATTTTCTGAAGTTTTAATGGAATATCAGTGTTCAATGGTTACATTCAAGTTACAAGTTACATTCGGTATTTAGACAATTTCAGTACAATTTTTAACTCATCACCTTTTTTTCCAAATCAATAACAGACTTTTACATTAACTTTTGCAAAATATCTTATGTTGACTAAAATTTCAAAATAATCTCTTATCAACATTTTTAAAAGCAAAAAATTTAAATTTTACAAAGCAATAAACTCCTTAAATAGAAAAATAACAATCTTTGAACTAGAAACTTCTTTTCTTAGATTTAAATTACAAATTTTGGTAACTTGAAATTTAATCTTCTTACCAGTAAACTACACCTTAGTGTAAAAAGGAAAAAAATAAGTAAGCAGCAACCGAATTGTAACACATTTGCTCACGCATAAATTATTTGCCCTCGTTTCCGCGTTATCGAGATATACAGGGTTAATACAAATAAATGACTGGATTTTGAAAATTTATATTTTCAAAACTATTACACACATTATAATAAGTGATATATAAAAATAAAGAGGATCATTCCAAGTTATTTTTCAGTTACAAATCCTTGGTGTGTGAAGCTTTCGTAACACGACTAACACCAAATCTTTAATCAAGATTGTTCCACACATTTGGCAGTTTTGACCAGTCAACTATTCTTAATGCAGCACTGATGGATTAAAGCACTAAATAATGCTTCACAAAATAATGCTAAATTATGCATAACGTAAAGCGATGAGAGTTCGCGCGGTAGGAGAGATTGCGCACAAAGAGATTCGACGGGAAGGAATAAAGTGCGCGCGCAGCGACTCCAGATAGTTGTACAGCAGCATTAGTGCAGTGTCTACATGAATGTTCATATTGATTGTTACAAGCGTCTTGGATAAAGCAGTGCTATTTTGTTTTGTTTTTCCAAAGTAAGTGCTTGAATTTTCATAACTGTTTGTCAGAATTTTTATAAAAAGTCAGTAATAGAAAATATTTTGAACTTAAACGATTTTTTATAAACTACTAACCTGCACTAACTATGCGAACACAAACAATTCATTTTAGAAGCGGCCATATTTAAATAAAAGGCCGCGCAATCTCTTCTATCAAAATAGGAGAGTTTGCGCATCTGCTACTTAGGAGAGATGGCGCATTTCCCCATAAGTTTAAGTGCTAGGAGAAATTACGCAGCTTATTGATAAATTCGTATGAATCGCAAATTACGTGTAAAACATATGAATGAATCAATTTTGAAACAACTTCGGAAAAACACATAATTATCAATACTAAATTTCGCAACAAATTAATTTGCAAAAAAATACTTTTTCAGATAAAAATTTTATTAATAAATTAATAATACAGTTGTTATTAAATTAATTTTATGTAATTATTTTTGTTAATAAATTAATAATATATTTGTTAATAATTTAATTAAATATTTATATATATTTTTTTAATTTATGAACAATTAATTTGATAATAAATTAATTTTGTTAACTAAAATAAATTTTCTAACACAATGTTTTGGAAAAGCTCTCACCCATTCCAAGTAGTGTAATGCCATCGAAATCAAAAGGATACAGAGTGCAACTAATGTTACTGATCCACAAAATATGCATGAAAAAATGCTTAAAAAGGATGCCGCTACAGAAAGAAAAAACACCAGCTGAAGATAAAGTACTTCCACAAAAGGTGGGATAAAAATACTCAAGGAAAAAAACCGAAAGTCAATGAGGATGAGTGCGCTGAATGTTTGGAATTGTACCAGGAGACAACTTAGACAACTGACTGGATTCAATGCATTGCTTGTTGCAGGTGATTGCACGAAAAATGCACGATTTACAACAATAAGTTCATCGATTGTGGACGACGACAACTTCGGTTATCAAACAAAATACAATGACACTGTGGAAATGGAAATGAAGTAATTTTCAAGTTAAACATGTTATCAACTAGATTAATGTTATTTTGTAATCTTAGTAGGGCTTGCTTTTTCTGAAATTTTAATCTATTTAAATTAAAATTTTTAACTGTTGTTAAAATTCTTTCTTTTATTTATTATTTAAACATTTGGTTGAAATATTCACTCCTAATACAATAATATTTACTCACAAAACCTTTCAACAATATCGATTAAGTGTAATTATTATTGTTAACAATTTAATTGTACTTATTATTAATAAAAATCTCTTCTACCTATGTGCGCAATCTCTCCTACCTGTAAGGAGAGATTGCGCAAAATAGTTTTCTTGGTTTTATTACTGCTGTTCTATTAAATTACAGTATAATAACAAAATAACAATGGAAATGCATAAAAAAAATGAAGTCAATATTATTCATGTATAGTTTATATTTAGATTTTTTAGTATTATTCTTTTGAAATGTGCGCAGACTCTTCTCGTTTTACGTTAAGTGCTGCATTATTCAGCGTTTTAATGCATCAGAGCTGCATTATTTAGTGTTTTAATGCACCAGTGCTGCATTAAGAACATCTTTTCAATATAAAGCGCCCTTCACAGAGAGCCTAAAACGAAAATGAGATGTCTTACTTGTTTCTACATTGAAAATATAGTTTTGAAACTAAATAAAGTCACGTGGCACCGATTATTTCCCCAAACAGTTTTAAATGATAAGAAGGGAAGCTACTTTTGCTTTACACCATGAACTGTTTCGCTCGCTGGCTGGCGGGATAACCCCCTTCTTAACGCTAGTTGTTTTAATTTGCAAATTTTAAAATTTTATATCTCGATAACAGGGATACGTGGGCAAATAATTTATGCGCCTAAAAACACGTTTCAATATACCCTTTCAATTGCTACTTATTTAATTTTTTGGGGGTAGTTTCCTAGATGTTAAGGAATTGAAACTGATGATCAGTTTATCCTCTTCAGACCCGAAGGCAAAACACGCGAATACACATTCATTGATTTTGCATAAAGAAAAAGACACCATAGATGACAGAAGGATCCCTTTTTCTGAAAGTGATATTTTAGGCGGCTGGTAATACAGGCTCACAAATACGGATCTAAAATTACTAACACCCTTAAAATATCGATTTAATTATTGATAACCTAAATTACGCAGTAACAAATTGAAGGTCTTTAATTAATTGAATAATATACAAATCCTCAAAGTTTTTATTGTAAAGGGTTTAACCTTTCACTGCACGTTTTTCCTTTTCCTTATGAAAAAAAATAATTTGACTTCTTTAGGTAGTCAAATTACAGGAAAAATAATAAAAAAAATCAGACTTCAAATATATTTTTTAAAATATGGATTTTTGTGATATGTGCCATATGTGTCCCAAAGCACACAATTAGATATTTACTGTTTTGACTAAATGCGGTACAAAACCCACAGTACTTGTGTATTAGATACACAGAAAGAGTGTAATATGAATTAAAATTTTATAGTAGATATTTAACCCTTTCAGGAGCAAGCAATTGTGCCTCTGTAATATTGAATTCACACCGGAATATTCAAAAAAATTATTTTAAAATAAGGAAAAGCAATTTTGCAAGTTTTTCCTTCCACAGTTAGAAATATAAAATTTAATTCAAGTTTCTGCGACGAATCTTGGTTAAAATTAGTGCGAAATAACATATCTCAGTCCCTCTCAAGGGGTTAAAATGTGCAAAAAAAGTAAAAATTAATTGTACAAATTTCAAAATACAGATTGTAAAAAGACATGAAAGGAAAAAATGTATAGAAAATTGCTTTACTATAGAATAAAGTATCATGAGAAAGCAAATCAAAAGTAAAAGGATTGTAAAAAAGAGCTTTAAGAGCAAAAAAGTTTCAAATGTTCATTTTAGATTAAACATAGAGTAACATTTTCTATCTCGATTTATACATAAGGCTACTCCACATTTTAAACACTTTATGAAAGTTTTGCGAGTGCAATTTGGAATTCCATGTAATCCGGCAAATGACATACTCCATCTAATCTTATATCTTTGACTAGCATTGCAGATACAAAATATTTATATTTCTTGGCTAATATTCCCCTTTCTACTTTAGACATTCTTGGGCGTCCTCTTTTAGCATTTAGTGTTTCGCTTCTAATTTTAAAAAGGCAGATTTCAACCTCTTCTTTGAATTTAGCCAACATCATTTTTGTTAAGGAAATATTTTTGTTCACTTTTTAAAATAAGATCCATGAATTTATCATAACAACTTTTTAGATACCATTTTATTTCTGTTTCTTCCTAAATGGCTGTGTAGTAAGTCTACCCCACCCATGTGTTTATTGTATTGTTTTACCACAAAATGACAAGCTATATCAGTCTTTTGTTTACCTTTTTATCGAATCGAGAAATATTTTCTGTAGAGCGACTCACAGCAAATGTTGACAAGAAATTAACTGGCTTATTATTCAACCATGTACCACATGCTATTTGTGTACTCTTAATGCATGCTACTTGTTCTAAACTATATTCTATTTTTTTTCCCTTTTTATCTCAGATTTCAAAGGGAGCATACAATTAGGAATTCTATTGCGTCTCACTGTGGCCAATGAAAGCATTCCTTTCTGTGATAAATTTTCATGTAATGAATTGAAGTAATTATCAAAAAACAACTTTTCATTTTGATTACGCGAAGTTAATCTACTGAGACACACAGCAACATTAGATGCTGATCCTAAATCTGGCTCATTTTGCGGGCGTATGTCAACATTTTCCTGGCCACTATATAATTCAAAATCATAGGCAAAACCACTTATACCACATAAAACAAAGAATTTAAATCCCTATCTATGTTGTTTATTGGGAAAATACTGTTTCAAAATGTTACAGTTTTCTCATCTATTGACAAACATTCTTCCATAGCAACTTGCATAACGCGTTTTCTGATATGAAATGACAAACTGACATTGTTATGTATTGTATGCCCGTTCTATTTGAGGTCTTACTTTAAATAGTCTATGAAGGCCCTTCATGCCTCTAGTAATTTCTTTAGTATTGTAATTAAATAGTAAAAATTATCGGATTTTTAAAAATTCTTCGAAAGACATTTTCTCTTTATTGTTTGGTTACTTAAAATATCACTCTAGTAATATCTTGCAGATGATAAATGTATAAGTGGCATTAGATAACAAATTCCCATATAACGTTGAATATCCGTAATGAAAACTTGTAAATATTGAGAAAGATAGTTTTGTATGCTGTATCTATGTATCTCTTCTGAAACAAGGTTCAAAAGTTCATGGTTAAAAAAAAGGTGAAAAATTGATAGGGAGTTTCCAGAGCCATACTTTCTGCACTTAAGGAGTTACTTCCTCTATATTTTATTTGCGCTTCAGGAATTTTCAGATTTTATTCTTCCAAATTAGTTTTTTATATTCGTCTTTCCTTTTTGATTTTTTTCTATCAACACTGGGTCCAGCAGGAGTATCTGCAGCATCTGAAAGAATAAAATAATCTTTCTCTAAATTGATGCTTCTCAATCTATACATTCAGGGGTGGCCGGGGACGGACATTCGACAGAAACATTCATATGTACTCCCTAGATAATTTGAAAATTTGTATTGTTTAGAAATTCAATCCCCACCCCACACACACACACTCCCGGCGCACATAAATGTCCCTCCTGCGGAAAAATGTCTGATTTCAACACTTTTGAATTTTACTTGTTTTTTTTTTTAACTTTTATATAGTACTTTTAGTAGCATTTAAAATTAATTTAATATTAAATATAAAAACTTACCTCCTGTTGCAGTTGAATCAATTTCATGTGTCACATCTTTTGTTATCGTGCAAGTCAACGTCTGATTCAGATGAAAAAATAGCATATTCAGTTCTATTTTTTGCTGGTTTATATGTTGAATCTTCCCAATTATCATCAGAAGGTTCAAAAGATGCATCATAAGTATCAGATGCAATTAATATTGCATTGATTTCATCTTGCGTTTTCCCTTTGCGCGCCATTTTTCATTTGAATGTACTATGAGCTTTATGCTCTATGTTCCATATCTGGCCCAAACACAAAAACAAGATTTCAAGCTGAAGTACTGAAATATTTTAGTTTTAAGCAGCCTAAATAAGAAATATGTGATATACTTGAATGTCTAAAATTTTATATTGCAATACTTTTAAGATTTTTTGGTGAAAAAGTTGAAGGAAATTCTACTGTTGTTTACGATACAGACTGATTTTTTTTTTAAAAAGAAAATCTAATAATAGCTATCTAGTACTGCCATTCAGTGAAAAAAACAGGTACAAAACTCTTTGTTTAAATGTTCTATATATGGCACAAAGCTTAGATAACCTATATTTTTTAGATACCATAGGAAAATAGAAGGATTTTATTGGTATGTGCCAGATGTGGCACATCGTGCAGCGAAATGTTAAGTTAATTAAGATATGAAAAATTCTTATTTTCCTGGACACACAGTCTGGAATGCATTTTGCAAACTCAAATGATAAAAATACTTATTTTATGAGAAATTAAGCATCAGTGCTGCCCTTTATTGGTATTGAGCCAAAACCGAAACATTTAGCTACATAATTTGTAAAGTAAAACTGTAAAACAATCAAATAATTTAGTTTTTATCCTCCTCGGTTTGAAGTATCACATATGATACTTGAGAACCAACGAGGTTATAGAATTTCTGTTTTGGACGACATGAGAAACGGTTATTAGGAGGACTAGGATGCAAGGATTTTAACAGGTAACAATCACATCTTGTCCGGACTCATTACGACGAAATTCATACAAAAGTGAGAAATCCTGTCTTACTTCTTTAAAAGGATA
Organism: Maratus speciosus; assembly: GCA_963932465.1. Taxonomy (NCBI): domain Eukaryota; kingdom Metazoa; phylum Arthropoda; class Arachnida; order Araneae; family Salticidae; genus Maratus; species Maratus speciosus. The sequence continues at coordinate 175,715,124 of OZ010786.1, forward strand.
CATCATGCGTATCTGCAGAAGAAAAAAAATATATATTTGTGTGGAAAATCATTTAAATGAAAAAAAAAATGCATAAAATGCAAAGAAGCAAGAAAATTAAACCAAGAAATTAAATTCTCAAAAAAATATTTTATTGTGTCGTGTATCTAAGAACATAATAAAATACACTAAGATATTTCGATCATTTAAAATATTTAGCTAGAATCCCTAAACAGGTATCATAAAAACTCTTTCCATTCAAATTCATTCGTAATAGAATTTCCTTTTCTTAAATTACAATTGTAATTGATTGTATTTTTCTTCTTTAGGCAATGATTTCTTTCATTTAATTATCTAAATAAATGATTAGGTACATAAAAGCACACTCTAAAAAATTCATTTTTATGCACTGAATTTGAAATCTTTGAACATTATTATGTTTCAGCAAATGTGAATACGATGCAAATTTTCTGATTACTGATAAAGGGGATCAATATAAATCACATTGATCTTGTCGGGCGATTTAGAGAGATTAAAAAATCAGCAGCGTAGATTTCGAAAATAGATTTTCAGTTTATTAATATACTTAATATGGCAATTTTTCATATGGTTAAAAAGCGTGATGGTGGTAGTTTTAACATGGTGTTAGTGGCAAGATATTAAATTGCTTACAATACATAACAATGTCAGTTTGTCATTTCATTAAAATTGTGTGATGGAGACATTTATAACATGGGTTGTAGATAGAGACAAAACATAAAATTGTTTGCAATAATATAAATACAGACGTGTGAAAATTATTAGAATAATTGTGAAATTTACATTAAAATCTTGTTATATTAAAGAAATAATACACTTAAAAATATTGACCCATTTAATATTTAGTGTACATCCCCTTGTTTCTTATTAAAGATTCAATACTTCTTGGCATATTTTGTATGAGTTTTTGGCAATTAATTTGTATTTAGTTGTCGTGATACCAAATTTGGATGAGTTTTTCTATCAGAATGTTCTTGTTTGTGATGCTCCATTTCTTTAATTTAATTAAAGAAAACATTTCCATGGCCTGGAAACAGTCCAGATATGAACCCATAGAGAACCTTTGGGCCATTGTAAAGAAAAAAAATTAAAGAAATACAACATCACAAACATGACTAGTCTGATAGAAACACTCATCCAAATTTGGCATCATGACAACGAAATACAAATAAATTCCAAAAAACTCATACAAAGTATGCCAAGACAAGTATGCTGTCATTTCTTTAATAAAAAACAAGGGGATGTACACTAAATATTAATTATATCAATATTTTTAAAATATTTCTTTAATATAACAAGTTTTTATTGTAAATTTCACAATTATTCTAATAATTTTCACACGTCTGTATAAGTATAAAATAGTCTTTTTTACGTGCACTGTTAACTATATCATAAAATATATACTCCAAACAACTGCCAAAACATATATTAAAATACAATTATTTGCTTAAAAGAAGTCCATTTCAATAGACACTTAAAAAATATTAAAGCTGACATGTTTCAACTCTTTCTTTAAGTCATCATCAAATTAAAGAAAATTCAGAAATACAATGCATATAAAAACAGCAAATAGTCATCAATTAAAAAGATAATATACACTATCCCCTATATTTTCAATATTGGCTGTTGCCCCCTCTATCTACCGATACACAAAATTGTTTAACCAGGCTATCTATATACTCAGGATGTGAAAAGATAATATATCGTCACAAACGTTTGAACCCCTTGAATAAATTTCAGTTGACTCCTTTATAAATATCTGTAAATAAAAATTAGTCCTGTAAATCAATCTACCCTCATTAAATAGTATGTTAATATTTTCTTTTTTATTCAGTCTTGACAAAGCCGTATTTCTTCTGTTATATTTCATACCCGCAATATGCTCCTTACATCTCATACTGAATTTTCCCTGGGACATACCTGCCTAATGATTTGTGACTTTTATATTCTGATGATGACTCAATGAAAGAGTCGAAACATGTCAATTTTAATATTTCTAATGTGGTTCTATTGAAATGGACGTCTTTTAAGCAAATAATTGTATTTTAATATATGTTTTGACAGTTCTTCGGAATATGTATTTTATGGTGTAGTTTGCAGTACATAAATAAGAGGATTTTCCCTATCATTCATATATATGATAGTGATATTTACAACATGCCGTTATATATAGTATTCTTTTCATAAATTAAAATATTATTATTTTTTAAGCAATATTTTTTAACAGTTAAATATTTAGATAAAGTCTTGGGGGCTGCAAAAACATACTGAAAACACTATTTAAATACACTAATATTGAAATCTTTACACCGTTATCGTTCACCGATCTGAAACACAACAGAAATTACCTGATTAAAGAGAATATGGTTTTCCTTTTTGCATCAAAATTGTTTTATTATAATTATTTATAATTATCATTTATTTATTTAATTCCAAAACAAAGACAAAAAAAAATTCCTTATAGTGCACTGAAATTAAAACCATTTTACTGTATCATTTCAGCGAACGTGAATATGATAAAATAATTTCGATGTAAATAGCAGGCTTAAATATAAATTTTATTTATTTTGTAGAAGACTTTGGGTGGATTAATGAAAATAACAGGTTATATTTCACAGATAATGTTTTATTTTATTAGAAATTTTTAATAAAATATTTTTTCATATACTGATTAAATATCATGAAGGGAATTATAATATGGTGTTGTATTTGGTTGTAATAACATTTTTGTAATACTAGTAAACCTATAGCTTTGCTGTACGCTTACAGTTTTGTTGTAAATTTATAATTGCATCTTTGATGTATGCATATGCTCATATTAATGAATTAACAATCATAAAATTTAGAATTTTGCGGTATAAAACTGTAATAAAGTAACCGTGTAATGAATTTTACAGATGTATCTTTATATGTAAAATATCAGCGTGCAGCCATGTATTTTAAGATCAAATTCGAAAATTCCTTTTCTGTTCCAGAAACTAGGCGTATAGATCACAAGTGAGGCTGATTACATTTTAAAAGTTAAATTTCCAAAAAACAAAATAGTGGATCTAATATAGCGGACTAAAAATTAAAAAGTTTCGAAAATCATTCCATTTGTATGAAACTTCGTATACAGATGATATTGAGAATGCTAATTACGATTCAAAAGTTAAAATTCTACAAAACAATTACATAATTAACGTAATTTAATCATACAAACTGACGTAATTTACGTAACTTGCATAATTTACGTAATTTATGTAATTTACGTCTGCTTAAAATGAAGGCGCGTGATGATATTAAAAGCAGTAAAAACACATCTTCCATCATTTTCGTCCAATTGCATTTTTGCGAGAAATCGTCTCGATACATTTAGTTAATTTGTTGTACGATTCTTATGTGTCTTCCGGCATATAATCAAAGCAAATATAATTCTCATATTTATAATATAATACATGAAATTATTACATATAAACAGAAACTAGTTGGATGTGCCAATCCCAAAACTTTCTTCTATCTTATACATCTTAATATTTCAAAAACTAGTTACACATGTTAATACTTCAATATTATTAGTTCATTACTATACCAACTTTGATTTCCATCTTAAATTCCTGCTTCAGTCAATTAAATGAACTAAAAACGAGTTAATCTATATCATGATATTTGTTAAAATTAATAGTTTTTCCTTATTCTGTTGTTATCAAATGTTTGCGAATAGCCGGCTTAGCAGAAAGTGAGTTCCCGCCTTTGCAGGAGCCGCCGATGGACAATAGAACTACGAAAAATCAAGAAAAGTATACAAAATTCGCTATCACAGAGCCCCTTTACCGCGAGATATTTCCAAATTCAAGGAGGACCTGTTGGCCAAAGCCAAAAAGCATGCACAAAAAATTTGGTTCAATTGTATGCATAATTTTATACACTTTTCGATTGTACAATAAAGAAAATGGTACAGAAATCGTAATTACAGCGCCCCCTTCCAGCGGAATATTTCCAAATTCAGGGAGGACCTTCATGCCATAACCAAAAAGGAACACAAAAAATTTGGCTCAATTCTATGCATAACTTCATACACTTTTCGATGGTACAATATTCAAAATGGCACAAAAATCGCCATTAAAGCGCCCCCTAACGGCGAATTATTTCGAAATTAATGAAGGACCTGCTTGCATAGCCAAGAACTTAAAATAAAAATTTGGTTCAATTCTATGCATAACTTCATACACTTTTCGATGGTATAATATGCAAAATCGCTATTGCAGCGCCCCCTAGCGGCGTATTTTTTCCAAATTCAGGGATGACCTGCTTGTTACAGCCATAAACTTAAAATAAAAATTTGGATCAATTCTATGCATAACTTCATACACTTTTGGATGGTACAATATTCAAAATCGCACGAAAATCGCTGTTACAGCGCCCCCTACCGGCAAATGTTTTCCAAATTCAGGGAGGACATACCTGCCATATCCAAAAACTTAAAATTAAAATTTGGTTGAATTCTATGCATAACTTCATATACTTTTAGATGGTACAATATTCAAAATCGCACAAAAATCGCTATTACAGCGCTCCCTACCGGCGAATTTTTTCCACATTCAGGTAGGATCTATTTGCCATAGCCAAAAACTTAAAATAAAAATTTGGTTCAATTCTATGCATAACTTCATACACTTTTTGATGGTACAATGACGACAGACACACGGACAGACGGACAGACAGACATTTTCTATAAACATGTTTTTGGGGATCTCTGACCCCTAAAACATGTAAATCTGTCGAAAACCGGAAGTCGAAAAAAATTTCTATTACAATACTTTCATCTATTGAAGATAGAAGAAAGTAAAAAATGTTACTCTGTCGGATCAATGACTGTGAATTATTTACATTTTTTCTTTTAATAAACTTGCTTACCAAATTCGGTTATATTTATGATTATAATACTTATTTCTAATGTAACACAAAATAATCTATTAAAAAAATGAATTGTATAAAACTTTCAAATATTTATCTCGTCTAAATTAATATATTAAGTATTTAATTTCGGATCTTTTTAAACAACTAAAAAGGTGACATCTTTGTTTGTTGTTGCAAAAACCTACATCGCAGTTCATATCAACTCTTTTTTATTATTATTCATTATGTAATAGTTCGGGCTACTATTTCCTTAAATTTCGTTGCGGAACTCTGCAGAATTTTTAAACTTTTCTAAGTTTAAAACAAAACAAAACAAAACAAATAAAAAAATAATTTTATCAAAAAGTCGTTATGAAATTATAAATATTTTAGTTGCTAATATAATTTTTGTAACACGAGTGAATAATCTTCTCACCATTATTGGTGTGGATCCATTTTTGAGCATTAAAATGAAATGATTTGGAAAAATGCAGCATGTATTTAAAGGAATCGGTTTTTTGCTTTTTTTTACTTTCTTCTATCTTCAATAGAAGAAAGTATTGTAATCGAAATTTTTTTCGACTTCCGGTTTTCGACGGATTTACATGTTTTAGGGGTCAGAGATTCCAAAAAACATGTTTATAGAAAATGTCTGTCTGTCTGTGTGTCCGTCTGTCCGTCCGTCCGTCTGTCCGTCTGTCCGTCCGTCCGTCTGTCCGTCTGTCCGTCTGTCTGTCGCCATTGTACCATCAAAAAGTGTATGAAGTTATGCATAGAATTAAACCAAAATTTTATTTTAAGTTTTTGGCTATGGCAAGCAGGTCCTCCTGGAATTTGGAAAAAATTCGCCGGTAGGGGGCGCTGATATAGCAAGTTTTGTGCGATTTTGAATATTGTACCATCCAAAAGTGTATGGAGTTATGCATGGAATTGAACCAAATTTTTATTTTAAGTTTTCGGACATGGCAAGCAGGTCCTCCCTGAATTTGGAAAAAATTCGCCGGTAGGGGGCGCTGTAAATGCGATTTTTGTGCGATTTTGAATATTGTACCATCCAAAAGTCTATGAAGTTATGCATAGAATTGAACCAAATTTTTATTTGAAGTTTTTGGCTATGGCAAGCTGGTCCTCCCTGAATTTGGAAAAAATGCACCGTAGGGGGCGCTGTAATAGCGATTTTTGTGCGATTTTGAATGTTGTACCGTCCAAAAGTGTATGAAGTTATGCATAGAATTAAACCAAATTTTTATTTTAAGTTTTTGGATATGGCAAGCAGGTCCTCCCTGAATTTGTAAAAAATTCGCCGTTAGGGGGCGCTGTAATAGCGATTTTTGTGCGATTTTGAATATTATACCGTCGAAAAGTGTATGAAGTTATGCATGGAATTGAACCAAAAATTTTTTTTAAGTTCTTGGCTATGGAAAGGAGGTCCTCCCTTAATTTGTAAAAAAATCGCCCGTAGAGGGCGCTGTAATAGCGATTTTTGTGCCATTTTTGCGCCATTTTGAATATTGTACCGTCGAAAAGTGTATGAAGTTATGCATAGAATTGAACCAAATTTTATGTGTTTGTTTTTGGTTACGTCACGAAGGTCCTCCCTGAATTTGGAAAAATTCTGCCGGTAGGGGGCACTATAATTGCGATGTCTGTACCATTTTCATTATTGTACCATCGAAAAGTCTATGAAGTTATCCATATAATTGAACCAAATTTTTTGTGCATGTTTCTGGCTATGGCAAACAAGTCCTTTCTGAACTTGAAAAAATTCCGCCAGAAGGGGGCGCTATAATTCCGATCTCTGAGCCATTTTCATTATTGTACCATCGAACAACGTATAAAATTATGCATACAATTGAACCAAAATTTTTGTGCTTGTTTTTGGCTTTGGCCAACAGGTCCTCCTTGAATTTGGAAATATTGCGCGGTAAAGGGTCTCTGTGCTAGCGATTTTTGTATACTTTTCTTGATTTTTCGTAGTTCTATTGTGCATCGGCGGCTCATGCAGCGGCGGGAATTCGCTACCTGCTAAGCCGGTTATTCGCAAACAGCTGATAATAACAAAATAAGGAAAAATTAATAATTTTAACAAATATCATGATATAGATTAACTCGTTTTTAGTCCGTTTAATTGACTTGAGCAGAAATTTAAGATGAAAATCAAAGATGGTATAGTATTGAACTAATAATATTGAAGTATTAACATGTGTAATTAGGTTTTGAAATATTAAGATGTAAAAGATAGAAGAAAGTTTTGGGATTGGCACATCCAACTAGTTGTTGGCTGTAGATGCTTTTCTCCCGAACAGCACATTTGAAATGATGCAGCGTAGAAAAAATAATTACAGTTAGAATGGCGTTAAGCGCTATGTAATTTCTACTTCTACTTTCACTCCAAGAACACTGCCAGAATACCTTGTTTTGTAAACAGAGCGCAACGAACGTTCCTTAAGAATATTATAATTTGATACCATTGAAAATGTGACTTTATTGTCAGCATATAAAGATGGTTGTGGAGCATTATGTCTCCCATTGGAATGGTTTTGAAATTGTGTAAATATGTAATATAACTGTAAATAGTTTTACTCTCAATTAAATGTTTAGTTAAAAGAATTTCGGCGCCAAGACTCATTAAGTTTTGCTTTGACACTGATACGCAATTTCTTCTTGTTTATTTGTTCTCCAGACCAGATAATTATTTTGGAATGCCTTTGATATATTATTCACGATTTGAATTCTACTTGAAGGGTGATTTTCAGATTTGATTAAGATGTGAGATTTAGTTTTTTGATCCGACCTTGATAGAAAATTTTGCAGCAGGTAGTCACTAACACCTTTTAATAAGCATAGATTTTGATCCTCCAAACATTGTTCTAGCCAACTAAATAATAAAAATACTCTAAATAGTAACGTTATTTTTCAATTTTGGTCAGCTTTTCGAGATTTTTGTCCCGCTGTGGAATGTCCATAATTGCCCAAAATATCACTTATTCAGTGCAAGTGTAAACTATTACCTTATTTAGAACTTTTACCTAGAAGACGGAATTTTCTAGAGTCTGCAGAAAAGGAAATGGTTAAATTAATTTTTTTCTTGGTTAATTACTTGGTTTTCATTAAACTTATTTTGAGAAAAAACTTGTTCTTAGATAACTATGCATATGATTTTTAAGGTGCGTTAAATTCGAATAAACGTTCCCTTATAAAATGGTTTACGCTAAAGTTTCTGTTAGATGTATTATGCGTTTCTTATTTAAACGAATAATTTTAAATGCCTTCAATCCATACATAAAAATTTTATAAATCAAAAAGTATAACCTCCTTAAAATAAACAATATCGTTAGACCACATTCAGATTTTGTGTTCTGCGTTTTGTTAAGCAGTAATACAAACTAACAAATAAAGTGAAAAAAGAAAAATGTGACAAAAAATTACGTTATGTTTTATTTAACAAGACGTTAACAGAATATAGGACTTCTGTTAAGATGCAAATGCTTTTTCAAGAAACTTTAATTAACATAATGTAAGACAGACAAACAAAAATATTCAACGTAAAACGTTTGTAACAATAAAATAAGTATAGGAAAGCATTGTGATCGATTAAAAATGCCCTTTCTCAATAACACTGCAAACAAGTTGGAAAATGCACGTCAAGCGTGGCAACTGAGGTGCGTTCCTACTATAGCAGTTTTATAAATACTTTTTGCACCGCATATTGAATTTATATTTTAGTGCACTTCATAAATGCATATCAATTTCTTTCTGTTCGAAAGGCTGTAACATCATTAAAATGCACTTGAAATAATTTTTTTCCCATTGACCGTAATGTAACGGAAAATTTTTGACTGTCCCTGTAATTAAACTATACATCCAATTTTCATAAATGATTCGATGAATGACTTAATAAATGAATGACTTAATGAAATGACTCGACAAAATTATGCAAAATTATATATTTTAAATTTCAAACTATTCGGTTGGGTAGTTTTTGCGCTCTTATGTGCGGACGGTCGAACAGACAGAACGACGACTATAGGTGCTACGTATTTATATAATTACGGACGCATTTAAGGTATCTGACTACGTTGAAAATGCAATTTTCGACCACAATTGTCAAATTTATTTTATTTTATTTTATTAAAGACCAACTTTTTACCTTTCCAAAACTGTATTTGTTTTTATTGTAAGATAAATATATCCGGAGTTATAGCGGTTTTAAAACTACTCAGCAGCTGTCACTCAAACTGGAAGTGCTGTTTAAAGGGCTTTAAAATTTAAAAATTTTTAAATTTTTAAATTTCTTTTAAAGGGTCGTATGTTTGGAGATATTTCGCTATTTTGGATGCATTTGTTTAATAATAAGAAATGTAAATAATATGCTCCATGAAATTTAGATGTATATTACTGTAAATTCTTGTAGTAAAACATCAATCTAAACTTTAAATGCATTTTTTGGAAAATGTAATTTTCGGTGGAAAGTCCATACGCAAAACATGATTTCTCAAAAAGTTATTGGAATATCACTAGGAAATTTAAAATATATGTTATTTACACTATTGTGAAGGCAATGAACTAAAGATTTAAATTTAGAATAAATATTTTTTGTTTTATGGATGTTTTTGTGGAATGACATCGATGAATTTTATGAAAATTAACATGTAAACAGGTGCGATATGCTATAAGTTTTGAAATACTTAAAGAATCTCTTAGACTTTAGTTCATTGCCTTCACCAATGTCATAAATATGAAGTGTAAAAAGGAAATTAAGATACATACAGTAGAATTTCCTTTAGAGTGTTTTGCGTTTTGGGCCAAATTTCACTAAATTTTACTATAAATTCCTCCATTTACCAAAATTTTATCAATAAATGAAATATTCTTTACTTTTTTTCACATTTTCTAGTCCTAATCTTAGTAAAAATAAGTTAAAAAAATAATTAAATAGCTTTTTTGGAAAAAATTGCTCCGTACGTAGGCAGCCACCTTAAAAATGGGTGCGATAATATTTAATACAAACAAATGGCGTCCTCTAAATGACGGGTGCATTTGAAAAATGAAATGGAGGAATATGGAAAGCGATAGAAATGCACCGTTTGCTGCTTTCTACTTTTGAATGAGTGGATTTTTAGTCACACAGAATTTTAAATTTGGCTACAAAGCTTGGCAACAGATAGCGCTGAAAAGTAGGTAAACTTTAAAACAAACTGTATGAACATCTTGCGAAGAAGTCTGCAAAAACTAAATAACGATGTTTTCAATGTATCCAATGCTTGCAACAACAACATGGCACAGTCAGAACAAAGTTATTAAGGGGTCAGGTAACCTTTGAATGAATAAAGTACATGGAAAAGTGACCTATGTAAGAACTGCAGTCATTCTTTAACTAATTAACTTTTAATTATAAAATTCAAAACACATGTAAGGAACGATTTATTTTATCAATCAAAGGTATTAGAAAAGGTATACACATATATAGTTTTTTTTTAATTTATTTTTAAAGATAATACAATTTTTACGACAGAATTATTCTTGCATGCATTGCGCGCATGATTTTTCCCATTTCAATGGCTGAAACAAGCCAAGATTTTTTTAATGAGTACAGATATAAAGTGTTTTCAAAATGACCTACAATGAAAAAAATAAAACTTGTAGATCTCGAGAAAAAAAATTTTTTTTAGAGTAAATCGAAATATCGAGATTTTTTTTATACAAAAGTAGCCGCGAATTCTAAACTTCTTAGTTGAGAAACATAATAATAGGTCATTTGTGCTTCTGTACGTATAATAGATCCACAAAAAATTTCGTGAAATTCTAAGCAACCGTTTTTCAGAAATCGTGAGCGCAATGATCAAAATCGCTGTTTTGAGAAAATTGGCTTTAAAGATTGAAAAACCCGCTGATCATATAGCAAAAGCTCAAAGTGTTTTAGACATAACTTCTCTTCTAATGGGAATTTTTGTATGGGGTTTGATTTTAAATGTTTCCAAAGAATCATATTTGATTATAAGCTATTTAAAAAAAAATTCGATTTTTGGACGCTTTAAAGGTTACCTGACCCCTAAAACATCCTATACTAACTTTACAGCCGGATGCTCTCACACGTAGAAGTGATACTGTTTCAGTTTATCAGCCGTTTGCGGATTTTGGATATAGCCTCATCTTTCTGATATCCCCCACATACACAAACTAAAAAAAAATCAAAGAGAGTCAAATCGGGCAAAACCATGACTTTTTAGGAATGCAGAAAATATGGCACGATGGATTTTCTGGTCCGTAAATCCACCAGTTGTGCTTAGTGACGAATCCAGCCATAGAAAAAATACGCTTCATCTGAAGCAAATGTATACCACATCGATTTTGCTAGCATGCGTCTCGGGTTCATTAATGACAACAGCAATAAGTGGATGGCGTGTCTTGATCCTGTATGGGAACAAGTGGAGGCTGTGGCATATGATACGGTACGTAGAGGTGTAGCATCGTAGTTTAGCCTCAGCTGCAATACGACGAAAGGAAGGTTGGGATCGTTGGTGGATCACTTGCTGGAAAATTTAACTATTCCCCTCTGTAATAGCCACACGCTGGCCCTCGACATTTACAGCTCGATTGTCAATTACGCTTCTAACCAGACTTTTCCAACAAGGCCTTTATTGTATCCATATTTGGCCTCATTTTGACATTAAACTGGAATCTCCACCTTCTTTCCACAATAGTGAGCGGTGACATTCAAGACAAGAAATATCTTAACCATTTCTGCTTAACAGCTTGCAATCTCTGAGCTGTCACGCTCGTAGCAGGACGAAGATTTCAGGAAGGAGATCTGACGGAGTGCGTTGTTATTCTACAGTTCTCGCAAACATCCTGCAGCGCCATCTATCGGCAAACTTTGTAGCTAAATTTCAAGCCACATATCACTGAAAATTTACTATTTTCCAAGTAGAATGCAGCGAATTGTGCACTTCTATCGCTTTCCGTTTTTCAGTATTTTATTTTTCAAATGCGCCCGTTATTTTTGGAATACACTGTATTTGTTCCGTGTAAATATACATCAGTATGTATATAATTAATTTCTATCTTGAAAACGGGCAGTGTACAAAAACAGAACACGTGTTAAAAAAAAAAAAAAGGAGAACATTTGACAATATTGCTGTTAGTAGATTTTCCGTTTTTCACTGATTGTTTTTAGATATATTGTGAAGATATCGAACAATCATTTGTAAACTGTATTTAATATTTTTTAAAATACGTTGAAAACTGCATGAATACAAAATCACAAAATTATTTTTTTATATTGAATATTGCACATTACTACTAAATAAAAAATCGTTTTGTTTAATTCTTAAACAAAGCTTCAATAAAATGAAGAAGGATAAAATTCAATTAATTATTTACCACTAATTTATTTTCTTTATACATGGTCTGAATATTGTTTACTGTTCATTGAAATGAAACTTAAAACTTTAAGTGGTGCATTAACTATTCTAATTTTTTTAATGAACCTAATGCCTAAATTTAATTTTAAAATGTTTTAATTCTCGTTTCTTTCTAAAACAACTCTTGCAGAACATCTAAAAACCTCTTAAACATTTTTACACAAAGTAAAAAAAAACTCTTTAATTAAAATAAAAGAAAAGAATTAGTGGAATGAAAACAGTGTAATTTGATTTTTTTAAGTTAATGTTTGAGAAAGGAAAAATTTACCAGAGAAAATGCCCACTCTCCTCACAATTAAATAGAAATTCAATTTTACTTTTGTTTCTTTTCTAATTGAACAGTTTTTATATTGCTCACAAGTTTGGATAGAAAAATTTCTTTTCACTGTAATCTACAATTATTTTAATTTATATAAATACATATTAAAGTTATTTCTTTTTGTTGATCAGAGACCATTAATTATTTCCATTATCCCCGTATAATTTTATGTTTATTAATTAGTTTAAAACAAATTTCTGTGTAACTTAATTTTAAAGTTTTCACTAAAGTTCTTTAAATATTTAATAAATATTCCAATTTTCGGTATAAAATACAGACAAGTTAACAAATACATAAATAAAATATTTTAATATCTTATTTTACGTCTTCATTTGGTTTTTATTGATCATTTTGAATACTTTCATGTAAATATCTTTTAGTTTTAGTTTTCTTAGATGAAAACATATATATATCGAGATTTTCTGTAACAAAATTAAGAAAACTAAAATTTTTGGAAAGAAAAGGAACTTATAAATGACATATGGTTCTAAGTGGGCAATAGCAAGACTTCGGATTGGGTGTTGTGCACAATCTTAATTCATTATTTTGGTTTGTGCATAGATATCCAAAATTTTGTTACATATAGTAGCGTGGTTCGTAGAATGCAAAAGCATTGACGTCGAAGCATTTGTTAGTACTGTGCATAAAAGCACAAATCTTCCCATAATAAAAATCAATTTCCTTATCAGTATGAAAAACAAAGTATATAATCTGTCAATTCGCAAATTTGGAAAGGTAATTAAAACACATTCATAGTGATGAATATAGGTGTTCAGTGAACACATACATTTGTTACGCAACTATTATAATTTATGAGAAACCACTTACAGAAAATTCACTTCAACTTAAATCACTTTAGAGTTATTTATTGCTATGACTGTTATTTAAGAAAAACCTTATTGATATTTCTTGAAATAATAATCTAAAAACATTTATCCATCATAAATCAACATTTCATTTCCTGTTGTAATAGAAATATCTACGTAAGACATAAACAATCCCATAAATTCGTCATTATTGTGAAATATGTTCCTTTAGCAATTAGCAATTGTGAAACTATAAATCATCTGAAATAGTGTTATACTTAAAAACATTATGTTTAATTTTCTATTGAAATAACTTTGTTTATCATATCAAGATGCTTTTCTATTTAGACATTTTCCTCAGTTGTTTAAAAATAATTATTGTGATTTATATGTGTTGGTCAAGGACACTTCCTGGTTTCAGTGCATTTTACGTTAGAAGAAGCAGTTGAACTCGTACATTCACACTGTACGCAACAGCTCATCTTTCTAGCTGTGATTTCCTAATTTTCGCAGCCGGGTAACAAAATCCCCGATCCTTGTAAACCGCAAGCACTCTTTCCTGTGCACATGCAAGAAATTGTAACATGTCAATTCTCAATATAGGTTTATTTACATCTCGTCTTATTTTACTAATTCTATAAACACACACAGTTTTCCATACAATAAAAATGGGCAATCTTAAAAAAAAAAAAAAAAAAAAAAAAAAAAAAAAAAAAAAAAAAAAAAAAAAAGTGTTCACCGTTAATAATGATCAAATTTGTGGCAATACTTGAATGAAAGCAATGATAGAATAATATGTTTCCTACTAATTTAACATTACTAACATTTAATATCTGGAAGAAAAAGATTTAAACTAACGAACTTTTATACAAGTAACGGGTGATTCCATATAGAGTTTATGCCGGCTATCTTTTAACCCACTAATGATATCGAAATATGCTTTCAATTACAAAAAGTAGACAAATCAAATGTAGCTTTTAGATTTTTAATTTGTTTTTAAGAGGCGGCAAACTACATTAAAATACCAAAGTTAATTTTTTATACGACATTATTTACTTATAAGTTAATTTTAGAAAATTGTTTTCTTGTGACTAAGAAGAATGTTAAGGGGGGAGTTCTACTTCTTTATATCAAAGATTCCGATTTGAATTTTTCACATTTTTTGCGTCTCTCAAGTGTGTAGATTATTGCCCAAAAGCGATTTCGTGATTGTCCAATTCCTTACAATATTTTTTGTTCCTCGGACATAACGTTGTTCATCGAACGTAACGTTATGGTAAAACTTTAAACTTATTTTTCTCGAAACCATGTTTTTCAAATTGGGTGACCATTTTTCTCAAGAACTATTCGACCGACCATCTTCATTGTTTTAGAAGAAGGAAGGTAATTGATTTTCTAGAACTTATAGTACCAAACAGTATAATTTTCGTTAAATATGTTCGCCGGTTGTGAGTCCAGGTGCCTTAAACGGTAGAGCATTGGCAATGTAAGCCAAGGATCTGGGTTCGATTCTCGGCTTCAGCATTTCAGTTGGAAATATTCAATTCGCATGATAACTTTACTAATCTGTATGATTGTGTTGAAATAGTAGTGTATATACGTATTCATCGTTTATATGGAGATCCTTTATCTACGGTTTATTCTGTTGAGCTGTCTACATGATAGACCAGTTGTTATTACCAATAAAGTTATCTGAGCGAAATATGCTCGCCAGTTGTCAGCCCAGGTAGCTTAAACGGTAGAGAATTAGCAGTGTAATCCAAGGATCTGGGTTCGATTCCCGACTTGTCCATTTTTTCTCTCAGTTGGAAATATTCATTTCGTATAAAAACTTTACCAATCAGTATGATTATGTTAAAATAATAGTATATCTACGTACCCATCGTTTATATGGAGTTCCTGTACCTACGGTTTATTTTGTTGAGCTGTCTACATGACATACCAGATGTTATGACCAATAAGGTTATCTGAGCGTAATATGCTCGCCGATTGTCAACACAGTTATCTTAAAAAGTAGAACATTGGCAATGTAAGCCAAGGATCTCTGTTCTATTCCCGGCTTAAGCATTTTTTCACCTAGTTGTAAATAATTCAATTCGTAGTATAATTTTCATTGATTAATTATTTTTTCAAGTTCGCAAAATGTAAAAAAAAAAAAAAAAAAAAAAAAATGAATTTTCAAATGACTACGATTTTGTCAAGAATCAACTTTTCAAACAAAATGTTGGTATAAGGTTTAGCGAATTTAATGCCCTTTCATAATTTGGCACCCTATTTTATTCAGATGCTTGTGACTGGGCAAAAACAGCCTCGGATATTATTGTTATTACAGTCGGACCTCGTTATCCCGACTTACGGTTTTCACGTCACACCGTCAGATTTTCTGTATATGATTTTAATGTAAATACACTCCGGATTTTACGTCGTTGAATAATTTTTAACGCCGGATATCCCGACGGTTAAGGAAAATTGTCCATTTTTATAATCCATCTTATAAGGACGGAAATTAAGCGGTAAGAAATGTCTTAGCCAAACTTTTCATACTAGTGTCTAAAATACCCATTGAGATAAATTAGAAAATTTACTTCAATCCTTTATCTGAATAAATAAATTTACACGCCATAAATGACCCGCTTAAGCTCCATATAGACGTATCAGTCTACTCGCAGTCTTTTTGTTCTGGTCAGGCGGCGCTTTCTTGTCGTTACATGGCGTTTTTCATCATTCCATTGAAACGATCAGAAATTATGTAACATCCATGTCTGAAACAACGAATATTAATTTCAATTCATTGTATAGTATTGAAAAAGAATTATGGGAAGCACATCTAGGGATAAGCAGACCTTAATTAATCAATATTGCATGTAACAATACAAAAAAAAAAAAAAAAAAAAAAAACAAGTCATTTTAAATCTGATTTTTATTCTTTTCAGTTTTGTTTTTGTATTTATTTTGTTTAATAATAATGTTTTATTGCTTAAAACTGCAAGAACAGTTATTAATTTAAAATTGTCTTAAATTAATTAAAAATGCAGCTTTTTATAAACATATTTTTCTCCAATTACGGTTACCGAAACACTCCGCTTATGACGGCAGTGTTTTCTGGCCATTGGAGTGTCGGGATAACGAGGTTCGTCTGTGTTATGTATTATTATTATTATTATTATTATTATTATTACACACAAAATTTTAAATATAGAATTGAACTATTAATAAATATAATGCAAAAATTCCGAAGTTGATACCTTTTTTCTTTGTAACCAAAAACAAATCGTAAAAGTCAGTTGAATTTACGCCCAAATAACTAGAACCTCTCCTTAAACAATCGCAGACTTTAAAAACAAAATAATTTTTAATCAAACTTATCAATAAAATCTTTACTTTATCAATAAAAACTCATTAAGTTATGATACTTTGCATTTTATCAATTTTTAGTATTTCCAGGAAACAAAATTCTCTTTTCAGTTTTTTCATATCAAACATTTTAGTTTAATTTTTACATACTTTTACGTTTTATATTTGATTTTTATACATTTAATTTTCCATATAATTTTGTTACATTTCTAAGTTATGTATTTAAGATCCTTTAATTTATCATTTGGGAATTTATCGTGTGCGCAATATCAGAATTGTTCAAAACAATAGAATAAAAGTGAGGCATACATAAATGCGTTTATAATCTGTGTGAAAATTTTTTAAATTCAAAATTTCTATTAAGGAATCTCACGACTCTTAAAGCTTCAAAAATTTTTAATTTTTAATTTTTTTTTAGATGTTAAACTCCTATCTTTTCTGATCATTTTGATATATTTGTTTCCTTGAAATTCTCATTAGAACACAAGTTATGGCTTTTAGAATTATATCCGCTCAATAGCTGAAGCGGCATTTCCGAAAATTTTGAAGTCATTTTTCACCAAATGACGTTTATGGGCTTAATGCGCACGATATCTCAAAAACTTCTGAATATTTTTTCATGAAATTTTCAAGATTAATGTTTCATGTTACTCTGCATAAAGTGAACCAAAAATTTCCTTCTTGTTGTTCAAAAAAATATTTTTTATGTGATTATACTTATGAAATTTTGAAAGTTTTACATTAGCTAAATACAACTTTGTATTACAAATATAAAAATTCTTTAAATACAAATTTATTTAGGTTCAGGGTGATTATTGTAATTATAAATTTCAGTAGGCAACAAAAGTTTCATTCAAATTCAACATTTATTTTGTAATCCTGCGCGTAAGCTGTCATACCAAATTTCTTCTCGTGAAATGCCTGACAGTTTGGAGCCTCCTGTAAATGCTAATTCTGCATCTTGCAATTTTTCAAACACATGAAATGAAAGAACGTAGTTATATCTTTCATCCCAATAAAAATTGTATTTTAAAGTCATATATATTTTAAGATATTAAAATATGAAAATGGTCTTTCTTTAATTTTAAGAGTCCTGAGACACCTTAATGGTATTAAATTTCTCTGTATGATAATCATATGAATCAAACTACGCTAAAAATTGCTAATAGTTATAAAAATACCTTTATTTGGATCAACATACGTTTCACCACACAAACGGCGAAATTTTCAAGATCTTTCTTGATAGAAATATTTTCGGAAAAAAAATTCGAGGATCCCTTAGGTAACTCAAGGGATTCCTTGAGTTATCTAATATTTGGAAAGAGATGCAATGCAGGTTTAGTAACAATAGTAGAAATTAATTCACTCTCACAAATATCAATTTTTATTTATCTTGTTTTTGCACTGTTCATTATACATGAAGTCTCGTGATCTTATTTACGAAGTTCTTGTTTTTAATTTTTTTTTAAATATTTTTATCAATAATGATCTTGAAAATGTCACCGTTTATGCGATGAAACGTATGTCTGATCTAAATAAAGGTATTTTTATCACTATTAGCGATTTTTAGCTTAGCTTGATTCAAAATTTCTGTAATTTTTATTTCGCATGAATATGTTCAGAACTAAAATGGCTACAGTTAATTTAAGACAATGGTCCCCAACGTAGGGCGTACGTCCCACAGGTGGACAATTTCAACTTTTATGGGGGGGGGGCAATTCCAAATTTGTATTAAGCACATTCTCTGTTACATTTTCCCCTTATTTATGAAAAATCGTGTTATTGACTAAAAAGAAATTGAAAAAAAATTGAATTAAAAAAAAATTAGCAATCAAGTTTTGAATGTAGAGTCTATATCAGAATAATTATACGAAAAATCTATTAAGTATTTATAAAATGAATATTCTTTATTTAAAAACCTGTGTTATTCATCTGTTCATTATTGTATTTTATAATTTTTCAAATTGTTTATTTTTGACTATTTATTGAATGATATTTTTATTTATATTCGGTCTGCTACATATTATACGAAGAACTTTTTATACGTGTAACTACTTAAGGTTGTATCTTAAACTAATTGTCTTGAATTCATTTAATTTGAAAAATATATGAAAAAGCTGAAAGACGTACAACAAACTTTCAAGTAACGAAATGGGTAAACGAGGCGTTGATATTGAAACTGGTGCAAGTCCTTTTTGTGAAAAACCCCATTATTGGTTAAAGCTAAATCGTATTATAAATTAAAAAAGAAATTATTTTAAAAATAAATTCACTATAAATATCTTTTAATATCAGTATAAATTTCTTCCTAGTCCTTTAATTTGGTCAACGACATTTCAAATGCGTTGACTTGGAAAAGTGATCATCTAGCAATAACATAAAATGGACATGACCAGCTTTCTAAATCATCGGCTCAAATACTAAATTTCTTATGGTCTAGTGCATGCCTCATACATAGTATATAGATAGATATCATGACATATACATTAAATTTTAAAATCGGACTGTATACGTGAATTATGACGGGAAAGAAATGCTTTTTGTTCTTGTGTAAAATCGTATATGTTTTATTTATAACGAAATCTTAGTGTTTCCAATAATACTTCGCCACTTCTTAATGAGTTACTAAAATCTATTATAAAATGTATAAACACTATTAAATGTACTACAAAATATGAGAGCCTCCTCAATAAATGTTGTGTAGATGAAAATGCAGACTATACTACACTTTTGTTTTACACTGAGGTAAGTTTGAAAGAAACAACAAAACTCTTTATGGCATAAAGGCGAACTAGTATGTTCTCATTGCTTTAAAAATGTTATGTTAAGACATATTAGACATTATTGGGATAGAAAAATTCCCTCTTTGATAATCTATAAAAATGCGAAATAATTTGTTACTTAAAGTTCTTTTAAGCTTCATCCACATGAAATCCATCCCCCTTTTAAATACTAAAAACACAATGGAAAGTTGGTAAATGGGTCCCAAACTGATATGAAAGGTCGCAAACTAGTAGTAAATTGTTTCCAAATATGCTAATATGTGGCTGCATATTCCAAATATAAGATGTTAATTTCGAATTTATGAGACAGCAGTCGTTCAAAAGTTGTTGACGAAGAGCGAAGCGGTCGTCCAGTTGAGATTGCGACAGAAGATTCAGTGCGGAAGGTTGAGGAAATTGTTGCTATGCTGTCTATTGTTGTTTGCCTGTCAGCTCTAACCATTTCCTCAACCTTCCGCACTGATTCTTCTGTCGCAATCTCAACTAGACGAGGACTTCGCTCTTCCTCAGCAACTTTTGAACGACCCTGCTCATCTTGTACGGCTTCTGTCTCATAAATTCGAAACTAATATCTTATAGTTGGATTATGCTGCCTATTGGCACATTCGGAAACAATTTCCTACTAATTTCCGACCTCTCATATCAGTTTATAACGTACTTACTGACTTTCTCTCGTACATGTTATGGAGTCAGACGGAGGCATCGTCAATTTAGAGATGTTTCTATGCGGCGTGGTCAATAAAAGATTGAAAACCACTGATTTAAGAAAGATTTTTTTTTTATTTTAATGCGCTAAAGAGCTCCATCTCTAGAAAAATTTTCGTCATCAAATCACAGAACTCGATTGAATTTAGCTGCTTTGGATGTAGCATTATGTACAGGGTGTTATCGACACACTGAGTCTAACATTACACAGGCGCTCAGCAGTTTTAATGCAAGCGAATCAAACATACTATCATTACAGATTCGATTGCGCCTGACTAAGCAGAACTACATTCCAGAAACACTCGAAGTACACACATTCAAAAATTTACAAGTGCGAGGTCAGTTTTCAGACCGAGCAGGACTTACCCTCTGCCCTCCCTCCCTTTATCGCAATTACGTAATAACAGAATCATACGTCACGAATAAATCTGAAAAATAAAGTTTTGCTCAGACTAGTTACGTGATCAGCAGGCTGAAAAATTGGACGGCTGACGTAGCTGTGACGTCAGAATCTGGACTGTGCAAAGGTCACTTGGACGTTGGACGTCTTCCAAAAAAAGAAATACTATGCTTAGTTGGAAATGCAGCGCGTCGAAGTCTGGAAATCGGATACCTAGACGTACAAGATGGCGGATGTCCAGGGATTATGCAATCCAAGATGGAGGACGTCCAAGATGGCGGACATCTAACACGTTGGTGTGCCGAGGAATATAAAATCCAAGATGGCGGATGTCTAAAGCCCATCTATGATTACAAACAGCAGTTTGTTAAACTAATAAATATCTGAAAATTAAAATTTTTCTTAATTAAATAATAAACAAACAAATTTTAAGTTTTAAAAGTGCTATTGCACGCATTTATTTAAAATAAATGTCGGAAATATATAAATACAATATAACAATAAGATTTATATTAGATTACTATGTAGGAATTAAACGTATTTACATATTTTTTTCTCGAGAAAAAAGCAGGCTTTGTACAAAAACTGGTATATTACCGTGCAAGCACTGGGCGCACTCTCCAAGCTCATTTAGTACGCTTCAGGCTAGCCAAGAAGTCGTCCTCGCTGTCCACATCGGCATTCGAACATGAAAACTCAGATACAGGCCAATGGGAACAGCCAGGAACAGGAGATCTGGATTGGACGACTACATTTGGAGACTCACAGTGTACAGTAGACTTTTCAGATTCCTCTTTTTAATGCGCTCGAGATTGAAGAATTTCACATCAATAATCAAATAAAGCACAGTAATTTCCTCAAACGATCAAAATTTCCTCAAACGATGTAATTTCATACGATTATATTTTGTCAAAGAAATTGCATGATTGCTTTTAAAGTTGTATTATTTCAAAAATAGAAAATATTTGTATAGTTATTTCTCAACTAATGAAATATCAGAAAAAAATTATTTTAGAATGGATTAACAACATAGAGTTAAGATCCTTGGAGGAAAAAAATGTTTATGTAATCAGAGCAATTACATGTTCAAAGAAAATTAAAGCATGACAAGCATTCGCTACTTAGGTTTATAATTTAAAATATTCTTATAAATAAAAACATAAAATAGATAAGTAGAAAGAAACTGTTTACTGGATTTTACCGGTTTGGACGCGTGAAAAATAAAATTTAGAAAGAGAAAGCACATTTATTATAACTCATTAAATATATAGATTTTATTCTGGAAAAAAATAAAGTGAATTACATGTTTTAGGAATAAACAACAACAAAAAAAAAAATACCGAAACATCAACTTCAAAATTTATAAGTACTTTTCTAAAAATGCATTAAATATTTATCGTAAATTTTTGCAATATGTTTTAACGCGACAAAATTTATTACTTAAAATTAAAAGTTTTCTTATTTATTCTAGGAAAATATTTAGATTTTCTAAACTCTTGAAATATTATTTTCAACATTTTAAAATAAAGGTTTAATCTTTTTGTTTTAGACCCATTATTTATATATATGCACTTAAATTGAATATGAAAGACTTCAAAAATATATATTTGAAATAAAATTTTAATAAAACTTAACAGACAAAGATTAACAGGAATTTCGAGTAAGCTGAGTTTCGGAAAATTGTAAGTTAAATATAGAAACTACCGAATAGGAAATTATTGTCTGTGAAAATTTTCAAATTATATATTTTCTAATCCAGGCTGAAAAATTTATTTTGTTTAACTGACGCACGCATTGCATTTAAACAATCAGGGAATCTTTTGTGTTTAAAATGTAGTTATTGATTTGTTTCATATCTCTAACTTTTATTTATTCAGATGATATCTTAAAATGTGAGGCCTTGTATTAGTTTTAAAATTAAAAAGGAAATGTAAGATGCTTTTAAATAACAGAAAATTTGTTGCTTTAATAACTAGCGTTAAAATGATTCATTTTTCAAAAGTCAAACATCGATTTTTAAAAACTACACTTTCCATGACGTTAGTTTGTGGAATACGCAATATTTCTGCTGTTTACAATTATTGGGAAATTTTAAGTAGAAAAGGGAATAGTGGTGTTTACAAAAATGCGAATGACTTTTCTAATTGAAATAGTTAAGCTCTAGAGATTTTCTTTTATCAAAGAATTCAGAAAATTATTAAAAACAAAACATCTGTGCTCTGTGAAAAAGTAACTTAAATTCTCTTTGCCATAGAAATATTAAAAATTAATTCAAAGCTGAATGAAAATAATAGCTATTCAGTTGCTAATTTTTCTTTCTTTCTTTTTTTTTAACCGAAAGATAAAAAACTGTCTTATAAAAATACATTAATCATGATTATAATTAGAAAGGAAAGATATATATGTTTTCAAAGTAACTGGTATTTACATAAAAATAACCAACAAGCTGGTGTGATACAATACGGACAAAAACAGAAGGCACATTATTACTATTATTATTATTATTATTATTATTATTACACACAAAATGTATTATTATTTCTAATTATATTTCTACTAATTAACATTAAAATTATATCATGATATATTGTAACTATTATATATTAGATTATGTTTTAACTATATTATATTATACAGTGAAATCTCCCTGTGCGACCATCTCCATTAAGCGACCACCTCCCTGAATGACCATTTTTTCATGGAACGAAATTTTTTCCCATATGCTCAATACTAATTTTACCTCCATTCAGAGACCATCTCAGTTTAACTCCCTCCATGAGCGACCAATTTCTTTGAAGAGAATGAAACAAATTCAGTTTTTTCCTGGTCGCTTGAAGACGGTTTTAACAAAAATAATTCCGGAAAGCGCATTATTCATCAAACTTCTAAACTAAGTTTAGAACATTTTTCTTAATTCCGGTAACTTTTATGTGTTTAAACCTCTTTGTGCCTTTTTAGACAAGGAATTTAACTCTGATGACAAATTAAGAAAGACGGTCAATAAACTTCCCTGCCCTATTATGTCAAGAAACTCTCAAAGAATTTGATAAATCAATGAAATCGTCATTATTTGTTCCCGTCAAAAAAATGCATTTATTTACTGAACATTGAAAGGACTTGGAAATAAAAGTTATAAAAAATAAAGCCGTAAAATCAAAGCAAACGTCAATGTATTCAGTTTTTAGCTCACAGGCTATCAAAGCCTGAGAGCTAATGTGCCCGCCCGTTCTGTATGTATGTATGTATGTATGTATGTATGTATGTATGTATGTATGTACGTACGTACGTATGTACGTAACGCGATAACTCTTGATAGAAACATCCGATTTGCTTCAAAATTTTTTCCTAGGTTCATTGTGATAAGGCGCTTCCCTGATTAGTTTTGGGAGTTCATTGGTTAAGGATAAAGGGGGAAAAACGGGGTTAGTCCATCCCCCCCCCCTTAATTCAGAAAAATGGGTTTTTCATGCAAAATCATTCGATTTGCTCCGAATTAGGTATACCGGTTTATTATGTTAAGGAACATACCTGATTAGTTTTGGGGATTCATTGGTTAAGTAGAAAGGGGGGAAAGGGGGGTTAGTCAACCCCCCTTAATTTAGAAAAATGGGTTTTTCATGCAGATTCATTTAATTTGCTCCGAATTTGGTATACCGGTTTATTATGTTAAGGAACATCCCTGATTAGTTTTGGGAGTTCATTGGTTAAGGATAAAGGGGGAAAACGGGGTTTGTCCACCCCCCCCCCCCTTAATTCAGAAAAATGGGTTTTTCATGCAGAATCATTCGATTTGCTCCGAATTTGGTATACCGGTTTATTATGTTAAGGAACATCCCTGATTAGATTTGGCGGTTCATTGGTTAAGGATAAAGGGGGAAAAGGGGGGTTACTCCCCCCCTTAATTCAGAAAAATGGGTTTTCATGCAGAATCATTTAATTTGCTCCGAATTTGGTATACCGGTTTATTATGTTAAGGAACATCCCTGAGTAGTTTTGGGAGTTCATTGGTTAAGGATAAAGGGGGAAAAACGGGGTTAGTCCACCCCACCTTAATTCAGAAAAATGGGTTTTTCATGCAGAATCATTCGATTTGCTCCGAATTTGGTATACCGGTTTATTATGTTAAGGAACATCCCTGATTAGTTTTGGGGGTTCATTGGTTAAGGATAAAGGGGGGAAAACGGTGTTAGTCCACCCCCCCCCCTTAATTCAGAAAAATGGGTTTTTCATGCAGAATCATTCGATTTGCTCCGAATTTGGTATACCGGTTTATTATGTTAAGGAACATCCCTGATTAGTTTTGGGGGTTCATTGGTTAAGGATAAAGGGGGGAAAACGGGGTTAGTCCACCCCACCTTAATTCAGAAAAAGGGGTTTTTCATGCAGAATAATTCGATTTGCTCCGAATTTGGTATACCTGTTTATTATGTTAAGGAACATCCCTGGTTAGTTTTGGGGGTTCATTGGTTAAGGATAAAGAGGGAAAAGGGGGTTAGTCCCCCCCCCCCTTAATTCAGAAAAATGGGGTTTTCTTGCAGAATCATTCGATTTGCTCCGAATTAGATATACCGGTTTATTATGTTAAGGAACATCCCTGATTAGTTTTGGGGGTTCATTGGTTAAGGATAAAGGGTGGAAAACGGGGTTAGTCCACCCCCCTTAATTCAGAAAAATGGGTTTTTCATGCAGAATCATTCGATTTGTTCCGAATTTAGTATACAGGTTTATTATGTTAAGGAACATCCCTGATTAGTTTTGGGGGTTCATTGGTTAAGGATAAAGGGGGGTTAGTCCCCCTCTTAATTCAGAAAAATGGGTTTTTCATGCAGAATCATTTAATTTGCTCCGAATTTGGTATACCGGTTTATTATGTTAAGGAACATCCCTGATTAGTTTTGGGAGTTCATTGGTTAAGGATAAAGGGGGAAAAACGGGGTTAGTCCACCCCCCCCCCCCCTTAATTCAGAAAAATGGGTTTTTCATGCAGAATCATTCGATTTGCTCCGAATTTGGTATACCGGTTTATTATGTTAAGGAACATCCCTGATTAGTTTTGGAGATTCATTAGTTAAGAATAAACGGGGGAAAGGGGGCTAGTGCACCCCTTTTAATCCAGATAAATGGGTATTTCATGCAGAATGATTCGAATTGCTCCGAATTTGGTATACCGGTTTATTTTGTTAAGGAACTTCCCTGATTAATTTTGGTGGTTCATTGGTTTAGAATAAAGGGGGAAAAGGGGGGCTAGTCCACCTCCTTAATTCAGATAATTGAGTTTTTCATGCAGAATTATTCGCTTTGCTCCAAATTTGGTATACCGGTTTATTATGTTAAGGAGCTTCCCTGATTCGTTTTGGCGATTCATTGGTTAAAGATAAAGGGGGGCTAGTCCACCCCCTTAATTTAGATAAATGTTCTTTTTGCAGGATTATTCGATTTGCTCCAAATTTGGTATACCGGTTTATTATGATAAGGGGCTTCCCTAATTAGATTTGGAGGTTCACTGGTTAAGTATAAAGGGGGAAACGGGGGCTAATTCCCCTTCACTTAGTTTTTTTAGGGGCATTATTCTTTAAAATAAGTGTATAATATACAATTAGTGTGAATAGCCTGTGAGCTCAATGCCATCAGTTTAGCTGGGCACTTTTCTTTTTTATTAAACTCTGCAGTAATTAACTTATGATAATAACTTTTGTTTTAATACTTTAATTTTCATATTTTTTCCTAATGTGAAAAATAAATTTTAGTAATATTGTTACCTTTTTTTCATCAATTAAAATCTAGATTTAAACATGATCTCCATTAAGAGACCACCTCTCGGAGCGACCAATTTTAACTGGAACGGACCGTTGTCGCTTTAGGAAGGTTTTACTGCATTATATTATATCAATATAATTAATATTTCTAATTATAGTTTTTATTTCTTAATAAGTCTGTGAAAATTGGAAAATGCGCTAGACATTTCGAAAAAACTTTGTCAATTATCTTTTTTCACAAAGAACACGTGTGTTACTGCTTTCAACTTACATACAAGTATAGTCTTGCTCCTCTCTCAAAATCTTAGCATGTGTTATTTGCATCTGATGAAGAGAGACAAAGTTCTTTCGAAAGTCTTAGCGTATTTCCTATTTTTCATATCGCTATTAAGGGGTCTTGTACCTTTTAAACTCTTCGAAAATCACCAGAAACAGTTAAAGTTTGAATTAGCGTATCTTTATTAATTTTTTATATATAAACATGAAATTTTGACTTTTGATTAAATAGATTATGCTTTTTAATTTAATACCACTAGAAACTGACTATCTTTTACAGAATTTGTGTATTGTTGAAATTAAAACTGCTCTTTGTTTCACTTCATAAGTCACTGCGCGCATGATATATTGAGAATGCATATATGAATTTTTATGAAACTTGATATACATAATAAGAACACGTGTATTTTTTAAATGATCTACTCTTAGGTCAAAATTATTTCATTAACTTTGTATAAGAAATATTTTTGTAAAAAAAAAAGCAAAAATTTGCATTTTTTAATGTATAAAAATAGTCATAACATAACTAAAAATATTACCGTTGTAAATACTTAAATGTAGATAATTTTTAACACACATATTTGCTTAGTATCTATAGTAAATTTCATAATAATCCATACATACGTTCTCAAGATATGCGCGCAATGACTTACGGTGAAAAAAAAAAAAAAAAAAAAAAAAAAAAAAAAAAAAAAAGAGCTATTTTAATTTCCTGTAACTCTCGTATTTATGAACCGATTTAAATAAAATTTCGTGTGTGCATAGTACATACTAATGTGTCGACCGAGTTCGTTGGCCAGCTTCATCCGCCATCTTATTCCGAAATGGCAGGCATTTAAAAAAATTTAAAAATTTTAAATTTAAAATGAGGCACACAAAAAAAATTAGACATTGAAAAAGATTTTTTTCTTGTGTATTTGGCATTGATACAAAGATTCTGGAGCATTTTTTGTTTCGTCTATATCTTAAAAAATGACTGAGTTATAGCACTTTGAATTTCTAGCATGGCTGATATTTTGAAACGATCTGATTTTTGTCACGCGATAATACACGTATTTATGAACCGATTTGGATGTGACAAGGAATGTGCATAGTATATAGCAAAGTCTCGACCGAGTTCGTTGGCCAGCCTCATCCCCCATCTTGTTTCAAAATGGCGGCACTTTAAAAAATATAAATTTCAAATGAGGCACAAAAATTAGATATTAAAAAATATTTTTTTCTTATGAGTTTGGGCTTGATACAAAGATTCTGGGGTATTTTTTGTTTCGTCTATATCTTAAGAAATGTCTGAGTTATAGCACTTTGAATTTCTAGCATGGCTGACAGTTTGAAGCGATCTAATTTTTGTCACGCGATAATACACGTATTTATGAACCGATTTGGATGTGACAAAGAATGTGCATAAGACATAGGAATGTCTCGACCGAGTTCGTTGGCCAGCCTCATCCGTTATCTTGTTTCAAAATGGCGGCCATTTAAAAATTTAAAAAAAAAAATAAAATTTAAAAGTGAGGTACAAAATAATTAGAAATTGAAAAAGATTTTTTCCTTATGTGTTTGAGCTTGATACAAAGATTCCGGAGCATTTTTTGTTTCGCCTATGTTTTAAAAAAATGGCTGAGTTATAGCACTTTGAATTTCTAGCATGGCTGACATTCTGAAACGATCTGATTTTTGTCACGCGATAACACGCGTATTTATGAACCGATTAGGATGTGACAAGGTATGTGCATAGTACATAGCAATCTCCCGGCCAAGTTCGTTTGCTAACTTCATCAGCCATCTTGTTTCAAAATGGCGGCCATTTAAAAATTAAAAAAAAATAATTTAAAATGAGGTACAAAAAAATTAAAAATTGAAAAAGATTTTTTTCGTATGTGTTTCAGCTTGTTACAAAGATCCCGGATCATTTTTTGTTTTGCCTTTATCTAAAAAAAAGGCCGAGATATAGCAGTTTGAATTTCGAATGTGTGTGACATTTTGAAAAATCTGATTTTTTGCCTGCAACAGCACTCGTATATATCAACCGATTTAGATATGAGTAAGCATGTGCACAGGAATTTACTAAGGTCTCAACCAAGTTCATTGGTGAGCTTTGTTGCACCCATTATGTTGTTTTAAAATGGCGAGCTATCACCGATAATTCAGGTTAATATAATTATTAATATAATTCAGGATATCACCGAATTTGGCGACAAAATATAAATCATTTTAATAAAACCAGCTTTGTTAACGCTGACTAATTTGGCGAAATTCTCATTCATATTCAATATTGCAAAAATTAGTATTTAATCTTCTATAATCGGGTTCCACTAATTTGAGTTCCGTGTGTTTGAATAATATAAGCTGGCTTACAAAAAAAAAAAAAAAAAAAGGAATATGAAAGCTACCTCTTCCTCCCGGCACTGGCCGGAAGGACTTTTTTTTCTTTATAACTTATATCTTTGTGTGTTGCTATATCTTTAGTATAAATATTTCGCGGAATTCCCCGAAACGTAAGGAACATGTGTGATACATAAGTTCATGTGGACAAACGTACGTCATTAAGTTTAGGTCTGCAAGAGATGACACGGGCTTAACCCGAACCCGAGCCCGGGCAAGGATTTATTTTTAAACCAGTCATCGGTCTTAGGCTCAAAGTTTTTAATTCACAGGCTATCAAAGACTGAGAGCTAATTTTCCCTTCCGGTCCGTATGTATGTAAGTACGTACGTGTGTATGTAACGCGATAACTCTTAATAGAAACAATCGATTTGCTTCAATTTTTTTTCTAGGTTCATTCTAATAAGGCAATTCCCTGATTAGTCTTGGGGTTTCAATGGTTAAGTATATAGGGAGGAAAGGGGGAAAGCCCCCCCCCCATTAATTTAGATAAATGTTTTCTTTCATGCAGAATTATTCGATTTGCTCTTAATTTGGTATACTGGTTTATTATTTTAGGAAGTTGCCTTGATTAGATTTGGAAGTTCATTAGTTAAGTATAAAGGGGGGAAAGAGGGACTAGTCACCCTTTTAATTTAGATAAATGGGTTTTTCATGCAGAATTATTCGATTTGCTTCAAATTTGATATACCGGTTTATTCTGATATAGCACTTTCTTTTTTCGATTTGAAGATTCATTGCTTAAATATAAAAGGGGAAAAGAGGGGAAAGTCCCCTCCCCTTAATTTAGATAAATGGGTTTCCATGCAGAATTATCCAATTTACTTTCTTTTTTTTTTCTAGGTTCATTCTGATAAGGAGTTTTCCTGATTAGATTTGAAGGTTCATTGGTTAAGCATAAAGGGAGAAATGGGGTAGCTAATACCCCCCCCCCCTTAATTTAGCGAAATTGTTTTTTCATGCAGAATTATCCGATTTGCTTCAAATTTGGTACACCGATTTATTATGTTAAGGAGCTTCCCTGATTATATTTGGAGGTTCATTGATTAAGTATAAAGGGGGGAAACGAGGGCTAATCCTCTTCATTTATTTTTTGAGGGGCATTATTCTTTAAAATAACAGTGTATTATACAAATAGTGTGAATATCCTGTGAGTTCAATGCCATCAGTTTAACTGGGTACTTTTCTTTTTATTTATTATTTTATTCTTTCACTAATTACAAAATGAGGGGCGGGGGAAATTTGCTAGTTAAGAAACAAAAATGTATTCTAAGTTTTTTAAAGGGTTTTAAAATTCTTTAAAATTAGTTTAAAAGGGAAATTGGTTGTTATAGATGGGATTTGAGGAGAAATACTTTATCTGATTCTGAAACCTTTACATAGCCAGTGATAGTAAATAAAGAAGTCGTGAGATATCCCTTGCCTATCCTAGCTTTCTGTTTGAACTCCTATTTCAAACTGCAAAACAGAAATCATATCTTTTTGCCAACGTTGAACAATGATATTTTAAAAGAATACGATTTGTAACTTTTTCAGATTTCTACCAGTGATTAGAAATAATATTTTTTCCACTATACACAGATTTTCAAGGTTATGAAAATCGCGATCAAAACTATATCAAAAGTGCCCGTTCTTACTATAATTATTAATAGTTATTTGTAATAAAGAAGAGATTTAATTCACTTAACCTTGAAACTTAATCTTGAAACAATCTTAACATGTTCCATGCTCGGGATTGGGATCTAATAAAGAATGTTTTGGGATCGGGTTCCGGAAAAGAGCCCCAACTTAATTCTAATGTCTACACCCAAAGAATGTTACTGCAATTTCGGATATAAATCGTCATGATATGTGATTTATCACTACGCGTCAGGGAAATTTTATATTTATATTTACTTTTTTAACATGCAAATAAAATATTGTACATAAATTATTCAAAAATGTTCATTCCCTAGATTGAAAGAAATTTTCTCGTCAATATTGAAATTAAATACACACCAACGGGGAAGACCGAACTACGCTCTGTTAAATTTAGCGTTGTGTTTAGGTCGATGTAACAATAAATTCTCGCTGTAGTATTGCTACAAAGCATTTTATTTTATAACCATTATATTTACAGAGATAGGTTTAATAAAAATGCATGAAAATGATTTTGTAAACCATCAAAAAGCAATAAATTACCATGCAGTTTTCAAACAACGGCATTTCAAAGAACATTTTTCTTCTGTATTCAACTGTGTAAAAATTGAAATTTTGCGATGCTTAGGAGTAAAAAAATCGATGTAAAAGCGAAATTAATTGATCAGGTGTTGCCACCGTCCTCTTTTTTGCTTTATAATATAGATTTTTTAAATTTTTTTCAAAGGTAATTGTTGTTATCTTAAGTGACATGACATTAAAAAATTTAAATATTTATGCGTAATTACTAAAATTCTCCTCAAGTTTCATCATAGCAAGTCTTAATATTATTGCCGATTAAAGCTGAGTATTGGTGTGTTGTTAGAAAAAAAAAATGTGTACAAAATGCATGGTAGTGAAATGTACCATCTTCCTATATATGCTGGTCAGTTTCTAAAAAGGAAAGCAATAATGTTTAGCAACTTTTTGAGTTTTATATTTTTGTTTATTCTCACATTAGTTTTCAATAGTAATTTTTGGAAAAATATTAATTTTTATCCAATGCAAAATATGGGTTAAAAGATTTGATTTTCGATAGAAAATACATAAATATTATATAAATGAATTAAGTAAAAAATACATGTATTGAAATCGGTATCAAGATCAAAGTGCAGATACTAATGGCAAAATTTGAAAAATATGAATGAAAGACAATGGACGTAATACAAATAATTAATATGAAATATCAATACTTATATAAATAACTATAAAAATAAAAGAGTTTTTTTATTCGTTCTTTAATAAGCATTCAATATTTTTATTTGAAAATTGCGCTTAATTTCGTGACAGAATTTCATGTTTTTACCTAAAAATGTACATTACGATACATTAATTTGGCGTGGGAATCACACTCGTTTGCGGAAAACTTACTGCTTTTGTTTACGCTTAGTAGAAAGCGCGATCAAGAAAATTTCTTAAAAAATATACATAATTTTTACTTTTTTTCCAGTTTCAGATATGGCAACAGGAACGAAAAAAGGTATTATTTACACTACATTTGTAGAATTTCTAAATTCATTTTAAAACGTATAATCAGAATTTAAATAACTATTATTTGAAAAAACACACATATATATATATATACTAGCTGACCCGCCCGGCGTTGCCCGGGTCCGTGGTAATATTTATAAAGAAACCTTTAATTTATATGATTTTATATGTAACTCGATTTTGTCTGAAATACGTACCCACTCACAGTGTGAAAATGGAGGAGAAGCAGTTGCAAATTGTTGAGATGTTATGCAAATTTTATTCATAAATTTTTGTAAAATTGTATGCCATAGTCATGAACAAATTAAAATTTTAAAACACCCTCTACTGATGAAAAAATTAGTTAAGAGGAGAGGAGTGAGTGCTTAGTAATGTACAGGCCAAAAGCTTTAAAACGACCTCTGTCAGAAAACAACATATAAAGGATACTCATCGAAGAAAACGCTACAGTTGTAAGGACAATTATCGTCACCCGCCTTCCAAACTCGAAATTCAACTCTCCCACCTTCTTTAAAATTTTAAAGTGTTATCATTCACGTAAGTTAATTTCAATTGTATTCGTTTTTCGTGTTAATGGCAATTTACATATGCATAGTCGCCCAAGCATGGAACGTGTTTCTTGAACTTTTTATGAAGTAAATAATTTCCGTTCTTGAGCGATTAAGAGTCCATTCACATGCGATTCTTATAAAACTCCTTATATATCACAAAATGCACACCATATTAAGTATTTCATGAACTCAAGGATTTTTCACTCAGTTCTTATTCTTTTGTTAATATTTTCTCATCCTAATGAAAACATATGTTATACTTTATTGAATGTTTTTGCATTGAAAGTGCAGTGTAAAGTTTAGGCATAATTCAATAAAGCGAAAATTTTGAGTGTTCGTTATTTATAATCTATCTTCCTGTTAAAATTGTTGACTACATTTTTAGACACCCATGAACGGTGAACACATAACATGCGATAAATTGTCACAAATTTTAAAAAAATCACAAATTTTGTCATAGATCGTTGAAAAAAATTGTGAAGTGATCATTAGAAAAAAAAAGAATTTCATCCAACGATCTTGGAAAAATAATCATGAATTTTGTGAAACAATCGAAGAAAAAAATTGCAAATTTCATCAAAATATCGCAGAACCACATGTTGAATTTTGCCAATCTGTCACTCAGGAATATCGGGAACTTCCTCAAATAGTTGCAGAAAAAAAAAATCAAATTCATCACAGATAATTGAAAAAAAAATGCAAATTTCGCCAAACAATCTTGGGAAAAAATCATGCATTTTGTGAAACGATCGCTGCAAAAAGCCCTCGAATTTCAGTAAACAATCGAAAAAAAATATTGCAAATTTCATCAAAAAATCGCGGAAATGTATAGCAAATTTTGACAAAAGAGTGCCGAAGCGCACACTGAATTTTGCCAATCTGTCGCTGAGAAATATCGGGAACTTTGGCAAATAGTCACCAAAAAGAAATAAATAAAATAACAAATTTCATCATAGATCGTTGAAAAAAAAAAAAAAAAAAAAAAAAAAAACGTGAATTTCATCAAACGATTGTTGAAAAAAACCCCGCGAATTTCAGTAAACAATCGAAAAAAAATTGCAAATTTCATCAAAAGATCGCGGAAATGCATGGCAAATTTCGTCAAAAAAGTGCAGAAGCATATGCCAATTTTGCCAATCTGTCGCTGAGAAATATCGGGAACTTCGACAAATGGCCGCGGAAAAGAAAAACACAAATTTTGTCACTGATCGTTAAAAAAAAAAAAAAAAAAATGCAAATTTCATGAAACGATTTGGGGGGGGGGGGGGGGAATCGTGCATTTTGTGAAACGATCGCTGAAAAAAAAACGTGAATTTCAGTAAACGAAGAAAAATATTGCAAATTTTATCAAAAGATCGCAAAAACGCATAGCAAAGTTTGTCTAAAGAGAGCAGATTACAAATTTTGTCAATATGTCGCTGAGAAATATCGGAAACTTTGACAAATGGCCACGGAAAAGAAAAACAAATTTTGTCACTGATCGTTGAAAAAAAAAAAAATGCAAATTTCATGAAACGATTTGAGGCGGGGGGGGGGGGGGGAATTGTGCATTTTGTGAAAAGATCGCAGAAAAAAAAAAAACGTGAATTTCAGTGAACAAAAAAAATATTGCAAATTTCATCAAAAGATCACAGAAACGCATAGCAAAGTTTGAGTAAAGAGTGCACATTACGAATTTTGTCAAATGGCTGCGGAAAAGAAAAACACATATTTTGTCACTGATCGTTAACCCCCCCCCCCCCCCCCCCCACAAATTTCATGAAACGATTTGGGGGGGGGGGATCGTGCATTTTGTGAAACGATCACTGAAAAAAGCGTGAATTTCAGTAAACGAAGAAAAATATTGCAAATTTCATCAAAAGATCGCAGAAACGCATAGCAAAGTTTGTTTGAAGAGTGCAGATTACAAATTTTGCCAATATGTCGCTGAGAAATATAGGAAAGTTCGACAAATGGCCACGGAAAAGAAAAACAAATTTTGTCACTGATCGTTTAAAAAAAATCGTGAAAAAAAAACTGCAAATTTCGTGAAACGATTTGGGGAGGGGGAGGGGGGGGAGATCGTGCATTTTGTGAAACGATTGCTGAAAAAAACGTGAATTTCAGTAAACGAAGAAAGATATTGTACATTTCATCAAAAGATCGCAGAAACGCATAGCAAAGTTTGTCTAATCTTTGGCTAATGGTCGCAAAAAAATAAAATAAAATAAAATAAAATAAAATAACGCGAATTTCATGAAAAATCTTGTAAAAACAATCACTATAAAAATAAAACCCAAAATTCGATAAACAGTCGAGGGAATAAATTGCAAATTTCATCAAAAGATCGCGGAAATGTATAGCAAATTTTGACAAAAGAGTGCAGAAGCACACGCTGAATTTTCCAATCTGTCGCTGAGAAATCTCGGGAACTTTGATAAATGGCGACAGAACAAAAAAAAAAATCATAATTTCTCTTCACTGAACTACACCTAAACTTTAAACTGCTATGCCTGGCACCACAGTTGCAGAAAATTCCCCAAGTGTCTGTGACAGATACTTCAGTGGCAGAAAATAATCTGCTGGTAAAATATTTTACAATTGAAGCATTAATTAATCAAACCACCACTTACCTGCAATTTCTTTAAGCATTTTATTAATTTTTATAGATAATAATCTTAGTTTTGTATGAAGTAATAAAGAGCTAAACATAATTGTAAAGTGAAATAATAAAAGGTTTGATGGAAAAATAATCTGCAAAAGAGATAAGAAAATCTGTGATGCCTGTCTCCCATCTTGAATTTTCTGCTACTGGACCTGGCACTATGAAAACATTCAGTAAAGTGCAAGATATGATTTCATTACGATTTCTTATCAGTGGGAAAGTGGAGAGAAATGATTAACAAAAGGAAAAGAACTGAAAATGGAAAATTCTGAGCGCGTAAAATAGTTAAGATGTGCATTTTGTGACATGGAGTTTCATAAGAATCGCACATGAATGAACTCTTAATCGCCCAAGAACGGAAATTATTTACTGAATGTTTTAAAAAAACATTCGATTCTTGGGGCGATTAGACAAATTTGGAGTTTCAGAATAATCGTTCAAGAATGGACATGCAGTCAGGTATAAAATGTACGTTGTCATCGCCCAATAATATCAACAATAATAAATGAAAACATTGAATATTTGTATATGAAGCAAACTGAGTTCAATAACAATTTTAAAAATGCGGAATCAAAATTAAAACTTATATTTTTGTTTATTTAAATGAAAAAAAGTTTAAATTCTACATATAACATTTCGAGTTATACCGATTAATAAGTTTTATCATGTTATGGTTAAGCATCACAAAAAATTTCAAAATAGTAACTCAATAAATAAAAATTATTTTAAAATAGGTATGTCCCGAACCTCCTTAAATGAAACAAAGTTCAATAACAAATCTTAAAATCAAAACATACATCTTATATTTTTGCTAAGAAATGAAAAGAAAACATTCGGTGAAGCGTTGATTCAGCAAATATGTGAAAAGTTTAGTTTTCAGGCGAAAAAGTTTGTAAAAAGCCTACTTTTATTCAGCAAAGCGTTAATTCAGCAAATTTGAAAAAAAAATAATCAGCAAATTTGAAAAAAAAAAATTACTTTAAGATCCCAGAAAGTTCAAGAAACATTATACTATTTCTTTCTTGGGCGACTACGCGTATGTAAATAGATATTAATACGAAGAACGAATACAATTTAAAGTAACTTACGTGAATTGTATTATATCACTTCTTATAAACATTATAAAATAATGTCAATAAGATTAAATCTTATAGTAACAAAATAAATAAAGCATGAAAAATAAACAGTGCAATTTCCCGCTACAGTTAGGCTAGAAAATGCAGCCGCTGTGCGCTGTATCTCATATTTACTACCTGCTCTCATTGGCTGGTTTCTTCTTTGCCGCGGATTGGCTTAGAGCTGCAAATAGCCTGAAACCCATAACGTTTTATTGCAGCGGATTGGCTTTGAGCTGTAAATAGCCTCTAACACATAACGTTTTAATTACGTTTTAATTTTTTTTAAATATCTAAATTGAAATTTTAAAATCCGGCGGCGAAGTACACTTTCCGATAACAGCATTTACACATGACAAAAATTTCAGAGGTCTAGGTGTTATAATTTCGGAGCTTTCCGCGGTCAGGCAGGCAGACAGACATCTCTTATTTTATATATATAGATTTAAATAATATATTATACGCTTTATTTTTTATCATGATTTTCTACTTTTTAGGAAATAAAATATTTTGTTCTTATACTGTTTCATATCCAGTTGCCTTATTTAGGCGAGTGTGGTTTGACGCATCATTTTATCCATTATGTTTGTAACTCGTATACAATTCGAACCATAAAGATTATTTGCCGATTTATCGACGAAATGTGGCCGACTAACGTAAAAAGGCTTTACAGTTATTTTATTAATTTATATTTAAGTTCTAAGAATATAAAAATTTTGTTGTCATCAGTAACACTCCCGTAAACATAATTTTTATAATTCCAGCATATCAAAAAAAAAAAAAAAAAAAAAAGATTACAGAAATCAATTTTTACATACAATAAGCAGTCAAGTGCGAGTGTTACTTGCACTCAGAGGGTTCCGTACAATAAATATATAAATTATTTAATGTATTATTAAAAAAATCGTTGCTAAAATAATAATAAGACTTTGTAAAAAACTATACAACGTTGAGTTGGGTATAGCTTTACATACTAAAAAGGTATGAATGGGTATACCATAAAAGTTCAAAGAGATATGAAACCTAAATAATATCAAACATTGCTATTCTGTATAACTCTTTTCTTAATTTTATCTCAATCCGTTTATAATGAACTCATTTCGGTGCTGACATTAAAAGTAATGCATTTTTAAACTTCATTTGGCATTTCATAAAACTAAATTCAGCGTAATAATAATGATTTCTTTTTAGAGTGTAGCTAAAAGAAAGTTCAAAGTTTAAACTTGGCATTGTGTTAAACGCGCTTCGGAAGGAGGTCGCAAAGTTGCAACACCGCCTTGGTCCGTACTGCGTTTTTTCAGATAGGTTTTGAATTAACTTTTAAAGACATGGGAGGCGTATTGAGAAATGGGGCATTCTCACAATCTTTTGACTTTCATGTCCCTGAATAATAATTTTTATTTTAATACATTTTTTGTGTTTTTTTTATTTCATATACTAGGGAAAAATCCCGTTGCATGATTGCACAACAATATTAACGAGACAAATAAGTTTTGGACGATGTTGGGGGTCCAAACACCTGGAAA
This sequence comes from Maratus speciosus, assembly GCA_963932465.1. Lineage (NCBI taxonomy): Eukaryota > Metazoa > Arthropoda > Arachnida > Araneae > Salticidae > Maratus > Maratus speciosus. Next base: position 175,753,232 of record OZ010786.1, read on the forward strand.
ACACCTATACCGTCCCGTGTCCCTGATGCTGATTTTTAAGTTTGGAGATATCTGGATAAAATTGTTTCAATAAAAATATTTCGATGTAATTTTTTTCTGAAACTGGAACTATTGTTTTATATAAATATGTAGCTAAAAATTAACCTGCACACATTTTTAGGGTTGTTATTATTTTTTAAACTCTGTCCCTGGGTTTTAGATTCCTTACCATCCCTCTTCTAAAATTATACAGAAATCATTTCAGATTCAGCCACAGAATTTTTTTCAAGTTTTTTATCACGCAGAAGTATGATAGAGAAATAATGTCTAAAATTTTTTGGCAGGATATTTACTGTAGAATTTAAATCAGCATTTAAATATCAATTCCAAGCATCGTGGCTTTATTGGCAGTCTCACCGCCCCCAAGGTTGCACTTTTCGAGGTAAATTAAAAAATAAATTAATTTAATCCAATGTTAACAACTGTTTCTAAAAATTAATGAACATTGTGGCAATCACTTAGTCTTAGCATGATTTTCCTAAAACTAGGTGGTATTTATCCTTACCGTTCCATCCTTACCGTCCCCTTTTTTACCATTTCGTCCCTTTTTTCCAATGAATCCCCTTTTTTACTTTACCGTCCCTTCTTTAACACCCCTTTAAGACAATGTTATACAAAAATTCTGTATTAAAAGTGCTGCATTGTTATTATTTCTTATTTGCATGTCCTGTGGGTACTATGCAAATTCATTATAAGTAAAAATTTAGAAGAAAATAAAAAGTTATAGGGGTAAAATGGTAAGGAAAATTAAAGTCGCAAGTTTAACTTAAACCTCAGTTAAATAAAAAAATTTTCGCTGCTGACCATTTTTTCTTTATTTTGAATCATTAAGGCATTCGTCTATCGGATTAAAATGTTATTTTAGCAAGTTTAATTTTGTCAGATTTTTTTTTTCCAAAAGTCAAAAGATTGTGAGAATGCCCCAGATCAACTTAAAGAAAACTAGTCGCAAATCCCATAGTACTTATGTGATTCATTCTAATTAAAATAGTCTGTTTTTGACAATTTGACATTTTTTGTTTTATACTACTACTGGGAATTGCATTACACAAATATATCATTAAACGTTGTTATTCGGGCTTTAAAATCCGATGATACATAGAGTACGTCGCCCAGTCATTATGCATGCCCAAACCGTCCGTGTATTTAAGGGTTAATATCTCGGATAATTACCGACAATGTTTTTCGAAAATCATTATCAACAATGCTTTTATAAACTATACGGCCAAAGGTGACCGGTCACTTACAATTTTTGATGTTTTGTTAAATATCTAGAAAAATACATGAGGAATTAACCTGAAATTGCAAGTGTGTAAACAGTATAATATAGGTCATATATTTCCGCGGAGATTTTTTTCCCGAAACCCCATAGGGAACCTTCAAAAAATTGAAAAATAACGAATATCTTTTGGATAACCCTGTAAAAACTAATGAAGCAAAAGCGTTTAAACTCGAGATTATTAATAAGTGGCTTATTGTAATATACTGTGTTCATTTTTATAAGGATAGCATGTATACTCGTAGAGAAATTAATGTTTTTATAAAAACAGTCCCAAATTTTTCCAAGTTTTTTGCTTATAATTTGCAGAGTTCTTAATATAAAAAAAAGTTATTTTTAGAAAATATGACGAACAACATTGTACATAATACCACGGAATCAGAATGAAAAAGTAATAAAAATTGTATGAATTATGAGCAGATTTACTAAAAAATGTTTCACTGCGAATGCAATCAAAATATAATGTACATAATGTGTTAGCTAAATGTATAGAGCAACTTTTGTAAAAGTCTCAAAAACATAGTTTGAAAAGTCTGATAATAATCGTTTATAGAATAAGCTCAAAATCCGTTGTTCCCAAAATGAAGCAAAAAGATGAGGGATTGTATCCAAATACAGTATTACGTGCAATATTGTGTATGCTAAATTGGCACTCAATCTCTTATGTTTTTGCTTCATTTTGGGAGCAACGGATTTTGAGCTTATTCTATAAACGATTATTATCAGACTTTTCAAACTATGTTTTTGAGACTTTTACAAAAGTTGCTCTATACACTTAGCTACTAAATTATGCTCATTATATTTTGATTGCATTCGCGCATGCGCGGTGAAACATGTTTTAGTAAACCTGCTTATTTGTCATCCAATTTTTACTATTTTTTCATTCTGATTGCGGGGTATTGTGTACAATGGTGTTTGTCATATTTCTGAAAAGAACTTTTTTTTATATTAAGAACTCTGCAAATTATAAGCAAAAAACTTGGCGGAATTTGGGACTGTTTTTATAAAAAACCTTAATTTCTCTACGAGTATACATGGTATCCTCCTAAAAATGAACACAGTATATTACAATAAGCCACTTATTAATAATCTCGAGTTTAATCGCTTTTGCTCCATTAAATTTTTTATTGTTATCCAAAAGATATTAGTTATTTTTCAATTTTTTTACGGTCCCCTATGGGGTTTCGGGAAAAAAATCTTCGCAGAAATATATGACCTATACAATACTGTTTACACACCTGCAATTTCAGGTCAATTCCTCATGTATTTGTCTAGATATTTAACAAAACGTCAAAAATCGCAAGTGACCGGTCACCTTTGCCCATATAGTGTACTTCTGCTTCGATATGTACAGTCGTGGAAAAAAAATAAACACCCCTACTAACTCCTCAACAAATTATCGTAGACGAAAGTTACTGGTACCAAACGATTGAAAATGAAGTCTACTTTTAAATGACGTATATAAAATTTTCTTAGGTTTTGAATATAAAATTCATCTACATACATATTGAATATAAAATTCATCTACATATTAAAACAAATCCAAACTTCATTTTTTTTTTTAATGGCAATACCCAATTTTAATGAGATATTCCAAATCTTTGGTTCAAACTATGCCTAGACACCGCATATCCAGTCATTTGAATGATAAGTTTTTGAATTATAAACATTCAAAATTTAGTGCTTCTAATGTTAAATTACGTTTCCATATTTTTATTTATAACTTCTGAAATTATGATCCTAATATTCAAGTTTTTTGTGTCGCAATAATACTAATATACCCAAACATAAATACGTTGAATATGCAATTTTTATAATTTTCTGATATGAAATATGAATTATGAAATTAATATTACAAAAAAATTATGAATTGCAACCTACAATTTTTTGGATGGATTCAAATTTATTAAGTCCTGCTTTATGGAAATACAAAATTTCACATTTTTCTTCCAAGTAGTTTTCAAATTATGCTTAAAAAACGGCAAAATGATGGTTTAAGGGGCGGTCTATGATAGAAGTGACTAAATATTTTGAAATTCCTTATGCCATCCTGTAATCTAACAGACTTAATTGACTGCTTAAGGTGCCTTGATCAAGACGGTAGATCTCTCGGTTAACAATCCAGTACGGAACTTCAATTTGGATACAGCCCTTAAAATACGCTCGTTTTAAAATAATTAATTTCTCGGAAACTTATAGTACGAATTGCATAAAAATTTGTTTTTAGACTAATTGAAGTGTGTAGAGTTTATTTATGCTGTCAGAATTGTGTACTGCTGCTGAAAAAAACAAAGTTATGGTTCGTTTTAATATGTAGATGGCCCCCTAAGCAATTTTTATATACATCATTTAAAAGTAGACTTTATTTCCAATCGTTCGGTACCAATAACTTTCTTCTACGATAATTCGTTGAGGAGTTAGTAGGGGGATGTTTACTTTTTTTTTCCACGACTGTACCTTCAGTGTTCCTCAACACTTTTCCCGAACGCCTGCAAATCGAAATTTGAGTTTAACGAAAAAATGCGCTTTTCTCAAAAACTATGTGACCTAGGGTAATCGCTATAACTTTCCTGCAACGTTTAAATAAATGTCTACTACCTCTAATTTTTTCATAAATTTAGTTTCAGTAGATTCTGAGATAGATGGGGGGGGGGGGAGAGGGGACAGATTTTTGCACTACATTTTCGACGATATCTCTGAAAAAATTATACCTAAAATTAAAAGAAATGTTTTTTTGAGTTTCATTTTTACTAAAGCTTCCAAACGATGCCCTACACGATATACAAAGAAAATATTTTTTTTCCAAGTAACTTAATTAGCCCCTCTACATTTTCATTAAATATATTTGCGAATGTATAATAATCTGTAAGTATGTGGGTCAATAGTCTTTATTACTTTTCCCAATTTGAAATTTCCACGTTCCATAGTTTACCAGTAAAATGGTTGTGACAGACGGACAGACAGACACAGGAGTGATCTTATAATGGTTCCGTTTTAAGTACGGAACACTAAAAATAAAGTTAAGTGTAAATAAATAAAGTTAAAGTTATAAAAAAGTTATAAAGTAATAAAGTTATAATTACATATAATAAAAGTTATAAAGTAAAAAATAAATTAAGTAAAATAAAAGCGTGTAAAAATATAAGCATATGTAGAAAAAAAAATTCTTTTTACGCCTACATCTTTGAACATGATCACAAATGATAAGACGAGAGATGTGTATCCAGTTAAATGATGGTAGCACGTGCTCAGTGAGTGACAGCCATCTTATGAAAGAGCGTGTTTCATAGCGGAAATAAAATAAATAAATGGAAACGGTTGGGTCAATGCTTGACGTAAATCTTTATAAAGCCCTTGTTGTAATAATATTCTTTTTGTGATCTATTTTAAATAATGTAATTAAATAAACCATGATAATATAATGAACAGTGGAATTTGTGAAAAATATCATTTTATATGGTCGTTCTGCATTATACAGAATAAATAAATTCAAAATCGAGTTTTCAAAATTATTAGTGCATTTATTATAATAATTTATTCATTGATGCATTTCCGTGGAACTAGTGAAAATAATTAACTCTAGTGATTATGAGAAAATATTGCTTTTAGAAACTAAATCTGCTAGTTTCAGTAGCTATACGTGATAAATGCTGATATTATATAACTTTGAATCAAATTAATTAAAAAAATAATCAGTTATTTAAAAGTAAATTTATATAGCAATTGGGAGATTTTTATGCGTATGTATTCTTTTTATCAGAAAATTCCTTACAATTTTAAAAATAAATAAAATTATTTAATAAATAATTTGATCACAATTATATTATAAAATTTATAGCATGTTATCATTTATTTTCACGATTTTATTGTTTTTTATATACTTCTAATGATTTTCCCCTATACAATTATTTTTTTATTTGAAATAATTCAACTGTCATTTTGGTAGTTTAAGCGCCCAGTTCGATAGGTTTGTTAAATTTGTGTTTCATTTATATTATTCTATTATTTCCTTTATTTATTGATGAAGTTTTAATTTTTTAATAATATAATAAATCTTTAATACACATAATTCCTTAATACGAATACTAAGACAAGTGTACATTTTATGCAGGCATTTTTTTTTTTTAAATTTATAAGTTTTATCAGTAGTAAACATTTGAGATTATAAAATCTTAATATGTCATTAAAGTTTGATATTATTAAGTGTTTTGATATCAAAACCTACTAGATTCTAAAAATCCTAGTTTACATAAATATACACCTCTTTAAAATATTCTAAAGAGAGTCTAGATTTTTATGAAATATATCACCGAATCTTATCCTCTCTAAGCTAGAACAGAAAAAGAGGTTTTTATAATCTATTTTGGTAGTTTTTAAACGAATTCATTTCAGCAGATATTTTCTATTATGACTTACTAATATGTCTTGTTAAAGAAAGAGCTGGAATAACTTGAGATTAAATAAAAAAGAAAAGTGCCCAGTTAAGCTGATGGCATTGAGCTCACAGGCTATTCACACTAATTGTATATTACACTCTTATTTTAAAAAATAATGCCCTCAAAAAATAAACTAAGGGGGGGATTAGCTTCTCTCGTTTCTCCCCTTTATATTTAACCAATGGACCTCCGAATCTAATCAGAGAAGCGGCTAGTCAGAATAAACATTTCTACCAAATTTGAAGCAAATTGGATAATGCTGCATGAAACCCAATTTAGCTAAACTAAGGGGTGTTAGCTCTCCCATTTCCCGACTTCATACTTAATCAGTGAACCTCTAAATAATTCTACATGGAAAACACATTTATCTAAATTAACGCGGGGGATTAGCCCCCCATTAGCCTCTTTATGCACAGCCGATGAACCTCCAAATCTAATCAAGAAAGCGCCTTATCCGAATAAACTGGTATACCAAATTTGAAGCAAATCGGATAATTCTTCATGAAAAACCCATTTATGTAAATTAAGGGTGCTGAGCCCTCCGTCCCCCCCTTTATACTTAATCAATGTACCACCAAAATTAATCAGGGAATCGCCTTATACGAATGAACCTATAAAAATTTTTTGAAGCAAATCGGATATTTGTATCAAGAGTTATCGCATTGCGTACATACATACGTACATACATACAGAACCTGCAGACATATTAGCTCTTAGGCTTTGATAGTCTGTGACTTAAAAAGAAAAATGACTTATCAAAAGACAAAAACAATACGTTGATAGTAGGTGCAACTTTCTGCGCTACGAAAGGGAGTGAAGTGACTCATCGGGGGTCCTACAGGCTGGATAATAATAATTCCATTTTCCCAGCCGAACTCTTTGCCATCTTTAAAGCCTTAGAGTGGATTTCTCAACAAAACTAAAATTTTTTAATTCCAATTTTTAGCGAAAATCTCTCAAGCCTGCAGGCTATCTGTTCATTTGACTCAACAAATCCCCAGATTATTGAGATTAAATCACTTCTCAAAAATCTTCTCTGGAAAACCCAGTTAAACCACGTTTCATTTCATAAGGGTATCCTGGGAAATGAAACAGCAGATATGTTGGCAAAGCAGGCAACTGCTAGACCATCAGTTGATTTTTCACTTCCAGTTCCGCACTCGCACATCAAAATACATCTTCACGCTCATTTTATGAAGCAATGACAGGATTACTGGGACTACTCAGATAAGGGTAGATATACGTTTGATCTGGTCCCAGCGGTACCTTTGGATCTTCTTCTGCTACAGCTTCCATTCACTACAGTTTTCCTTACCGGCCATGATTACTTTGGGGCATACCTCTTCAAGTTCAAAAGAGCCCTTTCTCCTCTACGTGAGTGCGGTGATGTTGCTGTTGCCTCTCATTATTTCTATAATTTTCCTTTAACAACTCGATGGCATATCCGCCGTCTTCCTGTTCTTCCAGATGGTTGGCTAGCAAATATTTTATCGCGCTCGACTTTGCTCTCAAAGCTTAAAAAATCTTTAATTTCTTATGTGACCTTTCAGTTTTACTCCATCACTGAGACGGGGGCTTGGATTCCCCCTTATTCAGTACCCAATGTCGGGTCGCAGCAGCTTGTATAATATTGTATTATTTAATGTCCTTATTGTTGCTTCACAAACTTTGCTACTGCAACATTTATTTATATCTTGTATATATCACTCCGTCCCCTGTCGTGTGTATAGGCGGGCTCAACATCGACTAAAATTTGCATTTGTGTTCGTATTTATATTATTAGACATCAATAAAGGGGACCGGGATGGACTTCTATGCTCTACAGACTCTATTCCTACTCTGAGCAATCTCTCTCAGGCAGTAAAAGGGCAGTGAAAGGAACGTAATTTTCTGAATCATGGAATTTTATACAGAAATAGGTGACTATATATGAATTATTAATAAAATTATGAAAATATTGTTTACATACCTGTTTTAAAAATTAATCACCTGTTTTCTAAAAAAAAAAAAAAAACTTTGTTTGTTGATTTTTTTAATGAAGTTTTAAATGTTATCAAATGAATTCCTATACTACTATGGCTGCCAAGGACTATGGTATTCGTCACCAGTGATTCTGTACCGAAAACTTAACCATATTCAATCACAGGATTTCCGCAATTAAGTAAGGCGAAGAGACTATTCAAAATTACTGATATAATCGTAGCAGTTGGCAGCTATGTATTATTGTAATTTTTTAGGTGGAAAAAAGTTTAACTTGTTTTTGTTAAAACAACTGCAATAAAATAAGACAAACCGTTTGGAAAAAACAAAAAAAAAAAAACATGCATATATTTTTTTTAAATATAACTTAATTCCATCTGACATAATATTGAATAAAAGGTAAAATGTAAACTTTGTCTTTTGAAGCAATATAATGTACGTATACATGTACATTTAAGATTTGATAAAGATATAGTTATTTATGTGTAATCTGCTTTGGATTTAATACATAAAATTTTTTTAAATTCAGATATCAGAATAAAGTCTAACAAAAAAACTTCTTAAGTCTTACAAATTCATTTCATTTAAGTAAAACATCATTTTAAATCCTCGATATTCTCATCTTAAATTTTTTCGTAAAATCTGTATAAATCAGAAAAAGGTAATTTGGAGTATCTTGAAATATTACTTAGATGTTTAAGGGAGATAATGAGGCCAGCAGGGATGCATTTAAAGAATATATGAGTTCAAACTGTCTGATTTTATGGTTTTAAAGAAGGTTGAAATAAATCAATATCATGATGAAAAGATTTATCAAGGGGAAAAAAAAAACCCCTTATTTTTTTAAACGTTCAAATTACATAATTATTTGCTTTGAAAGTGCAATTGTTTAATTTTAGCAATTTGTACTGTGAACCCTTTGCACTCTTAATTGCAATACACAGTGCTGGCTAAAATTGTGGATACTTTTAGGTAGCTTTCATTACAAAAAGTAAAAAGCTTATTGCAGCCGTCCGAAGGAAAACACTTCTGAAAATTTTGCTATATTTTAGCCGATCATGAACCCTAGATACCAAAACCACCCTTCGTTGTAATGTTGACTTATATATTTATATATATATATTATTTATATGTATATCCATATATATATATCTATATATATACATCTGAATTTTGTCATGCTGTAACTCTCGAATGTTTGAACCGATTTGGATGAAAATTTTCATATGCATAGTACATACTAATGTCTCGACCGAGTTCGTTGGCCAGCTTCATCCGCCATCTTGCTTCAAAATGGCGACCATTTGAATTGTTGATTTTTTTTTCATGATTTCTAACATTATATACTTAAAGGAAATGTTACGTTTCACAAAATGCACTCTTATCTATAATTTTTAACAGAACGTTTAAAACGTTGGAAGGTATTTTAAAGAGTCACAGAGTGTGAGTTAACAACATAGGTCATTTTAAAGAGAAAGTCAGGAAACCCAAAAATTTTCAGAAGTGTCCACAAAATTCAAATGTCCGCCTTTTGAAACAAGATGGCGGATGAAGCTGGCCAACAAACTTGGTCGAGTCAGTAGTATGTACTATGTATATGGAAAATTTCATCTAAACTGGTTCAAAAATTCGAGAGTTACAGCATGACAAAAATCAGATATATATATATATATATATGTCAGTCACCATTTCAACAGACAAAAATCAGAAATATATATTTATATATATATATTTCATAGTTTCTTATTTTACATACTGGTTTCCTATGTTCATTTCTAAATCATCTTTAGACCTTTATCAATTTCCCCATATATTTGTGATTTCAAATTTATTATTATATATATATATATATATATATAAGTTAGCGTTTCAACAGAGGGTGGTTTTGGCATCTAGGGGTCATGATCGGCGAAAATATAGCAAAATGTCTTGAAGTGTTTTCCTTCAGACGGCTGCGGATTTTTACTTTTTGTAATGAAAGCTACCTAAAAGTGCCCACAATTTTGGCCACCGCTTTAGTCTGTGCAGTTGACGAGATTCTACACCTATGGTCAGTTTGACGAACTGCGCTTCATTTACATCACCAGAGTATCCTAAATGGATTAACGATATTTTAACGGATATAAAAGCTAATTTTAACAGCTGTTAAATGTATTGTTAGAGGAAATTAATGTGTGAATACGAGAATTTGCTGTTCTTTCTTGTTCCAGTATCAAAAATTATTAGAAGATAGCTTTGCGCTGTCTCAAACACTAAGAACTCTTAAGATAACATTAAAAAGGGAATAAAAGTACACTAAATTTTTAATCTTAAACTGTTTTCTTGTTGAAAAGCAAATAAATATAATTAAAAACAAATAAATGACAGTTTTGTGAATTCGGCCCACTTGCGACAATAAAAAGCCATCTGTCGGTGACAGGGGATTCTTCGTGCACTTGAAAACACCCGCTCCGTAATGTTAATCCTATGAGCAGGTTATTTTCGTATTTCTCGTTTCAATTTGAATATTTTTAAATGACTTTTTTTGTATAGGCTAGATCAGGTCGATCTTTAATATGACTCTTTTTTACTTTTTTTATTTTGGTTGCATATTTTTTTTTTAAAAAAGGTACTTTCAGTTTCCAAACCGGTTTCGATACTGAAAGTACCTTTTTTAAAAAGAATCTGCAACCAGAGTCGAAAAAGTAAAAAAGAGTCATATTAAAGATTGAGATCAGCTATCCTATGCAAAAAAAATTGTTTAAAAATATTAAAATTGAAACGAGAAATTCGAAAATAACCTGCCCTTAGGATTAACAATACGGAACGGGTGTTTTCAAGCGCGCGAAGAATCCCCTTAATCCCGAATTTACTAATTAATATCCAGCAAGATTAATTAAATAGCTGTCACCATTTTAACAAATGGTGACAGCTAATTAAATCTGATATTAAATTTGAAAAATTCTTAATCTATTTTGGGATACCTTTTAAATATATTTTATAGGCATTTTGCTGTTGCGAAAACAGTTCTTATTTTCCCCGCAAAACATCGCATTTATTGCAGCGTCAATTCTGTGAAGAGGAAACTTTGAAGTCCAATACCCCGTAATTAAAATGAATTAAAAATATAGTAATTACAGATTATTAATTGCCCTTATGGAATTTATTTGCCATATTAATTTCACATATTTAACTTAATTTTATACTTTAAATGTTAAAAGCGAACTGAAACTGGCGAGTTCTAAGTAAGATGTAAAAATAAAACTGACTCTGCATTTTAGAACTATTTTGTCAAATAAAAAAAGAAAGAAAGATCCTGAAAGAAGAGCATACAGTAAAAATAAGTTAAAAAAATTTATTTGCTGAGGCGAAATTTAAAAAATACGGATGCATTCTAAGCCCAAAGGATTAACATTAACAGGGGAATTTGCTGTCTAACTGATAACAGGACTTAAGATGAATAACAAGAAAGTTTGGCAACTATTAGATACACTAAAAATTAAATTAATTGATCAATAGTTTCAGAAACACAATAGTTTTATAAGAAATCATTTTTAGAAAAATTTCATACCGCATAAATGTGTATTTTTAATTCAATTGAAAAAAGTATTAGTGCATATAATTGCGGCTGAGTTGAACATATGAGCCTACCCTAGTCATGTGAAGGCACTCGAACACTAATGTTAATCCTATGGGATCTTTATTTTAAAATTTCACGCCTGAATTTTAACATTTTAAAATGTTTTTTCCCCCATAGGATAGCTGAGGTTAGCTGGTACAGCTTCCAAAAGGGAAAATACTCTCATTAAAATAAAAGTTTAAGCAAAATAGAAAAAGTACAAAATAGCCTGGTTAAAGATCGAACTCAGATTTCCTATGAAAATAAAAATCATTTTAAAAAAATTGAAGGGCATCTGAAAAATTTGAAAATAAGACTTCCATAGGATTGAAATTATTTTCAGAGTTTCTTTGCATGATTAGTGCAAGCTCTTAAGGGCCTCAGGACTCTTAAAGCTTTTAAATTTTCGAAATTTAATTTTTTTTAGATGCTAAACTTCTGTCTTTTCTGAACGCTTTAATATACATTATCTCTGCCCAAGGCGGAATCGATCGGGACCGAGAAAATTTTCCGTGGTAGACAACTCCGCCTTATGCAAAAAAATCCCCCCCCCCCCACACACAAAAAGAAAGAAAATGCGCAAATCTTATTTTTTTTTTACGTTCGTAACCTTTTGTACCACTCTTGAAAATGAAACTTTTAATGAAATCAGAATTTATTGTTTTTAATAATCTTGAAAAATATTATTTGAACACTAAAATAAATATTACCAATATGAAATTGTTTCAATTCTGAAATTTAATGGAAATCATTTACTGTCACAAATACAATTCCATACGTCATATTTCAAATAGTAGTTTAGAGAATAGAAAAATAAAATTTTATCAATGCTTGTTTTTTCTTTCTGCTTGCAATGCATTCTTCACTAACAATCTAGTCATGACATGTAAGTCTGTTATTATTGTTATTATTTTTTCATTTCTTTCAGTAGGAGAAAATTTTTCGAAGCACTTTTGCTTTTGAAGGAGTCCTTATTTGTTTGAATTCCACCGCTGTCTTCATTGTTTTCAGAATCGTGGTAATCTGCATTTGCACTATCACTTTCCACATCATGATATACCTCTATTAAAACGTCCACAGAAGTGTCCGCTTCGGTTGCGCGAGATAGTGTCGACTGATCCATAATCTGCTTCGTTAATCTTGTCATGGCTATGTACGCATTTTAAGACATTTATTAGGCTTTGTAATTAATTTTCTCCCAGCTTTTGTCAGTCATTTTCCGTGGAAGAAATTACAAATCTGGCTTTCTTAAAACAACGAGCACTCTTTTTCAGAATCATTTCTGAGCAAGATTTGGTAATCCATTTAACAGCATCTAAAACATTGATGTTTTATGTCAGTTCGGTGGCTAACGAGCAACCATAAAGACTCAATAATCAACCGCAACAGATACTTTTTGTAGTGGGTTTACATCATTTTTATAACTTCTTGATCGATTGGTTGCACTACTGCAGTAGTATTCGCAGGATGAAATTGTAACTTTATATTTGACAGTTTCAAGTCGGCATGACAATGTGCATTATCGAGAAACAGAAAATTAACTTATTTTCGTTAAATTTTCGACTATTAAATTCTGTCAGCCTGCCCTCCATTAAAACAGTCGACACCCAGGATTTTTCCTGAGACCTCCAAGTCACAGGCAGTTTATCAATGGTCACATTCTTGAAAAATTGCGAATATCTAGAATATCTTCAATACGGGTTAAAGGTTCAGCATCATTTTTTATTATTGAATTTAGTTTCAATAATTTACACATAATCTTGCCTTTTTACCCTCATTTCTTTTTCAATTTTTCAGTCAGTAACAACAGCTTCTAAACTGCCCTCCAAACTCAAACAAAACAGAACAGTGACACGTTCTTTGGAGTTTTTACCTTCGGGGCATTCACTTCATCTTTTTAAAAGGGATTTAGTTGGTAACGCACGATAAAATAGTCCGGGCTCATCACAATTATATAAGCCCTTTTATTGATAGCTTTCAATCAGTCTCAATTTTCATCAGATGAAATTTTCATTTCCATCCCGAACTGCATGCTCTGGGACGTCCTTCGGGTCACCGTAAACTTGGTTCATGACAATGTTGTGTAGATTATGAAAACTCATTAACCATTCACTGGAATTTACCTATTTTTTCCATTTTACCTATTTTTTTGCAATAGAGTCCAGGGGTGTGTAAATTTTTCACTCTAGCAATAGAAAAGAATTAAAAAGTTAATGCATCAATGTCTTCATTTTTCACAGCACTTTGCCTCTTTCTATTGGATGTTTTCTACTGTTCCTTTTTATAGATCATAGATTTGAGTTTCACCATAGTTAAACTTTATATAAAGATCTTCTACTGAATAATTTCTTCTTTTAATTTGGTAACGTCGACTTTATATTGCAGCGATTTAGTATTGAGTTTAGATTTTGAAGCCATTGTTACCATGCACTTACAAATATCCTTACACAAGATAAAACGACGAAGAACAAATAACACTGCAATGATCGAGTTTTCTGACCACTTTATTTATTGGAACGAAGCATACGTCAATCAAATAGCGGTTTGCTTTCCATAAAAGATTGAATCTTAAGTTGTAATGAACTGCTTATCGATGCCGATCTTTCATTAATTGTCCTTGCTCGAAAATCGATTGAAAACTGAAGATCTGAAAGATCCTTTGTCTTTGTAGATAAATGAGAAGCGCTATTCAATTTCTTAGTACTACTGTAATAACTGCAAATTTGAAGTTTATACACACACACACAAAAATAACTTCGGAAGATGAAGTAGGGAGCTATCACTTTGAATTTGAGTACAAACAAATATATTGTATTGAGTATATAATATATTGTACTTTAGAAAATACAAATTGTCACAAATGTGCATATTACTAGTAATAATAATTTTTAAATGCGAATTTATATTAGAAAAAATTAAATAAGCAAGAATTCCTTAAAATTTAAACAGTTTCTGTTCTTTTGTATTAACGTTTTCAAACCATTACGGAATTTAATTAAAATGCTCGGCATTGAGTATTTGACATATGTATATCAGTTTTAAAGTTTCATAAACGAAATGCCTTTCATTTTTAAAATATCCCTTTTTCCGCCTTATGCAAAATTTTGGTTTCGGTGGATCATAAAAACATTTCCGTTTCCGCGTTAGGCAGATTCCGGCTTATGCAGCATAAATTAAAGCTATATTTTACGGGTTCACCGGGACTTGAAAAATTTTCCGCGGTAGGCAGATTTACGGCTTACACGGAGTCCGCCTTAGACAGAATTTACTGTAATTGCTTTCTTGAAATTCTCATTAGAACCGAAGTTATGGGTTTCCCGGGTTACAGAATATAGGTGAAAACATATTTTTAAATTGAAAACTTTTTTTTTTTTCCATGCAATATATTTTTTAGATTGCCCACTAACAATAAAAAAGCATTTTTCATATGTTAAATATGAATTATACAATCGAATAAAGTTTTGAAATCTATTAATAGCTATATTTACATATTAGTTGCATGCTAAGAGTAATAACCCAAGATTTTTATACTTACATCATGCTTTTGAATTCTGATAATTTCAGAGCTTTTAAGCGCGTACTTCACTTGCATGTCTGTTAAATTTGTGTTTTGTTTATATTATTTTAATTATTTATTCATTGAGGACGTTTTTTTTATGGAATATTAGCCGTAAGAAAATGGTGAACTCTTTATGTTCTTTTAAAGGCAAACGTATTAATCTTTTGTAATCGAGCTCCACGCAATAGAAATAAATTTTTAAAAAATCATGCTTGAAAATTGTTTTTAAAACCATAGACAATCTGTAAACTGAGATGCACTTTGCAAACAAATTCCATTTGAATGTTTTTTTTTCCTGTTTGGGTGTCTAAAAATTTAAGTTGTCCGATTACAAATGTGTTTATTATTATTATTCTTTTATTTATTTATAAAGGAAGTATTAATTTCGTTGTGGAAAATTAGTCACAAATAAATGCTGAACAATTTTTATTGCCTTATGTGTAAAAAGTTTATTATTATTATGTATTGAAGCCCGCTCGTGATAAGATAAATGAGAAAAAATCATGTTTGAAAATTATTTTTAAAAACATTATAAATAAGTCAATTAAGATACAGTTTTTAAACAAATTGCATTTGAAAGTACATTTTTTCCTTAAACGACGTTCTAAAAATTTAAAATGTACGATGGTCAGAAGATTAAAAAAAAATGCAGTAGCAAAAATTTCAAAACCGAAATTTGATCGTGAAGTGTTGCCATTCGCAAAATGTCGTCAGCGCTGCGCTCAGCTACGTTTGTTCTTTATAATATAGATAGATAGATAGATGCGTAATCAGTAAAATATAATAACGATCAGTTATTACGATGAAGTTAAAAATTGAGGTTCTTATTCTTGGTATTCCGGAATGAAAAATAGCAAAATTTATTCCACTTTGACATGATCATAGAATTTTTTCCCCATGAAACCTAAACCCGACATTATTTTCACCTTCTCAAATGTACATACGCACTTCTCATGTCCGTTTTCACCTCTTTTAATAAAATGTATTTTAATTTGATCATTTTAAAATCATTTTAACTCAAAATTTGAAGTCAGGATTCTTAGCAACATCTTTAAATGTGAACAGCTGCACTCTTACTTAGATTTTAATCTCAGTACCGGAGAGTAAAAATTGCCTGATTTATGTTTTTAGGCGCATTTGTGTTAAAATTTTAGCTTTATCTAAGAAAGTGATATATCTCTTTTAAATATGACATCATTTTCACTTACTTAAGCATTTCACCTAGTGCCTGAAACATAGCATCAGTACACATGCAGAAGGGAAAAAATGTATGGAAACTATTTGAGAAAAATGCGTTTTTTCAAAAGCAGTAAATGTCATTTTCCGTTTTGAGACACTAAACCCTATACAACAATTTTTATGAACAGTATTGAATTTTTATCAGAAAATGGCACGAATAAAGATGAATAAACATCATTGTTTCTCTCTTCTCTGAAATAAGGAAAGCTACCTAATTACAACCATTTTGAAGAAGTTTCATAAAATACTATTAAAATTAAAATATAAAAATGGGCATATTTAAAAAAAAAAAAACAGCCACTGCAGGTACATTTACAAATGAACAGCTCACGGAATAATAAAATTTCATTCATCCAGCTTTTTATCGTTTGTAAAGCAAGTTTGCAATAATGTACAATTTATTAAATTGATAAATAAAAACGAAATAAAACCAAAATTCACCTTATTAATTAATATACGATATTCTTGACATAAGCACGTATTTTATTTCAATTTTTTTTCAGTTTTTATGAGAAAATGGCAACAAAAAGATACAGTAATCTACTATTTCCCTTTACTTTCAATATAAATCGAGTACTTCTGTTGCCACAATTACAAAATTTGTTTTAAAAACTACAAAAAAATTAATATCTCAAAAATAAATTGAGATACAGCTTCCAAACAAATTGCATCTAAAAGCAATTTTTTTTTTCCTTTAAACGGTGTAAAAATATAAAATGTGCGATGTTTATAAGTTTAAAAATTTGCAGTAGCGAAAATTGCAAAACAGAAATTTCATTTCAAATTTCAAACTGTTGCCATTCGCAAAATGACGTATGCGTTACGCACAGATATGTTTGTCCTTTATAATATAGATGCCCGCTCAATAGCTGAAGCGGCGTTATCGAAACTTTGAAGTCATTTTTCTCTAAATAACGTTTTTGGGCATAACACGGACAATATCTCAAAAACTGATGAATATTTTTTCATGATATTTTCAAAACATATGTTTCATGTTAGTCTGTAGAAACTGAACATAACATTTTCTTTTTATTGTTAAAAAAAAATTATTTTTTTACGTAATTATATTGCTGAAATTTTCTGAATTTTGCATAAGATAAATACAACTTTGTATTAAATGAATAAAAATGCTTCAAATACAAATTTATTTAGGTTCAGGATAATTATTACAATCTGAAGTATAAATGGACACCAAAATGTTCATTCTTGTTGCAAAATTTATTTTATAATCCTACTAGTAATCTGTTATGCTGATTTTCTGCTCGTCAAAGGTCTGGAACTTTTTATCCCCCTGCAACTGCTAATTCTGCATCTTGCAATTTTTTAAATATTTGAAATGAAAGAAATATATCTTTCATTCCCAATTAAAATCTTGTCTTAAAATCTAATACATTTTAGGTCACTTTCTATATCAAAGTCTGCCTCGTAAGTGAAAGTACCTGCATAAACAAATTTTGCTACAAAAGAATGCAAAATTTATAGAATGTTTTGCTTTATTACAGAACAATTTTCCACTTTCTTGTAATATGGTGCTAAATAATCATAAATTTGGAATTTTTCTTGCATTTAGAACAAATCAATTTGTTTTATTTCGAGAAGATTTTAAGAAAAAAAGAAATTATATGGACTTTCCCATATTTGCTTTTGTGCCAAAAGAGAAAACTCATAACGTACCATTTCATTATTTGTTGCACATCGTCGGATAAGATAAGAAAATAAATTTATTAATTATGATTAATAAGGAAAATAAAAAAGAATATTTATGTAAAATCGTACCAGCAATGGAATATTTGACTGAATTTGGAACAAATGTATAAGATTTTTTATTTAATAGTTATTAAAATATGTACCTATTTTGAAGAATATGTTTTAAACATCTATACTAATAAAACAAAGTATTGCTCTGTCTGTGTGTCTGCCTGTCTCTGTGTTTGTCTGAGTGCATTTGCTACCAAAATCTACCACACGTAGAAGTCTGAAAATTTAGATGAACTTCAGTTCATGATGCACCTGAGGCTCAGATTTTTAATTTTTTAAGGGCCGGGGACTCTGGTCCCCTTTAAATTTTTATGCATTAAATTGTTAATGACTTGCCACCTTTTTATCCAATTTTCTTCGTTTTGGGGGTGTAGTTCTCCATTGCATGATTCTCACCTTTCTGCTCTCCAGCTAAGATCATGGCTCCTGGGGGCACTGTTGAACCTTTTTCTATTACCCTTGAAGTTTTTGTGCAAATAAATTGTTAATAAATTGCTTCCTTTTAATCCGATTTTCATTCTTGGGATCCTTTTTCCATTTAGTTATTCTCACGTTTCTACATTCAGTTTAGATGCTGCGGCTCCCTATGGTGCCGAAAGGCCAGGTTCAGGGCCCCTTGACTCTTTCTGCGCATTTTCACCCCCTTAATTTTTTCACCTTCTCAGTACATAATTTTAAAGTTGAGTCTTGGACTCTTCTTCCCGGACCAACACCCTCATATATTTAATGGGGCCCTGGGGTCTTTTTTTGAAATATTTATCCAATTGTGCATTTCTTTAAAATGTTATACTAACCAATATTTCTTACTATATGCTTAATTTTGACTAATTGAAGATCTAACGCGCTATTAAAACGTTTTAACATGTTTTCATCATAGGGCCTTGTTCTCAATTATTAGTTGGCCCCTTTTGGGCCTCATATTATAGCTTCCTTAAAAATAGTCCGATTCACTAGCTTTTTTTTTTCTAACAACTTCTCAGATTCTCCAGCTACTACATGAACGAGAAAAAAAATCATTTTGAATATTAATCGCCTTATTGGGGCCCTTGTTGCAGCTTCTTTAAAAATTATCTGAATTGCTTGCCATTTTCTTTAACATATTTCTAGCATCATCTGACTACTTTAAAAACTACTAAAAGGCATCAATATACGTAACTACATACCACTTAAGTCCCTGGCCCCTTAAATTTTCGCACCATAAATTGTTAATAAATTGCCTCCTCTTAATCCGATAATCATTTTTGAACCTTTTTTCAATTTAGTTATTCTCCCATTTAGTTATTCTTTATTCTAGTTAAAATCCTTGGAGCCCCTGGGTTCCATAGGACCCGATCTGGGCCTCCTTGAACTTTTTGTGCGGCATGCATTTTTTACCACCTAATTTTCTCGCATTCTCAATACAAATTTTTAAAATTGAGTCTTGCACGCTTTGCCTCGGACCAAAATCCTGTGATTTTTAGTTAGACCCTAGGGCCCAGTTTTAAGCATTTCCCCCCATTTTTCGCGAGTTTCTTTAAAATTTTGTTGTAATAGTTAATTCATACCTTATGCTTAATTTTGACTAATTGACGATCTAATGTGCTAAGAACTTATACTTTTTAACAAGTTTTCATGTTAGGACCTGCTTTTTAGTACGAGTTGGCCCTCTTTGGGAACTTTGTTATAGGTCCATTAAAAACTGTCCGATCCACTATTTTTTTCTTTTAACTTCTTCCTGCTGCTACATGAACGACAAAAAAATTTCTCAGACTTCAGCTACCATCAATTTTGAATATTAATCTCCCTCTTGGGGACTTTGTTGCAGCTTCTTTAAAAACTATCCGATTCTATTACATTTTTCTTTAACTTAGTTTCAGCGTTCTACAGCTACTTTAAAACTACTAAAAAATTTTCTTATACCCAACTACATTCCACCCGATCTTTGTTTATACCTCAGGTACTACTTTTTACGAAAATTAATCTCCTTTCTCACATTAACTTGCGCTTACTCACTACAGCCGTAAATTAAAAATCGCGTTACTTTAAAGGTAACTTTAGATAAGGGAATTCTTCCGTTTATTAAACATCGTGTTAATGTTAAAAGTAATTCATGAAAATTACAAGGGGAGGGGGCCTCTGCCACCGCTTGAGGGTACATTCTTTTCTTGGATTCTAAGGACACAATTTCAATGGGATTTGGTTCATTCAACTTTGACTACAATTTAGTTACTTTCTGTATTATGAAATTTTATCTTAGTCTTCAGTTACCCACATATTCTAACATTAATAATGAGTTATTTTTTTTTATTCTATGGCCTTGATTTTTACCAGGTTTGGCTCACTCGACTTGGTTTTCGTTTGTCTCCGGCCCACTTCCGGT
Organism: Maratus speciosus; assembly: GCA_963932465.1. NCBI lineage: Eukaryota > Metazoa > Arthropoda > Arachnida > Araneae > Salticidae > Maratus > Maratus speciosus. The sequence continues at coordinate 175,773,479 of OZ010786.1, forward strand.
ACATGCTCTTTTAGACAGCAGGGACCCAGGTTAAGGTTCGTTCGGAAAGAAGTTTCTGGGAACACACTAGACGCTGCGGAAGGCAATGGGGGCCTCCGAAATTAGGTTATTTCAAAACAATTTCAAAAGATATAACATCATACAAACTTGAGTTTTGTTTAAGGTTATTATTTACGGACACTGGGCAATACCGGGCGGGTCTGATAGTAGACAATAAATTTAATAAATAAAATACCTGTATTAAATAAATATAATAATACCATATAAGTCACTAGTGTATTTTAAATACCTACTTCCAAAGTATCAAAGTAACTGTTTTTTCGTCATTTAAAATACTTAAAAAAAAAAATGATTAGTTGTATATTGTTAAAACTAGACAATATTCCTTAGAAGGGCAAATTCTAATTCTTCGGCCTTTTTTAAGAAAAACGAAATGAAAATTTTATTATTCAAAAACTCATAATGAAATAAATTTCGTTAGCAATTGAACTACTTACTGAAACTCGTTTTATGTGAATCAAAACTGTAGACAGCGCTAAAGATATTCGATAAATGACGAAGTCTCATTTTAGCTGATTGTTTTATATAGAATCTTACCATTCCAATGTAACGATACACAAATGCAAATGTAATATTTTTGAAGAATTCTGGATTGCAAGAGGCCATAATTCAATCTATAATCATTCAGTTTTCAGAGATGAAAAAAATATTTTTATGCTGTGATTCTAACTTCACTTCCTCCTTGATTTGCATTTATGGAATCTTTGTTATCTCCATAATTATATAAAAGGAACACACGTTAAGGTAAGTAACCTCGTCAGTCAAAGCTCTGAGAATCCCTTATGAGCATCGTGTCAAACGGGACTTGCGTGAGCCAGTGTGGTGCTGCCATGACACATGCTACAGGCCAAGGAATAGCATCGCTCAGCGCGCGCAACACTTCCTGTTCCGAAAACACACCGTTGAACGTATGGTGGCTAGGACAGCAAAACCCAAAGACTCAAGGATTAAGCAGTGTGATTCGGGGATAACACCTTTCATTCCCCTAGAAGTTTCGGGTATACCGGTCACCCATAGGAGCGCCGGGCACTCGGCCATAATCCCAGGTTTCTCAGAATTGTTATTGCTTTATCAAGAGCTTCCGAACATGAAAATCTACAGAGATAGTCACAGGTTCTTAGTTTGAAATTTCTTTTAAAACACTAAAATGTTTTCATTTTCATATAAAACTTGATACTGTTTAATTCAACATAAATGTTCCTCTCTCTGGTGCAGGCTTCTTGTTTTTTGATCATTTGTGTATATTTGTGGATATTGTTAATACTTTTGTAAGCATCTGTTTTATTCTTCATATTGTATTATAGTCTATTTAACCGCAGAATTAAATTTATTTTGTAATCGTCAAAAATTGTGTTTAAATATTAGGCACGCCCAGGTATCTTTCCATTTTGATCTTTGGTGGCCCAGCCCTCTGATTGGGACTTCGCGATGGTGATAGATGGGCTTGCTAGGTGGGGCTTGTTGAGCTCAAGCCAATTGTTAGGTCTCTCTACCTAGCTGAACCTGAACATCTTATGAAGTGTCCATAATGATATGTCAAAAAAATTTCAACCAAACATCGCAAGATGTACAGCACAAAAAATACACTTGCACCCTCGAGAATGCAGAAAATGTTCTGCTCTATATAAAACTCTTTTATACTTTCAGTTCATTCGGTAAGAGCTGATAAAAAAACTGTTTTATAAAGTTGGAATAACTTACTCAAAGTTTTAAAAACTAAATAAAACAAAATAATACAGTAATTAAAATTCCATAATTTAACATAAACTACACAATATATCTAAAGAAATGACCGATTATCAAAGCACGGAAAAAATCCATTTGATACATTTAACGCATTCCGTCTAGAATTATCTTTCAATTGACAGGCTTCACTTCAAATAAATACAATTGTTTTTTAAAATAATTTTTCTTTTAGAATAAAATTGGAACTTTGTTCGCTAGATAAAACAAATAATTCAAGCATTTTGGCATATAAACATTTTATCATCCATATCCTATCTTTTAAATACATGTAAAAGAAAACAAGTTTTAAAGGAATGGAAGACAAATGCTTTTAGATAAACAAACTGAAAATTAAAGATAATTTTGAAAAATAAACATAAAATAAGTCATTGATAGTAAATTCTGATTCCTAGAAATGAGATTGACGATAAATACATTTAGGCAGTTTAAATTCAGGAAAATTTACAAAGAATAATATAAATGGATTTTACTTTAAGGATTTGACATATTTTACGTGTCAAGAATTACCGAATTTTAGGACTTATTATTTTTAACTTTTTAGACTCAATTGTTGAAAGCGTTACTGGAATTAATTTTTTTTTAATTTGCTTTTTTATTTAAATAAATTTAACTTTTTATTAATTTAAGCTATTAAGAACTCATTTTAAATACTGTGCGCCGGATAACGTTCACATGCCGGAGTACTATGGGCTATTTTTTTAAATAGACAAGTAGTGCCTAATTAACATGACCTACTATCTAAACAAAATTAGTATCCTTTCCATTATAAAATGTAAATATTTAATAAAAGTCGTAAATTCGGAAGAGTTTTAAAAAAAACCTTTCATATAAGCATATTTTAAGAAATATTAACTGAATGATAAAAATAATTGTTCATTTGATCTATATATGTTTACCGTATAGTGTTTAAACGTTTCATGAACCTCTCGCTCGCAAATTTTACGAAATTCTTGGTATAAGCTGAAAAATAACCATTTTGAATGAAAATGATATTAAGAGTGAACATTTTCTGTGTTGTATATTGTGATAATTAAAGTTCTTTTTTGCAATAAAAATTGTTATTTAATGAAATTAATGTTATTAAGGAAATTTTGAGTGCTATTTAAAAATATATATATTGAGACAATATATTTCATTATTCATGAATAATTAAAACAAAATACGTTATTTGGTCCAATAAAAGGTTCCAGATCTTTAGCCGCTTTCCTTATTTGTTTCTTTAATTTCCTTAAGGTTTGTTTAATTACCTCACTGTGTGTGTTTGTTCATGACGCCAAAAGAAAAAAAAAACGTAGTTATATTATACAACAAGACATAAAAAAATATTTTAATACCTAGAGTTGTATTCCACGTTTTAAGTTGAAACAAAAACATTTTCCATTTAGAGAATGATTACCCTTCTTAGTTTGTCATATTAATGGAACACATCTGATTTTACATCTGGCCTAAATTGCGTTTTATGACACAAGCTCCTATGTGGGGTATACTGAGCCAGAAAATTAATAGAAAAAAATTAAATGCGTATCAAATATCAATTAAAAGAGAGAAAAAAAAAGGATGTGGGAGGGGCAGAATAATGAAATGAAAATCACAAATAATTTTTAAAAAATCATTCTGTTTGGGATTCCCCATTCAAATTAATTAGTATACAATAAATAAACATTTAAATATCACTGATAACTAAAGAACATAGTATAAAGTACGTAAAAGAACTGTTGAAAAAACGGATCACGACATGAAGCGAAGAATATTATGATACAATTCTCCCCGTACTTCAAAACTCTCCGTGTACTATTAAAAAAATTCTAATTAATTACAATGATACATCTTTTAACGAAAATAATTCTTTCAGGATGACATTCGTTCGCGCAGATCCAGGGATGATGAACCTATAACAGGCGTGCTCGATTTGACACGCTAGAAAGCTTCTTTTCTACACTAACTGATTATTAGGTAATAACCCAGTAAATTCTTCCAATTTTGCTTAATATATATAGAAAACCAAAAATAAATTAAATCATTTTTCACGAGTTATTCCATTATTAATTTCAATGTAGAAATAGCATAGCACCAGTTTTCTTGATAATCATTCGACGCATATACTTACTAACTAGGGAATATCCCTTTGAGTCAGTTCTGAAATTTGACGAGAGTGATATATTTGAAAAGTTCTTGTCACGAGAATAAAGTAAAGTATTGGAACTATACGCCGGAATCCAGTTCACGAGATGGGCCCTTTTCTGTGTCGAAAGAAGAGCAATAAACAATGAAGAAACACCATGAAATTCCTTCTAAAGCTATACAAAGCAGGAATTTTGTTTGTAATAACATGTTAAGTATTTTGGAGAAAGATGTGATTCGACAATGCACGGGTGTTTGGCGACTTTTTGATTGGCGCGCTTTTTTAGCCCACGCCACACGACTGTTTTTTAATACGTGGACAACTTTGAATCATGGGAAATACACTACTTATAAATAAAGACGTATTAAAAAGCAAAAAAAAAGATTTATTTTTACAAAACTTTCAAAATAAAGGTAAAACACATATTTTACAACATAGATTTTATGGGAAATGTGCTACTTGCGTCATTTCGTGCTTTTAAAATGCCCTTGTACAGAGTAGACATCAGATAGTTCAAACTCTAATTAATGATTTTAAGTGGCGTGTTAAGATCGAATTGACGCGTTGAAGTTAGTTTACTTTGAGATAAGCTTTGAGATTCTGCAATTTTCGATACTTCACCATGAATGACGTAATAAATGTATTCGCAATAATTTTCCTTATTCTTTTTCCAAAACCACTCAAATTAGGTTTGCAAAATCAAATTTCAGCAGCAATAACGTAATTCAAGCATAATAGCCAGGTTACTATTGAAGGAAATGTTCCCAAAGTGTGGCGATTTTTTCCCTTTTTTTAATCGATAAAACCAGTGCATGTGGGTAAAGTAGCTTAGCCGTATCACTTACCATGTTCATCCACTCAGCTCTTCAATTATGATAGTGGTTTTCATGATGGTGTATCATGATAGTGTGGCAATGAGAATGTTATGTATTCGACAAATGAAGTGCCCAAACAGATGAAAATTTAAGCATCGAAAAACTAGGTTCGGGTATATAGCCGATCTTCCTTCCATCTGAATCGACAAAATACCATCAGCCACTGTATGTTTCCCAATACTACAAGTACTTAGTAAATAAAATAGGTGAATATTAAGAAATCCATTGAAATATTTGCCATCATGTTAACACTATTGCTAAAAATACTACATTTGGTCTATAACTAACATTGGCTAACAAGATCTCTTCAGCTACTTTCAATGCAGTACGAGAGTATGGGTTTGAAAATGCTTTAACCGAAGAATGGTTTCAGTCTTTCCATAAAAAAAAAACATGCAGTCTTCACTTTCATCCTAACTACCCTACTAAACACACACCTGCGCTGACTTTAAAACAGTAATGTCCTTCACCGTTTGTGACAGAGTTTCTTGCGCATATCCATCTTTTTATTCAAAATTAATTTAAAACATAACTTTATTACTTTTATAACATGCTATCCTCCTCCCCCCTTTTTTATACTGAAATACGTAATTAAATTCATTTCTCAAAACCATACAGTTTTTTATTAAAGTGTTTTTTCCTTCTTTCTAAAAACATCTTTAATTCAGTGCGCTCAAATATTCAGTACTTTTTCTCTTTCTCATTTAATCAGTTATATGTTCGTTACTGCTTCTAGTGCAAAAAAATAAATAAAAACTAGAAAAGGCAGCCGCTGGTAAAAATATCTTTTCATTTAATTACATCGGATTTTGCCCGCCGCATTGATAAGAAATTTTTATCGCTACTAATACTTGAACGTTGAAAATATATTAAAAATAAAAGTAAAAAGAGCGGATTTTATGAGAAGCAAGTACATTATCGAGATTTGTGGTCGAGTTAAAAACCAGATGTCCTGGATTCTCGGCATTTTTCCCATCCAACAGTCTGCACTCTGCAATCTTATGAAACAGTTAGTTGGGCAAAGGCCTATCTGTAACATATACAATTTTCGGTTTTTCTGATGCCTTTCTCATCGTAATTAGAAGCGCTTACTTGCAACCTAGGCATCACCCATTCAGTAGGGACACCAGATTATTTGCTGTAATGTGTATCGCCAAAACTTTTGTTCACTTTCATGCAGTCACCAAAAGTTTGTAAATTGGCGATTCTGTGCAACGCCAAGATTTCTACACTTCTAGAGAAAACTGTGACTTCTGTTCTAGCCTTCAATATGTGAAGGTTCTAGTAAAGGCGCTTTGGCGCCCCATTTTGTAATCGGGGGTCTCTCTCTCTTTTCTCTAACTGAACCACCTCTAATAAAACTTAAATAAATAGTTGTTCCAGTAAATAAATAGATGGAGTTATTATAATTTTTTTCGTGCATTCTAGAACCGGGTCTTCAATCTCTATTACACCGTTTGTGATTGGTGTTGAAAAAACTTGTGTTTTCAACACTTTACGTGGAAAAACAGTATCATGGTTTATTGTAAGATAAAATTCCTGATTCGATAGTTTTAGAAGGTATCTCATGCTGTTTTCCTCTTTGTTATTTCTCTTTTTCCGAAACAGAAAAGAGTCCATACCTCACAAATTAGAAGTATAATTCCTATACACTTCTGGATCTACGTTAGAAGAGCTTTCAAACGATACCACACTAGTCAAAATCAAGAATTGACACTTAGGGATATCCCTAAGTAAGTACTTTTGCTTATTTATAAATTTAAAAGGCTTCAATTTTTTAATTTAATTTTTCATACCAGTTCAAATAATAAAATTTTCCATGTGCCTATTTCTATAGTCCAGTAGCTAAAAATGACAGAAAGAGCCATAACCAGATTTTGCTGGAACGAACACAACAGAATTTTTTTTTAAATTATTAATATGGATATCAACGTCTTTATTATTGAGTTCAGACATCATATTAAATAACTTAAATGTCTAATTAACCATTATAATATAAGTTCTATAAAATTTAATTCTTTATTAAATTATATATTAGGGTTTTTTGGTACGTTAGAATCTCAGTACACAAATTTTCTGATATTTTTTGCACGCGCAAAAAGGTCTCTGGTTTAGATATTCTTAAACCGAAACCAGAATCCTTGTCCAATTAAAACTCAACGTCAACGCGGATGCTTAGCGCGTGCACCCATAAAACATTTCTTATCCAAGTCCAAAACGCAGTGAAAAAAGTTTTATAGTCAAAACATGCTCTAATCAAGTCTTACGTTAGCCGAGGTATAACAAAACTTCGACGAATTCATAACAAAAGACTATTTCCTTTTGTAAGTACTATCTCTCATTAGGTAACTTTTCAAAATGTAATGGTATAGGGATTGTTTGTCCATTTGTTAGTCCCTATTTGAATATTTGACCATTGCATGAGGAATGGACAAAATGTGCCACGTGACATGTACATGTACTTAAATTCCTATATCTATAAACTTTAAAATATAAATCTTTAAAATATAAACTATACTTTACAAATAACAACTCCCCTAGATTTTCAATTTAGCATTATTGTTTTAAATTGTGGTTACTTTAATTCTGGGCATTGTTAAAGCAGCAGTAATATTTAGAAAATGTGTCCCACACGTGAGTAAGAAAACTAGTAACAAGAAAAAAAAAAAAAACGTTTTTTAACAATAAAAGAATTTTTATTGCTTAACATCCTGAAATATTTTTATTTATTACTTACACATTACAGTTTATATGTATTTAAGGATATAGCTTAAATATTCATGAAATAAACACACAAAATATATCTACTTTCTATGCATTAAATCTTCGATATCAAAATTCAACGTAAATATTTCCTTATCCAGTAATTTATAAGCATGTATATGCTAGGGAAAATATTTTCAAAACGTTACCTTTTACGAAAGAATATCAAATTGATAAAGTTTTAGAGGTATAATATTCCTAAAATATTTATATAAAATCCATAAACATGCCCTATACATTCCACAAGGGTAAAATTTCACTTTCTGGCTTAGTTCCTCATAAATATAAAAGAGTACGTCATGAATAAATTTTCTTACTGTTTCAGACGGCTATAACATATTCTATTAGCTATGTATTACTCTGAACAATGACATCGGTTTCATATTTCTTTCAACATTCAGGCTATTCGTGGTTTTTTAATTTTCATTATTTATATTTTTATTAGAAGGTATCAGTTTCAGATAGAAAATGCTTTTACATTAGTAATGATTAGTAAATGAAAAGACATTTTTAAGGCAATAATACGGAAATATAAAATAAAATAAAAATATATTACATTGAATAACTCAACTAATACTGAAGATGGATATATAATTCAAGAGAATGTTTGTTGAAAAGGTTGCATCAACATATGATTTGATAATTTTTCATATGTTCTAGTAATTTGAAACCTTATTTAAAAAAAAAAATGTTTTTGAATCAACGAAACAATGATATTAAAAGAAAGCATATATGTTATACGAATCATAAAACGAAAGAAATATATATGTACAGAATCACATGGATGGGATTCTTAATTTTAAATTTGAATACTTCTGAAGGGCAACATGTCATACTTTGTAGAAAATAAAATACTAGCAAAAATATATACACTAGAATCCGCATTTTACGAGCTTTAGGGAGTACGAAAATAATTCGCTAAAGCGAGAGTTCGTAATTTAGAAAGGCTTCGAGAACTATTAGCATTATACTTCATAATGTATTCGAGTCGGGTTAGAGATACCATTCAGTGCTTTTTTTAGGATTATTTTCATTATTATTACTTAATAAATGGTATACAGCCTACTAAACAAGCAAAAAATATAAAACATTTCTCGAATAAAGGTACCTTTATTGAGACATTAAGCATAAAAATACGTTTTTTATTTGTCTTAAAAAAAATAATAAAAGTTCCGTGATCCTATTTTCTCTATATTTGCAATCATTTCACAATTATTGCTCATATTAAAAAACACCTAAAAACCCCAGTTCTGACAAGAAGCTTGTGTCAACGTCGGTCTTAGGGTTACTTCATTTTTTTTTTTTTTTTTTTTTTGCTTCTAGAACTGAAAGTTCTATAACATTTCCATTGATAATGTTGATTATAATTGGATCACCTTATATTTCCTCCTTCCATATGACAGAAGGATCCGCATTTAAAATGTCCTGGAATGAAATTTCTGCCAACTGCGGAATTTACGGTGACTTTCATGTTTGAGTAACTTATCTTCACTGCAGGCGTGGGATGTATTGTCATGGAACTTTTTTGGTATGACTACTTCTTAAATATCCTGCGTGCCAAAAAGCATTACAGTTTGTCGTATCAGAAACATTTCATGCACTGATTGAGAAATGCATTGCACCGAGAATATCAATTTCGCAAGGCTCTTCCCTTTTCAAACAAAGGACTACTCTTTGCATACACAAACTTTTTTAAACTATTAGTCATTTCCTGGTCTGTTGCTTGTAAAAATAAAGTTGCATTTACTGAGAGATCCTGCCCAAGGATTGCTTGGAGATTACAGACTTCTATATGTCCATTACAGTTGTCAACAATTAGGAGACCTTTGCGTTTCTCACCTGAAATACGGCTATCGATATACAGGGTGCAATATGTTATCTATCGCCGACCTTTAATTTCTCAACCGTTGGTCGTAGACATATTGTTCCAATTACAAAAACGTTTCAAATGAGCTAAATATTCATGTTGTGGCATTATTTAAAGTTAAAAATCAATTTTACAAAAATTACGAAAACTAACTTTTTATACGGTCCCACAGTCCCTATAGTTATAATTAATAAAAGTTTACTCATATCATAACAGATATAACACAAAACGTTTGACATCTGTACTACAAAAATTGACCTAGTTATTAAATTTCAAAGTTTGAGATTTTTGCACATGATTTTGTCTTTCATTAAGGGATCAGTTAAAAGATGAATTAAAGTAATTCGAGATCAAAATCAGAATGCAATGTCCTTTTTACGGCGAAACCACCTTTAGTCGGTATCACCGAATTGGGGAATCACCAAATAGGGTTATTTTATCTAAAATTTTGAGCTAACTTTTATGGGTCGAACAACATTCAAAAGTACCGACGATATCGGCTAAAAGTGGCTTCGCCATAAAAAAGACATTGCACCCTGATTTTGATCTCGAATTACTTTAATTCGTCTTTTAACTGATCCCTTAATGAAAGACAAAATCATGTGCAAAAATCTCAAACTTTGAAATTTATTAACTAGATCAATTTTTGTAGTACAGATGTCAAACTTTTTGTGTTATATCTGTTATGATATGAGTAAACTTTTACTAAATATAACTATAGGGACTGGGGGACCGTATAAAAAGTTAGTTTTCGTAATTTTTATAAAATTGATTTTTGACTTTAAATAATGCCACAACATGAATATTTACCTCATTTGAAACGTTTTTGTAACTGGAACTATATGTCTACGGCCAACGGTTGAGAAATTAAAGGTCGGCGATAGATAACATATTGGACCCTGTATAGCAATCATTTTTCGTAAGGATTGCTGGTCATACTAACCGTAGAGTTAGCAAATTATGCGGCAGAAAGCTTTTGTACATTTTGAGAATTTTTGAAAATTTTTAGAACTTTCCAACAAAGAAAAGAGGTAAATTCTGCGACAAGCCATGTTGACTGCAACTCTCATATTTATCTCTTTTGGAAGCTAATGTTTCTTCTGGAAAAAGCTTATAAAACAACGCCTTTTCTTCCGCGTTAAGAAAAACCTTCAGCAGCATACCCCGAAAGCAACAATTTTAGATTTTCTTCTTTGCATTAATTTCTTAATAATGTATCTGATGCTTTACATTCACAAAACTGTTTCTCGAAACTCAGGCCATTCCAAAATTGAAATTTCTGTCACTAACCATCAGACTCCTTAAAGAGAGGGAATAAATGACAGCGGATCTTTGATGTTTCATTTAGAGGCAAAATAGTATGATTTTCTTAAGGCACATTTTCATCAACTGAAATATTTAACCGTTTTATCTTTTGAAGCAAATTGAACAAATTCTTTTGCAAATCTGCATGTGTTGATTCTCAAAAATATTTGTGAGATGGTGCTTTTTTAGTTTTTTAATTTTTCGCTCAAAAACTTTTTTCTTGGGCCTTTATAATTGTCCATAAGGTATTCTTTGGAATTTCACATTTCAGGCCAATTTATATCGTGATTGCTGTTTTATTATCAACTTCTTTTAAAATATTTGTTTTCATCTCAACCGGTGAACACATCTCTTTCTTTATTTGTGACAGAGCCAAATACGTTTCCCAAACTAAATTTGGCCTAATCACCCTCTTAACTAACGGAACATTGCTGATTCAGCTGTGCAGATCAAATAAAAATAAAAGAAGCAAGCACGCTCTTTTCAATTAAAGAGCTACCACCCGTTTAATAACAACTATCTCACCCCTCTCTCACAATTCCATGCTTGTTGAAATAAAGCGGAGGAAGGAACCACATTTCCACCACATTGTTCAACATCATATTTATCATGCTGTCGATCATTTCACGAAATGTTTGCAATTGCTGTCACAAAATGGGTAAAAGTTTTTTTGACATTTATATTGAGTTACGATGAACTAAACTAGGTTCGTAATGAAAACACTTTCCTGATTTGTAGTTCATGAATGGGAGTGAAAAATTACATTCTGTATATGGGCGTGTATTCGGGACCATTCGCTAGTTCGTGAAATAGACAGTTGCGTAAAAGCGAGCGCCTACTGTATCGTTTTTTTAAAATTTATTTTATTATTTTTATGGTATTTCAAAACTGATGGTAAATTTTAGAGTTTCAGAAGAAATACAACACGCCTAAAGAACCATATATAACTTTAAAATGCATGGTCGTAACTTAAACGGCAAAAAGCTACGGACAGTGTTTTGATTATGACAATGTACGTTTTTATTTATTAAATTTTACCAAATGATTGCTGAAATATTCTTCATTTAATTTCTGCTAGTAAAGAGCACTTAAAATAAAATACAAAAACACAAAATATTAAAAAAGTCTTTTTTGAATTAATTAAGGACTCTTTCTAAGGGCTAGAATTTATATTATTGTTTTAATAATCTTACAAAAAAAAAACTATCATTTTCTTTTCAAAAAGTCACTCCTGAAGGATTGACAAACTTTTCAGGCAATTACTCTAAAAAAAATTAGGCCAATTTAAAATGGTTAAGGATTTTTTTTTTTGTCAGATCCAGTTCAAGTGATCCTCCTTTGCTATTTGTTACAATTATCATCCATATTAGTAATCTAATAGTAAGAAATACTATGCATAAATAAAATCGGCAAACATTTATGAGGTATGGTGCAGCAAACAATTTATTTTCCACAATCAAAAAATGCCTTTTACCAACCTACAATCAGAAACTTCATAGTTTACGGCCGTACAATATACGGTGCTTTGACATTTCCTCCCCTTAAATTTTGTACAGTTTGTACAAAAACCTCTGTAAAGTCAGACGCACGTAATAATATGGCTGTGGACACAGACGTATAATATGGCTGTGTTTCAAGAACATTTGAAATAATTTGAGCGACATTGCTTAATCTTTGTGACTTTGCTTTATCTGTTAGAACTTAGGGCAGGAACTTTTTCTTTTTGAGGGGATGCTTTGACATATTATGTAACATCATGTTAAATAACTCACGTTTGGAGATTTGATATAATATTGAACCCAGTCTTGCCATATTGGGGAATTTTTTGTCCCTAGATTGTTCATTGTCACCGCTAAATTGAAATATTCGGCCTATTTTAAAATAGATTAAAAATTCTGAAAAATAAAGCGAATTATACTATTTTTAAAAAGTGGTGACAGTCAAATAATCTGAATTAGAAAAGTCCCCAATCTGGCAACATTGATTGAACCATTTTATACGTAAGAATAAACTCTCTTCTTTATTTATGCGCTAAATATTATATCAAAGCATAAATGTTTCCTCATTATAAGGTAAGTACATTAGGACCTACCCCTTTTTCAGGCGACTTATTCTTTTATAGATCCACTTGGTTTTGTCCGATTGATCACAGCTTGCGGTAATTCACACCGTTTTCCCTTTTTTATTTTAGAGGGATAATTTTATTCTGCAATATATGGATTGTTCAGTATCCTTTAATAAAATGAATTATTAAACTGTGTATTATTCAACGATGATAAAATAATATTTTAACTTATTTAATTGAAAACATAATCACATAATATAGAGTGCCTTTTTTATGCCTTCTTTCATTTCTGGCTACATGGTTTAGCATTAATAAATGCTTACATTATAAAATAAAGAAGAAGAAAAAAAATGGATCTTTAATTTTTGAGTTATTGAGTCTAATTCAATCATATAAAGTTGTTTCATTATCCTAGGATTTTCAAGGTTGCACAATTCCCGAGTAGAAAGATTTATGGCTAAATAGCTCAAGCACCCGGCGTTGCCTGGGATTTTAAGAATGTTTGTTTTGAAAACTTAATTTCAAAATTAAATAGTATAAAATAAACAATAAAAGAAAGCAATAACTCTATGTACCTAAACCTTTGTGTAAATTCTAATATACATACATACACACACGTATATATGTGGAATAGATTTAAAAATGGCGAAAAGAAATTCAGAGACATCAAAATAATAAAATATGCCACTATTTCCATAATTTGGTTTTTATCATGTTTCAATATGTTTTTTCAATTTCACATGACGTTATATATTTACCTGCTGACGTCCATTATATTTCCAACATGACGTAATATTCACTTTTTATTTAAATTCTTCAAACTATTTATTTCATTTTAATTTTTCACGTGGAAATCTTGCAATAAAATGTCATGACGTAATATTAACTTCTTTCTTTAATTTTGTCAAATGTTTATTTCATTTTTATTTTTCATGAGGAAATCTTGCAATAGAAAAGTATATGTTGTGGTAAGAATTTTATTGTGAATTTTTAATTCTTGGCATCTGCTATAATGAAAAATGTTTCAATTTGATAGGAAATTGCTGTTAAATTGGTGGTTTTTTATTAATTAAAAATTAGCTATAAATTATTTTGATTCCGGATTACTTCAGTTGCCTCGGTTTTAATACACATGTACGTAATATTTTACAGTTCTGGATTCCAAACTGTGGATTTGTATAGAATTACAGACAGACAGACAAATTTTCATTTTTATATATTAGATTTAAAATGTCAGAATGTTTGCGTAGCGGAAGAAATTATTTATTTCCGCTCATTTATTTATCTTGATGACGATTTATGTCCATCAAATGTTACTGCTATTGGTGAAAATTTATGTAGGTAGAGGATATTCGTTTGATATAGAATAAAGTTGTGTTATTCATAAATTCTTTCTAATTTTATCCCTCTTTTTCGTGATATTATTTAATATACCCAATCGTTACTTGATTATAGAATTCTAGCTTCTCTTATTTACGGATAGTTTGGCGTGCGTTTAAAAACACGTCAGAATATTGTTTAATGTACTAAATGACACATTGTCGGTAAATTTTAATCTATTATTAAAATTTCCTGGGAGAAGATAACATAAAATTGTGTATTTGTAAAAATGATCTGCAATATGGATGTTATTTGTAACGTATTTGGAACATTATCTAACCTTTTGTCGTTTTTCTTACTTAGTTGTCTTATACAGTCTAAAAATAAGAGATTTTAATTTCTATTGGGATTCTGCAACGGTATTTGCTTTAGAGACACCAGCATTACCTAATAGCCTAAATAACACGTTATGGACGAAGCTGCTTTTATTAATTTAAATACACATTGAAATCAGAATATCATTTTATATATCACCAATCAAATTAATCCAATAATGTGGCGTATGACTGTCGTTCATAAAATGTTTTCAACATTATCTGCATTTTGCGTTATCTGCATTGCAACGTTATCTCTACGACATTGCTTGGCTTACTTGGTTTCTTGTTTCGATCTTCAGGTACTAGTATTTCCTGTAAGGAATTCTTTCACTTGAATGTGTCATAAAGTACATCAAAATTATTCAAAAACAAAAGCTTACACTTATGCATTAATAAAAGTAGAGACAATTTGCATTCTTGTAATTTTCATTTGATATACACGTGTTATCTGTAAATATCTTTCACAAGATATGTGCAAAAAATGAATTGCATTAATGGACTTATTCCTAGGCTGTTAAGCTTATTTTAAATTTTTACTGACGACCAATCGAAATGAATAGGTATCGTGAAAACATATATACATATACGTGACTTAAAAATGCAGAGTAAAACATGTGGTTACTGTATTTAACTTTCAAACAAATTCATAAAAATAAAAATACTTTCCGCACGTATTCATATTTATATTTTTATTATTTTACCATATTTCTTTTATAATTTCATAATTTAATAATTTTAACGTTTTTTTTATTATAGCTGTTAAAAGTTTAAAACATATGCATAAATTTTAGTCCTACGCATAACCTAGTGATTAATTCAACTTTTATAGTTTATTTAACAAAATAAATGCATTTACTACTAGTAAAGAAATTCAAAAGTTAACATTAAACATACATATGGGATTATATATATATATATATCAATTACAATATATTGTACTTGCATTAACGAATCTACTAAACTTATTTTAAAAATCACTATATTTTCTCATTGGTATTTCATGTCACACCATACCATATCTTGAGGAAATTAAATCATCCTGTTATGTGCCTGATTATGTCATGCTATTTTAACAATATTTCCTCTTGTCACTCCTTGTGAACAACTTCCCTCTTATTCATATTGCTGCCGACTCATATGAACAGAGTATTTATATTACAACGGAAGTAATTCGTATTCAGCTATAAAAATTTATCATCATTATTTTCTAGTAAAAATTATTTTTCTGAGTCATTAAATCACTATTACTACGATTAAGTTATAATAAATTATTTCGTAATGTAACTAGATGAAAGACAAAGACATAATTTTATTTAAAACAATTATAGTAAACTCATATTTTAAAAAGTATAAGTAAATATAAATAATCTTCCATTGTGTTACTTCAGAATATTTATTTCAGAATCACGAATTGTTTAATGATTTTTTTCTTTGAACACTTTTCAACATAATAGACAAAAATTTATGACTTCGTTTGGTATGTATTTCTAATCGTTCTAATTGCTCTAAGCACTCTATCTTTCGTAAACTAAGATTTAAAATAATTTATTCCATATGTTAATTCGCGCGTGTTGCGTTTATAGATCGTATATAGAGAGAAAAATAAAAATTCGGAAATATTCGATTCTATGGACGGCAACTCTTTGAATTACACTTTAACAAGGTTATCCTACAAGACATAACGAAATTAATAACCTATATTATGGAATGTGTGACAAATTTTAAGTTTTTATATAGGATCACAGAAAATAACTAGAAAAAAAAATGATTACGTTTTATAAGGGCAATGAAATTACTGATATTATGAAGTTTCTACTTGAATTACATTTTATTACGTTATGTGTTATGTATATCATCGAACTATCTTATTCAGTATCTATTACATTCAAAACATATTTTCATTTTTTTAAGAGAAAAATATTTCTTATTCCGTAAAAAAATAATGAAATTAAAAGTGGTTAATATATCTTATAGCTTACGTTATAGCTTGTGCATCGGGGCAAGTGTTCACATAAAATCTACAGTACTTTTAACATTGTGCACATAAATACATTTCTATTCGAAACCGAATGTAAAGATGTGCATTTTCTTTTTAAATAATTTCTCACAAGACTGTGTCCTATGACAAAATATAATTTTTACTTACAGCCCATACAAAATAAACCAAAGTTGCATCCTTTGTGTGTAAATTTGCCCCATGACTTTAAATTTCACGAAGCAAGCATACACACGTAGTTTCTAGGACACTTCATCAGTATTTTTGTAGTTAAAAAGCCGAATAAGAGTAAAATAGTTTTATTATGAATTAACAAATTTTTTTAAAGACTACACACTTTTTTTAACTCTTCAAAAATGTGCTTCCTATCAAAATACGTCATATTAAAATAAAAATAAGTCGGTTGTAAGATTTACAAATTATGGACGCAGCATTTGAATAAGATTACTACTAATATAAACTAAATGTTTTTCGACTTAATGCCCATTAATAACTGATTGGAGCCTAATATACCAAGGAAAAACAAAAACAATTTCTGGATGAATCAACAAATTGATCTTTAACTTAATTTTGCAAATAATAATAATAACAATAATAATAATAACATTACTTTTAATTTTACCGCATTAAATTTGAGTTTCTTTCTTGGAGTATCCTCTGCTGAACTTTTCGCTGTAGATTTAGTTTTAATTTTGGCATTTTTATAATTTTCCTTTATACGCAAAATTTTGGCTACTGGGAGCGATGTTATCTATCTATATTATAAAGGACAAACATATCTGTGCGTAACGCATACGTCATTTTGCGAATGGCAACACTTTAAAATTTGAAATGAAATTTTGGTTTTGCAATTTTCTCTACTGCAAATTTTTAAACTTCTAAACATAGCACATTTTTCTTGCAGTTTTTATTACCATTTTTCTTATCGTGGCAACAAAAGCACCTCATTTTTATTGAAAGTCATTGAAAGTAAACGGAAAATAGTTGAAAATAGGAGATACTGTATCATGTTGTTGCCATTTTCTCATAAAACCTGAAAAAATAGTTGAAAATAAAATATGGGCTATGTCAAGAATATTGTCTGTTATTCCGTGATAATGACATCATATGCACACTTTTCTATAGACGAAGTTTAAGACTGCGTTGTAAAAGTAGATTGCTTTAGCGGATGCAAATGACGTCATTTTATAAAAAAGCGTGTATTTTAATTCTTAAACCTGAATTATGTTTTCTAGAAGTGCGTCATTTTCACAGCCCAGCTGCTTTGAAATTCTTCACAGGTGAAAATGCTTCACTTTTGAAAATAATGTAATCGAAAGCACACACTAATAAACGCAATGTTTTACAAAAATGTAGAGTGTCTTTATAAAAGAGAGGTGACATGCAAATAATAGCGATTTATATTACAGAAATTGATGATTCTCGCCTGGATGAATTTGCTTCGCCGAGTTAGACAAGCAAGCAAATAATTCGTGGTTGTCGAAAATTCTCTCGAATAATAAAATTTTAATGCTATTCTTTAGGGCATTCTACTATAATTTTATCAAAATAACATAAATTGCTTAATTTAATTTTTCCTAATTTTATATAACCTATATATTTAAAACACAAGTGTGTTTTTTAGTCATCTGCCCTGATCTTTCTGCTGAACCAATTTTACAAATATATATATTTTTAAACCTCTTCCTTTGTAGATGTGGTCGCACTATCTGTTTTTTTTAAATATCCCTACTTTTATATTTTAATTATAAAAGCATTTTATGAAATTTTTTCAAAATGATGAAAATTAGATAGCTTTCATTGCTGCAGACAAGAGAGAAATAATGAGGTATTTTAAACTTTATTCATGCTATTTTCTGATAAAAATTCAAAATTGTTGTATAGGGTTTAGTGGCGCAAAATCTCATTAGGAGCAGAATATTATATTAGGGGCATAATAACGGAAAATGACATACTGCTTTTGAAAACACGCATTTTTCCTGATACATTTTCTATAGTGATTTTCCTTCTGCATGTGTACTGATACTAAGTTTCAGACACTAGGCGAAATGCTTATTTAAGTGAAAATGAAGTCATATTTAAAAGAAAACTATCATTTTGTTAGATAGAACTAAGCCTTTAACACAAATGCGTCTAAAAACCATAAATTACGGAAATTTTTACTTTCAAAAATTGAGATTAGACTCTCAAATAAAGAGTGCGTCTGTTCACATAAAAGATGTTGCTGGCAATCTTGATTTCAAGTTTTGAGTTAAAATGATTTTTAAATGATAAAAAAAAATACAATTTTTTCAAAAATGATGAATATGGATATGAGAAGTGCGTATGCAAATTTTGAAAAGGTGAAAATTGCTGTTTTCATTCCAGAAATCCAAGCATAACAGCCTCAATTGATAACCACATCCTAATAACTGATCTTTATTATATTTTACTGATTATGTATATATATTATAAAGAACAAACGTATCTGTGCGTAACGCTGACATCAGTTTGCGAATGGCAATACTTCAAGATCAAATTTCGGTCTTGAAATTTTCGCTACTGCATTTTTTCAAACTTCTGACCATCATACATTTTCAATTTTTGTCGCATAGGGAAATAAATGTACTTTCAAATGCAATTTGTTTAAAAACTGTATTCATTGACTGATGTATTATATTTTCTAAAATGATTTTTAAGCATGATTTTTCTAAAAGTTTATCTTATCACGTGGCGGTTTCAATACATAAAATAATAAACATTTTACACATAAAGTAACAAACATTTTTCAGCATTTGTTTCTGACTATTTTTGCATAATGAAATTAATACTTCCTTTATAAGCAAATAAAATAATAATATAAAAAAAACCCACCAAACTAACATATTTGTGAAAGACATATTAACGAAATTAATACTTCCTTTATAAAGAAATAAAAGAATAATAGTGAAAAAACACAAATCTAACTTATTTGTAATCGTACAATTTAAATTTTTAGATGACCAAAAAGGATTTCTTTTTCAAATGGAATTTGTTTGCAAAGTTCATCTTAGTTTACTGATTGTCTATGGTTTTAAAAACAATTTTAAAGCATGGAAATTTTTAATTTATCTATATCGCGCGGAGCTCGATTACGAAAGATTAATCCGTTTGCCCTTAAAACAAAATAAAGAGTTCATCCTTTTCTTACGGCTAATTTCCATTAAAAAAAACTTCCCTATGAATAAATAAATAAAATAACATAAATAAAACAGAAATTTACCAGACATGTATAAGCTCTGAAATTATGAGAATATAAAAGGATGCCATAAGTAGTAAAATCTTGGCAAATAACTCTTAGCATGCGGCTAATAAGAAAATATCGCTTTTGATAAATTTCAAAAATGTATTTGATTGTGTAATTCGTATTTTCCGTATGAAAAATGCTTTTTCAATGTAAGTGGTCAATCTAAAAAAAATATTGCATATAAAAAAATTGTTAGTTTTCAATTAAAAAAAAAATGTTTTCACTTATATTCTTTAACCCGGGAAGCCCGGGTACGATCCCCTAGTTTATATAAAATCCAAGTCTCTGTGTGTCCCTCACAATTCCGGTAGGACCGCCTCATTATAATGAATAATTGTTGAAAAATACTAATGTAGGGTTACCACAGTAGCGCCAAATGTTGAACAACTTGATGGATTATCGCCCCATTTTATGAAATATCGCCAAATTTGTTGACAAAAATAAGTCGTCATATATGAAGCCAACTTGGCGATAGCTAGCTAATTTCGCGAAATTCCCATTTAAAACCATTAATATTGCATACGAGGTCACCGCAATTTTATTTAAACTCCGGCTTCTAAGGGTTTTTTTTTTCAAAATGTATGAGTGAGAATTTAAAGTGTAATATACGAAAATATACGTTTTTACATCGTCATACCTATGCTACGAATAAAAAGTCCTTCCGGCCAGTGCCGGGAGGAAGAGGTAGCTTTCATATTCCTTATTTTAAAAAAGCCAACTTATATCATTCAAACGCACGAAGCTCAATTTAGTGGAAACCGAATATAGGAGATTCAATGCTAATTTTTATCAATATAATGAATGAGAATTTCGCGAAATTAGTCAGCTTTATCCAAGCTGCTTTTCTTTAAAGTAACTTATATTTGGCTGCCAAATTCGGCGATTTTTTAAAGTGCCTGCCATTTTAAGACAACATGGTGGATGAGGCTAACCAGTGAACTTGGTCGAGACCTTAGTAAATGCTGTGCACATGCTCACTCACAATGGAATCGGTTGAGATATACGAGTGCTGTCGCATGCAAAAAATCAGATTTTTCAAAATGTCACCCACAATAGAAATTGAAACTGCTATATCTGAGATATTTTTTAAGGTAAAGACAACAAAAAATGCTCATTTTCAAGGTCAAATACTTAAGAAAGAAACCTTTTTCAATTTCTAATTTTTTTGCACCTCACTTTAAATATATATTTTTTTCTTAATTTAATGGCCGCCAATTTGAAACAAGATGCCTGATGAATCTGGCCAGCGAACTTGGTCGAGGTATTGATGTATACTATCCACATGCCTTCTTACATCGAAATAGGCGAATACGTGTGTTATCGCGTGACAAATACAAGATCGTTTCAAAATGTTAGCCATGCTAGAAATTCAAAGTGCTATAATTCAACCATTTTTTAAGATATAAACAAAAGAACAAATTTTCAGAAACAAAACTGCTCCGGAATCTTTGTATCAAGGCCAAACACATTAAAAATATCTTTTTCATTTTCCAATTTTTTAATACCTCATTTTAAATTTAATTTTTTTAAAATGGCAACCATTTTGAAACAAGATGGCGAATGAAGCTGGCCAACGAACTCGGTCGAAACATTGGTATGTACTATGTACAGACCAAATTACATCCAAATCGGTTCATAAATATGCCTGTTGTTGCGTGACAAAAATCAGGTCGTTTTAAAATGTCAGCCACAATAGAAATTCAAAATGCTATTACTCAGCCATTTTTTTAGATATAGACGAAACAAAAACTGTTCCGGAATCTTTCTATTAAGGTCAAACACATACGAAAAAATCTTTTTCATTTTCCAATTTTTTGGTATCTCATTTTAATTTTTTAATTTTTGATTTTTTTTAATAGCCGCCATTTTGAAACAACATGGCGGATGAAGCTGGCCAACGAACTCAGTCGAGACATTAGTATGTACTATGTATATACGAAGTTACATCCAAATCGGTTCATAAATACGCCTTTTATAGCGTGACAAAATTCAGGACGTTTCAAAATGTCAGCCACGCTAGAAATTCAAAATGCTGCAACTCAGCCATTTTTTAAGATATAGACGAAACAAAAACTGCTTCGAAATTTTTGTATAAAGGTCAAATACATAAGAAAAAAATATTTTCCATTTTCAAGTTTTTGGTACCACATTTCAAATTTTAAATTAAAACAAAAAAATTAAATGGCCGCCAATTTGAAAGAAAATGGCGGATGAAGCTGGCCAACGAACTCGGTCGAGACATTGGTATGTACTATGTACACACTGAATTATATCGAAATCGGTTCATAAATACGCGTTGTATCGCGTGACAAAATTCAGGACGTTTCAAAATGTCAGCCACGCTAGAAATTCAAAATGCTATAACTCAGCCATTTTTTAAGATATAGACGAAACAAAAACTGCTCCGGAATCTTTGTATAAAGGTCAATTACATAACAAAATATTATTTTTCCATTTTTAATTTTTGGTACACCATTTCAAATTTTAAAATTTTTAAAAAATTTTAAGTGGCCGCCATTTTGAAACCAAATGGCGGATGAAGCTGGCCAACGAAGTCGGTCGAGACATTGGTATGTACTATGAACACATCGAGTTATATCGAAATCGGTTCATAAATACGCCTTGTATCGCGTGACAAAATTCAGGATGTTTCAAAATGTCAGCCACGCTAGAAATTCAAAATGCTATAACTCAGCCATTTTTTAAGATATAGACGAAACAAAAACTGCTCCGGAATCTTTGTATAAAGGTCAATTACATAACGAAATAATATTTTTCCATTTTTAATTTTTTGGTACCACATTTCAGATTTAAAAATTTTAAATGGCCGCCATTTTGAAACCAAACGGCGGATGAAGCTGGCCAACGAACTCGGTCGAGACATTGATATGTACTATGTACACACCGAATTACATCGAAATCGGTTCATAATTACGAGAGTTACAGTGTGACATAGGTCATATATATATATATATATATATATATATATATCAATTTTGAACGGAGGGCGGTTTCGGGGTCTGGGGGTCATGATCGATGAAAATATACCAACATTTTTTGAAATCGCTTTCCTCCGAACGGCTGCAATAGGTAGCTTTTTGTAATGAAAGCTACCTAAATATGACGCGCTGTACTATCTGAGCTCCTAACTGACTGATTTTAATGGGCTTTACAGAAATTAAATTGTCGGTAGTTTTCCAGCATAGGGGCCTTGGCGAAATAGCGAAATCTGCTTGGCGAACAAGGGAATTTGGCAACATATTTTCTGGAAACCTATTCACTATTTTATTTCATATACACACGGATTTTTTTCAACATTTTTACAATGTATTTAACATAAAGAAGCCATTTTTCTAATTTTATTCAGAAACAGAAGTTATTTGTGTATAAAAAACAACAATAATATATACATTTAATTAAAATATAAGCAAATTTATAGAAACAAACGAAAAATTCATCAAGTTTGTTTTCATAGCTGTTTTTAACATTTGGCAACAAATCTTTCTTTCTGATGCCTGAACTCCATCAAGTTTTTTTAAAAAACCGCCAAGGTCCCTATAGGGAAAAAGTACCAAATTCTCTCCTATTTTGCACTATCTGCACCATAGTTTGTAATATATGCAAGGCGGTGAGAGTGAAAAGTTTAAATTTTAAATCTATTTATGTAAAATCCAAGTCTCTGTGTGTCCCTCACAATTCCGATTGGGCTGCCTCATTGATCGCGGCAATGTTAGGCTTCGTTCAACTTACAAAAATCGGTACTACTTGGTTATCCCGTCGACCAAAAACCTATCGCCAAACTATAAGATTAAATGCCAATACTGGTTGATAATAAGTGTCACATTCACTTGACTTTAAGCAAGTTACACGTGTTTACGTCATCAAGTGATTTTTATTTCGACGTTTTATTTATATTTTTATTAATGTTGTACTAATTTATTTGTTCTTTCGTTATTTATAATAAAAATTATGTCAATTTGTATAACTTGGCGAGTGGTTTGGCGATTTATATAATTTGGCGAAATTAGTCGACGGGATAACTAAGTAGTACCCAAAAATCCAATATATAATTTCTTCTATCTGAAATCCCGTCTATAAAATATTCAAAATTGGAAAAGTTTAATGTTTTGCGGTATCATTAAACCATTTCAGAAACCGTGTTTAATTTTGCGGTACTACTTGATTATCCCGTTGACCAAAAAACTATCGCCAAATTATAAGATGGATGCCAATAATGGATGATCGTAAATGTCACATTCACTTGACATTAAACACGTTGCACGTGTTTGTTACGTGATCAAGTGATTTTTGCTTCAACTTTTTATTTGTATTATTATTAATGCTTTTCTAATTTATTTGTTCGTTCGTTATTTAAAAGAAAAATTATGTCGATTTGTATAATTTGGGGAATAATTTGGCAAAAAATCACGCATTGAATATCTATCTCAGCGCCACGAAATAGCCTGCATGAGAAAAAGTGAACCGATGTCAGCATTCATCCAACAGTGAATTACCTCAATTGTTTTTATAGTTTTATTTACTTTTTTTTTATATTTTAACGTTGCATTAAATGTGTATTAAATAAAAATTGGTACAGATGTCGCACACGCACCGGGGTTTATTTTATCACCAAAAGGGCGATTTTTTGCCTGGTGTGGTAACCTGCAAATTTTTGCTTTGAATGAAAACTTGGTGTTTTATAATAAAATTAAATGTGCGTGTTAAATTAAAATAATGTGTGCGATAATGGCAACTCAAAGCGGCAATTGTTTTTTTTTTTTTTTTTTACGTTTATTTTGTTTTTTGAGTGAAAAAAGAATAATGAAGTAGAAATGTAATATAGAATATTTTGTTGATTAATTTATTGTATTTTTCATTTGAAATGAATGAAACTGCATACGAACGTAAACAGCGTTCAGACAGAGAACGTAGAGCCCGATGGCTAGCTCGGCAGTCGTAAGAAACATTAAATTCTATCCGAGAAGAAAATAAATTCAAATCAAAGAGCTAATGAAAGCCATAGTGATCGATCTGTGATATTATCTCATAACTCTTTGCGTACTTCTACACAGCGTTCAAGTGAAAATTAAGAACAAAGGTTAATCAGACGTAGTCATGTTGCTGAACGTCCTTCTCGGCGGTTTTTGACTCAACAACAAAACTACGAGTACTACGAAAATCAGCAACAATTAATTTCTGAAGCCTCTCAGTCTCAAGTTATTGAGCTTCATACGTGTGGACAGTTAAACATTCTCTGCCAATTTTGCAAAGCGCGCCATTTTCAAGCTGAGAAACCCAGAGATGGAAAATTTAGCAGTTGTTGCCATAAAGGTAAAGTTAGGCTTCCACATAGTGATCGGATACCTCCAAGACTTGATGAGTAATCAAATGCACTTAATTGTCGTAATTTCAAAGAAAATATTCGCTCATACAATAGTGCCATTTCATTTGCTTCTATGGGTGCTAAACTTGCTGGAAATGCTCCGGGACACGGTCCTTATCGTTTTGAAGTTCAAGGCCAAATTTATCACCGAAATTCCCACTTGCATCCTCCTAATGGACAACAAAGAAAATTTGCTCAACTGTATGTTTTGGATACAACACAAACTGTCGAAGAGCGTCTTGACATTCCCGAAAATGACAACTGTTTACCAAATGTTTTGCGTGAACTTGCTTTACTTATGCGGCAAAATCCTTATACTCAAGTTTTCAAAAAATTGAGTGAGGTGAAGACTGAGCAGCAACAACATGTACAAAGATACAATTTACAAATGCCAAGAGTTAATATGGTATTGCGTCGAGATCGCCATTCAGACAACAGACGATATAATTTTCCGACATCAAACGAAGTAGCTATGGTTTTTCTAAATGACGATGGTGAACCACCCTTTCAACGTAATATCAGAATTTGTCCAAGAAATAATGACCAATCCTTGGTAAATTTGAATATTTTAAGTCCTAATTTAGATTCAATGTCTTATCCTATATTCTACGGATCCAAACGGAGAGCCTGGCTGGACAACAAATTTATCACTATCACCTTATCCAGGATTTTCACCTGGTGTTCGAAGTAATATATCAATGCTTCAGTTCAATGTTGCTCAAACAGCGATTCGTGATAATGAGTTTAATCCAATATTGCATAATGGAAAACTTGCTCAACAGTGGATAATAGACTCTCACTTACAAGTGGAAGCTAATAATCTCAATTTCATGAGACAGAAGCAAAAAGAACTTCGTGCAGACGATTGTTCTGGCCTTAGGGACTTTGCAGCCCAAGGAGCAGCTGATGCAGGTGTTACTGCTGGAAAAAATCATAATTCTACCTTCTTCCTTTCAAGGGTCTCCTATAAATATGAGAGAGAGATACAATGATGCTATCTCCATTGTTACAAAGTTTGGAAAACTAGATGTCTTTTGTACATTCACGTGCAATCCACAATGGCCAGAAATAGTCAAAAATCTACTACCCGGACAAACGTCACCAGACAGACCTGATTTAGTAGCGAGAGTGTTTAAAATCAATCTATCAGCATTAATGAATGATATAACAAATGGGGAACTATTTGGTAAAGCTGTGCACTTTGTATATACTATTGAATTTCCAAAAAGAGGTCTTCCACATGCTCATATTCTTTTAATTCTAGGAGAGCCCTATAAATTTCGTAATGCTGCTCAAGTTGACCGTTGTATTTCTTCGGAGTTACCAGATCCTGAAACTTATCCACGATTATCTGAAATTGTTCTTCGTACTATGGTCCACGGGCCATGCGGAACTTTGAATCCGAATTCTCCATGCATGGATGGTAATAAATGCACAAATGATTTTCCAAAAGAGTTTCAAGAAACTACTAAAGTCAATCTGAATGGTTATCCACTCTATCAAAGACGACAAGGCCCAACTGCTATAGTTCGCGGCAAACAGATGGATAATCGCTACATCGTACCATATAATGCATATTTACTGCTTAAATATGACTCGCACATCAACACTGAGGCTTGCACGTCCATCAAATCTATTAAATACTTTTACAAGTACATATACAAAGGTTATGATGCAGCAAATGTAGTAGTTCATGCTGGAAATAATGAAAGTAACGAGTTTGTGTATGATGAACTGTCGTCACATGTTGATTCTCGATATGTGAGTGCACCAGAAGCAATGTGGCGGTTACTGGAAAATGAAATGCATCATTGTTCACATGCAATAATTTGTCTTGCCATTCATTTGCCTTTAAGACGACAGGTTTATTTTCATGCTGGTGGTGAAAATGCTGCTCTGGAACAAGCTGCCAACCGCGAAACGATGTTGACTGCTTGGTTCAAATTGAATAAAACAGATAATGAAGCAAAACAATATCTTTATGTTGATATACCATATCATTATGTATACGAGAAAAATGCTTGGAAAAAGCGACAAAGAGGAGGCGATAAAATTGTTACAAGATTATATTATGTTAATCCAAAAGATATTGAACGTTTCTGCCTTCGGTTACTTCTCCTTTATGTTCCTGGTGCTAAATGCTTTGAAGATTTACGAACATTTGATGGAGATCTGTACAACACATTTCAAGAGGCTGCACGTGCACGTTGTCTTCTTGCTGAAGATAATGAATGGGATCAATGCTTAGAAGAGGCTACTTTAACTGCAATGCCATTACAAATGCGTCAAACTTTTGCATTTATTTGTATATTTTGTAATCCAACAAATGCAGCTAATTTGTGGGGAAAATATAAAAATTCAATGAGCGAAGATTACTCAAGAACTTATAATGAATCAGCTGCTCAGAACCGAACTTTGAAAGATATTAATTGCATGTTGGAATCTCATGGATCAAACTGTACATCATTTAATCTTCCTACACCCGATATACTGCAGGAAATTCAAAATGAAGAATTCGATTATTTTAATGAAGCTGAAGTAGCTGTTGAACAAATAGCAACTTTAAATTTCTTACAACGAGAAGCTTTCAACCAAATAAAATCAGCACTTGAAAGTGATTCTGTTACGAGACGTTGCTTTTACTTAGATGGTCCTGGAGGATCTGGTGAAACATATTTGTACAACGTACTCATGCATTTTGTTAGAGGCAAATGCCAAGTAGTACTTCCACATGCAACAACAGGAATTGCATAAATTTTATTAGAGGGTGGTAAAACTGTTCATTCTGGCTTCAAATTACCTGTGCCGATTTTAGAAACTTCCACATCTGCCATTCGGACGTCTTCAAGTAAAGCTCAAATATTACGTGAAACAAAATTAATTATAATTGATGAAGTGACAATGATGTCATGCTATGCTGTTCGTTGTATAGATGTCTTACTGCGGGAAATAATGTTGAATGACATGCCTTTTGGAGGCAAAGTTATGTTATTAGGTGGAGACTTTCGCCAGACATTGCCAGTTGTTATAAGAGGAAACAGAATAGAAATTATTGAAACATGCTTGAAATCAAGCCCACTTTGGCAAGAATTTATACAACTTAGACTATCTGAAAATATAAGATCTGAAGGGCAAAATTCCTTTAATGAGTGGCAGCTTAAAATTGGTGAAGGAAAAACACCCGATATATCAAATTTACCTGCAGGTACATTAGAAATTGCACCATCAATCGTTTGCAAAGATTCAATTATTGCAGGTGTATATGGAGATCATATAAACTATACCGATTTTGAACAACTTGAACAAAAAGTAATTTTGACAACAAAAACAAACATGCATTATCATTAAATAACAAAATTTTGAATTTGCTGCCTGAAGATGGAAGAACTTACTATACTGCAGATTCAGTCGTGTCTGACAACCAAGAAAATGTTAATAATTATTCACCTGAGTTCTTGTATGAACAAACTCCATCTGGGATGCCTCCTCTTAAGCTTACTCTGAAACAAGTAATATAAAAATTTTGTTTTTAAAGTAAATTCCTACTTAGGCCATCAAAGAAAAATTTAATATAATTCCTTAAGCTAATATTAGTTTTTGTTGCATTAAAATATCTCAATTTGTTGACTTTCTATATGCAAGTAGGTTTACAATGGAACTCTACGGTAATTTGGCGAAATATTAGAGATATCGCCAAGTTGGCGTCACTTTTGGCAACTCATTTTGGCCGCCAAATTTGGTGATATATCGCAAAGTTGGCGACAAACTTGACGGTATTTGGCGACAGAACAGGTTCTCCCCTATCGTAACCCCTTATTGAAAATACTTGAATTGATCTTCAATAACCAATGGACGCCATTTTGTTTCCCATGCAAAACTAAAATTAATTAATTAATATTTGAAAAACTGTATTAACATCAATTGTATTCCAGTACAAGTTTAAAAAAATTCATTTCAACTTGATAGGATGAATAATGAGTATTTTATTAACGATTGAAAATTTGAACAAGATAAATAAATAAATATAGGAAGAGTGTGAGCTAATAGTAGGAATTGAAAAAGGAAGTATCATCATAATTCTCAGAAAAAGGAATCCAAGAAAAGGATTGTGCAATGGAACCAAATTAATTGTGCACTCTCTCCATAACCATTTTACTGATGCTTTCATTTTAACCGGAACAAATCAAAATGATAGAGTTCACATACCAAGAATTGATTTCACACAAAGTGAAACTTCTCTACCTTTCATTCTTAATCGCCGCCAATTTCCAGTTATACTGTCATTTGCAATGTCGATAAATAAGTCACAAGGACAAACATTTTCTACAGTTGGACTGTATTTAAAACAACCGGTTTTTTCTCATTGACAACTATATGTAAGTATTTCAAGATGTAAAGAGGAAGAGCAGTTAAAAATTTATGTAGTAGATACTGAAGAGCACGGTCGACTTTTAAATAATGAGAGAGTTTTTACGAAAAACATCGTATATCCTGAAGTTTTGTGAATAAATTTTAATTTCATTTTTTTTGTATTCATTATTACATAGTTTTTCATAAATTCGTTTTGTTTTTAAATTGTGCTATTTTCATCTGTTACTACGAAACAAGAGAGGAAAACTCATATTCTTGCACATATCTTTTATCTCTTTAAGACCTGACCTACACAACTGTGTAGGTGATCCTAAGGTAAAAGGAAAAACAAATTCTTCTGTTTCTGGCACTAAAGCAGAGCCTGCACCAAACAATTGTGTGGATCCTCCCTAGACGTCTCCTAGATCGAAAAAAATTTAAAATATCTTTTTTCAATTAAATATGGTCTTATTAATTTGGGTTAAAAGCCAAGACTTTTAATTTCTACTAAAATTCTTCAGGTCTTAAAGGTTTATATATCTTTCTATCTCATTTTCCGTCATTTTTGACGGGTTATCTTTCTAGTCTATATTATAAAGGACAAACATATCTGTGCGTAACGCATACGTCATTTTGCGAATGGCAACACTTTGAAATTTGTATTTGTAAAATTTTGGTTTTGCAATTTTTTCTACTGCAAATTTTTAAACTTCTAAACATAGCACATGTTAAATTTTTACACCGTCGTATAAGGAAAAAAAAACATGCTCTATTAAATTCAATTGAATTGAAAGCTGTATCTCAATTTATTGTTGAAATATTAATATTTTTGTAGTTTTTAATACCATTTTTCTTATCGTGGCAACAAAAGTACCTCATTTCTTTTGAAAGTCATTGAAAGTAAATGGAAAATAGTCGAAAATAGAAGATACTGTATCTTTTTGTTGCCATTTTCTCATAAAACCAGAAAAAAAAGTTGAAATTAAAATATAGGCTATGTCAAGAATATTGTCTGTTATTCCGTGATAATGACGTCATATGCACACTTTTCTATAGACGAAGTTTAAGACAAGATTGTAAAAGTGGATTGCTTTAGCGGATATAAATGACGTCATTTTATAAAAAAGCGTGTATTTTAATTCTTAAACCTGAATTATGTTTTGTAGAAGTGCGTCATTTTCAGTGCCCAGTCGCTTTGAAATTCTTCACAGGTGAAAATGCTTCGCTTTTGAAAATAATGTAATCGAAATCGGACACTGATAGAACGTAATGCTTTACAAAAATTTAGAGTGTCTTTATAAAAGAGAGATGACATGCAAATAATAGCGATTTATATTACAGAAATTGATGATTCTCGCCGGGATGGATTTGCTTCGCCGAGTTAGACAAGCAAATAAATACTAATTCGTGGTTTAAAAAAATATCGTGTTCCTGAAGTTTTTCTTAAAATTCTCTCGAATAACAAAATTTTAATTCTATTCTTTAAGACATACTACTATAATTTTATCAAAATAACATAATTTGCTTAATTTAATTTTTCCTAATTTTATATAAGCTATATATTTAAAACAAAAGTGTTGTTTTTCAGCCATCTGCCTGATCTTTCTGCGGAACCAATTTTACTATTTTTTTTTTTTTTTTTTTTTTTTTTTTTTTTTTTTTTTTTAACTGAAAGTTCTTCCTTAGTAGATGTGATCGCACTATCTGTTTTTTTTTTAATATCCCCACTTTTATATTTTAATTTTAAAAGCATTTTATGAAATTTCTTCAAAATGATCAAAATGAGATAGCTTTCATTATTGCAGACAAGAGGGAAGAAATGAGGTATTTTTAACTTTATTCATGCTATTTTCTGACAAAAATTCAAAATTGTTGATAAAAATTGTTGTATAAGGTTTAGTGGCGCAAAAACCCTTTAAGAGCAGTATATTATATTAGTAGCATAATAACGGAAAATGACACACTGCTTTTGAAAACACGCATTTTTCCTCATAAATTTTCTATATTGTTTTTCTTTTTGCATGTGTACTGATACTAAGTTTCAGACACTAGGCAAAAATGCTTATTTAAGTGAAAATGAAGTCTTATTTAAAAGAAAATGATCATTTTCTAGATAAAATTAAACATTTTAACACAAACGCGCCTAAAAGACATAAATTACGAAAATTTTTACTCTCCGGAATTGAGATTAGAATCTCAAGTAAAGAGTGCGTCTGTTCACATAAAAGATGTTGCTGACAATCGTGACTTCATGTTTTGAGCTAAAATGCTTTTTAAATGATTAAACAAAATACATTTTTTTTAAATGATGAATATGGATATGAGAAGTGCGTATGCAAATTTTGAGAAGGTGAAAATTGCTGATTTCATTCCGGAAATCCAAGCATAAGAGTCTCAATTGATAACCACATCCTAATAACTGATCTTTGTTATCTTTTACTGATTAAGTATCTATACGCTGATGTCATTTTGAGAATGGCAACACTTCCCGATCAAATTTCGGTCTTGAAATTTTCGCTACTGCAATTTTTTAATCTTCTGACCATCATACATTTTCAATTTTCGTCGTATAGGGAAAAAATTTTCTTTTAAATGCAATTTGTTTAAAAACTGTATTCATTGACTGATGTATTATATTTTCAAAAATAATTTTTAAGCATGATTTTTTTTAAAGTTTATCTTATCACGTGCCGGTTTCAATACATAATAATAATAAACATTTTGCACATAAAGCAACATTTTTCAGCATTTGTTTCTGACTATTTTTGCATAACGAAATTAATACATATTATAAACAAATAAAAGAATAATATTAAACTAGTATGTTGTGGCCATCACAAAACTTTCTTCTATATAAATCACGTCAATTAATCATGTAAATAGTACAAGAAATAACAACGATTTAGCACCAATTCATATCAAAGTATATCTGAATTTGAAGTTGAATGAAAATTCGTGCATTAGTTCTTGAGATAGAGCTATAGCGGAAATTCTGAAAAAAATGTAGCATAGCAGCGCCACCTGTTGAGCGATTTACACCAAAAGTAAACAGCACTAAACGATATCAAGGTATACCTGAATCTGAAGTTTGTTGAAAATCCAAGTATTAGTTCTTGAGTTAAAGCTATTGGGGAAATCGCAAAAAATACAGCATAGCAGCGCCACCTGTTGAGCGATTTACACCAAAAATTAAACAGCACTAATTTATACATCAATTCATGTCAAGGACTAACAAAATCTGAAGTTTGATGAAAATCCGTGCAATAGTTCTTGAGCTACACCTCTTGTGGAAATCGTGAAAAATGCAGCACAGCAGCGTCACCTGTTGAGCGATTTACACCAAAAATTAAACAGCACTAATTTATACATCAATTCACGTCAAGGACTAACTAAATCTGAAGTTTGATGAAAATCCGTGCAATAGTTCTTGAGATACACCTCTTGTGGAAATCGTGAAAAATGCAGCACAGCAGCGCCACCTGTTAGGCGATTTGCACCAAAAATTAAGCAGCAATAATTTATATCAGGGACTAACTGAATCTGAAGTTTGATGAAAATTCGTGCATTTTTTCTTGAGTTAGAGCTATTGCGATAATCATGAACAATGCAGTCTACCAGCGCCACCTGTTGGGCGATTTTCACAAAAAAGTAATCAGCACCAAACTATATCCTGGACTAACTGAATCTGAAGTTTTATGAAAATCCGTGCAGTAGTTCTTGAGATACAGCTATTGCAGAAATCGTTAATAATGCTGCATAGCAGCGCCACCTATTGGGCGATTTTCACCAAAACTAATCAGTTACAGTTTATATCAAGGTCTAACTAAATATGAAGTTTTGTTAAATTTCGTGCATTAGTTCTTGAGATAGAGCGCCCACAAAATTTGTGTCACATACAGACAGACAGACGGACAGACAGACAGACTCACAGACAGACATTTTGTAAAAAGATGTTTTTTGGAATCTCTGACTCATAAAACGTGTAAATCCGTCGAAAACTGGAATTTGAAAATTTTCATGAAACCAATACTTTCTTCTTGTAAAGATAGAAGAAAGTAAAAAACCACCAATCCAACATATTTGTAAAAGACAAATTAACGAACTTAATACTTCTTTTATAAACAAATAAAAGAATAATATTGAAGAAACACAAATCTAACATATTTGTAATCGTATAATTTAAATTTTTAGTTCGCCAAATAGGATTTTTTTTTTTTTTTCAAATGGAATTTGTGTTCGAAGTTCATCTCCGTTTGCTGATTGTCTATGGTTTAAAAAACAAATTTAAAGCATGAAATGTTTTTCAATTTATCTATATCGCGCGGATCTAGATTACGAAAGATTAATCCGTTTGTCCTTAAAACAAAATAAAGAGTTCATCATTTCCTTACGGCTAATATCCATTTAAGAAAAACTTCCCTATGAATAAATAAATAAAATATAAATAAAACACAAATTTACCAGACATGTATAAGCTCTGAAATTATCAGAATATAAAAGGATGCCATAAGTAGCAAATTCTTGGCAAATAAGAAAATATGGCTTTTGATAAATTTCAAAAATTTATTTGATTGTATAATTTTAATGTAAGTGGTCAATCCAAGAAATGTATTTCATATAAAAAAAATTAGTTTTCAATTAAAAAAATGTTTTTACCTATATTCTTTATCCCGGGAAGCCCGGGTACGATCCCCTAGTTACTTTAATGTCTTAGAAAACGCTCTTGCGTTTGCAGTTTGTAGCGGAGCACTACGAGGGGCAAGGGTGAACATTCTTTCCACTTGAACGCTTTCTGAATTTTCTTCATGTTCATCTTGACTTTTTTCTTGACTTTTTTCGGGTCCCTTGAAATTTTGTACTTACTGATGGAACTATTTACTCTCTCATTGATTATTTACAGATATTTTGTGAAATATAGAGTACATTACCTGAAACTGCCAGCATTTCCTTGCTAATTTGATATAAATACTTTATTTACATAGAAAATTGCATATAAGTACATTTATAAGTGTTAGATTTATAGGAGTATGTATATAAATACAGTCAAATATGACAATTACGTATTAAATTAATTATACAGATTCCTATAACAATGATTATTAAAATAAAAAAATATAAAATTTTTGAAAATATTTGATAGTGTTCGATTTATGTGTGAGCAGCTAGCCCGATTATTCTGTGTACACTTGCTTCCCTTTTTTAATAGCCGGGGTAAGTGTATATAAGTAGCTACACTCTCAACTGTATGTTGCCTAATCTCTGTCTAGGTTTTGAACTTTAAATGTTTACTTACCACACTGAAAACAAAGCTCGAGAAAACTCTCTTGGAAACAGTTTGTCGATCATTGGCTTGCCCAACTGGACTGCCCCATTCGCACACGGGTTCACACCATTACACTTTTCGGTGTAAATAATGAAAAAATTCTGGCTTATAGTTGCAAACTCAAGCTAATAAATAATTTCTTGTCATACGAAGGTGTATCAATCAGTTTTTGCCCTCACACAGAAATAATTGAGTGAAATTTATGAAATTGCTACATTGTATTAGCCGTTTTCTATATTCTCACCGTGCATAGTAACACATTTTTCCAAACGGTATTTCAAAGAGAGGGGGGGGGGCGGATGTATTCCAGGAGGCGCAATAGTAGACCCAAAGGGGGGCATTTTTCTAACTTTTGCCGACCCCCACATGTGGCATAATATTGGAAAGGCCTGTGACCACTCATTCATGCTATGCACCTTCCGAGCCCATACCCCCCAAATTTGCCCTCCGGGGGTCATTTTCTAAATTTGCCACATCATTCATGCCTCCCGGAAGGCAATTTTCTAAGTTTTGCAACATCATTCATGCCTCCCGGAGGGCAAATTTGGGGGGAAGGGCTCGGGAGTATATAACATAAATAAGTGGTCCCTGGTCTTTCCAACAATATGGCAGATGTGGGGGTTGGGAAAAGGCAGAAAATGCCCCCCTTTGGGTCTACTATCGCGCCTACTGGAATATATCCTCCTCCTCTCTTTGAAATACCGTTTTCAGAAATGTGTTGTGTGCACGGTGACTATATAGAAAAGATCTAATACAATGTAGCAATTTCCTAAATTTCACTCAATTTTTTCTATGTGACAGCAAAAACTCGTTGATACACTTTCGTAGAGTCACTTAAAAAAACATCCTGTGTGCTGGGCAAGGTGTATACAAAATTGTATTTATGAAAATCATTTAAAATCTTCAAACTAAGTTAATACTTGCTAAATGTGATAATATACACTTACAAGACAAATAAATACCTTTATTCAGATCGACATATTTCATCGTTCAGACGGCGACATTTTCAAGATGTATAAAGACACAGTTAATCCGTGAGTATACAGTTAACCCTTGTATACATTTGTACCCGGAGCAACTTATCTTAATTATATTGCGTGTAATAAATGAATAATATCCTACAAGTACAAAATAGAAACATATCAAATTGCCAATACAAAAATTGGTAATATGGACATTAAGACAAGCATGTTTAACATTCTTTTGCACCCGAACACTTTACTGCGGGGTTTTCTTTTGTATGCTCGAAAATATAATTCAATTCTGCAAGAAAATTTAAACACTATGTTTAGGATGAATATTTATTTCATATCAAGAGCCTATTAAACAATAATTGACCTAAGTGAACATATTTCCCGATAAATAAATAATTAAATTACAAACACTTTGTTTAAGCATAATATTTACTTCTTCCTTTGCACTATTATTATACGAGCGAATAACAAACAAAAAATAAAAAAATAGAGTCTTTCATAACTCGTATAATTAAGGTTTTATTCTACATTTTACACTTTGTCATAACAATAAGCGAAGTGGAAGCTTATTATTTGACAAATAAAGACAGTAATAGCTTGTTTAAAGGAACAATTTAATAATATACTCTTTCTTTCACAAAAGAAAACGGAAATTTTAAAACTTCATTGTGCTCCATAAACAAGCATCTAATTAAACGTTTGATTGAAATAATACAATAATTGTATTTAAAGTGCACCATATATTTTGTATATTTTCATCGTACAATAAATAAGTATTTAAAAAAAATACTGTATGAAACCTTTTCAATTATGTTAAATAAAAAAATCATTCTCCGAATTATTTTTTAAATAGAATTCAAAAAGTACATCATATTACTAAATCACTAAATAAAATCGAGAGGATTGGTAAATCTTCTAAATAATGATTTTACATCTTTTAAAACAGATAGTGGAGACACATCGTTGAATTATACTTTTACAATTTCCTGGTTTTATACGTACAATTCAAATTATATGTTAATATGTAAAATTATTGTGTGCTATCTCGAGAATGTCTTAATTTTATCAAGTTCGATGATTTCGTTTGTTTAAATCATAAGTCTTTACTTTAATGAACACTTCCCTCAGAGGGATCAGTCTGAGCGATGTTAGTGAGAGCATAGATTTAATAATAACTCGTGACAAGAATAGCAAATGAGATGCCTTTAAGTGACAATACGTGGCCTGTCTGAAAAATATTCAACGTTTGTCCCCCCCAAAAAACGTAAGTTACTTGAGAGGATTGGTACCCTTATTCCTTTCGAGGTAGGCCTCTTGCACCTCCACACATTTATCCCACCGTTCTTTCCACTGCAGAAAAAATACTTCTGGCAACCTTTTTTTTGGAATGGTGCAGAACTCCGCCGTTGCATTCTACTTATCTCATCTCTACTCTTAAAACGGGATCCTTTTAATGGCACCTTCAATTTTGGAAGCAACCAGAAGTAGCAAGGGGCCATGTCTGAAAAGTGTGGAATTTGGCGAACTACTGGAATTCTACATTTCGCCAAGAAAGTCTGAATCTGGTGCGATGAATGAGCTGGAAAATTGATGAATCTTACGACTTGTTTCACTTTCAGGATGACCAAGCTTTGAAAAAATTTGATGCAGTATCTTTTTTTAACCCGTTTAGTCACCTTGAGAGAAATCAAAATCCGAAGCACACGTATGACAGCACTGCACTCAACGGGAGCAGGCAACGACTGACTGGACTGACTCACTGGAATTCGTGGAAAAAAACTGAGGCATGCGCATTAAGCTGTCTCTTTCCAATGTGCACAGTTTCGCTGCTTTCGAATCACTATTGCGCGCGGAAAAAATAAAAGTGTGATACTTATCAAACAGATCTGCGCAAAAACAAATGACGAAAACGAGCAAATTGAATGGTAGAAATACCAAATACTATATAATATATATAAAGATAAGTGTAATGCATCCGGGGTTGTACCAATCGATCTTACCAGGCTCCGATAAGACGGAGCCACGTTAGAACTAATTACGATTTGAGATGTGTGAGAGAAAAATTATCTGCCTAAATACAAATCTGTTTACCTGAAATCCTTTCTGTTCAACATAATTTATTGAAAACTAACAATATTTGAATGATTTGCGCAGTTGAAAAACAATTTCAAAACTCGAGTTAAAAGCATACATTAGCGAGAAACGTCAACAAACGGTACACAAAACGTCAACAAACGGTAGCGAGTCATTCACTTGATTCATTGAAAAAAAATTAAACCATGGAGGTATGCTTCTCTCGGCACAAACAACTTCTGTAAACAATGTCCTCTGTGTTAACTATGTTCTCCCGATCTAGGAGAAGAACAGATCCACGCTACGCTCTCTCCCGCAGTAGAAAAACACGTTCTCAAGGTCAAAACGGTTGCAAAACTTCGCTTGCTTGGCGGTCGTTTTCAAACTGAAAATGGCAAAAAGCTTGAAAGGAATGAAAAAGGATACCCATTGCTATTTTTATTCACAGGTAAATTTTATGAATGCTTTCCACTCTTTCCTAAAAATCTTAATTTTTCAGATATTTATGTAGTTTTTAAGAGTTGTAATACAAAGAAGAAAAAATTGTTAATGCCTGTTTTTAATTGAAGTGACTTTAATATATGTCTGACTAAAGTTTAGCTCAATATTCCGAGAATTGTTCGTTATTTATTTATTTACTAAAAAATTAGTTGTGTTATACTTAAGAATAATTGATAGTCAGTCAGAAGTGTGTAAACAAAAAGAATAAGATGATCGACTTCGCTTTCAAAATTTTTCATCGATTTCTGATAGCAAAACAAACGAGGGGGGCGGGGGGGAGTTTACAATATCAGCAGAATGTCTTACGTGTATTTAAAAATAATTTAATGTGAAAGCATGAAATTTAAATAAATAACCATGAATATTATTTTAAATATTTATTTTAGCATAAAAAATTATTCATTTATATATTGCATTAAAGAAATATTTATATGACTGATAAAAATAAAGTTTGAAAAGGTATATATTTAAAGACATTTAGTCAAATTCATTGAAATAAATTGAAAAGGGAGCAGCTAATTTTAGTCTAAATATTTTTTAATGTAACATTTTTTCGAGTAAAAAAACATTTTGTACAGTTATTAAAAATAGGCATTAACCATGTTTGATTCTTCCTTGTATTACAAAAATTTAAAAACTACATAGATATATAAAAAAAATAAGGTTACGAAACACTAAAAGGCATTTATAAAACTTATCCTTGAATAAAAATAGCTTTCGTCTTTTGCTTACAAGATTTATTGGCATATTTAAAACACACCGAGACATTTATTTCTTTAAAATTTAATTTTTTTGGGAGGGACGGGGAGGGGGGCGATAAAAATACAGTTTCAAAGTATTATTTAAAAAAAATTATTAATTATTATTAGTATTATTTCAATAGTTGCAGCACAGGAGACTTTTTTTAAACTCACAGTTTTATTGCATATTTGTTAAATTTTTGTTTTATTAAGGAATCTTAATTTTGTTATGGTATAATAGCCGGAAAGCCTGGTTTACCAAGAAGTATTGTAAATGCTAATAGTGTGTTTATTAGAACACAAATTAGCCGAGCTTTGCTCATCTAAACGCTTCCATATTGTCAATTATTTTTATCAGTTTTTTCAAATTTTAAGTGAAAAACACAATTTTTACCCACCGTCCTAGGACGGGCATTTACACTAGTAATAATGTAATATACACAGTATGCACTATATATATAATACTAGAAAGATAACCCGTCAAAAATGACGGAAAATGAGATAGAAAGATATATAAACCTCTAAGACCTGAAGAGTTTTAGTAGAAATTAAAAGTCTTGGCTTTTAACCCAAATTAATAAGATCATATTTAATTGAAAAAAGATATTTTAAATTTTTTTCGATCTCAGGTGACGTCAAGGGAGGATCCACACAATTGTTTGGTGCAGTCTCTGCTTTAGAGCCAAAAACAGATGAATTTGTTTTTCCTTTTACCTTAGGATCACCTACACAGTTGTGTAGGTCAGGTCTTAAAGAGATAAAAGATATGTGCAAGAATATGAGTTTTCCTCTCTTGTTTCGTAGTAACAGATGAAAATAGCACAATTTAAAAACAAAACGAATTTATGAAAAACTATGTAATAATGAATACAGAAAAAATGAAATTAAAATTTATTCACAAAACTTCAGGATATACGATGTTTTTTGTAAAAACTCTTTCATTATTTAAAAGCCGACCGTGCTTTTCAGTATCTACTACATAAATTTTTAACTGCTCTTCCTCTTTACATCTTGAAATACTTACATATAGTTGTCAATGAGAAAAAACCGGTTGTTTTAAATACAGTCCAACTGTAAAAAATGTTTGTCCTTGTGACTTATTTATCGACATTGCAAATGACAGTATAACTGGAAATTGGCGGCGTTTAAGAATGAAAGGTAGAGAAGTTTCACTTGGTGTGAAATCAATTCTTGGTATGTGAACTCTTTCATTTTGATTTGTTCCGGTTAAAATGAAAGCATCGATAAAATGGTTGTGGAGAGAGTGCACAATTAATCTGGTTCCATTGCACAATCCTTTTCTTGGATTCATGTTTCTGAGAAGCATGATGATACTTCCTTTTTCAATTCCTACTATTAGCTCACACTCTTCCTATATTTATTTATTTATCTTGTTCAAATTTTCAATCGTTAATAAAATACTCATTATTCATCCTATCAAGCTGAAATAATTTTTTTTAACTTGTACTGGATGACAATTGATGTTAATACAGTTTTTCAAATATTAATTAATTAATTTTAGTTTTGCATGGGAAACAAAATGGCGGCCATTGGTTATTGAAGATCAATTCAAGTATTTTCAATAAGGGGTTACTATAGGGGAGACCCTGTTCTGTCGCCAAATACCGTCAAGTTTGTCGCCAACTTGGCGATATATCGCCAAATTAGGCGGCCAAAATGAATTGCCAAAAGTGACGCCAACTTGGCGATATCTCTAATATTTCGCCAAATTCCCGTAGAGTTCCATTGTAAACCTACTTTCATATAGAAAGTCAACAAATTGTGATATTTTAATGCAACAAAAACTAATATTAGCTTAAGGAATTATATTAAATTTTTCTTCGATGGCCTAAGTAGGAATTTACTTTAGAAACAAAATTTTTATATTACTTGCTTCAGAATAAGCTTAAGAGGAGGCATCCCATATGGAGTTTGTTCATGTAAGAACTCAGGTGAATAATTATTAACATTTTCTTGGTTGTCAGACACGACTGAATCTGCACTATAGTAAGTTCTTCCATCTTCAGGCAGCAAATTCAAAATTTTGTTATTTAATGATAATGCATGTTTGTGTTTGTTGTCAAAATTACTTTTTGTTCAAGTTGTTCAAAATCGGTATAGTTTATATGATCTCCATATACACCTGCAATAATTGAATCTTTGCAAACGATTGATGGTGCAATTTCTAATGTACCTGCAGGTAAATTTGATATATCGGGTGTTTTTCCTTCACCAATTTTAAGCTGCCACTCATTAAAGGAATTTTGCCCTTCAGATCTTATATTTTCAGATAGTCTAAGTTGTATAAATTTTTGCCAAAGTGGGCTTGATTTCAAGCATGTTTCAATAATTTCTGTTCTGTTTCCTCTTATAACAACTGGCAATGTCTGTCGAAAGTCTCCACCTAATAACATAACTTTGCCTCCAAAAGGCATGTCATTCAACATTATTTCCCGCAGTAAGACATCTATACAACGAACAGCATAGCATGACATCATTGTCACTTCATCAATTATAATTAATTTTGTTTCACGTAATATTTGAGCTTTACTTGAAGACGTCCGAATGGCAGATGTGGAAGTTTCTAAAATCTGCACAGGTAATTTGAAGCCAGAATGAACAGTTTTACCACCCTCTAATAAAATTGATGCAATTCCTGTTGTTGCATGTGGAAGTACTACTTGGCATTTGCCCCTAACAAAATGCATGAGTACGTTGTACAAATATGTTTCACCAGATCCTCCAGGACCATCTAAGTAAAAGCAACGTCTCGTAACAGAATCACTTTCAAGTGCTGATTTTATTTGGTTGAAAGCTTCTCGTTGTAAGAAATTTAAAGTTGCTATTTGTTCAACAGCTACTTCAGCTTCATTAAAATAATCGAATTCTTCATTTTGAATTTCCTGCAGTATATCGGGTGTAGGAAGATTAAATGATGTACAGTTTGATCCATGAGATTCCAACATGCAA
Organism: Maratus speciosus; assembly: GCA_963932465.1. NCBI lineage: Eukaryota > Metazoa > Arthropoda > Arachnida > Araneae > Salticidae > Maratus > Maratus speciosus. The sequence continues at coordinate 175,815,554 of OZ010786.1, forward strand.
TTAATATCTTTCAAAGCTCGGTTCTGAGCAGCTGATTCATTATAAGTTCTTGAGTAATCTTAGCTCATTGAATTTTTATATTTTCCCCACAAATTAGCTGCATTTGTTGGATTACAAAATATACAAATAAATGCAAAAGTTTGACGCATTTGTAATGGCATTGCAGTAAAAGTAGCCTCTTCTAAGCATTGATCCCATTCATTATCTTCAGCAAGAAGACAACGTGCACGTGCAGCCTCTTGAAATGTGTTGTACAGATCTCCATCAAATGTTCGTAAATCTTCAAAGCATTTAGCACCAGGAACATAAAGGAGAAGTAACCGAAGGCAGAAACGTTCAATATCTTTTGGATTAACATAATATAATCTTGTAACAATTTTATCGCCTCCTCTTTGTCGTTTTTTCCAAGCATTTTTCTCGTATACATAATGATATGGTATATCAACATAAAGATATTGTTTTGCTTCATTATCTGTTTTATTCAATTTGAACCAAGCAGTCAACATCGTTTCGCGGTTGGCAGCTTGTTCCAGAGCAGCATTTTCACCACCAACATGAAAATAAACCTGCTGTCTTAAAGGCAAATGAATGGCAAGACAAATTATTCGGGCCTTTTATTTATTATTATTATTATTATTATTATTATTTTTATTTATTTATTTTTTTGTGTGTGTGTGTGTGTGTGTGGTGACGGCGGTAGTAGATGGAAACCGCTGGGTGGGGCTTGTGAGTGCTTAAGCCATTTGGTAGGCCTCCCCACCTAGCTGACCCTGCATGAGAACAATGATGCATTTAATTTTCCAGTAACCGCCACATTGCTTCTGGTGCACTCACATATCGAGAATCAACATGTGACGACAGTTCATCATACACAAACTCGTTACTTTCATTATTTCCAGCATGAACTACTACATTTGCTGCATCATAACCTTTGTATATGTACTTGTAAAAGTATTTAATAGATTTGATAGACGTGCAAGCCTCAGTGTTGATGTGCGAGTCATATTTAAGCAGTAAATATGCATTATATGGTACGATGTAGCGATTATCCATCTGTTTGCCGCGAACTATAGCAGTTGGGCCTTGTCGTCTTTGATAGAGTGGATAACCATTCAGATTGACTTTAGTAGTTTCTTGAAACTCTTTTGGAAAATCTTTTGTGCATTTATTACCATCCATGCATGGAGAATTCGGATTCAAAGTTCCGCATGGCCCGTGGACCATAGTACGAAGAACAATTTCTGATAATCGTGGATAAGTTTCAGGATCTGGTAACTCCGAAGAAATACAACGGTCAACTTGAGCAGCATTACGAAATTTATAGGGCTCTCCTAGAATTAAAAGAATATGAGCATGTGGAAGACCTCTTTTTTGAAATTCAATAGTATATACAAAGTGCACAGCTTTACCAAATATTTCCCCATTTGTTATATCCTTCATTAATGCTGATAGATTGATTTTAAACACTCTCGCTACTAAATCAGGTCTGTCTGGTGACGTTTGTCCGGGCAGTAGATTTTTGACTATTTCTGGCCATTGTGGATTGCACGTGAATGTACAAAAGATATCTAGTTTTCCAAACTTTGAAACAATGGACATAGCATCATTGTATCTCTCTCTCATATTTATAGGAGACCCTTGAAATGAAGAAGGTAGAATTATGATTTTTCCGGCAGTAACACCTGCATCAGCTGCTCCTTGGGCTGCAAAGTCCCTAAGGTCAGAACAATCGTCTGCACGAAGTTCTTTTTGCTTCTGTCTTATGAAATTGAGATTATTAGCTTCCACTTGTAAGTGAGAGTCTATTATCCACTGTTGAGCAAGTTTTCCATTATGCAATATTGGATTAAACTCATTATCATGAATCGCTATTTGAGCAACTTTGAACTGAAGCATTGATATATTACTTCGAACACCAGGTGAAAATCCTGGATAAGGTGATAGTGATAAATTTGTTGTCCAGCCAGGCTCTCCGTTTGGATCCGTAGAATATAGGATAAGACATTGAATCTAAATTAGGACTTAAAATATTCAAGTTTACCAACGATTGGTCATTATTTCTTGGACAAATTCTGATATCACGTTGAAAGGGTGGTTCACCATCGTCATTTAGAAAAACCATAGCTACATCGTTTGATGTCGGCAAATTATATCGTCTGTTGTCTGAATGGCGATCTCGACGCAATACCATATTAACTCTTGGCATTTGTAAATTGTATCTTTGTACATGTTGTTGCTGGTCAGTCTTCACGTCACTCAATTTTTTGAAAACTTGAGTATAAGGATTTTGCCGCATAAGTAAAGCAAGTTCACGCAAAACATTTGGTAAACAGTTGTCATTTTCGGGAATGTCAAGACGCTCTTCGACAGTTTGTGTTGTATCCAAAACATACAGTTGAGAAAATTTTCTTTGTTGTCCATTAGGAGGTTGCAAGTGGGAAGTTCGGTGATAAATTTGGCCTTGAACTTCAAAACGATAAGGACCGTGTCCCGGAGCATTTCCAGCAAGTTTAGCACCCATAGAAGCAAATGAAATGGCACTATTGTATGAGCGAATATTTTCTTTGAAATTACGACAATTAAGTGCATTTGAATTACTCATCACGTCTTGGAGGTATGGTGGAAACCGATCACTATGTGGAAGCCTAACTTTACCTTTATGGCAACAACTGCTAAATTTTCCATCTCTGGGTTTCTCAGCTTGAAAATGGCGCGCTTTGCAAAATTGGCAGAGAATGTTTAACTGTCCACAAGTATGAAGCTCAATAACTTGAGACTGAGAGGCTTCAGAAATTAATTGCTGCTGATTTTCGTAGTAGTTTTCTCGTTGAGTCAAAAATCGCCGAGAAGGACGTTCAGCAACATGACTACGTCTGATTAACCTTTGTTCTTAATTTTCACTTGAACGCTGTGTAGAAGTACGCAAAGAGTTATGAGATAATATCACAGATCGATCACTATGGCTTTCATTAGCTCTTTGATTTGAATTTATTTTCTTCTCGGATAGAATTTAATGTTTCTTGCGACTGCCGAGCTAGCCATCGGGCTCTACGTTCTCTGTCTGAACGCTGTTTACGTTCGGATGCAGTTTCATTCATTTCAAATGAAAAATACAATAAATTAATCAACAAAATATTCTATATTACATTTCTACTTCATTATTCTTTTTTCACTCAAAAAACAAAATAAACGTAAAAAAAAAAAAAAAGGTCCCAAAGCCCCCCCACTACCTACCTACGAACAATTGCCGCTTTGAGTTGCCATTATCGCACACATTATTTTAATTTAACACGCACATTTAATTTTATTATAAAACACCAAGTTTTCATTCAAAGCAAAAATTTGCAGGTTACCACACCAGGCAAAAAATCGCCCTTTTGGTGCTAAAATAAACCCCGGTGCGTGTGTGACATCTGTACCTATTTTTATTTAATACACATTTAATGCAACGTTAAAATATAAAAAAAAAGTAAATAAAACTATAAAAACAATTGAGGTAATTCACTGTTGGATGAATGCTGACATCGGTTCACTTTTTCTCATGCAGGCTATTTCGTGGCGCTGGGATAGATATTCAATGCGTGATTTTTTGCCAAATTATTCCCCAAATTATACAAATCGACATAATTTTTCTTTTAAATAACGAACGAACAAATAAATTAGAAAAGCATTAATAATAATACAAATAAAAAGTTGAAGCAAAAGTCACTTGATCACGTAACAAACACGTGCAACGTGTTTAATGTCAAGTGAAGGTGACATTTACGATCATCCATTATTGGCATCCATCTTATAATTTGGCGATAGTTTTTTGGTCAACGGGATAATCAAGTAGTACCGCAAAATTAAACACGGTTTCTGAAATGGTTTAATGATAGCGCAAAACATTAAACTTTTCCAATTTTGAATATTTTATAGACGGGATTTCAGATAGAAGAAATTATATATTGGATTTTTGGGTACTACTTAGTTATCCCGTCGACTAATTTCGCCAAATTATATAAATCGCCAAACCACTCGTCAAGTTATACAAATTGACATAATTTTTATTATAAATAACGAAAGAACAAATAAATTAGTACAACATTAATAAAAATATAAATAAAACGTCGAAATAAAAATCACTTGATGACGTAAACACGTGTAACTTGCTTAAAGTCAAGTGAATGTGACACTTACTATCAACCAGTATTGGCATTTAATCTTATAGTTTGGCGATAGATTTTTGGTCGACGGGATAACTAAGTAGTACCGATTTTTGTAAGTTGAACGAAGCCTAACATTGCCGCGATCAATGAGGCAGCCCAATCGGAATTGTGAGGGACACACAGAGACTTGGATTTTACATAAATAGATTTAAAATTTAAACTTTTCACTCTCACCGCCTTGCATATATTACAAACTATGGTGCAGATAGTGCAAAATAGGAGAGAATTTGGTACTTTTTCCCTATAGGGATCTTGGCGGTTTTTTAAGAAAACTTGATGGAGTTCAGGCATCAGAAAGAAAGATTTGTTGCCAAATGTTAAAAACAGCTATGAAAACAAACTTGATGAATTTTTCGTTTGTTTCTATAAATTTGCTTATATTTTAATTAAATTTATATATTATTGTTGTTTTTTATACACAAATAACTTCTGTTTCTAAATAAAATTAGACAAATGGCTTCTTTATGTTAAATACATTGTATAAATGTTGAAAAAAAATCTGTGTGTATATGAAATAAAATAGTGAATAGGTTTCCAGAAAGTATGTTGCCAAATTCCCTTCTTCGCCAAGCAGATTTCGCTGTTTCGCCAAGGCCCCTATGCTGGAAAACTACCGACAATTTAATTTCTGTATCCAGCTATGTAAAGCCCATTAAAATCAGTCAGTTAGGAGCTCAGATAGTACAGCGCGTCATATTTTATTCGTAGCATAGGGATGACGATGTAAAAACGTATATTTTCGTATATTACACTTTAAATTCTCACTCATACATTTTGAAAAAAAACCCTTATTAGTCGGAGTTTAAATAAAATTGCGGTGACCTCGTATGGAATATTAATGGTTTTAAATGGGAATTTCGCGAAATTAGCTAGCTATCGCCAAGTTGGCTTCATATATGACGACTTATTTTTGTCAACAAATTTGGCGATATTTCATAAAATGTGGCGATAATCCACCAAGTTCAACATTTGTCGTTCAACATTTGTTGTTCAACATTTGGCGCTACTGTGGTAACCCTACATTAGTATTTTTCAACAATTATTCATTACAATGAGGCGGACCTACCGGAATTGTGAGGGACACACAGAGACTTGAATTTTATATAAATAGATACACTGTTAAAAAATGGCAAAGCAAACCTACAAGACAGCCGTCCATGGGTATAAAATTGGAAGTGCGCAATAGATTAAAATTAATAGAGAAAATAAGACACAAAAATTACTTATATCGAAATTTTTATTTCTTGAAATGATGTCAAAACATAAACAGACATTCCGCACCAATTTGACTACCACTAAATGACTAAAAATGATGCTTGAAGAGAATGAATGACTTTTATATGGTGTGTGGCCCACTCGAATAGTTAATACTCTTGAATATCTGTTTTCATGTATGCGATGAGGTTGTCAATAAGTGTTTAGAGAATTGTCTCCTAAAAAAGTTATATATATGAAAGTCCCGAACACAACGTGTTACAGATATGCTCGGTCGGATTTAAATGATTAGTGCATGCTGGCAACTACATACGCTGTATAATTTTGTTTTCAAACATATTCTTGACAAGGTGAACTGTATTACGTGTTAGCATAATTAATTAAAACAAATCGGCATTGACTGCCGCGTAACTTAAGATATGAGGTCTGGAATATCTCGTCTGCATAACCTTTGATCTGCGAAACTGTCATTTCGAGTAACTTACAAATCCGTACATATTTTTCCAACAAATCATGCAAGGTAAAATACGTCAATATTAACCCGATTAAAAAAAATACCCGAATAAGTTACTATATAAAAAATCGTCTAATGACAATTGATAAAATGACCTTATGATAAAATCTCTAGATTAGTGAAGCTGAAAAAAAAAATGCATATCAAATTTAAACAGACACTTTCCTCTATTAGGGGCCTTGGCGAGAGACAGGAAAGCCCAGAGAAGTAATATTTTGACAAGTACTTTTGTGCAAACTATTCGCTGTTTCATACGGACATGTATTCAATGTTTACACAACTTAATCAATGCAAGAAATGTAGCTACCCGTTTTGTTGAATTTAAGTTGCATGTTTTTTTTTTTTTTTTTTTTTTTTTTTTTTTTTTTTTTTTGGGGGGGGGGGTGTAGTTTTATTAAATATTTAAAGCTTATGTACCTAAAAATGCAAGTGAATAGCAATTTGGAACTTTTCCGCTCATTTCATCTTTTTAAATTTTGCATTTTTTAGAAACCATTCTTAAAGAGCATTTACATCTTTAAAGTATCCCGCCCAACGATTTCAACCCAATAAAAAGATTTTAGGTCAGCAGTAGCACAGAAAAAAAAGCAATTTAACAAATTACAACGACCATTTGGAAAATGATTTTTTCAAAGACAAAAATTTAAGACATAAAAAATAGCACGGAGTTGATCATACATTACGTACGCCATGAATTAAACATTAATAGTGTTATTACACGTAAAAATTGCAAGCGACAGAAATCGCCTGTGACTCGTACGTATTATCCATCTGAAACTTACGTATTATCCAAGCATTTCATTGGCTGTTCGGGAAAAGGCTTTTTCATCGTCAGATTTCCAAGAAATCTGACGGCCAATTTTAAATGAAATTTATTTCTTAAACTTCTAAACATCCCACAATATTACTTTTTATATCGTCGTATAGAGCAAAAAAAATGTATTTTTAAATGCAATTTGTTTGAAAGCTGTATCTCAATTTATTTCTTAGTTATTAATTTTTTTTGTAGTTTTTATTACTTTTTTGTCATAGTGGCAACGCTCTGTAGTCCAACTCTGTTGAAAGTAAAGGGAAATACAGATTACTGTATGGACCAATCAGAAAACGAATAAAATGATGATTAAACCAATAAAAACCTTCAGATATGCTTTTGATTTCCTACCCTGACGAGGACAATAACCATTCTTCCAAATGATTAAAAATTGAAAGTTTTTTGTTCTTACATCACTTTACATAGCGAAATTTTTAGATATCGTTCTGTTGCGAGCATTTACGTCTTAAAAGCAACATTCATGCAAATTTTCATCTTTATATTCCTAATAATTCCATGTTCTTCGTTATTTAGATCATCTTCAGAACTTTGTTCGCTTTAGTCTTCTTATTTTCGATTTTTTTACAATTCATTCTAATGCGTGCATTGCAATTTGAATTCTTTCTATAACGAACATTTTGATCGTATAAGTTACTACCATGCCAAATTTCAAGTTGCTAGACCCAACAGTATCACAGAAATTGCATATTAGATCTTTTTTATGGTGCATCTTTTTTTTTATTCTTTTTTTTAACTGACAGTCATTTACGTCTTAAAAGTAAGCCACATGAAATTCCAAAATTTCTTTCTCTAATAATTCTAACTAAATCATGATTTAGAAACATTCTAGAGCGTTTTACGTTATTTCTAACTTTAAAATTTTGAACCATGTAGAAAGCGTTCGTACCAGTATTTACATCTTAAAACTAACAACCGAACATTTCAAATTTCTAGCCCAAACAATATCTCAGAATTCGCAATTTTAGAACTTTTCTGAATAATTTATTGCTCTAAAAACTCATTATTTACGCAGATATTTCATATGTACTATTTTCTTCTTATGTATTTGAATAATGTAATCTAGATATGAAAGGAGCAGAGTTGTTGCGTTCCAAAATGTGTAAACTAGTTATTAAAATATTTCTCTATATTTTTCCTTAGTGTAGTGCAGAAAAACGACACAAAACATAGTTTATTAAGGAAGAACATGTGTTACATCACCCTGGCCAAGATCACAGGATTAATTAATAAAATTATAATGAAGTCCTAAACAACATAGGATACACAGAAAATTAAATTTGACATGTGAAATTACGCAGAAGACTAAAAGGTAAGGGATACTTTCTTACCTTAATTTATTATTGTGAAATAAAGTTGTAAACATTATATGATTATGGATAAAAATTGTTTAGCCGCTATAAAGTAAATATATCACAATTTTTTTATTTCACTATCTACTTTCCAATTCATATTTCATTAAATTTTTTCTTGCTTCTATAGCAATTTTTTGCATCTTCCTTTAATCAATTTTAATCAATTTTAACCAATTTTGAATCAAAACCTTTTCCTTTTTTATCACCCCATATTACAGTATCTTTAAAGAATAAAATTATAGTATTTTAGAAATATAACTATTAACCCTTTATTATCTACAGTGTATAAAAAAAAAAAGATTTTCAAAAACAGTTAAGGAGGATTAATCATGAGGTCAGACCTCCCTCGCATCGGTTGGGTCATGCCTCCCCGCCAGCCACATTTTAAAGTATAGCGCATGGTTAGGTTTAGTCTAATTTACTGTACAATATTTATACTTGGAATGAAAGCTAAATATTTCTCATTACGTAAAACTTTCTTATTTAAATTTCTGTGATATATTTTATCTGAGAAAATCATACAAAAGGCTTTTAAAAAACACACATTTTATGCTGCAAACTTTTTACACTTTATTTTTCTACACCTGTTTCAATTATCTGCATGAAACAAATACTATTGTTTAAGCATTTCAGTAGTTTTGGTTGCCACCTCTTGACAAAGCTGTAATTCTTTTAAATATGAAAACTGAAGGGTGGGTCAAGCCTACCCTATGGTCAACCCTCCCTAGGTTCCCCTAAATAAAATCTAATAAATCTATTAGGTTTGGTACACTGAACAAAAGCACAAATTGATTGTTAATTCCCGAAAATATAATATAACCATGAACGGAAATATTACAATAATCTCTTTCGATTTACCCCTGATTCCGAAAATGTTCTGTATCTTTAAAAACCTCCATACCGAAATACAGGAGTGTTCACACAATTTTTGAAATGATTTTAACTTTCTTTATGATTTAAATTTAAATGAAAACAAGTCGGAAATTATATGTCAAAAGTGGCAAATGAGGTGCGTTCATACTATAACTAGTTTTATAAATATCTAGATCTTGGTTTAATAGCCGTTTGACTCTTATGCAAAAATGCATGAATACAAAATTTACTACGATTATATCTATTAAATGCAGTAATACGGAAATAATATGAATTCCTCGTAAATATGATATAATCACCATGGCAACCTAGAAACATTACCTATCAACAAAGCTCAAGGCCAATCTTTAGAATTGTGCAGATTAGTTCTAGAAACGAATTGCTTCTCACATCGACAATTATGAATAGCGTGTTCTAGAGTTGGCAAACCAGACAGTCTCAATACCTGCACAGACAATGGAACAACAAAAAATATTGTTCACTTGCATGAATTGTGAAATTAAGCATATTAAAAACGTACGCTATCGCTTCTCTTTCTTTTTCACTTAACCAGACTGAGCCATAGCAGCGAGTGGCTGGGTACAGCTAGTAATTTAAAAAAAGGAAAGAAACATAAAATAAGAAAAGAAAGAAGAAGAAGTTTATATTTGACTGAGAAAAGGGTTAAAAATGCATACCCAACAAAGAAATGCAAATTCACTGCTTATCACATTTAAAGTCGCATCTCATGTGTAAAAGAAACTCCAACCCCAAAAGAACTGTTGCAAAATATTAAAACATCTTTATTGGAAATGTAAACTATATTATAAAATCTGATTTAAAGCCAACCAAAACAAAAAACATGATGCTCACCACCAATTTCAAAACATCTTTCTTAGTGTAACACTATCTACAGATTCCTGTATGGAATTATTTGGTAGGTTGAAAAGGGAAATATGTACTAGTTGCAATCGATGAGGCTTGTATATCTTTATCAGATTGCATGGAATTGGCAACCGAAAAAGTGTAGAAAAAGACCTAAAATGTTGGTTCAAAGAAAACAAAGGAAAGTTTTGTAGAAATATTTATAGTTATTGTTGGATACTCTGACAACGAGAAACTATAAAAAAAAAATAATTCGCATTACTATCAGAAATTTATTTTAACACCGGTTTTGAAGGAAGGTCATCCATCATATTACCCAAGAAATCTTTGTTGTGATAAGTTCTATTAGGATAGAGCTATCAGCCATACCTCTAAATCTACTACTACATTTTAAGAAAAAAATAAGAAATGAAACCGGAATTGACTCTATTCTTTTTAAACGCAGAATCAAATAAGATGCGTCAAGTAACAAAATCTTTGGCTATGTATTCGGCTACTAACAACTAGCATGATGCTAAAGCAAATATATAGCTTTTAATAAATTTGAAAACTTTTATTTGAAAGCATAGTTGATATTTTTGATATAAAAATGATTTTAGGTATCGATTTTAGGCAATTTAATGATATACAGATATACAGAGTATTGTCGAATTCGGTCAACAAATTCAAATGTGTGCTAGTAGTCATCAATAAAATGAAAAATTACCATAGAAAATGGGGTCGCAAACCACATATTTAATAAAAAATACGGGGAATTCACCCTAACTCATATTGGGTTGACGGTAATAACTTTCAGAAAACTGAAGTACATTTTAATATAATTTTTAATAGGCATTATCACCTTTGTTGAAATGTGATAATATAAAAAAAGTGGTAGAAGTTTCCATTATATGCCCAGCAATATGCACTTAATGCTCCACATTTTGGACTCCGATTACCAGTTCATACGGTATCATCGATTGCTTCATCATCCGGTTTTTCTACAAGTTTTTCGTGGTTTTATAACATTTCAAACAAAACAAGTTACATATCGTCGTATTTTCATTGCAACGTTTTTATTTTTCTTCAAATTATTACCGCCAACCCAAGTTCATCTAGGATGAAACACACTGTGACTAAATAAGTCGTTTGCGACCCCATGTTGTATGGCGATTTTTCATCCTATTGATAACTCTTAATCACCCCTCTGAATTCGTCAGTTGAATTCGGCAACAACCTGTGTATACAAAATGTGAAACATCTAATACAGATTTCAGTAACAAAGTGGCTTTAGTTATGTTTTTCACATCAGGCTCTGTAATCTGGAAAGCCTGTGATCGATCCTCTAGTATAATGTATGCACCATAAATTTCCTGAAACTTAAAAAAATCATTTAAAAGGAAAAAATAATGACAAAAAATTTTGGTTTGTAAGAATGGTATTAGAAGGATATCTGATTTTTTAATAACAAAAAAATATTTAGTTTAGAAAATTATTGGTAAACAACGCTCATTTATGCAAATCAAGCTATCAATAAAACACTTCGATGCACATAGATTTATTGGATACCAGCAGTATGCTATCGTTACAAGATCAAGCGTTGTTTTTTTGGATTTGTACAAAAACGGGGAATTCATTGCAAAAATTCCCTATGGCAAAAGGACTGAAGTGGAGAAAAGGGTCCATTTCATGTGCTTGGATACTGAAGCTTGCCAGACTCTTCCAAGAAACAGGTCTTTTACTATAAACCTAATTTGCATAAATCTGCTTCTTATTTTGCATGCCAGTCTATTGTTACTTTTTTAAATAAATTTTTTTTGTTATTAAAAAATTCCGATCTCCTTAGAATCCCACTCATGGATACCACAAATTTTTAACATCAATTGTTCCATTTTGAGGAATTTTTAAATTTCAGTCAATTTATGGTGCACCAGGTATACAAATTTTGCTGTCGTAAGAATCAGTGAATAGTTAAAGCCTCTCATTCAAATGCAACGCCTGCTTTCTAGAAAAATGCGTTTGATTGGGTTCGTTTCTTTTTACCAATAAATGTATATCATATCATTAAAAACGCTTACTAGATTATGCAGCATTATTTTATCTTAAAGGAGGAAGATTGAGTGAATGTTTTGAAAGGTGAAGCATAAGTGAGAAATTATGTTTATAAAACAAAAGAATTTTGTTTCTATTTTTCTAAATTTCAGTTAATCCAATTATTTGATTTCTTTTTATTTTGATCTGTTCTTTTATCAGTCAATGTTTTGAAAAGCATTCGAAGTGCATTTACTCTAAAAGCAGATTTTAACGCCGTGAAAAATTTGAAATAATTTTTACTGTGCATTCTAAATTTTGTTTATGTAACAAGATAATTCAATTAAATTCTCAATGAAAGATAAATTATATGCAAATCTCCAATACAACTGCTAATTATTTAAAAACAAATAGAGTTCATGTATTTTCAAAGAAATTTATAGCATAACTACGTTCATTATTATGATAGGATAATATTCTTTTTTCCAAAATTTTTTATTAACACATTTTCAAACAAGCCGTCTTCTGTTAATCGTTCTAATAATTCATTCGATAATTAAATTAGTTTAAGTTTGGGGCAGTTGTCACAAATGTGTACCTATCAGAGTTATTCAAAATTCAATTAATGAGGGGAATTTAGAATAGTGAAAAAACTGGAAATTTTCTATTAATCCAAGAGAAAATCAATATACAAGAGTTTTCATTTGAATATATCAAATGTATTCTTCAGAATAATATTATATATGTTTTAAATTTTGCCTTATAATTTATTTTTAGTTCAGTTACTAAACGATTCCTATAGTAGGGGGAGGGGCCCTATAGAAATATATGAGGTAGATTCTATGTTAACAAAATTAGTACCTTTACAGATAAAGTAATACTTTATTAGTGTGATTTTAGGAATGCGATAACGCTTTGCGCTTAAGTGTATTTTAATTTAAAGCTATACGAATTTTGTGCAAGGTTTCATTCAATTCTTCTAATGATTTTGGTGTTATTGAAATTATTTTCACTCTGATATTCGATACAAATAAATGCCTACCAAATCTGGACTTTTATATTTAAAAAATTAATTATAGATATGACGATTGAGACGTAATTTCCTTGATTTTAAATCTAATAATATTGAAATAAACTTAATATTTACAGAACATTTATGAAATAGAAAACATAATATAACATTTTACAAAGGATTTGCTTGATTGCACCCAAGCAAAAAGATAAGTTAATATTGTTATTATTGTTGGTAAAATGGTTAGTCGCTTTGTGACAAATAACTAATTTTCTCTTAAAATTTTAATTGTGAACACAATATTTTTTTTAAATATTAAAATACTTTTAATATCAGTTTTGTATACACCATTTAGCGTTCAATAACGAAATCCGGAGAAAAATTATTTTCTCTTATAACTTATCTCTATGAAGGATACCATTTGATAAAAGTGGTATGTTACATAATAATAAAAAAATGAGTTAATCATATGATTGAAGTTAATGAATGGTTCTTTACCATGTGTTAAATTACTATTTCAAAAAACCTAATACTTATAAACACTCCAATTGATAAAGAAGGCATTTGACAATAAATGCAAATAGATGATTAGAACTTTACAGCCAGCTGGTTTTATCAAAATTATGATTATGCCACTTACTACATTTATCATCTGAGCTCTTTATACACTGCTCAAAACAATTAAAGGATATTTGAAGTTTTATATAAAATAAAGATATAAACGAAATTTTTTTTTGCCGAAAATAGAAGAAGAGAATCACAAATGCAAATTTTTCTGGTTTTCAAACTGTGGAGTATGCAAATTTTGAGTTCGACGTCAAAAACGTCGCTTCAGCGGCAGCGAATGAAATTTGACTTTCAACTGGATAAAAGAGAATGAAGACAAGGATGATCGGCATTCAGTGATTGCTTTGTTTCGATGAGTACCATGTCTCAGCGAAGTCATTTGACAGATTCAGAAGCTTTGAGAATTGTTGGTAGGTTAGAAGGGGGCCAAACTCAAGCCGAAGTAGCGCAAGCCATTGGAGTGTCATAAAGTGTCATTTCCAGGATCTGAAACCGTTTTTTGGAGAGTGGATGTGCAGGCCGAAGACCAGGGCAAAGTCGTAAACGGGCAACAACGCCCAATGAAGATCGGTATTTAGCGTTAACAGCTCGGAGACACCGAACCATGAACGCTACCCTTCTCCAACAACACCTTCGCTCGGCTACAGGCACCACGATTTCAACTCAGACTGTCCGAAACCGGCTCCATGCTGTAGGTCTGTATGCTCGCCGACCGATGGTATGTGTTAGATTAACATCAAGGCATCGTCGCGACCGCAGGGAGTGGGCAACCGAGCATGTCAACTGGAGGAGAAATGAATGGAGCAATATTCTGTTTTCTGACGAGTCCCGTTTTTCTGTGCATCCGGATAATAGGCGTATTTTCATCTGGAGGAATCGTGGCAGTAGAAATAATCCTGTGTTCGTGCACGAAAGTATCAGATTTGGCGGTGGAGGAGTGTTTGTGTATGGTGGCATCTCCATTGACGGGCGCACTGACCTCTACATCATTCGAGATGGAGCTCTGACTGGTCGCCGATATAGGGATGAGATCCTCAGACTTATTGTAGTCCCTTACGCTGCAGCAATCGGAGATAACTTCATTTTAATGGACGATAACTGCAGGCCACATCGTGCAAACCTGGTGGAGGATTTCCATTTCGAGGAAGGAATCGTTCGAATGGAATGGCCAGCGTGTTCTCCAGACATGAATCCAATCGAGCACGTTTGGGACGCTCTAGGAAGACGAGTTTCTGGCCGCCAACAACCCCCACAAACTCTCGAAGAACTGGAAAGAGCTCTTCTGGAAGAGTGGGGCAGAATACCCCAACTCGTCATTAATAGCCTCATTGAGTCCATGCCTCAAAGGTGTTCAACGTTGCTGGCCGCCCGTGGAAACCATACCCCCTACTGAAAATGATTTTCTTTGAAGAAAACACCTTTTCTTATTCTTTTTTTCTCATATGCACAAATTGTGTTTTTTTCCTTTAGTACACAGATGCGCAATAAAATGCATTTTTTTCTGCCAAACATGTGTAATTTATTCTCGTATAACCTACTATGTCTGTCGACCATGTATCAATCAGCTAAACAGTTTACCAGATACAAAATCCACCTAAAACTGCAATATCCTTTAATTGTTTTGAGCAGTGTATATGAAAAAGAAATATTAAGGGATTTTTTTCTTGTTTTTTAATTTTCTAAAAACCAAATCCGGAAAGTTAGCAGATGCGAAAAAATTAATTGATTAATTTACAGGGTTCGTATGCATCAAAGGATTCAGGGAATTTTTTATGCTTTGGTGCCAGAAACTTCGTAAAGTAATCGACGCGATATCTGAAGATTTTCTTTTCGTTAAATAAAGAAAACATTACTTTATTAAAATTCTGGTAAAAGTTGCTTGAAAGTCTTTGAAGTGTACGAACCCTGATTTATTTGCTGTATGAAATTCAAACATTATGAATCTAACTGTAAGCAAACGTCTATACTAATACCTTATAAATATTTTCATACAGCTATTGTGGTGCGATAAATTAAAATGGTTTACAATATAAAGTACTTACTGTTACTTTTTCATAAGTTACACTTTCTTTATAAAGGTTAATAAAGTCGTATTATATAATACCTTAGTAAGTATTTATTAAAGAAAATTAAGGGGGTTTAAGAAATTTCCAGGTATAAAAATGATTGAATTAGGTTTGTATTTTTTACTTTACTCTTCAATTTATTCGGCTAATTGTACCTATATCCACTTTCATCTACATTTTCACTGTTAAATTTTCAAGTGAATAAACTAATTATTTTTCAGTGTGTCTTTAAATTAAATTTGAATAATGATATGATTTAATAAAACCCTCGCTGATATTTAAATGATATGCAAAACTTCAATCAATTGCTACATATTTCCGAAAATAATACACTGCTTGTTTTTTTAAATAAATTCGTAGTTTATTAATTCCATTATCATGATGGCAAAAATGTTTGCTTTTGAAAGCCTTTTAATTGAAAAATGTACGACTGTTTTGTCTCATTTAGCTGTTCGAGAAAATGTAAGCATTAACGAAATTAATTTTACGTTGGTAGATGTTACAAATAAATATCTAACATGGCTTTTCGTTCTTATTTTTAAGATTTAATTAATGGATAATTTTCAGAATGGGGAAAATAACTGGAACTAGGAATGTTACAGATAATCAATATTGATTGGTTGTCATTGAGATCAAGGGAAATACATCTTTGAATATTTAAATGGTCTTTGACATGTTGCTTTAAAACTGATTTTTAAGTTCTGTTTAGAAAGAATTCGTAATCGGGAGGGAATGGATATAATAGAAAACGACCTGAAGAAAACACAATGATGTAACTTTGCAAGTATAAAGTTGTTAATCTAAAGTTTATAAAAGCTTATATATTCAGAATATTGTCAAAAAAAGTATGAAGAAGTAACAGTTTATCTAACCGTTTTGAAAATTTAAAGAGTTTTTGACATGTTATTTTTAAATGGATTTCTAAGTTCCGTTTATAAAAAAGATCATAATCGGAATGGAGTAATTCTAGCAAAACGATATGAAAAATATATAATAAAATTAATTTTCAGATATAAATTCTCGATCTAAACATTATAAAAATTTAAATGTTCAGAATATTGCCTCAAAAATAGTAAGTAGTAATAATTTATCTAACCCTTTCGTCACCAAATTATGATAAAAGTAGAAAAAAACCTTTATAACATTTAGTACTTCAAAAATACCAATATAAATCATGTGCAAAAATAATTACTTTTTGTAATGTCGCTCTTTCTAATTTTTTTGTATGAGCCTCATATGATGCTTAATGTAGCTAAAGGTTGCACATATAGACAAGAACATTTTCATTACATCATTAAAATAAAAGTTGATAGCAATATTTTTCTATTTTTTAATGCGTTTTATTCTGTTAGAAAATTTTAAGTTTAAGAAAATTACAATAGGCGAAAAAGAAAAAAAATCAATTACAAAGTTAGCGATAAATGTACAGAATTACGTTTATCGGGAATGGAAAGCTTCGAAACATTCAGGACATATTGTCGCTAAGCCAGATGACAAAATTAGTGCTTTAGTTTCATCTCTGAGGACTTGATGATATATACCTTTTTGGATTCAGAATGGTTCAAGGTGTTCATTTTATGATGATACTATGAAATTTGTGGTATCTTACATACGTCATATTGAAAAGATGGGCGTACGTATGATTATTTTTGCCATTATCAAATAATTAAAGAGATTTCAATTAAAAAATGGAAAGAACAAATATGTTTGAACATAAAACATTACACTTATTGTATGTTTACTAAGATTTTATTTTAACATGGTGTTTATCATCATATTTAATTGTATGTTTATTAGCATTTTCAAATGGATAAACAGTTCAAAAGACATTTACGATGAAAGAAAACCGAAATCTTGTTTTGAATTTTAATGCATATTATTTTCATGTAGATAAGGCACAGTAATTCAAGAAATAATTAATACTGGTGAAAATATTGTACTTAGTCTATTAAAAATTAATGAGTAACAGAAATATTAGTCTCCTGCAATGCTATCATCATCGGTTAACATTCCTGTGTCCAAATCACTTCCATCGTCAAATTTGAACATCCCTCTATTCTGAATATGCTTTTACATCTGAGGTTATTAAAAAGACACACACATGATGTCATGACACGTGTTCTTGAACAAGAACATGACATCAGTTCCAAAACACCTTCAGCAGCAGGAGGATTGCCATTCCACTGGATCTCTAGATAACCTCTTCCCTCACTATGTGTTCCAGAAATTCAACCACATTTATCTGGTGATGGAAGATCAGGATCAGCCTGTAAGCACTTCTTCTAAAAAAGACTCTGGTAATTAGCCCTCATTACATGTAGGTAGAGTTTATTACTACATGGCGTAAGGCGATGCGATTCCACAGACCTATTTTTGTCAAAAAAAAAAAAAAAGTATTGCGCAATTCATTGATGCCAGAGTATTTGTGCTTTCCATAACAGAGCTGGCAAACATGCGATTCAAGCTGTTTCTTTGTTTCCTCTGATACATAAGCTTCAGTACCAAGGACCTTAAAGCATCTCGGAATTAAATGTGCTGGATCATCATTTTATGTTTCCTGTAAAAACATTTAACGTATCGCACCCCGACAGTGAATGCATTGCAGGTAACGCATCACATACCTGTTTTTCTAGACGCCCATGCATCTTACTCAAATGGTAGTGATTTACCCGGTCATTGGATCGAATTTTACAAATATTAACCCTTTGTATTTTTTCAAATCTTTTTCTAACGAAAACAGTGTGATAACTGTCATATCAGTATCTATTGAGATAATAATAATATTTCTATATCCAGACATTAAAGCATGGTGTGCGTGAAATAAAAGTCGCGTATACACCTCTTCATGGAAGTACGTCATTTTATTAGATTCTTCAACTAGTTATTTCGTGAATTTATGGCATTTTTCTCTGCAGGTAGCTTGCATCACTCGTGCATTCAACTGTTTCAGATAATGCTCATTTTGCCATTCTTGTGAAATTAAATGTATAAGTTCTTTCTTATAAGTATAAGTTCTCACCAGACAGAAACTGCTTCCATTTTCGTACAGGGTGTCTAGGAGTTATATTACTTTTTTAGCTTCACCAACAGCTCATTGTTTTCGTTCTTCACTTTTTATTGACACCTGCCTTTATGTGTCCAATACAACATCTATTCTTTGAGAGGATGTAGATTCTTGCATTATTTTAGAAAACGAGATTTTTCGCTAGTCGTCTGACTGTTTGTAGCTCCTGCGGTGGCTATTGAACAAAGCACACTCCATCAATGATGTTAACAACACCATCATTCAGAATTCTTTCAGCAGTCGCAGTCTTTTTTAATAACATCCATCAATTGATTTTGCAGTTTTTGGCATTAAATCATCAGGTGTTGTAAGCACCATGGAAGAGCCTATAGATGGTAAGAAAAGACAGTTATAGCCAAATTTCTTCGCACAGCAATGATCGTTATCTGAGCAAACAGATTTCTTTCTGCCTTGGCAACAAATTCTGTGCTACTAAACTTTACACTCGGTTGCTTCTTAAAGTCAGGAAATGTCTTTAGCCTCTTTTTCTTTGGATTCTGTCTTGAAAGTTTGGTAAGATTCTTCACCCATCTCATGAGCTTTGACCATGTTTTTTACAATTTTTAGATTTGGCATTGCTCCAGTTGGTTTGTTACCATGTGTAGATTTATCTATTCAATGATAATCATGTTCTGTAAATCTGAGCTATCACGTTGATCTTTCTGGATCCTGCTCAAAGAGATATCTGGATGTAAAACAGATTTTTCTAAAGCACAGATTTTGGTTCTTTCACGAATCGTGTGAAGGAATGCTATCACATATTAGAAATATAGCTGAACCGCAGCAGGTCTTTGACTGAACTTCGTTGTACCTTTCACCCTGCGTGTCTTTATTTATTGTCTCTTCACTCGCATTATTAATTTAATGGCATGCAAAATGAAGAAAAACTTTCCGAAAACCTTGTTTATAGGCAGCCATTTTCCAATATGGCATGCATAAGCTACCCTGTTTTTGAAAATATCATGGATAAATGTCATTCTGATGTTGTGGTTAATCAAAAAAATGTATTGTTTAACAAGTCCGCTGACATGAAACCACACGAACTCCTGACTCAACGACTGCGGCCATTTTCCAATATGGCACCCATTAGCTACCCTGGTTTTGAAAGTATCATAGATAAATGACATGCTGATGTTGTGGTGAATCCAAAAATGTATGGTTTACGAAGTCCGTTGACATGAAACCATACGAACTTCTGACTCAATGAAGGCGACCATTTTTCAATATGGCGCCCATAAGCTAGCCTGGTTTCGAAAGTATCATGGATAAATGTCCTGCTGATGTTATGGTTAATCCAAAAATATATGGTTTATCAAAACCGCTGACATGAAACCACACAAGCCCCTGGCTCAACGACTAATAATGATTCTTTGCATCTGTACAAATGTACCTCGCTTCTCTAGGTTATTCACATAGATGACATTTAGCAGCAAGTTTTCCTTTAGTTTTGGCAGGATAGGTATTACCCCCATCTCTTTGAAGTTCGGTTGCAGCTCGTATTTTTACCCCATATTTGCTGCTGCTGTTTCTTCAAAGGATGGTAGTGTCTAATTCTTTTTTTTCTTTGAATTTGATGAGACTTGATAAACAAATGATGTGGAAATAGAGGATTTAAACTCAAGCAAATCCAAGTTCTCATTATCTGGATCCATTTTCCACAAAATCCAGGAATTGATTACCGCTATATTTAATATATGATTGAAAATGCGTAAATACCACCTTTTTTGTCGCAATGTATGTCGGTAACGGCCAAGCAAAGAATCCGTTAGATCTACACCTTTCATATTTGTATTGTACATTCCTATTACGGCTGATCAAAGAAAAATTTAATAATACGTTTTTCTTTACGACACTAATGGTTAGCAGTTCCAACAGGATTTCCTCCTAAAAATGAGAAAGCAACATGGACTGTAGAATTATCATACCAACTAGTAATGGTGATGTTCTCATTGCTTGATACTAGAGAAAACGAATCTCTAGGCTGTTTTCCACTACATTTATAGGATTAAATTTGCTAGGAGCTTCTTTAAATCTGTTTCCACGTATTTTACTAGTCGCAAAAATCTTCCACTCAGCAAGTTTATTTAGAAGTGGGATCGGTAAAAAGATTATTACAAGACAGTTTATAGTTTTTGTTCTTGGTGTTTTTACAAATCCTCAGTAAAAATCTTCCAACAGATCTAAATTCAGTAAAAACTCAACTTCTAGTTCATTCGGTTCTTCATAAATTTGAAATTCATGTACATATCCTGAAATTACAGAATGTCTTTGTATCCCAAGCATATGACTTACCTCTAATATATATATATTTTTTTTTTGCACTGCGTTTGAAAGGAATAATCATCTTATAGATAGATAAATATTATTCTGGATCATATACTTCCTTGAATACTCTGGAAAAGTGGTTTAGTACTGGTTTGATTTTAAAGAGTTTGTCAATTTCTTTTTTAGATACAGCATCTAAAACGAAATGAATTACCGGCTTGACCCACTGGCTATCTACATGAAAATAATATATTTATAATATTCTTAAAAAATCTCAAATTTTTATATTTTAAATCAAATAATTTTTAATTTTCAGATGTAATATAAATAAATATTAGCTGACAATTTCCCTATTATTCTAAATTCTAATTTTAGAACATTAAGTATTAAATGAACCACTAGTAACTGTAAGCCTCATATGTGGTCCAAATCATTTCCACCTTTTTTTAAGGAATCAGTTATATTTAAAATTAATTTAAGAATGCACTTATCAAGCAAAAGTTAAAGAATAAGAAAACGTTTTATGACATCGCAAAAAATTAATAAAGCATCTCAAATAATTAGTTTATCTCTCTTCTGAAATAATAAAGCTACAATTATAAATATTGAAAGAAATTGTGTAGTGTTGACAACTAGGTATGATTATTGCAACTATGTAGAAACCTCATATGTGTTCTAAATGAATTAACGGTGTAACTAGATGAAAAAGGGAAAAATCCTTTTTTTTTGTCTTTAAAATATTGCTGTTTGAAGTAGGAGCCTCATATGAGGTTCAGGGTGACTAGAGGGCTAACAATCTTATAAATTTGAAAGATTTTTGAAATTTCGACTCAGAGTTGATTCAGTTTATAAAAAAATTCGTAATCGGAAGCGATAGGGGTGTAACAAAACGATATGAAGACGATATAATGATATTACGTATATTGCAAGTATACGGCCTAGAACTAAACATTCCAAAGCAGTAAATATTCAGAATATTGGCTAAAAAGTATGAAGTAGTAATATTTTATTTAGCGATTTTGCAAATTACCAACATGATAAAAGGAATCAATTATATTCTTGATAATTTAATTAGTGTTTGGCATGTGTTTTTAAAATTCATTATTACATTAAGTTTGTAACAAATACGTACTATGGAAATGTAATAAAAATGTGTGAGTTACCTGCTATCATATTATGATTTAATTATAACTAAGTTCTCGAATTGAATAAGAACAAGATTGTAATAATAATTACAATATTGACAGAGAAAATTTTGGAGTAGAAGCAAAGATATAACATTTTAATAAGGAATTTTCTTCATCGCCCCTGAATGGCTGAGTGGAAAAGGGAAACATAATCTCTTTTTGTCAAATTTCATCTGAGCGCTTTCTTAAAAACTCTTATTTTCTCTTAAAACTATACTCGTGGAAAGAATAATAAAAAAATAATAATATTATAAAATTTTTGTTATCATTCTTTTCATATATGAAACATCAAATATCGAAATTTGACCACCATCCAAGTGTTATAAAAATAAAAGAGCATTATTTCATATTCTGAGAAGTTTATATATTTTCCGTCTATTTCAATAAAAATATTCCTTAAAATACCCTTCGAATATTTTTAATTCCATTATAATGAAGAGAAGCTTTTCAAATGTATACTTCTAACCATAAAATATTATGCACTAATTTTTCGTACCTTACGCTTTTATTTTAAACATTTAAAAATGTTATATCACTTAAGAAATTTCGTCAAAACAAAACATCTTTTTAAAAAAAAATCTTTTGTTGTTATTTTCCAATTGAAATAAGTAAAGTATTTAATTTATCTTCATTTTGATCTTCATTCGGATTAATTATATTTACGAAAAAATAAATGTTCTAGATCCCTTACTCAGAAAATGGAATTTTCACATCGTGGAAAATTTAATTATTTGCCGTGGTGCATTTCAATTTAGCCTGAGTAATAAGATAACTTAATGAAATCCTCGACGAAAGCTAAATTACATGCAAAGCTGCAAGGCAACTGCTATATATTTTCAAAAATAACGCTCCGCTTGCAATTTCAAAGAAATTCATAGTTTATTAAGTTTGTTCTTAGATACGTTAACGCTTTGCTTTTAACATATTTTAATTGAAAAACAAACGTAAATTGTAAATTTTCTTATTGAAGTAATCAGATAATTTAGTAGTAAATGAAAATTATCTCACTTTAAAGTTGTACAAATATTAGAACTTTTGTTCGTATGTTAACGATTTAAAAAAGTCGGAAATTGTACGTCAAACGAGGAAAACGAGGTGCGTTCGAACTATAACTCGTTCTATAAATATTCAGATCTTAGTGCAATAGCTGTTGCACTCTTATGCAAAAATGCATGAAAACAAAATTTATTACAATTATACACTATATTGCCATTAATGACCGGCAACTTTCAATTTTAGACATTTTGTCGAATATTTAGAAATATACTTGACAGATTCTTCTGGAAATTCAGGATTAAAAATAACAGGTATGACCTCATATTTCACAATGTCGATTTGATAAGGGGGGCAATTAGGGGGCCAACAAAAAATCAAAGAAAAAATAATACTTGGGATCACCCTCTAAAATAAAATGCACGAAATGATCTATCGCTACCGAAAATAAATAAACAGACATTGTGCAATATGTGTATTCTTTTCTGTAAGAATAGCATGTATATTAATAGAGATATAGCGATTTATTTTTAAAAATTAAAAAATTCTTGCATGTTTTTTGCTTATAACATGCAGGGTTTTCAACCGAATTTAACTCCAGTTTCAAACAAATTGACAAAATATAGTAGAAACAATATAGTGCAATTAGAATATAAATATATTAAATATTTTAGGAAATATGAGCAGTTGTATGAAACAATTTTTATCTGCGCATGCGCGAACGATAACAGGAATCATTTTACATAATTTAATAGTCAACTCTATGGAGCAACTTATTAAAAAAAATCTAGTCAAATGTCATAAAAATTCCGAAAGATATCGGCGTTAGAATGAGCAAATTTTTAGTAATTCTCTAAAATCAGCTGAAAGATAAGAGATTTTCCACAAATTGTCATTTTTAATTTTTATTTTTTTTAATTTTCATTTTTTATTGATGCTTTAGTTCTTCTTGGATAACCACCAGAACGAGCCTATACCATGATCAAAAGAAGTATCAAAATCGAAGCATTTTTTCCAAATCTACTCGTTGATACTCACTAAATACTAACTTTTTTCTGAAAGTCAGTTAATAAAAAATGACAATTTGTGTAAAATCCCTTATCATTCAGCTGCTTTTAGAGAACAACTAAAAATGTGCTTACTTTAACGCCGATATCTCTCTGAATTTTTACGATATTTGACTAGATTCTTTTTAATAAGTTGCTCCATAGAGTGGACTATTAAATTATGTAAAATGATCCTTGTTATCGTTCGCGCATGCGCAGATAAAAATTATTTCATACAACTGCTCATATTTTGCAAGATTTTTTTTTTTTTTTTTAATAAATCGCCATATCTCTATTAATGTACATGCTATTCTTACACAAAAGAATACACATATTGCACAATGTCTGTTTATTTATATTCGGTAGCGATAGATCATTTCGTGCATTTTATTTTACAGGGGGATCCCAAGTATTATTTTTATTCTTTGATTTTTTGTTGGCTCCTAATTGCCCACCGTTATCAAATCGACATTGCTAAATATGAGGTCATACCTGTTCTTTTCAATCCTGAAATTCCGGATGAATCTGTCAAGTATATTTCTAAATATTCGACAAAATGTCTAAAATTGAAAGTTGCCGGTCATCAATGGCAATATAGTGTATATATTAAATTTCAATAATTGGGAAATAATATGGCTTCATCTTAAATAGGACGTAATCACCGTAGCGACTTAGAATCATTACCTATCATGGAATATTGTTGAATTAATTATGTATGATAGAATTTAATAGAATGAAGAGGACTTCTATTAATATCTTTAAAGTTTTGGTTCTATTTTCATAAAAATTGAAATGACTTGACAAAATTCTACAGTGATTATATATATTAAATTTCAAACTATTCGGTTGGGTAGTTTTTGACGTGTTATACGCTGACAGATGGACAGACAGACGAACGGACCAGACGACGACAATAGGTGCCACGTATTTATATAATTACGAACGCACCTAAAAATGAGGTACATTTAGAATGCAGAAAATAACGGGAAATATCCAATGTTTATTGGATAAAAACAATAATAATAAGTTGTCTTGCGGTTAAATCAAATGCATTCTTGACTACTGAAAAGATTTTTGACATTTTACTTTATGATAAAGTTTCCATTTAATTCCTTATGGAATTCATGATGGAAAGATGCAACATAGGTGAAGAAGCTATAATTTTATATTATATATGAGGCTGGAGTTCTCAAATAACAAATTAACGATGGTTACAATCACACTATTGCCAAAAATCCTATAAAGCATTTGTAATTATGTAACATGTTTTATCAGCCAATTTTACTCATAACCCCAAAGTAGATAAGAAATCTGCTTTATTTTCATAAAATCATTTTACAAACGTATTAAATTGATTATAATTATTTTCACTTAAAAAGTGTGATAAAAGTAAAATAATGTTATTTTCACATTGAAATTCTATTTAGAAATCATGACCTATCACAAATTCCAACTCATATTTTAATGGGAATGAATAAATTAGAATAAAGCCAATGACTGGAAATTTTCTATGAGTGGTTATGCAATAAAACTGAATCGTGTTTATGGTAAGGTGAAGTTATTTCTTGAAATTTTAAATATTTTTTAATAACATTGTCACGGAGTAACACACAACAATGTAAATGGACGTGAAAGATCCACAACTGTGCATTATTACTACAAACAAAAGACCACAGACCAAAGACTGCACATCAAATGTTTCCACACCTTGCAGCGTCAGCAGGAGATTCATTGCCAAAAGAAGAACTGCTTGGACGAGGAGTCTGTGGATCATAGATGCCCCTTCTGGTTACCTTTATTAAGGTCTTCAAAGAAATAAAAACTGTATTCAGCCGGAGCTGGTAAAGTGATTGAGGGTGGGGTAAAAAATAAGTAAGTGGAAACGAACAGGATTTATTTAGTAAGTTACGGAACTGGAAATATAAGAGGTAACCCACATTTAAAATTTCACAGATACAAGAATTCTCTGCCTAAAACAATATCTCAAAATGAAAAAGGAAGATAAAAAATTGCTAAGAGAGAGGCCAATGCTCAGAAGAAGATCAGATATTATTGAGATCACATAAGAAGAAGAAAATATTTTTGAGTTTTAAAAGCAAATTTGGGCGGGACAAAATGTTGTCATTGAAGATTGAAAGGACGACATATGTGCCAACGAGTTGTAAATGGATAGCAATTATTAGCAATGGAAGCTTGAGCGATACCACCTTACTCATAAAGAGGAGAAGGACTTGTGGATTTTAAAAAGGTAGGCCCTCAAAAGGAAATTAGAAATTTTGTTGTAGAAAAGTTAGCAAGAGTAGATTTTCAAGAAGAGCTGTATGCCGGCAAACTGTTTACAGACCTCTTAAGGCTAGTCACTGTCTGAAAGAGATCTGTGATGCGTTCCATTGACAGATTCGGACAGAACAAGGTGCCAAATCTTTGATCGAGATCACCTTATCTGGATACAGTAATAATGGAGAAATGTGCTCTTTAATAAATGTCGCTTTAGCCACAGACAGATTCCCAACGATTATAGAACTGAAAGCTTCCTGGAATTCGATATTAGGTCAGCAGCACCCTTGAATTACGCACAAAAATAGGGGATGATTTCATGTTTTGGGTCGCGATTGCTGTCGGTGACCTCACTGACAACCACTTCTTCCGTCGTGATATTATTTCTACACTGTGTTTTCAAGACATATGGGAACGTCCATTCATTACTCTTGTGATAATTAGAGCAATTTTTCATATATAATTCCAATTATTTTATTACAAAGTATAATTAAGATAAAAATTGATGTAACCAGCTAAATACCACTGTGTTCCACACACAAATATATATCTAATTTGTAAAAAAAAGCATTTTGCTTATGTATGTATTAATTGACTCGTGTGACACTCTGGTCACAAGAGTAACAAAATTTTTATTGATTATATAGACAAAAGAAATGCTTTTTGTTACAAATTAGATATATTTTATGCGAGAGGAACATAATTGTATTTAACTGATTTTATCAATTTTTGTTTTAATTATATTTTGTAATAAAATAATCGGAAGTATTTGTGAAAATTTGCTGTAATGGTCACAAGAATAACAATGGACGTTCCCATATTTTCCTCCATTTCTTGCAGCCAAGGGTTTTATTCTGCTTTTTGGGATGATAAGGCTCGAGTCCATAGAGCTTGCCTTCTCAAACAATACTGAGAGTCTGAAAAATTCGCCAGCGTAGCAATTTAAAAATGGTGGAAGGGTCTCAAGTACTCAATTTAAAATAATTCAGACGATTGGGATTATCAGTAATTATAATACATTTCTAATAATAATTAATAGCTTCAACAAATTATTAATGTCAGTATCACAAAAAATATTATTTTGGATAAAATTTATAAAATAGGGATTTCTAGAGATTTACAACTATCAAACTAATAGAAAAACACGGACAACGACGATTGGTGACAGAAAAGCCCCCTCATATATTAAAAATTTTAAATAAAATAAACTATCTTAGAATACCTTGCATATAACTATATTTGCGGTTGCAATTCATTTGTTCTAAATCTCCTGAAACTACTTGAAATGTTTTTTGCAGTAATACTAATATGAATTAAAGAAACTGTATGTTGAAATTTTGTAACTATTTTATAAAAGAGATTCAAAATTAAAATGAGATTAGCAGAGCTGACATTGAAGCGCCTGATTTATATATTTGTTAGTTAGAAATGTAATCGAAATTTTCAGCGTTTCTTTTTGTATTTATTCAAATAGAAATTATTTAACATTGAAGAAAATACCAGACTTCACTTTAAAACCAGGGTTGCAAGCTTGACATTCTGCTTTATTCCGAAATTCCGAATTAATGCTAGAAATTCCAAATATAAATTTTTGTTTTATATAAGGGCAGTCATTTCGTTATATAAAGTGAAAATTTTTCTTCCGAAATGCTTGGTATGAATTCGAAATTTCTGAATATAAAAGTCAGAACAAACTAGCAACTGTACTTAAACCAGCTCATATGTTTTATATATACAGTGGTGGCCAAAATTGTGGACACTTCAAGGTAGCTTTCATTACAAAAGGTAAAAAGCTACCTATTGCAGCCATCCGAAGGAAAACTCCCCGGGAAATGTTGCTATATTTTTGCCGATAATAACCCCCAGATCTCAAAACCATCCTCCGTTGAAATGTTAACTTATATATGTATAATATACAGACGTGTGAAAACTATTAGAATAATTGTGAATTTTACAATAAAAACTTGTTATATTAAAGAAATATTTAAAAAATATTGATACATTTAATATTTAGTGTGCATCCTCTTGTTTTTTATAAAAGAAATTATAGCATACTTGTCTTGGCATACATTGTATGGGTTTTTGGCAATTAATTTGTATTTCGTTGTCATGATGCCAAATTTGGATGAGTGTTTCTATCAGACTAGTCTTATTTGTGGTGTTGTATTTCTTTAATTTTTTTTTTTTATAATGACCCAAAGGTTCTTTATGGGTTTCATATCTGGACTGTTTCCAGGCTATGAAAATGTTTTCTTTAATTAAATTAAAGAAATGCAACATCACAAACAAGAATATTCTGATAGAAAAATTCATCCAAATTTAGTATCATGACAACGAAATACAAATTAAATGCCAAAAACTCATACAAAATATGCCAAGACGTATTGAACCTTTAATAAAAAACAAGAGGGTGTACGCTAAATATTAAATGGGTCAATATTTTTAAATGTATTATTTCTTTAATATAACAAGATTTTAATGTAAATTTCACAATTATTCTAATAATTTTCACACGCCTGTATATATATTTATATATATATGAATTTTGTCATGTTGTAACTCTCGAATTTTTGAACCAATTTGGATGAAATGTTTCATATGCATGGTATATACTAATGTCTCTACCCAGTTCATTGGCCAACTTCATCCGCCATCTTCTTTCAAAATGGCGGCCATTTGAATTTTTGAAATTTTTTTATGTTTTGTAACATTGTATACTTACAGAAAATGTTACATTTCACAAAATGCAAAATCTTATGTATTATTTTAAACAGAATGTTAGAAACATTAAAAGATATTTTAAAGAGTCACACAGTGTAAGTTAACAACATAGGTCATTTTAAAGAGAAAGTTAGGAAACCTAAAATTTACAAAAGTGTCTATATAATTCATGGCCACCATTTTGAAACAAGATGGCGGATGAAGCTAGCGAATGAACTCGGTCGAGACATTAGTATGTGCTATGCATATGAAAAATTCCATCCAAATCGGTTCAAAAATTCGAGAGTTACAGCATGACAAAATTCAGGTACAAATATATATATATATATATATATATAAGTCAGCATTTCAACGAGGTTAGTTTTGGTGTCTGGGGGTCATGATCGGCGAAAATATAGCAAAATTTCCCGAAGTATTTTCCTTCGGACGGCTGCAAAAGGTAGCTTTTTACTTTTTCTAATGAAAGCTACCTAAAAGGGTCCACAATTTTAGCCAACACTGTGTATTATATTTGAATAGGGAGGGATTGAACATTCTAATACTCTTCCTTTCCTATTCCTCGGGAACACTATTTCGTATGGAATGGACATCACGATCGCCTTGCTTGAATCATATTGAACATGTGTGAGGCATACTGGGTGAGGTGTTTACATTTTTTTCTTGGACCTCATTGGGACTTTTTTGTGTTAGGAGAGTATCTTCAGAGCGAGAGGGCATAGATACCCTCGGACGTAAAAAAATATCTCATTCTTAACACGATTCGACGCAGATCACAGTGTTTTAACAGCCGTGTTAATAGCATAACGTATTGAAAAACCTCCGCCATTAATCATTTTTGACGTCGGAAATTCTACTCTTGGCTTGTCTCATAATATTTAGTTATTTACAGAGAAATTTTTTCATATTTCTAAACAAATTGACTTTTAAGATACCTGCGATTTGTGAAGCGCCAGTAATTTCAAATAACTAGTTTTATGTTGTCTGATTTTTTTACTTTGTTACTTAAAGTACATTAGTTAATCGTAATATATTTTTAAAATAAATGATGAAGCATATTGTTTACCAAAAATCCATTTTTGTTTCCTAAAATAAAAACAAATGTGTCATTTTAGTGGTAGATATTGATGTCTTTCAACAACATCATTAAGCAGGAACAAACGAGAAAATAATGATGATAGTTTGGTCACAGCGGAAGTGATCGATAGAACAAATATATCGATTTTGAAAATTGATTCGAAAGGATTACAAAAAGTAAGCGACAAGATTTCACAACGAAATTTATATTTATTAACTTGTATACTATTCTTGCAATCTCTGTAAAAAGAATAGGAAAGTGCAAATAAAATATTCTGCTTTTTCAATATTACATTTTTTGTATTAGTATAAAAAATATTTCCGTCGGGTGTTTGTGGGAGATATTCATTCTAATTCTTTTACTTGTAAAATATAAATTTCTATGGTGCTTTTTTCGTGCCCAACAATAAAAGGACTCCAAGTAACATAGACTGAAATAACACAGTTTTTTTAAAAAGTTATTTCACATAAAAAATACGGATTAAGAACTTTCACGCAGGGTCTTGGCCACTTAATTATATTCGATTGATTTGCTTATATACTAATCCTTAAACTGCAAACAAAGTTAACAACTGCTATAATGCGAGGCATGGTTTAGTTAAAAGAAATTCATATTTTTCAAAACCTTACAAACCAACAAAACTTAATAACGTTCGATTTTTTATTAAGCAAACCTCAATTTCTTTATTTGTTTGAGTCATGCTACGTATTTAACTATTTTTTGTACATTTTTTGTACTCCTGTTGCTTTGTATTTCTTTTGAATACATTTTGAATTTTGAAATAAATAAAATGGAATTTTAATTTGAGTTTGATCTTTTTTCTAATTATGTTCTAATATAATTCGATTTGTCTTATTGACAAAACTAACAAGATGTGTCACTTATTTTTAGCTAATATATTTATTTACCCCTTTTTTAATTTAGTTTTTCATCTAGATGTATTTCTGACTATTTTATTTAATATGTGAATGTATGTATATCAATTTAAAATAAAACTATTCATAATGAAGAATGCAACAGAGAACTCTAAAAGAAACCTGTTGATTTTACAGAAAAATCTGTCAGTTATGATGCTGGTAAAAAGATGTTTATTTTGTGAAAACAATATGAATTTATTACGGTCTTTCTGTTATTTTAACGGATTTTGCATGTAAGTTCGTAATAAATACTGAATACTTCCGTAAAATAAATAGTCTTTTACTGGTGTCCTGGCGGACAGTTTTTTATGAAAAATCAAGAGATTTTTTGCAGTGTAATTAAACCTTTATCTCTAAAAATCACATGAAAATGAATGTATGTGATGTGAATTTACGTAATTTTGTTATACATTGACTACTTTGTACAAGAAGGGAAATTTTGAAGCAGAGGATGTTTTTTATGAAATTACCAACAATTAAAAATCATTACTCATATGGTATAGGTTATTGGTTAATAGAATATATAATATCACTATCCAGAACAAAAAGAAATCACCATTTCATTGGTGCGGTTCGGTTTCAGCCCCTTAAACAAAATTAAGCGCAAATCTTTATTCAAATTAAATAATGTTGCTCATGTACAGCATGCTTCCACTTATCGTTATATTCGTTTTTCGCCTAAACTGTTAGCTATAGTTAAACTGATATAAACTGTATAGTTTCAATTGCAAAAATGATTGAAATATTGACCTTCATCAAACTAAAACTAATTTACCTCAAAAATAATTTAAAGTTTTTTTTAAGCTTTATTTCATTTACAATGCCAAAAATCTCTAAAAATTCATAAAATTTATTTTTTCGTAGTATTTATAAAAATAAATGCAAATTTCTTTTAATATGATAAAAAACAACATTTGCAACATATTTCAATTGAAGCTATACCTCTAAAACTAACAGTACAGAAATTAGCATTTGAAAAGAGGAGAATATTTTGATATTCAGATGATGTAAAAAATATCAATAGTATTTAAAATTAACAAATTTAGTTTATATTAAATGTATTAATTTTTATGTAGGAGAAAGTTGGGTGCTACCGTATCGCAGGATTAATACGGATAACTCAGTTTTTTGTTCAATTTGAGCAGCTCGCTAGCGGGTATGATGGTTGAAATACTTGTTTGTTTGTTGTAGTGGACACATACATCAGACTTGTGTGCTGGACAACAAGGTCCGCTTATAAGTCATCGTCGATATACAGGGACGAGATAGCACAATGAAATTTACAACACAGAGAATTTTTTTCACCCGGGAGCTCCACAAAGACTGTGCAATGGAGCCAGCGGGAGTCGAACCCGACAAGCATCCTACGCTCTAAAGCGATTAGCAGCGTGGTGTCTTAACCACTCGGCCACGGAGGCCCTTGAAATACTTAAATCTAGAACAGAAGGTGAAGAAAACATTACGATGTGTCATTACTGTCATTTATATAGTTCCGGCGTTTAAAAGTTTATTTTATAATTTTTTCTAGTTTTCAAAATTATTGAACATGAACTAATTTAAACTTTTTATATTACTGTATGTAGTACATAGATATATATATTTCTCACAATGGAACTTTTACTAGGATTTAAAAAAAAAACATTTTTACAGCTTGGCTTACAATTCAGAATCTCTTGGTGTAAAACCCGAAATTTTACGTGTGCTGAAAAAGGACAATAGTTTTAAAAGTTTTTAAATCTAAACGTATTTAAAGTTATCGAAGCATTTTATACTAATGTGTGAAGCATATTTAACAAGGATTCGTTTTCGGCATTGAAATTGTTCTTAACAGTTACATGTAAAATTTAAAGACCTTTTTTTTTTGCAACCATCATTCTATGCTGGCGTTAAAATCGGATATCCTACGTAGTATTAAAAAAAGTTTAAGAGCATAATGAGTGATTAGCTCGTAAACAGTATTGGAAGAAAAGACAGTCAAAACTACATGGATAAGAATGAGTGTGTATTTTCTCAACGGTAATAAAGAGATGGACTTTCTCAATGTGTACTGAAGATAATTATCTTTTGTCTTTAATATTAAATCATCGGTCTTATAATTGAAACATTATTAATTCAGTTCTTTATTTAAAGTTGTAAAATAACAAACAATATTCTTTTTCAAATGAAAGTTTATTATATATATTTTTTAATTTTTGTAAGAATATTTATAAGGCTTTAACCCATCAATGGGATAATACTGGATGATTAGACATTTGTCAATTATGATATACTAGCAAACCCCGCGGCTTTGCTCGCGTAATAGTTGAAATAAGCCAAGTGATATTTATATGTCTAATTTTTATTAAAAGGTACTAAGTAAATTTTTATTTTATTTAAATGTAATATTTTATTAAAAGGTAATATTTTATTAAAAGGTTTTTTTATTAAAAAGTATTTATTACTTTTAGGAATAATTCAAAAATTACTATTTAAAACACAGTTTGATTAAACATCATTATTACACAGCATTAGGCAGAAATGAGACTTAAATTAATAAAACGAAATAATACTAAATAAATGATAATTTAGAAAATATTTTGAAACTTTCATGCTGAATTAATACACTCATTTCAGTATTCATTTGAAGTTTTGAATTTTTTAGAAACCATCTTCTTACATCTTAAAATTAACTATCATGTCAAATTCCAAGTCCTACCACCTCTCTCAACAAAAAAGGCTATGTTGAAATAGGAAGTATCACCATTAATTTGCCAACATTAATTTTGAAATCGGTTTGTTATTTCCTAATATTCCACAGAAACGTAATTTAGAAAGCTTTTAAAGACCTTTTTTAGAACGTTTGTTGTTCCTGTGAACCCCAGATGATAGAATCATCGACATAAAATATAGCCTGTGTAGGATCAGAGACTGTTACCTTTGATTCGCAACTATTACTTTTATAATCGGTTTATATTCCCTGAAATTGCATAGAAAGCGTAATTTAGGACTTTTTTAAAATGCTTCTAGCACCTCCTCTTCGCTTCATGCCTTTTTAATCCGAATTTATTTTTGACAGTCTTTCGAGGGCATTTATATTTTATAAGTAACCACCATGCCATATTAAAAGTTTCTAGCTTTTCCAGTATCACAGAAATCGTAATTTAGAACGTTTTTAGCTCCTGCAACCCTCTGATGGTAGTGGCGCAGACATAAAATATAGCTTATGTTTGAGCAGGTTCTATCACCAACAATTTATCAGCATTATTTTTTTAATCGGTTTGGTATTTGATAAGATAGCTTAAAAATTGTAATTTATAACGCTTTTCGCTCACTTCATCTTTTTAAATTTGGAATTTTCTTTCGACTGTTCTTAGAAAGCAGTTGCATCTTGTAATTAAATACCATGCCATACTTCAAAGTATAAGACCCCTCAGTTCTGCAAAAAACGCAAATTAGAACATGTTTTGCTTTTGCAACCCTCAGATGGTAGTGACAGCAACATAAAATATAACCTATGATATAGCAGGGACTGTCACCATTGATTTGCAACCACTACTTTTGAAATAGCTTTGGTATTTCCTGAGATTGAGTAGAAATCGCAATTTAGAGCGCTTTTCGCGCATTTTCACCCCTTTTTAAATTTCTAATTTTTTCGAAACTGTTCTTAAAGATCATTTATATCTAATAAATATGTACCTTGCCTAATTTTTAGTTGCTAGCCCCTACCGATCACAAAAATCGAAATTTATAACGCTTTTTTGCTCCTGCAATGTCTAGGTGATAGTGATACCGGCATAAAATAGCGTCTATGTTAGAGCAGAGGCTGTCAGCATCAATTTCCTACCATTACTTTTGAAATCAGTTTGATTCTTCCTGAGCTATTACTGACAAATCGGCATTCAGAAAGTTTTTAGAACGCTTTTCGCGCATTTTGCACCTGCATGTCCTCTGTGGTAGGGGAAACAGATATAAAATATAGCCTAGCTTGGAGCAAGATCTGTCGCCATCATTTTTACATCATTATATTTAAATCGGTTCAGTACTTCCTGAGATTCCATAGAAATCGCAATTTAGAACGTTTTTTACAACGCTTTTTCCGCATTTTGACCCCCTTTTAAATTTTGATTTTTTTTTTGGAAATGTCCATAGATATCTTATAACATTGATATCTTATAACTAACTACCATTCCAAATTTCACGATTCTAGGCCCTCCCATAACACAAAAACCGCAATTTAGAATGTTTTTTTTCTCCTGCACCCCCTTTCGGGTAGTGGCACCGACATAAAACATAACCTATCTTGGAGCAAGCGTCGTCATCATCATTTTGACACCAATAATTTTTAAATCGGTTTGGTAAATCCTGAGATTATGTAGAAACTACCATTTAGAACGTTTTTAAGAACGCTTTTTGTGCATTTTCACGCCCTTTAAATTTCGAATTGTTTAAGAACTGTTCTTAGATATCATTTATATCTTATAAGTAACTAATATTCCAAATTTCATATTTCTAGGCCCTTCAGTAACACAAAAATCGCATTTTTATAGCGTTTTTTTGCCCCTGCACCCCCTTTGGGGTAGTGGCACCAACATAAAATATAGCCTATGTTCTAAGTTGGACTAACACCATCATTTTGATACCATTACTTTTGAAATCGGTTCTGTAGCTCCAGAGATTACCTCAAACAAACAAACAAACTTTACTTCTTTATAATTTTAGTATAGATGTATTAATAAAAGAAAACTTTCGTATGCGTCCGTGGGTGCTTTTTTGTTTGTTGGCGATAGCTATGTAAATATATCGTATGCAAGGGATCTGTAAATTTTGCTCCCTATATATATAGACAAGTTCAAATGTACCTGAGGCTAAGATTTTGGATTTTCTGATAATAATCTTGATTGTTTTATACTGAGCAAAACAATTTTCCAATTCTAGCGATTTTAATCAACTTATAAAATCGATACGAATTCTATATTTTAAATTTTGTCCTCTTTTTAATAATTTTTTTTTCTTACTTGTACAAAATTCAATTTTTAATTTTTCGAGGAAAATCTCAGAAAATAAGCACTTTGAAGAAAATTACAGGTGTAAGTTTTATCAACCATTATTTATTTGATACTGAGCACGCCTGAGGACGCCTGGTATTTAACGCTACAAGACAATAGCTTTTGTGACAGCCCGTCACACACTGAGAGGCTCAGAACCAAATACATTTAGAAAAAATATGAGATGGTCCATTTAGAAGGTGTATAAAATCTGTTTTAACCACTACCACAGCAAACTAAGTCTGTAAACAGATGGCATTTATGCTAAAGTATGTGGAAACATACTTGATTCACTGTGAAAGTGGATAAAACAGATTCTATGCACCTTCTAAATGCACTATCTTATTTTTTCACAAAGGACTTTGTTTCCTATGGTTGTGAGCCCCTTATCTACTGATATATATAAAATACAAGCGGAAATTTTGTTCCGAACACCTATATTTCAATGGCATGGATTTTGGCTATATTTGCATGGATTTTGACGAAACTTGCACTGTTAGATAGATATCGTTTCAAGGAAGATTTTAAGCTATAACACATTGTTCTAATTAGATTAGTTTTAGAATTATGATGGTAAGTTCTGTTATTTTGGATGAAAAGTTTACCCAGGTCAAAATTCTTGCTAGTACTAGCATCAGAAATATGCTAGTTATTGCTATGTATTGCTTTGTCTGCTAGATTTTCATGCTAGTATATGCTTTACAATGCTAGCCAGCATCGCATGCTCTCTATAGCTAGCTTACACAGTAATAGCATGACAAGCTATATACAAGCATTTTATGCTTGTTCGCTGTTTAAGCTTCTTCAAAAGCATGGTGAGGTAGGTACCTTACCGTGCTATTATATGCTTTTTTATGCTTGCCAGCATAATATGCTATGCAGCCATCTTGGGGAAAAATAGCATGACAAGCTATATACAATCATTTTATGCTTGTTTGTTGTTTAAGCTTCTTCCAAAGCATAGAGAGGTAGGTGCTATTACCTTACCGTGTAGGTGGTACCTTAACGTGCTATTATATGCTTTTTTATGTTTGCCCGCATAATATGCTATGTAGCCAGCTTATTGAGAAATAGCATGACAAGCTATGTACAAGCACGTTATACTTATTTGCTGTTCAAGCTTCTTCCAAAGCATGGAGAGGTAGGTACCTTAATGTGCTATTATATGCTTTCTTATGCTTGGCAGCATTATATGCTATGCAGCCAGCTTATTGAAAAATAGCATGACAAGCTATGTACATGCATGTTATGCTTATTTGCTGTTTAAGCTTCTTTCAAAGCATGGAGAGGTAGGTATCTTTACGTGCTATTATATGCTTTTTTAGGCTTGCCCACATAATATGCTATGCAACCAGCTTTGGTAGAAAACAACATGACGTACTAGTGCCAATAAGATGTGCTAATTTGCTACACAAGCCTCTTCCCAGTAATAATGAGATAGGTACTTAAATGAAGAATTGTGTGATTTATTGCTTGGCAGCATCAAATGTTGATTATTATTATTATTATTATTATTATTATTATTATTACTTTTTTCTTCTTTTAGTTGTTCGAAAGTATAAATCTGGCTATGTTTTTTGAAAATAGAAGAAAAGGAAATTTTAATTATAAATTAAATTAATTTTTCAAATCCGGGGAGACACTATAGCTCTCTTCCACCTCCGCCCCCCCCCCCCCCCCCCACACACACAACAGAAAATTCTTAGTTTATCTTTTATTTTAAGCTAAGAGAAAAGATTAAATTTCAATTTGTTTTTCAAAATAGGAGAAAAAAAATTAGTTAAATTTCAAATTCGAAGGAGGCTTTAATGGATCACCTAAGCCCTCTTCCCTTAACGGAATATTCAGTAGTTTGCGTTATGGAGGTTTCACTGTAAATTGTAATTTTGCAAGATGTAAAATATAACTTCTATTTTTTAAATTAACATTTATAGGGGTGGGTTAAGTTCTATGAGGGATTTAACTTCTGTGAGAGTCTTCTAGGGGAACCCTCCGCCCGCCGCCTATAAAGGAATTTTTTCTTCTGTTTCTTAGAATTTAAATATTCCAACTTACTCGAAAAAAATGCAGTATATCTTTAAAAAATTTAGAAAAAGAAAATTTTGTTCATTAAAATCTAAAATCTGCGCTGGCCCTCTCCTGAATTCAATACTGTCTTAAATCACCCATTTGAGATTAGTTTTTAATATCTAAATATCAAAAGAAACAGAACTAAAAATTAACTACCAAAGCGGATATAGAAGAGTAACCCCCCCCCCCCCCCCCCAACAGAAAATTTTAAACTGACATTCTACTTACTGATAAATTATTTTAGGTTACCTGTAAATTATAAATTTTGTATATCTTTAAAAATGGGAGAAAAATAAAATTTTGTTTATTGAATTTCAAAAGCTGGGAGGGGGAGGGCTGTGTCACCGACACCTGAATTAAACACTGCCCCTTGAACAAGTTTGAGATAATTTTTTAACTCATAAACTTAAAAAAATTAACAAATAATCTCCATGGTATACTTAAAGGTGAAAAGCCCACTCCCCCTCCCCCCGAATTGGAAGAAAATTCCTCGCTGCACTTTCTCTTAGTATTTAATTCTTTTAAGTTTCTCGAAAAGATTAAATTTGCTATGTTTATTAAAATCGGAGAAAAAATATTATTTTGTTAAATTTCAAAATCCAGGGGCGGTAGATTTCCCTTTTCGAACCACTACAACGTAAATTCAATACTGCCTTCGCCTACCCGTTTTAGATAAAATCTAAACACATAAATCTAAAAAAAATTAATTTCTGTAAACGATTTATTGGGAAAAAGCGCCCTCCCCCCCCCACGTTTTAGATAAAATTTTAACCTATAAGTATAAAAAAAAAAAACTGAAAACAATTTCCGTGAAGGATTTTTGGGAAAAAGCGCCTCCCCCCCACTCCCCAATCATAAAATTCTTAGCTGTTCATTATCTTAGTGTTTAATTATTTTAATTATATAAAAAAACGTGCTTTTCAAAAAGAGAATTAATTAGTTAAATTTCAAAAATCAAGGAGTTTGTTCTTGCAGAGGTGGTTCATTTTGCTGAGCTTCAATACTGACTCTAAGGCTAAAAAATGAATTGTTGATTATTTTAAGAAGGAGGCAGGAAACTGCTGAGATAATAGAGGGCAAAATTTTTCTGAAGGTCTTTATTGTGCACCGGGATCGTTTCCACCACCGCCGATAATTACACGGCCAATGTTGGAGAAGGGAGCGAAGAGTTACATTTCTTTTTATTCACATCATGCGAGTTCAGAAGCTAGTCTGACCCAAAATTACACTTTCTCGAAATCTCGAGTGTTGGCAACCGTACATACACAATTTCGCCAAATACATATACGATATGGCGAGATTAAAGACAGAAAGACATGCGGTCAAAGTACGATAATTGATATTGAATGGGGGAGGTAACAGAGTGATAAGAAATATCTAACACCAAATGATTACATAGAAACTATAGCTCATAAACCGCGACCAAAGATTGTATAGGGGTTTACCAGAAATCCCACGGGACTGAAATGCCAGCTAAAGAACGTTAATAAAACAAAACAAATTAAAGACAGGGTTAATAACTGAACTGACTAATATCTCTTGCGTCTGGACCAACGGATAAAAATGTAGAAGTAATTTGTCTGACTAATTTCTGCATATCATCAAAACTTAAGCAGAAGGATGAAAATTAGAATCCAGTTGCTATGCGAATAGAGGAATTTATTTATTTTCTTTTAAATGCAGTGCGCTGCGGTTAAAATATTAAAGAGACTGAGAAGTGAATGCTAAATTTATGAAGGGAAAAGAGCGCTAAAAACAGATTGAATCCGAATGCAGATAGATAATTAAATTTAAGAATTTAAAAAAATGTAATTTTAAAGGGGGGAAAGAGGAAAGATCTTAATATTAATATGTGAAGGTAGGCGCCTTCACATATATCTCACCAACAGCCGAAAAAGAACGAAGTGAACCGCGAGAGAGAAAAAAATTGACCCCATGTCTCCTCTCAAATACATTACACATAAAGAAAAATATGTAAAAATGTAATATTTTGTAGAGGGAACCCGGTGACCAACAGTTTATAAACATATACAGAAATACTAAATATGTAAGGAACAAATAAATCATGTCTCATATAAAAGCATGCCTATAAGCATGACAAAGCAAGTTGGTACCAAAGACTTGCCAAAATCAAATATATTGAAAAAAAAATTTATGAACTGCAGTTGAATACTTCTGGACAGCTGTTTTCTTAATATATATATTTTTTTTTACGTGTGCACACAGTTATCATTTTTTTTTATTATTTCCAGAAGATTTTAATATAAAAATTGCTTGAACATTCACTTCAAGCAAGAGCAATTTCCATAATTGCTACAACAGTTGGTTATACTCCAACATATAAAAATATTTTTTTTTTTTGAGACATGAACTGTATATAGAAACAAACATTACATAATATAGTAAATATAAAAATTGTTCATTTTCAGCACTATTTGTGACATTTCAAGTTTTTAAAAGTGGTATAACTGGTAAAAGGAGAGGAAGATGGGGTAAATTATTTGTTAAAATTTGAAAGTTGCCATCATTTTATCTTGTAACCAAAGACTGAATGTATTTTACTGAGAACCTAATTTAACTAAAGTGTATTTTAAAACATATTTCACTCCTATAAGGTATAAACAAGAGGTAATAAGAACTTTTCAGTTAAAGTACCCTTTAAAAAAATGGAAAAAAAAATGTACATTAAATTTAATATGAATTGTACAACAGGTGACACAAAAAGTATGTGTGTGTGTGTGTGTATGCAGTCATAAATAACACCATTTGGTATTACGAGTGGTATATACCAGTATTAAACCACATGTGTCAATGAACATAACAAAAACAAAAACAACCAAAAAAAAAAAGCACACCTGTGTACTGAGTGATTGGAAAATCGTGCATAAGAAAACTACCTTATCACGTGAATTACCTTGAATAGCCAAGGAAGATACCGAATGAAAAAAAAAATAAAAATAAAAAGTAAAGTGTAATCCTGTAAAGTTACCAAAAAAAAGAAACCCCCCTTTTTTTAAAATATATAGCACAAAAAAATAACAGACATGTGCTAGTATGCAAATGAACAATAGAAGTGTAACACAGTGATCTCAAGTGAAAAAGAATATAACACTGAACCAAAGAAATGTATCAATGAAGTAAAAGGCCTAAGTGTTTTGAAATTCAGTTGTAAAAACAATGAGAATTAGTCCCTGATGCACGCAAAGAATTGACAAAGCTATGAACTCGTGTAAGGGTTTTTTCTATGAACTAACATAAACTATGAACTACTGTGTGTGTTAACTATGAACAAAAATTCTCTACATGCACCAAGCACCAAACAGCAAAATGTAACTGAAGAGAAAAAAAAGTGCACCGTATTTAAAAAAATCGTTACCAAAGGGTTAAATTTAATTTTTTTTACTGTAAATTTCATAAGATATTGCTGCATTCGTTGAAAAAGTATGTGCTCAAAATGCCTGCCTGTAAAATTGACAGGATCCATACCTTTAAGTTAAACAAACAAAAATAGGAGTGTTATAGCAAAAGATACACTGTCCATTGAAAAATATAGAAAAAGAAATGTTGTTTACCAAAAAAAAAAAAAAACCTTCCTTAGAATCATGACACATGCGTGTGAAAAAAAAAATTCTCACCCGACACCCAGTGAGACTCAAATTAAGTAAATAAATTTACGAGGAGAAGAAAAATGAGAATAATGCAAAGGTTTTAGTTTTGCTAAATTTTCATGTATAGACCTTCTGTGTATTTATTAAAATTTAACACCTGGCAAAAATATTAAAAACATTTACTAAGAAATTGCATATGATTTAATATAGTGTAACCAGATACCTTACTCGATCTGCCACCTTCAAGTAAGAAGTATCTAATGAAAATGTTAAAAAAAATGTCACATGTTAAAAGTAAACAGATTCGAAATGTGTGTGTAGTTTAACATGTCATGTGACGGATAAATCCTTGAAACCTTAAAATCTTTGTACATAGACAAAGTGATGGTGTCATTGATATGTTATGACATTATGCAAACACACAAAATAAACAAAAACAACTCTGTTAAAATTAAAAAAAAAAATAAAAACAGATACAACATTTTAATATCGAAACATGGTGTAAAGTTTAAAAGATAGCAAAGTAACAGGGAAAAAAACTGTATGTGTGTGAAGGGAGGGGAAAAAGAAACCCCAAACTCATGAACTACATGAAATAAAACACATGAACAAGTGTGTACGCAAGTATACACAACGTGTAAGTAAACACATGAACAAATTGTATAATTCCACATGAACTACTTGTAATAATGTCTCAATGAACTAACATTTTTTATGCATTTGCTAACAAAATATATATAGACAGTATGTGTGTGATAACCCAAAACACTAACATACGAGTGAGATTCAATTACATAATTAGTGAGTTAATCACCAAAATGTAATGAATAAGGGTTAATAAAGGCAATGAACTCCGTGTAATGTGTAAAAAACTCTGGTTAAACTCTAAACCAGCCACAATGAACTATGTGTTTTACTCAATGAACTACTTGTGTGAGAAAAAAAAACAAAAAGAAATACTGTCGAATAGATCGTTAGCAAAGTACAATGTGTAAAAAAGCAAATGAACAAAAATATGTAAGTCAACACATGAACTAGTGTAATGTATGTATATGAATGGACAAAATTGTATTCTAAATGAGCAAAATTTGTGTAGCACAAACAAAATACCCGACACATGAACTACTTGTATAGAAGAAAAAGGAAAACGTTGCATAAATGGTTAACTAAGGGTTAAAAATTAAAATAAAGGTGTATCTGCCAAAGTTATTACTGTATCACGTTAAAAAGAAGTGTACATAAAATGTACGAGTGCACGACAGATTGCATAAATCTACGCTAAAATGTAGCAGTTATGCCAAGTCAAACATGTTCCAAGTAAAGGGATGGAAACGAGAAAAAAAAAAAAAAAAAAAACGAATAGCAAAGTACCAAGCGTTATACTTTATGATATATGAGTGTATGTATCCGTCACAAGACACCTGTGAGACTATAACTCACTAATTAAAAAAATTTAAATCTGAGAAATTGCCAAAGATTTAGTTTAATAACTATATGTAAATAGCCTTTTTTTTAAGTGTACATAACAGCTCACATTATGCATTTGAATAAATTTTATAAAAACAACATTTTCAACGATATCAAATATCATGCCAGTTATAATAAAATACCTTATGTTATAAATAAACTAGCAACGAGTCACCAGCCGCGCGTAAACAATGACATTAAACAGTACATTAACTGTATGCGTAAAAATATGCACCTAATTGATTATCTCCTGCATAAATTTTAAGATGTATGTGCAAACAATGTATAGGATCACATTATGAAAAAAAAAAATCTGTAAAAATCCGAAAGTAGAAAAAAAATAAATGACAAGGCTACAACAATTACACAAACCTTAAAATAGTGTATAACTCTGTATTTGTGAAAAAAAATATCCACTAATGTTGTGAAAGTATGTGAAAAATGTACAAGCACACAGAATCATGACCGTGTTTAATCAAGGTGAGTTTTATATAAATATTACAAAACAAGACCATATGAAGTGCAAATGTAAATATGTGTGTATGTAGTACCAGGTTAAACTTGAAATCATAAAAATATGTACATGAGATTAAAAAAAAATGATGAAGGCAAACATCTAACTTCACTATCTGCCCATAGTAAGCTAGAGTGGGGGGAAAAATCATGTACGGAGTATCAAATAGTATGAGAGATACGTCATTATGCATTTAAAAAAATAAAAGAGAGCGCGAACGTCTTGTAAATTAATGTGAGGTATTTAACATTTGTATCATGTAAGCAACATATTCCATTTTTGAGAAAGCGGACGGCCGATCCACTTAGCCAAAACTGAAACATACACCTTTAATCATTGGGCCATTTCCGGATCATAGCGCAATGAAAAAAAG
This sequence comes from Maratus speciosus, assembly GCA_963932465.1. NCBI lineage: Eukaryota > Metazoa > Arthropoda > Arachnida > Araneae > Salticidae > Maratus > Maratus speciosus. The sequence continues at coordinate 175,859,668 of OZ010786.1, forward strand.
CACTTACACAACACAGGAAACAATAATTAAAAATTAACCTCAAGTAATATAATCACATGTAAAATGTAGTGTGCGTGTAAATTGTGTGTGTATGCAGTAACAATCATACTGATATCTAACACATGCATAAAATGTTTACGACTCATGTTATAAAAATTTTTATAAAGTAGAAATAGAAATCAAAAGAAAAAAGAGACTTTTTTTTTATGAAAAAAATTTAAGATATGATGACTCGAGCTATATTTTAAAACGAAGGAGCCTAACTTATGCTATAGAAATAAATTAATAAACGTGAATAAAAATGTATAAAATCCATGTAAACTGGAATATGAGAGATCTATCAAAACAGAAAAGTGTACTGTATAGATGCCAAATCTAATTTTCTTAAATTAGTAGCAACCAACTGGAAAGGATTGAAAATGAGCAAATTTAAATGTCATTACTGGTTCCTTCCTCTCTCTTTTTTTAAATGCCACTAGTGCTTATCCTTAAATATAAAAGTTGCAAGACTTATATTTATAGTAATCTAGAATATTAAAAGTTTCATATCTTATTGATATGGATGACTGACAAAACATATAATATACACATAAAAAAATATAAAATGTTATATATAAAAAGAAATTACGTGTAGGAAGTGCTACGACAAGAAACATATTAAGCACAACAAGTAAGAAAAAAAAATCAATAATAATAATAATATAAAGTCCAGTATAAAATTAAGCCTTTTCATTTCTTTCTTTTTTTTTTTTTTTTTTTTTTTTTTTTACCTCTTTTTTTATATCTGTCGGATAAACATTACATTATGCACTGTGAGAGAACTCTTTATATTACCTTATTTATTTTATTTATTTTATTTATTTATTTTTTAAATATGCCCGCTTTTTTTATAACTAAGTTTTCACTTTCATTGTGAAAGCCTGCCTGATTACAACAGGATTGCTGTGTTTTAAAAACTACTCGAACAAAAACAGAAAAATACTGCCTGTGATCATAAGAGATACATTTTTATATAAGATGCAATGTGACACATATCTGATGCAGACGCATAATGTCAAAAAGGAAAAAGAAAAAACAAATGCGACCAGCGCCTAATTACGCGAGAACAACCATATCGACAACCCTAGGCCAAAAAAGATAAGAAAAACAGCATCTCATCTCAGGATTGCGACATTGTGTGACACTGCAACATATATATTACGTATTAAATAAAATTTGGAAAGGTGGTTAGAAAAAAATGCCTATCTAAAAAAAACTTTCAAACTGAACTGGATATGAAGTGCATCCCTAGAGATACAAAATCTTAGCATATTATTAATAAAACCCAAATGCTCAATTTTTAGTAAGAAGCCATTTATAAAAACATCTATCTATTAAAAGAGCTACAAAATCCAGTCACGAGGATTTATTTTATATATATAGCTATATATATTTAATCCCAATATATATATGGCAAAATCAATCCCCGTAACTAAAACATCATTATTTGAAATACTATAATACTTTCAATATCCACTGCTAAAAAGTAGCAAAAAATTTTAATCAAACAGTATCTATACTGTATTACTTAGGAATCAACATAAAAGTATAATTCTGCCTTTAGCACAAGCACAAAACTGATAAGGAGAGAGCAAACTTTACCTTTAAAAGTGAAAGAAAGAAAAAAAATACTTTACAATTTACACTGTAAATATATATAAGTTCATACCACTTTAAATTACTTAACTATAGCATGCCTCTATTTCACAGGAGCAATAAAATATAGTTATGGGAGTAACATGACTTGAATACTGTAAAAGGAAAAAAAGAATAGCTTACCTGTTATACTAAAGACAAGAAAAATGATTTTTTTTATATAATTAATTTCTTGTGTTTTCACATCATATTAAATAGAGAAGAAAAAAAATTATTTATTTTGTGTGCGCCCCCAGTGAATTTTACTTGTATTTAAAGTTTTTTTTTCTTTAGCAATAAACGTTCATGTTAATTTTGTGAAATCAATCAGTTGCTTAAATTTCTTCGTTCATTTGCAGATGTCTCAAAACACAACGCACAGAAGCGATGAATAATTAAAAAGGCTGCGACTACTGAAAGTTTGTAAAACGGCACATACATCCAACACACCAAGGGTCAGCTAGCTGGGGAGGCCTACCAAATGGCTTAAGCACTCACAAGCCCCACTCAGCGGTTTCCATCTATTATCGCCGTCACCACACACACACACAAAAAAAGTATAAAAAAAAAAAAATAATAATAATAAATAAAAGGCCCGAAGGGACCTACATGAAAGCCAATTGAGAATATTAAGATTAAATACAATATAAGTACAATATATACACGAAGGAAAGCCCAATTTTTAATGGGCGTTTACGAGAGAAATTTAGATATTTGTAATTAATAAGATCATGAGATAATAGATAATAGGATTTTTAAACTTGTTGGAGCGGCAAAAGCTCAATTACTCTGCAAAGCTGGGCGTTCTGCAAAAATACAATAAAAGCTACGTATATGTATACTAAATTAGAAAGAGATTCATAATTTTAAAAATAATGTAGAATATAAAAAATAGGTAAAATAGTGAATAATTATGATGAATATTATATAATTATATACACACACAAAAGTTCAAAAGTCTATTGTTCTTGCAACAGTTCAATTATAGTTCAATCGTGTTGTTAGTGGCTAAGAGTTTATTTTGAATTGGTGGTATCTGTCTATTTGTTAAGATACGTTCTCATCATCATCTATAAATGGCAAAACATTTTGAAACAAATAATGGTTGTTTTCTAAAACTTTCATACATTCAATTATCTTTTGACAAAATGATGGATTTGACAAAACCACTGAGAACCACTGAGACAAAGAAATTTTTGGAGGTTTTCTTATATGGTAATATGATCCAAGGGTACAGTTAAAGATATAATGCAATGATGTAGCTCGCTGACCGCATACACATAATGGAGAAGGAACCCTGTCAAATTTATAAAGATATGATGAAAATGGGCCGTGGTTAGTGGCAAACAGAAAAAGATTTCTATGCAGCAGGATTCTCTTTTCCGAGACTTTTGGGGCTAAAGCGTATGTGTACCGTCCTGTGGTACCATAGTCCCAGCGAGTCTGCCATTGTTCGTGTAGAGATGATTTTAGAAGCTTCTTCATGTAAGAAGGAGGGATGGGAAAGAATTTGTATTTGGCATGTGATGTGGCTTTGGTTGCTTCTTTTGCCAAAGAATCTGCATGCTCATTCCCCACATTACCCACATGTCCACGGACCCATTTAAAGAAGATCTTTTTTCTTGTTTCTTGGAGTAGTTTGATAATCTGTACTGCGATGAGATTTTTTGAAAAAACATCTTCTATTGCTAAGAGACTTGAGAGACTGTCCGAGTGTATTAATACTTCTTTATGAGGGGAGTTCCTAATCCACAGCACAGCCTCTTCTATGGCCAGGAGTTCTGCCTGAAAAACAGTATTTTCTTTACTTAACTTAGTTTGATCCTCGTGGATTAACTCTCCTCTCTGATACACACAGAAGGCATATGCCGTTTCATCTTCCATCTTGGAACCATCCGTATAAATGTTTATTTCTACATGTGGAGTATTTTCTGGATCTATTTGAAAGAAATATTCTTTAAATGGTTCAACTTGATCTGACTTCATTTTTGGTTGGTAAAATATTGGTTCTTGATTTCCTGTCGGGATTCCAAGACGTAAGACTCTTCCTGTTGTTGCTATATATTCAAGTTGAAGTGCCAAGGGCGGAATACCTGTTAAAACACAAAGGGCATCCGCCTAAGTTTTTCTGTAGGCACGTGAAACTAATAACAGGCATTGGTATTGTATTGATGAGATCAGACGAAGCCCATGGGCTTTGCTTATCCGGTGAAACCAAGTTGCTGCAGCATGCGTGATTTTCTTCTCCAAGATACTATTGTACCAAATCTTCAGAATTAATTTGTTTACCCCTCCGTAAGCTGAGGCAAACTTCAATAGGTCTTGCGAAAGTTGTGTAATTTCCTGCCTTTTGTTTCGTAAATGGGGGAGAAACGACAACGTACTATCCAGAATGATACCTAAGTATTCTAAAGTTGGCTCACTTTTTAATGAATGGTTGTCAATTTTGAGTGTTGGAGCTCTTTTCAAAAATTTTGGTCTTCTAAGGTGGAGAACTTTACATTTATTGTAAGATATTTTCATGTTGTGATTTGACATCCACCTACTAATATAATCTAAGATGCCCTTTCCTAATTTTTCTAATTCTCGCCTTGTTTTACCATTTAATATAATTAAAATGTCATCTGCATAAGCTATTATTATGTAACCTAACGATTTTAAATGGCGTAAGAGAGCGTTTAGGAAGATTCTCTATAGGAAGGGCTCCTCTGTGAGATAAAAAGGATTTCAGGATATTAACATATGGCTCCTCCAACCCCAAAAATTCCAGTTCTTGGATTGTTGCGTCCCAAGGTAAGTTGTCAAAAGCATTTTGGATGTCTAATGATATTAATGAAATGTAGTTGTTTTCTTGTTGAAGTAAGTCAATTGTTGAGAGAACTTCTTGTATCGCTGATTCAGCCGATTTACCCTCTAAGAATCTGTGTTGAGAACTCTGTAGAACTGTCGAATTTCGAAAATGATAATTTATTCGTTTTAATAATAATTTTTCAAAAATTTTCCCCAGAATTGGGAGTAGAGTTATTGGTCTGTATGACTGAGCAGATTGTGGGTCCTTACCTGCCTTTAGAAAAAAGACTAGTTCTCCAATTTTCCAACTTTTTGGGAAGTAATTTAAGTTTAATAGAGTATTGTAAAGATTCAGTAATAGAGATGAATGTGAGTGGTAAATATTTCATACAATCAGATGGTCAACATTATCAGGACCTGGTGCTTTATTCCGATTGAACGAGAAGATGGCAGCTTTTAGTTCTTGGAGTATAAATGGATTAACTGGCTGGGTTGAGCGCGGATGAATTTGATGCGGTTGCAAGTCCGAAGGACCAAATATTGAATTGGCAATTTCTGCATAAAAAGATTGTCTTGAGTGGGTTGCTGTAGTGGAATCAGAAAGAGCGTACACTTCCTGTCTGTAAAAATCTCTAAATGCCGTCTTTTTTAGTTTCCCAAAGGGGTCTTTGGTATTTGAGCAAAAAGAACCCCACGTTGTTTTCTTTGCTTCCAAAATTTTCTTTTTATAGAGTGCTCTATACATTTTTAATTTGATCATGTCTTCCTCTGATGCAGACAAAAGTTTTGTTTTCCTATAAAGTGCTTTAACAAAGCTTCTCATTTTCCTAAGTTCCGCTGTCCACCAAGAAACTGTTGGTTTAAATGTGGAGTTTTTTTTTCTTTAAAGTATGGTCACAGGTTTGTGTTATTATATTTATAAAGTTGTCGTACTCTTTTTCGAATGCCCCCGTCGTTTTTATATCCTGGAAAGTTATATTATTTTCTTGCAATGATTTAGATAATTTTCTATTGAATTTTTTCAATGAGACATTCTTTGTCCGATATCTACGCTTTGGAAGCTTCGGGGTTTGGATATCCATATACAAGGTTATCAGCCTGTGGTCACCGTAGTGCATATCATCCTCAACAGTCCATAAGGAAACTTTTGGGAACAGTGGGAAGGATGCTAGTGATACATCTGGCCAACCTTTCAAATGCGGAAATGTTTTGAGAAAGGATCATTTAGGACTAATAAGTGCATCATATTGAGATGATTGATGAGGTGTTGTCCTTTTTCGTTATCATTCTCATACCCCCACAGGGCACTATGAGCATTCAAATCACCCAGCAGCAGAAGTTTTGAACTCATACCCGACGTGTTTGCCCAATCTTGTAGATCTTCTTTTAAATTAGCCGATGGTGCGGAATACTGACTGCCTATAGTTATTTGTCCTTCTGTTGAGGAGATATTCACGAAGATCCATCCAACACACAAAAAAAAACAAAAATCTTGCTTCGGCGGCGAGAGAAAAATATACTTTGAGTCATCCTGAATGATAATTTATTCCTTTCTCTTCTTGCTGGAAATAAAAAGGAGGTGTTTGGCGGATTTTGTGACAGAATCCTGCGGCAAGGGGATGCATGGATTTTCCGATGACCACCAGGAAATCTGCGATACAGTGCTGTACGATGGCGTCGTTCATTTTCACATTAATTCAGGATCACGGGAACCAGTTTTTTTTTCTCTTTTTTTTTCTATAGCGGGCAACATTCACTGAACCTCTGCTCCGGAATAGCAGAAAATAGTTTCAGACATCTGTTTTGGATAGCACATTCAAAGATCAAACTGGCTAACCGGGTACTACAGGTGTCATAATTATTGCGTCTCAGTACCGGGGTAGTGGACATTTCAGGCGAGATAAGCGTGCAGACAGCCACTGTAATCAGCATAGTCCATAATTGATAGTCCATGAATTTTGCAGTTTTTTTTGTTAAAGAAATTGAACAATTTTTTGTAATAATCCAGTATTAGTAACTATTTTGAATAAGAAATATATATATATCACGTGCTCCACTTCTCCAAATGTAACCTCGGCAATGCCGGCTTTAAGCACCAAGTATTTGTAAAGTAGTTGTTTGTTCTTGCACAGGTGGTTCATTTTACTGAGCTTCAATACTGACTCTAAGGCTAAAAAATGAATTGTTGATTATTTTAAGAAGGAGGCAGGAAACTGCTTAGATAATAGAGGGCAGAAATTTTCTGAAGGTCTTTATTGTGCACCGGGATCGTTTCCACCACCGCCGAGAATTACACGGCCAATGTTGGAGAAGGGAGCGAAGAGTTACATTTCTTTTTATTCACATCATGCGAGTTCAGAAGCTAGTCTGACCCAAAATTACACTTTCTCGAAATCTCGAGTGTTGGCAAGCGTACATACACAATTTCGCCAAATGCATATACTATATGGCGAGATTAAAGACAGAAAGACATGCGGTCAAAGTACGATAATTGAAATTCAACGGGGGATGTAACAGAGTGATAAGAAATATCTAACGCCAAATGATTACATAGAAACTATAGCTCATAAACCGCGACCAAAGATTGTATAGGGGTTTACCAGAAATCCCACGGGACTGAAATGCCAGATAAAGAACGTTAATAAAATAAAACAAGTTAAAGACAGGGTTAATAACTGAACTGACTAATATCTCTTGCATCTGGACCAACGGATAAAAATGTAGAAGTAATTTGTCTGACTAATTTCTGCATATTATCAAAACTTAAGCAGAAGGATGAAAATTAGAATCCAGTTGCTATGCGAAAAGAGGAATTTATTTATTTTCTTTTAAATGCAGTGCGCTGCGGTTAAAATATTAAAGAAACTGAGAATTGAATGCTTAATTTATGAAGGGAAAAGAGTGCTAAAAACAGATTGAATCCGAATGCAGATAGATAATTAAATTTAAGAATGTTAAAAAATGTAATTTTAAAGGGGGGAAAGAGGAAAGGTCTTAATATTAATATGTGAAGGTAGGCGCCTTCACACCCAGTGGCGAAGTAAGTAAAGCATCTGGCTTCCAAACCGGAGACAGCGAGTTCTGTCCTTCTCAGAGGAAAAGAAAAACCGACCTAAGTTTCCCCTTCTAAAAGCTGTAGGTACTTCAGAAATTCTCCAAAGATGGCGCCACCAGCGTCATTTTTTTCTAACCGGGAGAATAGCAAAATATAGAAGCAAGTGATGCTAGAACAATAATGCTAGAATAGCAAAAATTAAAAGCAAGTGATTCTAGAAATGTAATGCCAGCATAGCAAAAATTAAAAGCAAGTGAGGCTAGAAAATTAAAAGCAACTGACGGTAGAAATGTAATGATAGACTAGCAACAAAAAAATATCTCTTGCTGGTGAATTACTACTAGAAAGCAGAAATTACAAGCAAGTGGTGGTCCTGATTGCTGCTAGACCAGCAACATATTCAAGCAACACAAGCTGGAATATGTATGCTGGCCAAGCAGTATAAAGTGTTCCAATACACACCATGACTTGCTGGTAATTATGATGGAACTAGCAAGTGTGTTATGGTAGTTTTTGCTAGTTAACATTGCTGGGACACAGCATTTAATGCTTGTCTAGCAAACAAATACCAGCATGAATTTCGACCTGGGTACCACTGGCAAATGATTTTCATCTTGGCATATTAAACTATTTTTTTGTTAAAGAATTGAAACGTCTATATCATTTAGAAATTAAAATATACAAACGGCCCGAAAAAACTATTACTGATTTTATTAAAAATACTGTGCGGACTTCGGAAACGCGGTAGCGAGCGGGTTAAGGCTTGTTTTCGAGGGGGAGTAAATCAGATTGCAACTCAGTTGATGAAGAATAAAAAAAATGAAATTTATTAATTAAAATGACAAAATGATTCTCTTGATTTGAGTTGTTCTAGATGCTCCTACGCCACAATAATTATTTGAGTACGCTTTCGAGAAAAGGTCTTAGGTTGAAGGTGGCAGCCTTAAATAACGTTCAAAAATAGTTCATTAATAGATTGTGCAAATATACCACTTAATCTGTTCTATCCTCGTCGATTTATAGTGAAGTATCGTCCCGGCTGGGAGATCTAATCTCCCGTTCTTCACAAAAGAACATGTGGATTGCAGACCCGGTCTGCTCGCTGTTCTCAGGGTGAGAGGCTTAATCAAAACTGGAGAAACTATTTCTCCGTAACAGAAACTCGGCGGAAACCTGCAAGTCCAACTTGCAACTTCGCCTTCATGTCATTAGCTGCCTACTCATTAAGAACTCCCTTCTAAGTTCAATAATTGTCTCCTCTTGGGCGTCGGGGGTTCAGCGAATCCCTGTTCTTTCTATTTCTGATTTGCTTGTGTGATTTCAGTTAAGCTACACCTTATTTTCCCACGCTTCTGGGGACCATCTGTTTCAAAGTAAAAGGCGGCTGATGACAGGAATTGCTTATAGGCTTTGCGAATTAAGTGCTTTCGCAGCCTGTCTCGACCCTGAAATTGATTACTGACCAGCGATCGCTCATCTGTTTACCGAAGGACATCTCGACTATGTGCTTCTGTCACAGCTCTCGAGTCTAGAAGATTGATTGTGATCTATCTACGCTTCAGATGTTTTCCGGCGATTAGTGGACATAGAGTGAATATTCAGAAGTTTGCACAATACTAAGAAATACAGTTTTAATGAGAAATAATTGTATAAAAAGAAAATATTTAATTTAAATATGAAAGAAATGTGTTTGTACGGCTTAAAAGAAGACTTATTTTCAAAGTAGATCCATTGAAACAATACTTGGCGATTTATCATGTTTGTGGTTTATATTTGGCACCTAGATAAGACAATATTTATTGAATTTTATTTAAATAAAATAGCAGTTTTTTTTTCTTTTTTAAGTTTGTCATGATTGATTTCAAAAGTACAGGATACATTTTGTTTATCGTTTACACCATTGGATAAGTTTTCGGAATCATTTGTATGCATGATTTACCTATATAATAATTAGTATTATTGTTATATAATTAAAATTTGGTGTTTCTCTTTTTTTCGGGCGCAAAGGTTGCTGTTGGTCAATGTTTCTCATCTTGACGACGATATATTACGCTTTTATTAAAGAATCCAAACGGCTATATTATTTAGTAAAAAATAGAACAGCATGGGAAAACTGTTTGTAATTTTATTTAAAATATAATTAAAAAAAAACGAAAATAAGGGAATTTACAAGGAAGGTCTCCTCCTACACAGAATATTTTGAAAAAAAATACCAATTAAACTACTTATGTATGTAATAAAGAATCAGTGAAATTTAGCGGCGGAATTACAGTAGAAAGTCTGTAAAAAAATAAAATACTTTCGAATATTTGGCGCAAAAAGATGAAAGCGTCACGCGATTTTGTGAGCAGTACTTTTCCTCGCCAAAAGCAAACAATTTTAATGCACATGAAAATTGTTTATTAATTGACTTTTAAAATGCGTGTAAAAAGCATTTAATGAATTTAAACATAAGCAATGAGAGAGTTTAATAAATACATTTTTACGTATTACATATTTATGTTACTTGTTATTTAATTTTATTGCTTTAAAAACAATGTCATATATAAAAAAAAATAGTTTCATATATTTAAACGTACTCCAAAATAAAAGCAAGATTCATTTAACAGTTACTAATTTCAATATCAAAGAATTCGCCGTTTCCATAGCAACAGAATTGAATCGACTCGAAAGTGCTCAATTGGACTTAATTTTGAGATATTGAAACGATTTTAATTTATTTTAATTTTGTTTTAATTCATAAAATTTGATATTTAACTTTCATTATAATATCTATCTACTATATATATATAAAAGCCGTTCTCTGTGTGTATGTCCTTTGTACAAATCTTTAATTTTTGAGCGATTTGCACGAAACTCGATGTACATACGTTTTAGAACGTGGAAAAGATCACTGTCTACTTTAAAAAATTATCAGACCACTATTTATCCCTTTTTTCTACCACTTCCATAATTTAACATTATAGAAATATCACTTTTTAAATCTTTTTTATTTCAAACGTTTCTTTCCTGTTGCCAAACCCTAAAAAATGACACAATACTGTGAAAAAAATAAGGATAACGCTTGTATTTTGTTTCTATTTGCCAATAAAAATTCAGATTTTCTTGCTATATTTTTGCGTGTTTGATATTGTCGTCATTCTAAACAGAAAATTTACATTTTTTGTATATAAAATAAAAACTTTAACTATAAGAACGGGAAAATAACGTAGCACTTCAATTTGAATGTTCTTTTTTTTTAAATTTAAACATCTATTTTAAAACAAACAGTCAAATTTCATGAAAGAAATTTAAGAAAGAAAAAAAAGGCTAGATATGACGTCACATTTTATCAAATCTTTTCAACGCGTAATCAAACTCATTGTAAACATATGCCTCCTATATTTTGCTTACTACTTCGATTGTATACTACAGCCATATCTTATACAGTAGACTCTCGTTTTTACGAACCTCTTTTTCACGAACACTTGCGATTTTACGAACTATAGAGTGGTCCCGAATACGCTCCCATAGAATCAATGTAATTTTTCGCTCCCATTTACGAACTACAGATTATGAAAATCTCTTTTTTGCGAACTCACTTTTCGTACTTCTGTTTTTTTTTTTTTTTTTTAAGTATCGGAATGCAGTGCCAACGTCAGTTAAACTCTATACAGGTACAATGAGACATCAGGTACAGTCCAATAATGTGTTGATTTTCCTTAATCTCTTTCGTAGGGAGGGGGCGGGGCATAGCGACAATTTCAAGTAGTGGTTGTCAGGACTAAGGAACTTTTTTGAAGGGAACAATAACTGTGAAAGGTAAAGGTAGTAAAGGTTTCCATAGATAAAATGGAAACATATATTTTTCAAAATGTGATTTTTTTTTAAAAAGATAAGTGATTATTTCCATTCCTAATTTTTCATCTATGTTTTCATCCATGTATTTTCATCTACTAAGTACTAATACAGTCTGCGTTTTCATATGTAATATTTTCAAAGCATGGTAACGTATGTTTCTGTGTATTAAAATTATTTTTTGTGCATAAATTTGCATTTATTTCTGGTATATTTAAAAATACATGCATAACTTTAGTAAATAATAAATAATCTTGAAATACTGCTTCATCCATGAAGAGGGGATAGTTTGATAAAAATAGACATAAATAATGTACGTATTCATATCATTTTTGGTGTTTTTCTATTTTACGAACTTTCTATTTTACGAACTGTTTGGGTGTTCCCTACGAGTTCGTAAAAACGAGCGTCGACTGTAGCTATACGTTATCGCTAAGTGTTGTGTTGGTTTAGATTCAATGCTAACATTTTCTGTGATTTATAGCAAAAAGAGAGCGGTTATTTACATTTAAAAAAAAAAAATCTTGACAGATGTCTTGATTTAAAATTTATGGAAAATGACATCATTTCATCTAATCATTGTAGATTTAATTTCAATAAAATTTCAAATTTTCCAAATAAAATTTTAGTAACTACTACCTCATTTGGATGTATTTTTTTTTGCATTTCCCCCCGTATTGTGAAGATATTGTATACTTCTGTTACGCGTGCCAAAGAAAACATGTATTTTAATTTTAAAAGTTAAAAAAATTACCACAATGTGTCAAAATAACATCCTTTTTCTGAATTTAAATTTCGCGAGTTCCAAAATTAAAACTAAAAATGTGAGTTTTTTCATAAACTTCAAGTTAAGGTTGTTCATAAAATTAAGGCTGTTCTCAAATCCAAAGGAGATATTTTCTGACATATTTTTTAATTAATTTTTGTTCGAAACGCATGAAATTGACAGGAGTTCTTATTTAGAAACTATGTAATCGAAAGATAGTTTCCATTTGTTTGTAAATTTATAAGATCTTTCAGATGGTGTTTTGAACTGAATTTCAGACGCAACAGTGCAATAAAGGATAAAAACCGACCGTCACGCAACCACAATTGTTCATAACTCGATAAGTAATTTATTTATGAAAAAAGGAAAAACTCATTTCAATTCCAAATCTCTTTAATAGTCGGGCCTACAAATTTTAAGCCTTTACGTTTAATGAGTCAGGAAATGTATCAGAAAGTTTCGCGTTGTTGAACAGGGAACTAGAGATGCACCTTAAGCATTTGCAGGTTAGTATTTTGTAATCAAGTTGCATGCCAGATAGTCGCTTAAAACATAAGTCATTCTATATTGTTTTAAACAAACGGGCATGCCATAATAGGTGTCAGGCACACTCATTAAAATAAGAATACCCTAGCGCACAGCCCTATTACCGAAGATAAACCCGTCAATATACTTAGAGATAAAAATAGTTCTGCATTTTTCATTCAGTTAATAAGACTAATCCTTCATTATTGGTTTCACATGATTATATATCTTTCCCCTATAATTACATGACTAAGCAACGGAAAACAATATGTTACGCACTAAAATCTTCCCTAAAAAACTAATAGTGCAAGTCGCATGGAAATCCGTTCTGAAGAATTCAAGTTATATGCACCCGGAACGAAATTCCCATTTCAATTTTATATACTTATCAGGTTATTTTGAGTAGTTTGTCTTGATATCTGTTAAATTCGTGTTTTATTTTATTTTATTTTTGGCGTTTTAATTTCGTTTGCCAATTTAGTTATTGAATATTACGCGAAAGCAAACAAATTCTGAATTATTTACAATGTATTTTAAAAATTGAGTTAATCTTTTGTATTTGGGTTGCAAGCATATTTAAAAAATATGCATGGTTAAAAATTATTTTAAGGCCCATAGAAAATTCGTAAATTGAGATAAACATTACAAACAAATATCACTGAAAGTGTTTTGTTTTCTATAATACGTTGGAACAATTGAATGTACAATGTTTAGACGTTAAACTGCAATAAAAGGGAAATTTGTTGTGTTAGGTTGTTGCCACCGAAAATATGATACCAGCGTTACTCATAGGCATGTCTTTTCTTTATACTATTGCATTAAGTCTAAACAGGTTCATCTTTCGTAATCGGGTTGCACTCAACTTTAAAATTATCTATGCTTAAAAATTACTTTAAAATCCATTAAAATCAGAAAACTGAGGTACAATTTTCAAACAAATTTCATTTGAGAGAACTTTTTTCCATTCCACATTGTAAAAAATGAAATTGTGTGATGTTTAAAAGTTAGAAAAATTGCAGTAAAGGCACATTTTATGGGTTACAATTTATGGGGCACAATTTATGGGCACTAACATAGTGTTTTTACTTTATAATGTAGATAGTACCATACAAACGAGAATTTCACTAAGTGCTGCGCGATTTGGAGGAATTCCTTTTTTTCGTATTGTCAGGAAAATCACATATTTTACTCTTATACCCGCCAAAGAAAACGTGCATTCTGTTATTAAAGCTCAGGAATTTTACTATGGTTGCAAGACAATAACGCCATGTTTTTTGATTGTCTTTATAACGATTTGTGGATGGGAATGCATAAATTTCAGTTATTGTGATTGCCGTATTATTTCGTTTTAATTTATTTTACCTGGAAGGCTTCTTATAATTGACACGGGCGAAGCCGGGTAGTTCTGCTAGTATATATATATATATATATATATATATATATATATATACAAAAAATACATGACAAAACTATAGTTAAATCAAACTAAAACTGACAAAACTAAAGTTATTTACATCAAATTTATTTAAACAAGTTCAATAATTAACATTTTTATCTTAAACAGCATTCGACACAAAAAAGCATCTTTCGAAACTTCATTTCATCGCCAACCGATGATAAATCGCCAAATAAACGAAATTTTCCTTATTTATTTACGAAGGTTCTATCGAGGTTCCGCCAAAGAATGTTTTATAAACATACATATCCACATGTGAAGTACATACATGTATGTAGAGTACATGTATGTACTCTATAATTTTTTCAGATTTTTCTGAATAAGCCCGTATGGAGACCCTCCTTGTTAGAATTATTCTTACGGAGATTTGTGTAATTACGCATTATTAAAAGATTTTTCATGGTGAAATAAATTTATATATATGTACATATATATATATATTACTCTATTACTTTTAAGTATAACTGCGTATACACCCCCATTTTTCTGATCGGTGATTACAGGAATTTTGGAAAATCTTCCGTAATTGAGTATCCCACCCAATTGGCGTATAAATTATGTTATTGGAAGCATTTTTCATGTTTGAAGAGAATTCTTCAGGATGAATCCTATTACAAAAGATGAACCGATTTCACAATTAGTGATTATTTAAAAATTTGTGGTTTTTTACTTAATCAGTTTTCACATTGGCAAACTCAGTGCAGTAATGAACAATCTGGCTGAGAGTGTAAAATTGAGAAGTTTTGGCCGTTATGTGCAGGTTTTAATATATATAACTATGGTTTTAGATAATGAAATTTGCTTTTTTTCTCGTATGCGGGAGCAAATTATTCCAAAAATGAATTTCTTTCATCATGGCGACTTGGTTAAAAAATTTAAACTTCTAAACCATTTAGATAAATATAAGGAATAGTTCCATATCCTGTTCCCGTTTTCATGGCGAGCTCATTTTGGCAATGAATTTTAGGTAGATTTCGTATGAAATACTACCTATTGGCATCGTTCTTATGTTGGAATTTCTGAAAAATGTTTGCTGATCTACACCTATCATGACCCCTAGAACCCAAAACCACCCTCAATAAAAAACTTTATATACATATATATATATATATATACATATATATACAGTAGAGTTCCGATTATCCGCGGAATTGGGTGGCAAGGGCACCGCGGATAACAAACATCGCGGATAATCCGAAAAAAAACCCCCCAGAAAATCTGAAGTTAAGAAAAAAACTGAAGTTGGAATTAAACAAAAAATGGAAGTAAAGCATGTTTTTTATTCTTTAAACTGCTTGAATAGAAAAAAAATCAATAATGTAAAAGTACAACATATGTACACGAATATAAAATAAAAACATGCACTGTAGGCCTACTCATAGAAGCCACCTTAAAAAATCTCGAACATCAGTTTGTTTTGCCAGTCACTATAAAATTATTTTTTTTAATGCAAAAAGATCAGATCATAAAAATTTATTTTTCTTTTCAACAGCTTGATTTCGCAAATCATCTACAGAAATGTTTTCTTCACCCTCCTTGTTGACGTAGTGAATGAGCTATTTATAGATTCGCGATTTTGTACCGTTTGTAAAGAGTTCTTACGCAATTTCTTATTCTGAAGTTCCCTTAGATTATTATAAACATAAAGAGTGATTAAACAAGCAATACTTTTTTTTAAAGTCTTGTCGGATTATTCAGCATGCCTTAGGATGCTGGTTTAGACGATGTTTATTGTATTACTGCGTACTTATAACTTGTATTTTCTTTTAGCAAACACCTTTTCCTTTTCTATTTTTATCAGAATTTCGGGTAATTCGAATTTTTTGTAATCCGAACACGCACCGGTTCCAATTAGTTCGGATGAGCGGGGTTCTACTGTATTTTAAACGTGGCAACCGAAACTAGTAATATTCTTCTATTACTTTCGAATACACGAATTAATCTGTTTATATTTATTAGTAGGGCTTATTGTATTTTCCTTATTGTTGACTTAAAATTAAAAAAAAAAAAATAAAAAAAAATAAAAAAAATCGCACCGCGGATAATCGGGGCTCTACTGTATATCTATCTATATATATATATATCACTTTCTTCTGGACACGATAACTTCCACAATTCTACACAAATCTCTTCCAAACTGATACATAAAATCAAGGGGCATAAAATCTCGGTCAAGTTCGTTAATGGGCAAAATCGGACCAAGGGGATGGAAATAGGAAGGGGTTTTGTGAAAACAGAAAAAAAAACATAACTTCTTAATTTTTGTACACATCAAATCAGTTTAAAGTTTTTATTACTTCTAAAAATAGGACCAAAAATTTATGTATCACAGATTTTTGATAAAATTAAAAATGGGCTCAAGGGGCGCAAAAAATAGGGTTTTTGGGAGAAAAAAATTCCTAACTTTGTCAATTCTCAAGATATCAAATCCAGTTAATTTTATTATAAATCTCCTTAATATTATCAACAACTTTTATATTCACAAGTTTTTGATAGGACCAATTCGTACCGCAGAAAAAAAATAAAAAAATGAAAACAAAAAAAAAGGGGGGGGGGGTGAAGAAGAAAAATTTCCATAACTGCGTCAATTCACAAGCTATAAAATCCCCATGAATTTATCATATATCTTCTTAATATTGTCTTCAACATTTATATAGACAAGTTTTTGATAGGACCAATTATTACAGTAAAAACAAATTAAAAATACATAGCGGTTGAAGAAAAAAATCATATTATTAAGGGTGTATTCAAATCCAAACTTCTTATTTTCTGACTCATTTCTAAATTCATTTTTGCTCACAAACGCATCCAATTGATAGATTCTCTTCTTCAGAAACTATATAATGTACCGTAATGATCGACTTTTTGATAGAGGCAGAATATATTTCAAAAATGATGTCAAAGTGGGCATTTTGAACAGAATTTCCCGAAGCGATTGTGTTAGAAACGAAAAATATTGCCCTACTGAGAAAATAATTGTTTGTTAATCAAGTTTCAATTAATTGAAAGAAAAATAAAAAAGCAGGTCGCTTATAAATCTTTTCAAAAATCACGTCAGCCAGTTTCGCAATTTTTTCTATTAAAAATGAATCTGAAAATTTCGAGTGGTTGAGCATGGAAAATTATTTTTTTTTTAATACCACCTTAACATGATTCTGATAAAACCAGCTATTATATAAAAATGAAATAAAACTCGTCAAAAGCGGCCAGATAAACCTGTTAAAGTGGATTTATATCTAATCATGATTTAGTTTTTGTTAGTGCAATTAATATACTTAACTTCGAAATCTACCTCCGCCTCTAGGCCGGGACGGCTGGGATTTTTTTCGATGTGGTCGTTGCGATCTCCAGCATTTCGGATTGCTTTTTTTATTACTTTAATGTTACTGGTGGATAAGTAACAATTTTGAGTACTTTTTTTTATACTTAATTCTTTTTAATGCATATATTTTTTAATTTATAATTTTCCGGAGATTTTTTAAACGATATTTTTCTGTAAATGTAATATTATGTAAATATACATATAAAACTAATACATATATATATTATTTTCAATTTAAAAATGAATATTTATAAATATACTAAAATACATGTTTTTTGCCATCTTCAAAATTTTGGTAAGATGCCAAATCGGCCTATTGGTGCCATTTTGGATTCCGTCGCCAATCGCGCCAACCGGGCAAGATACGAAACTCTCCTCAAAATATACAATCTCACCTGCCTTTATTTTTATTTTTATTTTCTTTATTTTTTTTTAATTTTATGTTAGTATTAACATCTCAGGAATTCGAAATTCAAGATTATTCTTACGAATATTTATGGAATTATGTATTAATGTCATTTGCATAAATATTGCTATTTTGAAAAAAATATATATATGCTTCCTAAAAGATAGCTTAGATCTTATGTTTATTAGGTACTACTTAATTATCCCGCCGACCAATTTCACCAAATTATACAAATCGCCAAACTATTTAGCTAAATTATACAAATGGAAGAATGCTGCCATTCTAAAGTTTTAAGATAGGAAAATTATTTAATTTAATCTTAAAAAAATACTAAAGATTAGGGTTATTTCAAAAATGACGTTCACTTATGGTATAGCAACATACAAAATATAAAATTTGATTTATTTAGATGATTTACACAAAAGAATACTAATAGTTTACGTACTTAAATGCATAAATTATTGAATTAAACCTTAAACAAAGCCATAATTTTAAGAAACTGTATTTGTGAATAAGATTTAAGTAACTTAAATATAACAATCGAATTTATTAAAAACCACAATAAATATCAATGATAACGGAAAATTGTAACGAACCTAATGATATTTATTTAGTCAAAAAATGTAGACAGATATATCTAAAAAACGCATGTAGACATTAGATATGGAATTGAAGAAAAAAGTCAAAATTTGCAGCAATTTTAAATAACGAAAGAACAAATAAATTGGTTAAAACAGTAATAAAAATGCAAATAAAACGCCGAATTAAAAAGATTTGATGACGTAACAAACATATGTATCGTGTTTAATGCCAAGTGAATGTGGCATTTACGATCATCCGTTATTGGCGTTTAATCTTACAGTTTGGCGACAGTTTTTGGTCGACGGGATAATCAAGTATAGTACCGTTCATGGCATTCCGGGCTTATATTTTGTAGCTGGATATCTAATAAACTGACGTATTAAATATTATTTTGAAAGCATCGTTTTTGTTTGAAGCAAAACCTTCATATTGTATTCCATTACAGAAAATGATATAATCTTTTACCGTATTTATTTACATTTCAACTGAATGGCTAATAATATATTGATAGAAATTACAATGTTAGTTTTTGGGGTTAGGTATACAATATATTGTTCTACAACGCTTAGGTATGGAATTACGGGAAAATTTCTTAATTCTGTGACCCGATTATTAAAGATTACCTTTTAAAGAATTTCATGAATTAAAGGAAGATTTTTTTTTCTTTTTGTGAGAGCTTTTCTTAACGTATTTAAAAAAAAAAATGCTGCATTTTAATGGATGATGGAAGCTACAGTATTATTTACTGCTATTACAGTTTTAACTGTATTTTTTCTTCTAAAATGGAAATATGAATAACTGTGGCAGAATTGTCTTTTACGAAATATAACAGAACATAGAGCGATATAGCATTTAAACTACCAGAATCATACATGACACAACACCGAGAAGTTCGGAATTTAAAAGATAACAAATGAGAATGAACATTATTTCGATGCGACGGACAAACTCTGCAATCATTGTAATGCACTTCATTTCAGCAGTGTATCTGTTAAAGGACATTTTGATTCTTGTTGCCATAACGGCTTCATTTTCCTGCTAAATCAAACTGTAACTGAACAACTAAAATAGTAGTTGGTGCTTAATAATTCAAATTGTGTCCCAACACATTAATAAATATAATACTGCAATAATACATCGTTTCTATAAATTAGGAAATATATTACAACATATCTATTTTCTTTGATTCAAGTTGGAAAAAATAAGACAGCGTAGCGGGCGTAGCCTGCTAGTATTACCAGAAGTATGATTTTTCAATTTACTTTTCAGAAAAAAAAAATGCTTCATCACAGGAAAAAGACATCAAAGCAATTTACTTTAATATTTAACAAAATTTTAATGAACATAATTCTTGTAAACATACATTTTACTTTAATTTTTTACTGTATATTAACATTTAATCATAGAGCTAAGCTTGTCTTTTTTATTGCAAGAAGGAATTTTTTAAACAGGCGTTCACTGGAATACTTTCCAAGATTTACAGCGATCTATGTTTCTTGATCTATGTTTCTTTTTAACATTTTCCTTCGGGAAGACTTGCGGAATAGCTTGAAGTACAATGTTAAGGACTGAAGATATCTTAGGTATTATCTGCAAATTTTCGATTGAGGGAGCACCAATAGATTGTAATATCCACTGTTGATATTTTTTATTGCAATTATCTAACATTCGTTATTTTAGGTAGTTTTTTCTTATATGTAACATTTAGTTTTGTGGAGTAAATAAACATACGTTTAAAGAGTTTCTCATCCAAGATACGTTCTGTTATGTGAGAGGATATTTCTCTCAAACTTTGCAAACAATAAAGCTTTTCAAATTTGTTCAATAGAAGTTTTATTCAATTTATATCTGTTCAAATATTTCATCCGTTTTTAATATTTAAATAATTTTTAAAGTAAGTATTTCTTTTTGGTAGCATTAACATTACTCGAAGGTGTGAGAACATTTTCACGTTTTGTCCGCATAATCTTATTAAAAGTGTTGAAACTGATAAACATCCAAGAATTATTATTACAACCTTTTTTCATCGCAATGCAAATCGCATAATTTAAAATGAAACAGTTCTGTTATTTCGTAAGAGCTTCATAAAATTTGACTACAAGTTTTTCCGGTTTACCGGTGTGCCTCAAAGGCACATCGGTAAACCACTGTAGTAAACATTCCACTTTTAGCACGTATGTGAAAAGCTCTAACTGCCACCTTTCACAAATGAAAAACAAATTTTCTTTTCTATCTATATTATAAAGGACAAACATATCTGTGCGTAACGCATACGTCATTCTGCGAATGGCAACACTTTGAAATTTGAAATGAAATTTCGGTTTTGCAATTTTCTCTACTACAAATTTTTAAACTTCTAAACATCGCACATTTAAAATTTTTACACTGTCGTGTAACGAAAAAAAATGCTCTTTTAAATGCAATTTGTTTGAATGCTCTATCTCAGTTTAATTTTGAGATATTAATTTTTTTGTACTTTTTAATACATTTTTTGTAATTGTGGCAACTGAAGAACTCCATTTCTGTTGAAAGTCGTGGAGGGTTGAAAGTAAAGGGAAACTAATCACGGAAGAAAGAAAATAATATATAATCGTGCCTTTTGTTGCCATTTTCTCATAAAGACTGAAAAAATAAATTGAAATTAAAATACGTGCTATGTCAGCGATTTTTTAAATTTCTAAATATCGCACATTTTCAATTTTTAAACCGTCAAATAGAGAAAAAAATCTACTTTCAAATGCAATTTGTTTGAAAATTGTATCTTAATTGACGGAGTTATTATGGTTTTTAAAATAACTAGCCACCCGTGGCGACCAATTTGGCCTCCCTTAAATGTATGCTAGGCATTGTATCATGTTACTTTTATCCATAATTTAATTTACTTGCTCAACCCTTCGCCAAATTTGAAGATTCTGATAGAGAAATCGAGAACTCTCTACAGTTATGTTAGTCGGGCACAGGTGATAAATCGCCAAACATTGTACCAGTCGCATTTTTTTTTCGTTAATTCAGATTAAAATATAATCCTTTCACTCATTTTATTTAGAATGGATGACTTTAATTTAAAAATAAAACCTTTAAAATTCATGACTTTCACTTAAAAAAAAAAAAAAAAAAATCTTTAAAAAAAGAAAAAGAAAAAGAAAAGAAAAAATAATAATACCATAAACCATTTAATTTCAACATCAAAGCATTGTTTTAATTTATCCCTCGAAAAATAAAAAATGCTGCTGGCGAGTTAAAAAATGCTATTTGCGAGAATTGCACCCAGCTAACATAAAAGTACGAACTTTTTGCGATTATGGACACTTTTATGTAGTTTTATTTGAAAAAAAAAAATATTTTGATTAAATCGGTTGCCAGAAAAAAATTTCTTTTCTCACCATGGACCTTTTCTCTATTTCGCCAAGTACCTATACTGGAAAAGCACCTTCATTTATTTTTTTATTTATTGTATGTTAAATTAGATGAATAAAAGACGGCACCATATACGCACTACGTTGGCACGACTTTTTCTGACGCCAATGTCATATACGCACCGGGGTACTTAACTGGCGCCAAAGTGTCGTTATTTTGCTTGATATGGTGACCCGGATGCTGTTGTTTATTTATTAATAAATTGTTTATTTACTTTTATTTTATTTTTTAAAATTATATAAATTGTTTTGTTCTATAGTTATTAATTAAACTTTTTATTTATTTATTGTTATTCACTTTTTTAAAATATTACAGAATAACCAAAGAGATGCGTTTCATTCGGGCGTTGCCATCAAACAATTAACCGCCAATTGTTTACAATTAACCAATTGAACAATTAACCAACAATTATTCACGATTTCTGTGTCACGTACGATAGCGTAATATATATATAGATTTTCAAGCATAAAATATTTTTTTAATTTATCTCTATCACGTGTAGCTCGATTACGGAAGGTTAATCCGCTTGCTCTTAAAACAATGTAAAAAGTTCAGTTCAGCATATGTTTCCGTCTAATGTTCCATAACAAAGTTAAAACTTCCTCTATAGAAAAATAAATAAATTAATGTAAATAAGAAACAAATTTAACAGACATGTGATTGAACCACGCGCTTATGCACCGAAATGATCAGAAAGACTGACGTAAGTGGCAAAATCTTGGGTTAATAACTCCTGGCATGTGGTGATATTTGAAAGTATCGCTTTTAATCAATTTCAAAACTTTATTTGATTGCATAATTGATATTTTTCATATAAATTTTTTTTTATGTTAGTGGGCAATCTAAAATATATATTACATGTAAAAAAATAATTAGATTAAAAAAAAATTGGTTTTCACCTATATTCTGTAACCCGAGGAGCTCGGGTTCGATCCCCTAGTTTATATTATAAAGGTCAAACGTGTCCGTACGTAACGCAGAAGTCACATTGGCAACACTTGACGATTAAATTTCGGTTTTGCAATTTACGCTACTGCAACTGTTAAAATTTTCAACCATCGCACATTTTCGATTTGTACACTCTCATATAAGAAAATAATGTACGTCCAAATGCAATTTGTTTGAAAACTGCACGTAATTTACTAATTTATTGTGTACTAGCAGCCTTCGCCCGCTACGCTGGTCGGTTTTTCTAAAGAAATCTTGAATGAAACAGAATATATCTGAATTTGATCATGCGTTTTAAAGCAATATGGACATTTACCTGGTGTATCCAACCGAATTGCTGAAAGCAATATGAATATCATTACGCTATTATATCTTTTATTGGGTCATACAAAATTTAGACTGTTAAAGACATATTTCTTTAGTTGATCTGTTAGTGTAGGATTTGGTAAAGAACAATAGAACAATATGTAATATACTAAAAGCGTTCATGAAAAATTATCAATGCAAGCCTCATCAGAATCTGTTAACTGGACTTATTGAAAAAGCTGATCGTTCATAATAATTGGGTTCGTCTGATTCTTGAACTTTCATCTATAATTCTACAATCAAGCAACCCAACAACCAAGCAGCACTAAGCAAATGATATGTGCTTTATACTAAAACATTCACTGAAAAATTAACTAACCGATCAAGTTCCATCGAAATTCACTTAGCAGAATCTTTTAAACTGAAAATATACCGAAACCTTTGCTAAAAATGATCTAATTAACAGTTTAAATCCCATAAAAATTCATTCAGTGGAACCTTTAAAAAAAGCAAATATTTCAAAATTGGGTTCATCTTATTTAGAACTTTCCCCATAATTATTTAACTAAGCAACGTAGAACGTTATGTTTTATACCAATATCTTTTCTGAAAAATTATGTAACTAACAATGTAAGTCCCGTCAAAATCTATTCAACAGAACTCAAGATATAAGCGGCCGGAATGAAATTTCTCTTTGCATTATATATATATTGAGATAGTTAAATATAACTTTCATAATCGCCTTAACCTGATTATAGAAAGCTCCGTAACTAAACAACACAGAATGATATGATACACTATGACGCAAAAGTTTAGACAATGAAGAAATTCTTACATACTTTGAAAAATATTTATTCAATTTTCAAATCACTGCTTGAAATTAATGTGCTGTACATATAAACAATATTTATAACAAAGAAAAGTGGAATTGTGCATATTGCAATAAATTAAATGGTAACAAAAATAAACTGCTGTCTCAAAAGTTTAGACACAAATTAAATAAAATCGAAATAAACAATTTTTAAAACCTGGTTGCGCATCCATGCTTATGTATTACGTCATATACACGAGATTGCATGGAAGAAACTAAATCTTGCATAGTTTGTGGATCGATATCGTACCATGCATTCTCAATAGATGTCTTAAGTTCCTTTTCAGAAGAGTATTGCCTAGCGTTGCTATAAACTTTGCGACACATGATGCTCCAAAGGTTTTCTATAGGGTTAAGATCTGGGCTACATGCTGGCCAGTCGAGAACTCTTATATTATGGGAATTAAACCAAGATTTTGAATGTTTTGCAGTGTGAATTGAAGCATTGTCTTGCTGAAATTCCCACTGAGGACCCCCTAGAAGCTCAGCAAATGGCAGTAGGTTCTCTTCTAATGTCTGTGTATAATGTTGTGAAGTTTGACAACCACTGGTGAAGGTCAGAGATACTTGTCCATTATAGCAAAAGGCTGTCCAAACCATCACCGAGCCCCCTCCTTGTCTGCGACTAAAAAAACGTCAAGGTTCCTTCCGCAAGTCATGCCAATACGATAAACAACCATCTGGACCATCCAGATTCCACTTTTTTTCATCGCTAAATATGACTGACTGCCATTTCTCTCCATATGACATATGCTTTCGAGCCCACATAAGTATTTGTAACTTATGATGTGGTTTCAGAGCTGGTTTCTTCTGCATTTTGCTATAAACGATTGTTCCTTTTTCCAAAATTCGTCTACGAATCGTATCCTTTGATACAGAGAGTCCCGATGAGCTTTGAACTCCACGTACGCTCATTTGTTGAGTACTCGCTAGTCTTTGTATCAGGCGATCCTCTCGTACATTTGTCACACGTGGCCTCCCAGACCGACATTTTGCTTTATATTCGGAACCACTCGATAAAACTCGATAAATAGATTTTTTTGACCTATTAATAATAGCAGAAATTTCAGAAACGCTCTTCCCTTCACCTTTCAACTGCCAAATCCTTGAAACCTCATTCACTTGAATTTCTTTAGCTCTCGGCATGTCGACTATGAAGCGCAATCGTTTGCATAACTTAAGTACTCCAAATTTGTGACATCATCGATTCTAAATTTGCATATGCCAGCGAATATTCAAAGAAATTTAGAATAGTGTCTAAACTTTTGCGACAAGCACATTTGAATTTTTATGAAAAAAATTAGTATTATAGCAAATAAAACGACTGTCTTTTGTACATAGCATTTTAAATCAGTTTTTGAATATATTTACAGGTTTTTGTAATTCTGACGTCATAATTCTACATTTTAAAGCTGAATGACGTCATTGTCTAAACTTTTGCGTCATAGTGTAAATATTGAATAAATCCCTGAAATATTATCCAACTTACTGTGCATTTAATTAGTTGACTTGAAATCTTTCATAATCGAGTTCACCTAATTTTAGAACTCCGTAGAAACTTAGAATGATGGTTTTTACATTAAACCATTTATAAACCAAATTTACTATTTCACAGTGTAAGTTCTACAATTTTCTGTTCAGTAGAATCTAAGTTATAGTCATATTTACAATATTTATTGCTCATTAAACCTTTTTTCTTTACATTTGATATAAAATCAGTAACTGTTTTGGTATTTCCCTGTTATGCCAACACCACTGTCGCCAAGCGTAAAAGTTGGCGCAAAAAGGAAATGATACATTTGTAAAAAAAATAATTTTGTTGATAAAAAAAAATAAGCATTTAATAAATATAACTTTTGAAAATTACAGACTTTGACCTACCATTTTTTTTTAATTAATAAAAATAATGGTACTACTTGGTTATCCCGTCGACCAAAAATCTATTTCCAAACTATA
This sequence comes from Maratus speciosus, assembly GCA_963932465.1. Classification (NCBI taxonomy): domain Eukaryota; kingdom Metazoa; phylum Arthropoda; class Arachnida; order Araneae; family Salticidae; genus Maratus; species Maratus speciosus. The sequence continues at coordinate 175,885,579 of OZ010786.1, forward strand.
AGATTAAATGCCAATAATGGTTGATCGTAAATGTCACATTCATTTGACTTTAAGCAAGTTACACGTATTTACGCCATCAGGTGATTTTTATTTCGACGTTTTAAATGTATTTTTATTAATGTTATACTAATTTATTCGTTCTTTCCTTATTTAAAATAAAAATTATATCAATTTGTATAATTTGGTGAGTGGTTTGGCGATTTATATAATTTGGCGAAATTGGTCGACGGGTACCAAAAGAAATACTTAAAATATAAGAATAAATAAATATTTTGCAAGTAATAAAATATTGTCAATTTAAACTGCAATCTTGAAATTGTAAATGTCTTTTACTACTGAAGCATGGCGTACGTAATACGTATGTCTTACATTGCAGTAAACATTTCATTCTTTCAATAAAGACATACATGGTTGTTTGAACAAAACATTTTCATATGTATAATTACTAACTTCTGAAATAATTTTATTGTAGCTTCCTCATCATCAGATAACTGCGAAATGGTAAAATCTATATCAGTATCAGTAATAAATATTTTGTATTAAAAAAATAACAAATTAAAAAGTTTTGCGAGATTATAATGGAATAAAATAAATTCCATCATTAAAAATTCTTGCATAAAAATATTCACGTTCAGTAATTAGCAAATGTTAATGTGTGGCACGGTTTTCAATAAAAATCGTTTGCACGATTAGGGTTGAAATAAATGGCGCGATACCATACATTTTGGCATGGTATCGCGACGAAAATTAGAACGAAAAAGTACCACAGCTTTTTTTTAAAATTTAGTTTTAGTTTTTGAGACGTTTGAATTTTTTTTACTAATTGACGAAATTGTTTTTATTTAACCAAAAGGATTGGTTAAAAAATTATTCAATTTGAATTTTTTCCCTTGCTATAGTAACAGAAGGAAAAGAATGAGTTTTTAGAAATTATCACTTGAAAAATTCAGGTTTTGGCGCCAAAGATAGTGCCAAATTAGAAAAATATGAAATATCTTTCGAACTATTGGACTTAAAAGAATTTAGTTAGTACCATTCGATTCAGCATACAAAAATACATCAAAATATGTTATCAGTTGAAAAATAACTATAAAATCAGATTTTTAAGGAATTTTTTTAAAGTTCGTTCTCTTTTTTACCCCCTTTAGGGGTGGAATTTTGGAAAATCCTTTCTTAGCGGCACTCTATATCATAAGAAGTATTTTTACCCTAATTTTCAAGATTTTAGGTTCAGTAGTTTTGGCTGCGTGTTGATTAATACAAAATTTAGACTTTCTTTTATATATATAGATTTTAAAATAATTTTCAAACATGAACTTTTTAAATCTATCTCCACCGCTTGCAGGTTCCATTATAGAAGAATTTGCTCTTAAAACATTACATTGCGCTTGACCCATTTGCTCTTAAAATAAAGAAAACAGTTCAGAATTTATAACCAGCTAATTTTCCATAACGAAATCAAAATTTCATCTACACTATATTGCCATTAATGACCGGCAACTTTCAATTTTAGACATTTTGTCGAGTATTTAGAAATATACTTCATAGATTCTTCTGGAATTTCAGGATTGAAAAGAGCAGGTATGACCTCATATTTAGCAATGTCGATTTGATAAGGGGGACAATTAGGGGGCCAACAAAAAATCAAAGAAAAAATTAATACTTGGGATCACCCTGTGAAATAAAAGGCACGACATTATCTATCGCTACTGAATATAAATAAACAGACATTATGCAATATGTGTATTCTTTTGTGTAAGAATAGCATGTATATTAATAGAGATATAGCGATTTATTTAAAAAAAATAAAAAATCTTGCATTTTTTTTGCTTATAACATGCAGGGTTTTCAACCAAATTTAACTTCGGTTTCAGAAAAATTGACAAAATATAGTAGAAACAATATAGTGCAATTGGAATATAAATATATTAAATATTTTAGGAAATATGAGCATTTGTATGAAATAATTTTTATTTGCGCATGCGCGAAAGATAACAAGGATCGTTTTACACAATTTAATAGTCAACTCTATGGAGCAACTTATTAAAAAACAATTAGTCAAATATCGTAAAAATTCAGAAGGATATCGGCGTTAGAGTGTGCAAATTTTTAGTAGTTCTCTAAAAGCAGCTGAATGATAAGGGATTTTCCACAAATTGTCATTTTTAATTTTTAATTTTTTTTTTAATTTTCATTTTTTATTGATGCTTTAGTTCTTCTCGGATAACCACCAGAACGAGCCTATACCATGATCAAAAGAAGTATAAAAATCGAAGCATTTTTTCCAAATCTACTCGTTGATGCTCACTAAATACTAACTTTTTTCTGAAAGTCAGATAATAAAAAATGACAATATGTGTAAAATCTCTTATCATTCAGCTGCTTTTAGAGAACAACTAAAAATTTGCTCACTTTAACGCCGACATTTTTCTGAATTTTTACGATATTTCACTAGATTTTTTTAATAAGTTGCTCCATAGAGTGTACTATTAAATTAAGTAAAATGATCTTTGTTATCATTCGCGCATGCGCAGATAAAAATTATTTCATGCAACTGCTCATATTTCCTAAAATATTTAATATATTTATATTATAATTACACTATATTGTTTCTACTATATTTTGTCAATTTTTCAGAAACAGGCGTTAAATTTGGTTGAAAACCCTGCATGTTATAAGCAAAAAACATGCAAGAATTTTTTTAATTTTTTTAACTAAATCGCTATATCTCTATTAATATGCGTGCTATTCTTACACAAAAGAATACACATATTGCACCATGTCTGTTTATTTATATTCGGTAGCAGTAGATTATTTCGTGCATTTTATTTCACAGGGCGATCCCAAGTATTATTATTATTTTTTTATTTTTTGTTGGCCCCCTAATTGCCCCCCTTATCAAATTGACATTGTTAAATATGAGGTCATACCTGTTCTTTTCAATCCTGAAATTCCAGAAGAATCTGCCAAGTATATTTCTAAATATTCGACAAAATGTCTAAAATTGAAAGTTGCCGGTCATTAATGGCAATATAGTGTATAAATAAATAAATAAAATAAAATAAAATAAAATAAAATAAAACGCAAATTTAACAGAGATGCAACAATTTCTATTTCATACCGCCGAATAGGAAAAAAATGTACTTAAAGATATAATTTGTTTAACAACTGTATAGCAGTTTACTGATTGCTTATGCTTTATAAAAGAATTTTACTGTATGACTTCTCTTAATATCTATTTCTATCGCTTGCAAGTTGATTACGAAATATTAATCCGTTTGCACTTAATATACTTAATAAAGTATTTGGTTCTTGTTAATATTCCAAAACCAAGTTAAAACTTCACTAATAAATTAAAAATATATATATAATATAAATAAATCATATATTTAACAGACATGTAATTGAAGTACGCGCTTAAATCGCTGAAAATATAAAAATAAAAGAGGATGCATTAAGTAGAGAAGTCATTGGCAATTTTTTGGCTAGTAACTTCTAGCTTACATCTAATACGACAGTATCGCTTTTAATAAATTTTAAAACTTTATTTGAATAAATTAGTGATGTTTTTTATACAAAAATGCTTTTCGTTTTTCGTAATAGGTGATCTAAAAATAGGTATTAAACGGAAAATATGTATTAGAGTTAAATAATTAAAAACGGGGTCAAATTTTATAACTAAATAAATAAATTTATTAATTAAATTTAATTAATTAAGTAATTAAGTTTAAGAAACTTTGATACATACAAAGACAAGTTTCCTAGATAAGACATATCAGATAAAATTTTAAAAACATTTAAAAACAATAAAAATTAAACGGCTAAAAATTTTAAAATTAACAAGTTTCAGCTACACTGAAGCCATCCTCAGGGTTACTCTTTCTATAGTCGAGAAACTCAAAATATTTATGGATTTTGTACATTTCCTTACGACTTTTAAAACTTATAAATATTTTGGGTTTCTCGACACTGGAAAGAGTAACTATACAGTGTAGCTAAAACTTGTTGGTTTTAAAATTTTAGCTTTTAACATTTATAGTTTTAAATGTTTTAAAAATTTTATCTTATATGTCTTATATTCGTCTTTATGTAAACTTCTATGGGTAAATAAAAACGGGGCCAAGTTTAAAACAAATGGTTTCTGTAAACTTGGAAACCCGTATTGTATTCCCTAGTTTTAACAATAGTATGAATAAAAATGTAGTAATCTCTATTATTTCCATTTCTACCATTTATTCAACCCAATGAAGTAATTTAGTTGCCACCATTACAGGAATTTCATAAAAAAATGAAAAATTGGGAAACTAATTACATTTTTGTAATCCTATATCAACATCTTTCTCCCCTTACGAATAATTGTTGCTCTTTTCAACCTAAAATTCATTATTTTCTAGGAGGAGTAAATGCTAAATACAAACATACTATCAGTTTTTAATATAAAAAAATTGTTATACAAAAAATGTTTTAATGAGTTTAAACTTATTTGTTCTTACCTTTTATTAACAACTGTGATTAAAAGTTTAAAATTTTAAAACCAACCCTTTTACTTTCTTCTATGTAAAATAGAAGACAGTACTGTAATTGAAATTTTTTTAGACTTCCGATTTCCAACAGATTTTCACGCTTTATGCTCCAGTGATCCCGAAAAACAGGTTTTTACAAAATGTTTGCCTGTATGTGTGCCCGTGTGTCGGTGTTTTGTATTATCGAGAAGTGTATGAAGTTATGCATAGAATTCAACCAAACTTCATATATATTTTTTGGCAATGGGCAGCAGGTCCCAGCTGAAAATGGTGTTATTCCCTCAAAAGTGGGCACTGTGATAGCAATTGTTGTGCGATTTTCTATTTTTTGCAGTTTAAATAGTGAAGAATTTGTTTATTACATTAGGTTGAGCAAAAGTTCTGGGAAATTTTTTATCTAACAGTTACCAGAATTTTTATCGCGTATAGGAGTACTAATGTTATATCTATAGGAGTTCAGGAATTTCGACTCCAAAATGCCTATTGAACAGTACGATTTGCGTGTATTGATTCGGCATTATTGGAGAAAAGGTATAACTATTCTGAAAGCTTTCGAGGAGAATCCTTTAATGAACTTGAAGAAGCATGCAATGTAAAAACAATAATGCCAGTTTTCCGGTAGGAATACAAAAAATAGTTGCCCTTATCTTACCGAAATAATTTCCAACCCAGCTCGGAATAAAATCCGTAAAATACCGTTTTACTGGCTATTTCCTTATTTTTACGGATTTTATTCCGAGCTGGGTCGGAAATTATTCCGGCACGATAAGGGCAACTATTTTTCCGATTCTTACAGGAAAACTGGCAGTAATTTTTATACAGTGTGTCAAGATTTTTTTCGATTCCAAGGAGCCGCCATGGTACTTCCAGCAACTCCGAAATCTGGCAGAACGATGGCAGAAAGTCGTGAACTATGATGGTCACTACTTTGAAGAATTGTCCTTGTTGCTTTTGTTGTTAATTTGCGCATAACAACGCAACTTTGACAAATTTCCCAGGACTTTTGCTCAAACTAGTATATCGATTTTTTTTTTTTTATGCAAGGTCATAGACGGAGGTTTGGATAAAAAAACCTGAAGCTGGGCGCTGCAATAGCAAATTTAGGAGCGGCTCTCTTTTGTATCATCAGAAAATCTATGATGTTATGAATGGAATAGAACCCAACTTCATATATAGGTATATGTTTGAATATGGCCGCAGATCTCAGTTGAAGTTGGTGATATTCCTCTTGTAGGGGCTCTGTAATAGCGATGTTTGTGTGATTTTCTCGTTTTCTTTTCAGTTTAAGTGAAGGATTTATGGATATTATTCAGTGAAATTCTATATTTAGATGTAATGCAGTAGGAAAAGGTTTGTATAAAATTTTTAAGAAAATCGGTCCGAAGTTGGCGCTGTGATAGCAAATTTTGTCCGATTTTCGGGAAGGGCACATTAGCTGTTCAAAATAAAATCATACTGAATCATCCAATTGTCCGATCTAGGTTTAATATGCATATTTTTAGTAAGCAAAAATGTTCACTTTTTAAAAATATATTACTCGTTGATTAGACTTCATTGCGAAATTTCCTCACCCTTCCTAACATGGTTTTGAAAAATTTATTGGGTAAACTTGAAGTATATTAAAAAAATTACGCGTTTTGAATTATTAACATGCATCAGATAGAAGAGAGTTTTGCGTTTGGCAGACCTGGCTTGTTACATCTGAATCACCGTTCTTCCTTTTATTACGATTTAGCAAAAAAAGGACAATGTATTTTGCTTCATTACATAAACAATAATATTAGTTCCTATATTAAAAACTTTCATTTTTTTTTTTACATGTATGTGAAGAATTTATTTTAGAAGATGATAGAAAATACGATATACAATTACAGTGAAAGAAAGTTTTAACATTCTTAACGATTGAGTTTCAAATTAATTTCTGGATACGAGGATGTATCAATAAGTGTTTGCCCACACATAGAAATAATTGAGTGAAATTTAATAAAATTGCTACATTGTATTAGTCCTTTTCTATATAGTCACCGTGCACAGTAACACATTTCTGCAAACTGTATTTCAAAGAGAGGGGGAGGATGTACTCCAGGAGGCGCGATAGTAGACCCAAGGAGGGGTCATTTTTCTAACATTTGCCAACCCTCACATGTGACATATTGCTGTAAAGGCTTCTGACCACTTATTCATTCTATGCACCTCCCGTGTCTCTCCCTCCCCCCCAAATTTGCCACCCGGGGGGCATGAATGATGTCCGCAAAATTTAGAAAATTGCCCCCCGGAGGTTAATTTGGGTGGAGGGACTCGGGAGGTGCATAGCATGAATAAGTGGTCACAGGCCTTTCCAACAATATATCACATGTGGGGATCGGTAAAAAAATTAGAAAAATGTCCCCTTTGGCTCTACTATTGCGTCTCTTGGAATATATCCTCCCCCCTCTCTTTAAAATGCCGGTTGCTCAAATGTGTCACAGTGCACACTGACTATATACAAAAAGACTCATAAAATGTAGCAATTTCATAAATTTCACTCAAACATTTCTATGTGAGGGCAAAAACTAATTGATAAACCCTCGTATTTCTTTAACTTTTTTTATGTTTGAATTAATCTTTTTGTTCCAATTTACATCAAATTCCAATGCGTTTGATCCAGCGATCACATAGAAATAACATTTTAAAACGTGATTTAGATATTGTCAAAGTTATGTTCATTTTTTTATTGTATAATGTAAACTCCTTTTTTTATCATAAACTGTTTTATGGAAAATTGATTATAAAATTAAAATAATGTAGCATTTTGAGTAAGACGCCCTTAGCAATAGAAATTGAAAAAATATTTTAAATATACTGTTAAATACTTTCATATTTTCTCCCCGGAAAAAAAAAAAAAAAAAAAAAAAAAAAAAAAAAAAACACGATTTTACAGTCTGTAAACGCGAATATGCAATAAAATAATTAATTTTTTTTTTTTTATAAAATAGATTTACTCCTTTTTCTCTTTTACTGAATTAAATTACACAACTAATATACTAAACCTAACAGGAGTGAAAAATTAGTCGGGGCTCGACAGCGTACCATGCTGTTGCTTTAACCATTAATCTACCTGGTACGGTACGCTGTAGACCAAGGTTCGGGTACTGGCCCCGGCTAATTTTTCACTGTCGTTGAGTTTATTATTTAAATTGTGTCTATGTTTGTAATAATATATGTGTACCTTTAATAAATGAATTCCGGCGTTAAGTTATGTGCTTTATTAAATTCTGTTGGTTTACTAAAGAAATTCTTTGCATCTATAACATCGGGGAATGGTGATTTTTCTGCACGGTGTTGGACAGCGTATTTCGGGTAATTTTGGTCTACTGAATACCACAAGGGAAAAAAAAAGAGCAAATTTTTAAGATTAGATCTCGTTTTTGAAATAAATTCAACAATCCGATAATGACACAAGTTCAAAAAAGTAATATTAAATATTTAAAGAATCACATTTTTTCATATTACATATCCGGTAAAATTTTATTTTGAGGGAGATGGGTGTTCGGAAAACCGAAATATAGATTTAGCATTACTATTAAAACAGTTTTTTCTGTACAATTTTATAGAAAGACTAGCAAACCCCGCGGCTTTGCTCGCGTAATAGTTGAAATATGCCAAGTAATATTTGCATGACTATTTTTTTTTGAAGAACACTTTTGAAATAATTCAAAAATTACAAATTAAGCCACAGTTTGACTAAACTTCATTATAAAAGAGCAATAGACAGAAATGATATTTGAATTAATAAGAAGAACTAAAATTAATTCCAAATAAATGATAATTTAGAAAGTATTTTGAGACTTTTATGCTCATTTCATACGCTCATTTCAGTATTCATTTGAAGTTTTGAATTTTTTAGAAACCATCTTAACACATTTACATCATAAAATTAACCATCATGTCAAATTCCAAGCTACTTGTCTAACAGTCTACCATCTCTCTGGTGTTAGTGGCACCAACATAAAATGTTGAAACAGAGTTGAAATAGAATGTCTCGAAAAATGTTGAAATAGAGACTGTCACCATTAATTTGCCGACATCAACCTTGAAATCGGTTGGTGTTTCCTAATATTCTATAGAAAATGGAATTTAGATGTTTTTAAAGACTTTCTTTATGTTGTTCCTGCCAACCAGGTGGTATTGACACCGGCATAAAATATAGCCCATATAGGATCATGGACTATCACTCTTGATTCGCAACCAATAACTTCTGTAATCGGTTTATTACTTCCTGAGATTCCATGGAAATCGTAATTTAGGACTCTTTTAGAATACTTTTCGCTCCTTCCCTTCGCTTCACCCTTTTTAATTTCGAATTTATTTTCGAGTATTCTTAGCGGACATTTATATTGACTATCGTACTATATTTAAAGTTTCTAGCCTCTTCAGTACCACAGAAATCGCACTTTAGAAAAAAAAATTTTCTCCTGCAACCCTCGACATAAAATATAGCTTATGTTTGAGTAGGTTCTATCACCATCAATTCGCAACCAATATGTTTGAAATCGGTTTCGTATTTCATATGATTGCATAAAAGTCGTAATTTAGAACGCTTATAGAACGTTTTTCGCTCACTTCATCCTTTTAAATTTGGAATTTTCTTTCGACAATTCTTAGAAAGCATTTGCATCTTTGAAATAATTACCATTCCAAATTTAAAATGTTAGACTTCATCAGTAACACAAAAAACGCAATTTAGAATATTTTTTGCTCCTGTAACCCCCATGTGATAGAGACCATAACGTAAAATATAGGCTATGATGGAGAGGGGACTGTCACCATCAGTTTGAAACCATTACTTCTGAAACCGTTCTATATTTCCTGAGATTGCGTAGAAATCGCTATTTAGAACGTTTTTAGAACGCTTTTCGTTCGTTTTCACCCCATTTAAATTTCAAATTTTTAAGGAACTCTTCTCAGAGAGTATTTAATCTCATAAGTACCATGCCAAATTTCAAGTTGCTAGACCCTTCAGTATCACAAAAATCACAATTTAGAACGTTTTTTAAAAAGCAACAGCAAGCTGGTAGTGATGCCGACATGAAATAGTTCCTATATTGGAGCAAGGGCTGTCCTCATCAATTTTCAACTATTACCTTTGAAATACGTTGGGTACTTTCTGATATTGCGTAGAAATCGCCATTTAGAACGTTTTTTAGAACTCTTTCCGCGCATTTTCACCCCTTTTAAATTTCGAATTTTTTAAGAAATGTTCTTAGAGATCATTTATATCTTATAAGTAACTAATATTCCAAATTTCATGTATCTGGGAATTTCAGTAACAAAAAAAATCGATATTTCGTTTTTTGGCCCTGCGTTTTATTTACGTTTTTGGCCCTACACCCCCTTTAGGGGTGGTGTATAGCGACGTAAAATGTAGCCTATATTGGAGCAATAGTTGTCACCATCATTTTGACACCATTATTTTTGAAATTGGTTTGATACTTCTTGAGATTGCGTAAAAATCGCTATTTAGAACGTTTTTTAGAACGCTTTTCCGAATTTGACCCCTTTTTAATTTCGATTTTTTAAAGAAATGTCCTTAGAGATCATTAGTATCTTATAAGTAACTACCATTCCAACTTTCATGTTTCTAGGCCCTTCAGTAACACAAAAATCGTAATTTCGAACTTTTTTTTTGCTCCTGCACTCCCTTTAGGGGTAGTGACACCGACATAAAATGTAAGCTATGTTGGAGCAAGGGTTGTCACCATCATTTTGACACCATTATTTTTGAAATCGGTTTGGTACTTCCTGAAATTGCGTAAAAATCGACCTTTAGAACGTTCTTTAGAACGCTTTTCGCGCATTTTCACCCCCTTTTAATTTCGAATTTTTAAGAAATGTCTTTGTAGACCATTAGTATCTTATAAGTAAGTAACATTCCAAATTTCATGTTTCTAGGACCTTCAGAAACACAAAAATCGCAATTTCGAACTTTTTTTGCTCCTGCACCCCCTTTAGAGGTAGTGGCACCGACATAAAATGTAGCCTATGTTGGAGCAAGTGTTGTCATCATCATTTTGACACCATTATTTTTTGAATCGGTTTGGTACTTCCGGAAATTGCGTAAAAATTGCCATTTAGAACGTTTTTTAGAACGCTTTTTTCGCATTTTCACCCCTTGTAAATTTCGATTTTTTTATGAAATGTTCATAGACATCATTTATATCTAATAAGTAAGTACCATGCCAAATTCCATGTATCTGGGCCCTACAGTAACACAAAAATCGCAATTTCGAACGTTTTTTTGCTCCTGCAGCCCCTTTAGGGGTAGTGGCACCGACATAAAATGTAGCCTATGTTGGAGCAAGGGTTATCACCGTCATTTTGACACCATTATTTTTTTAATCGGTTTGGTACTTCTTGAGATTGCGTGAAAATCACCATTTAGAACGTTTTTCAGAACGCTTTTCGCGCATTTTAACTCCTTTTTAATTTCGATTTTTTTAAGAAAGGTCCTTAGAGATAATTAGTATCTTATAAGTAACTACCGTTCCAAATTTCATGTTGCTAGGCCCTTCGGTAACACAAAAATTGTATTTTTATAACGCTTTTTGCTCCTGCACCTCTTTTGGCTAGTGGCACGGACATAAGATATAGCCTATGTTCTAAGTTGGACTAACACCATCATTTTGATACCATTACTTTTGCAATCGGTTCGGTAGTTCCAGAGCTTACCTCCTACAAATAAACAATTTTTACCTCTTTATAATATTAGTATAGATAGATAGATTTGCTCAAGACACTACTCTGTTTGTGGGGTCCAAAAATAGTCATTCATCATGAGGTGATCCGGAGCTCCTTGGTACCGCTCTCGAAGGTGGTAAACGAAAAGTGCTGGGTTTGAACCCAATCGCTCCCGTCGGCCCAATCGTTTGGAGTTTTTCAGGTTTTTCTTCGAACCTTGGATTTCCTTGCGTAAATACTTGTTGGGTTCACTTAGAAAGAACACCCACGGAGGGCAACCCCTCCTTACGACCTATATCCCTCGTGTTGATAATTGACCGTCATAGAACAACACACACACACACAACTCTTTAGTACCTTTGCTCCATTATTTTGATTTCTTGGTAGAACCGTTGACCCTGCTCTTTGCTATAATAACCTAAGTTTTCAGGAAATCTGTCTAAATGACTATTTAATAAATGAACCATAATGCTCATTTTAACTCCTAAGCTTTCAAAATTTTACAAGAACCAAATCCATTCGAACTAACTACTTTACATTTATAATTATAATCTTTTGCCCATATCAAAATTGTAAGATTCAACTATGTAATACCGCAGAAGAAAAAAAAATGTTTTGTTCCAATGTGTAATTAGAGTTGTGAAATTCTTTCTCAAATATGAATCTTTACTGAGAAATATTCCTATCCTATTTCGTAAATGGCATGCGAATGCAAATATTATACAGGGTGATTTAAAAAAATGTTTACAAAATGACATGGGAAATCAGACATTCAACAAGGATAAAAAAATCACATAGGAACATAGGTTTGCAAACCACTTATTTAGTCACAAATACAGGATGTTTCATCCTAACTGAACCCTGCTGACTGTAATAATTTCGAGAAAAATAAAAACATTGTATTGAAAAATGCAACATTTTGCACCTTGTTTTGTATGAAATGTGATAACATTACGAAAAGATGTGGGAAAGCATGTTGCTCAAGCAATCGATGTTACCGTATCTATTGACAATCACAGCCCAAAATGTGGGGTGTGAAGGGCATACTGCTGGTGCGTATAATGCAAGCTCTTACTACATTCGTTTGGTGTTATCACATTTACAACAAAGGTAATAATGTCTTTTATATGTTTTATTATAATATACTTCAGTTTTCTGAAAGTTATTACCGTCAACTCAAATTGAGTCAGGATGAAACACCCTGTACTTGTGACTAAAAAAGTGGTTTGCGACCTTATGTGATTTTTTATTCTTGTTGCATGCCTGATTTTCCATGCCATTTTGTAAACGTTATTTTGAATCACCCTGTTGTACAGGTAGATAAAAACACAAACACAAATGAATTATAATTGGAACAAGTGAGTGATACGAAGTCTAAACTATTTTTTACCCTTTCCAGCATCGCTAAAATGTGTTTATGAATTCGGTTTGTCGGTCCTTCGGTCTCTCCGAGTGTAACTCACGTAAATATAGACGTATTGACATATTATTGATACATATTATCGAGGTTTACTATGGCATGTTTGGTATTGAAAATGAAGCGTGTAGCATTTATAGTTCGGTTACAGGAACACTCAAAAGGAATACGTTACACTATGGTCTATGGTGAAAATCATTTGCAATTATTTTATTGATGTTTCACTATTTAAAACATATCGAGCTTGATATATGCCACTGAAGTTCACAATGAGGTGATTTTTGATGAATGTAGTGTGTAAAGCATTTATCATTCATGTACAGTGATATATAAACGTTTTCGTTTTCAGTACTGTCTAGCAGTGATAATTGCAGAAGTTCATTTTCATTTGTGGCATGCGTTTTTAAATGTAACTATTTTTTTGCATACTACGTGAAGTGTATCAATTAGACAAATCATATACAGGACTGCACAAAAGAATTAGAGAACATTGCCCTTTTCTTAACGAAAATTGCTGCAAGAGAATTGTCGAATATCCTAGCTGTAAGTGTTTATTAACTGTAATTAGTTTTAGCGTAATATGTAGTATAGGGAAGTTGCAATCAGTTGAGGAATTTTACATCCGCCAATTATGGCTGCCCGGTTAATCTCCAAACCCACAATAATCTTAGCCCCCAATCATAACTGCCCTCCAGCCCTTGTTTGACATCCAATGGTCGATTAAAGACGTCATTAGAAACTACCCTATATATATAATTTGATAAGTAATATACATTGAATAATCATACTCTTCTTTATTAAACAACAATGTCTTGTTACAGTTTTCTAAATGTGTTGGAAAGAGTTTCATAACCTATGCTTGGCGCATGATTTTCCTTTCTTGTTTTAAAATAAATCTGTCTATACGTAACTAAACAAGATAACTATGACTTCGGTCTATGAAAATATCAATGGTAAAATAAGTCGTTTTAAAAGCTATCACTTCGGCTACCGACCTTTTACCTTTTACCTTCTAGGAGACAGGAATATTGCGAACGAAAATCATGAAATATATTTAAGCTTTATGAGGTAACCATCTTGCTTGGGCGAAACTAGCAATGCAAATCCCTCTCAACGGAAAAGTTCTTAGAAAATCTACCCGAGGAACCTCCTATATTTAACAAATAGATAATGACAATAATGATACTGTAATGAATGTGTTGCACAATAACTATAAAACACAGATGTCATGCTGACTCTTTACTGTAACAACAACAACTGAGCAATTCATGAACATTATTTACAAGTTTATTGTTTAATCGTCTGATTATTCCAGAACGAGCGACTATTTGTATATTCAGTCGGATAATCAATAGCAAAAGTATACTTTCTCGCAAATTTCTCTTAAAAATATCCCAGTATAAGTTTATTGTAGAGATTATTTCTCAAAAAAGTGGTACGAATTAAAAATAAACATAGTACAGTAAGACGTATAAGATAAAGCAAGGAGAGACAAAGAGACGCGCACAAAGAGATTCGACGGAAAGGAGTACACTGTAAAAAAAAACGACATTTTTACAGTACAAAGTACTGTTCATCTTGCTGCCAGCAGTTGCGGGAGGGGGGGGGGGATTTTTGGGGAAGTTAAAAATTTCGATTCAGCGACCCAAAAAACTTAAACTAAATCTTATAGGGAAAGTTCGGAGGGGAGACTGGAGGGCGAATGTAAACGGTGTGAGTGGTTAAGTGGAATTGCGTAACTTAGAGTCCACGCAGCACCACGGCGCATGTTCCGAGGCAGATCCCTCTTCCCCATTCATTCTACGTCATAATGTCATATATCTTATTTGTTACAAATTTTGTCTACTTTCTGATTTTCTAGATACTTTTTCCCTAAAACTAAAAAAAAAAAAATTTTTTTTAATAAAAACCTTTTTTTTTGGGAGGGGGGGTATTTTATCAAACTTTGGGGTGGTTGCCGGGGGTGGGGGCATTTTAGTGTGATGTTAAAAATTCGGATTCAGTGACCCAAAAAACACATAGTAAGCCTTTTTCCAGAACTACACCATGAATTTTGCTAGGTAGTGCCCCTATACGGACTCTATTGCCTGGACTGTAAACTGATTAAAATAAACGGTCAAGTGCGAGAATTACTCGCGCTCAGAGGGTTCCGTGCAATAATTCTGTGAATTATTAACTGTATTATTAAAAGAATCGTTGGTAAAAGAATAATAAGACTTTGTAAAAAACTATACAACCTATGTTTTGGTATAGCTGTATATACTAGAAATGCACGAATGGGTATACCATAAAAGTTCAAAGAAGCCTAAATAATATCAAATTCTGTACAACTCTTTTTTGAATTTTATCCTAATCTGTTTATGATGGACTTAATTCGGTATTGACAATGAAAGTAGTGCATATTTAAACTTCTTTTGGCATTTCATAAAACTAAATTCAGCGTAGTAATACTCTTTTCCTTTTACAGTGTAGCTAAAACAAAACCCTTATTCAAGACTTAAACTAGGAATTGTGCTAAGCGCACTTCGAAAAGAGGTCGCAAAGTTGCAACGCCGCCCTGGTCCGTGCCGCGTTTTTCCAGATAGGTTTTTAAATAACATTTAAAGACACGGGTGGTGCATTGAGAGTTCCACTCAATAAAAACTAGTCGCGAATCCCATAGTATTTATGTGATTAATTCTAATTAAATTAGTCTGTTTCTAACAATTTGACAGTTATTGCTTTTATACTACTACTGAGCATTGCATTACTCAAATATATCATTGAAAGTTGTTATTTAGGCTTTAAAAGTCGATGGCACACAGAGTACGCCGCCGCTGTCATTATGTATTTCCAAACCGTCCGTGCCTTTAAGGATTAATATCTCGGCTACTTACCGACGATTCTTTCGATAAATCCTTAACAACAATGCTTTTATACTTCTGCTGCGATAGGTACCTCCCGCGCTACTGAACATTTTTGCTGAATGCCCGCAAATCGAAATTTGTGTGTAACGAAAAAATGCACTTTTCTCAAAAACAATGTGACTTAGGGTAATCGCTATAATTTTCCTGCAAGGTTTGAATTAACGTTTATGACCTTAATTTTTTTCATATTTTTTTTTTTCAGTAGATTCGGAAATAGAGGGGGAGGGACATATTTTTGCTCTAAATTTTCGACGATGTCTGTGCATATATAACACCTAAAATTAAAACAAATGTATTTTTGAGTTCATCGTTACGATCTCTTTCACAATATACACCACACGATATACAAAGAAAAGATTTGTTTTTTTAAGTAATTTAATTAGCCCTCTACATTGTTCCTAAATATATTTGTGAATGTTTAATAATCTGTAAATATGTGGGTTAATAGTCTTTATTACTTCTCCCAATTCGAACTTTCCACGTTCCATACACTGTAAAAAAAAAATCTGTTAAGTTACTAAAGTTTTTCTAGGAAACTAGGATTCCAAGAAATTTTCATGTAATGGCAACAAGAAAAATTCCTGTAACAGATGCTGTTACAGGAATTTTTGTTGTTGCCGTTACATGAAAAGTTCTAGGAATCCCAGTTTCCTAGAAAAAATTTAGTAACTTTACAGAATTTTTTTTACAGTGTACTTTACGAGTAAAATGGCTGTGACAGATCGACAGACATACACAGGAGTGATCTTATAATGATTCCGTTTTTACTTTTTAAGAACAGAACACTAAAAAAATTTAAGAAAATTTGTGAGCGACTGTAATAAGCAGTACATTTTAAATTAAATTCCTCTGCGCAGTAAAATTAACAAATTCTGCAATTTTTCTTGTACTTGAGATACTTTTAGGTATAAATATTAATCCTTTAAATCTTGTTTTATAAAAGTAAAAAAATAATAATTGTTAGCGATAAGCGAAGACAAATATCTAGCTCAATTTTACTTTGGGGGTATATATAGCTACGATAAATGCTGAAACATTCCATCAAGCACAACTCAAAAAATATTTGAGAAATTTCGTTCTAATTTTCACACAATGTATAAATGGAAGTGAAAACATACTCCGAAGAATAAACATCAAACCGTTGGGAAATTAGAAATACACGGTCCCGTGCGAGTATTACTCGCACTCAGGGCGCGTATACTTACGCGTATAATAAATATATGAATTATTAACTGTATTATTTAAAAAAATTGTTGCTGAAAGAATAATACTTTGTAAAAATTTTCAATTTTCTGGAATTTACGAGGAAATTTCCGTTAAATTACGGAAATAATACTGGCGTCTCGATTGCCAGTACAATTTCCGTATTTTAGTCCGTTTTTCTTTTTACAGTGTATAGCTGTATACACTAGAAAAGTCTGAATGGGTATACCTTATAAGTTTAAAGAGATGTGAAGCCTAAATGATATCGAATAATGCTATTCGGTATAACCCTTTTTTTAATCTTATCCTAATCTGTTTATTACGAACTGAATTCGGTACTGACACTAAAAGTAGTGCTTAATTAAATTCATTTGGTTGGTTGGTTGGTTGGTTGATTTTTGACGGCCAATTATCTACACAAGGGATATAGGCCCGAGGGGGGAGTGCCCTTCGTGGGGGTCTTTCTAAGGGAACCCAATCCGTATTAACGCATGGAAATCCATGGCTCGAAGAAAACCACGAAAACTCCGAACGATTAGGCCGACGGGCGCGATTGGGATCGAACCCAGCACCTCCCGTCTACCAGCTTCGAGAGCAGAACCTCTCAGCCACTGGTGGGGCTAAATTCATTTGGCATTTCATAAAACTAAATTCAGTGTAGTAATAATGTTTTTTTTTACTGTGTAGCTAAAACAAAACAATTTTTCAAAGTTTAAACTTGGCATTGTGCTAAGCGCGCTTCGAAAGGAGGTCGAAAAGTTGCAACGCCGCATTGATCCGCGCCGTGTTTTTCCAGGTATGTTTTTAATTGATTTTAAAGACACGGAAGGCGTATTGAGAGATGTCTGTGTTGAGTGTTCCGGACTTTAAGATAGCATATTTTGGAGAGTGCAAAAGAATTCTTGGAACCCTTATGACAACCTCTTCGTATCTATGAAAATCAGATGTGCAACAGCCTTAATTATTCGAAGACGGCACACACTATATAAAACATCCTCCAATATCTTCACAGTTTTTGTCATTTGCAGGTACAGAAATTGGTTCATTGGTGCGTATATTTATGTTCTTGACATCATTTCTAAAAGTTAAAATTCCGATGCACGATATTTTGGTGTCTTATTTTCTGTATTATTTTTAATGTATGTATACCGATTTTATTCTCCTGCATGGCTGTATTGAATGTTTTCTTAATTTGCTTGTTTCCTAACTTAATTTGCTTGTACAGTGTATATGAGTTTTTGTATGGTATTTTGTAATTCCTCC
Organism: Maratus speciosus; assembly: GCA_963932465.1. NCBI lineage: Eukaryota > Metazoa > Arthropoda > Arachnida > Araneae > Salticidae > Maratus > Maratus speciosus. Next base: position 175,903,608 of record OZ010786.1, read on the forward strand.
ATTTAATTTGCCCATTTTCATTATTTGTATTTGTACCTTCATTTAATTAATTTAAAATAGAAAATCTATGTTCTCAGGAATAACGCTCAGACTAACCCCTTTGACGGAAGTCCTAGTATTATTATATTTCATGTTCTTTCAAGAATACTTGTAAAAAGAAGAAATAGTTATGTTGAAACAGTTTGTGTTTTTAATTAAAAGAGACTAAGCTTTATTTAATAATAGTAGCTCTAAGAACTCTAAGAACTATATTCGAACAGTTCCTGAGAATTAATTAACTTGTTTCCGAAAATGAACTAAATAAAAATATTTTATAGCTAAAGAATCAGCATTTAATTAGTAGAAGAAGAGTAAAACAATTTTTAGTTTCAAATTCTGAAAGATTTTTTCAATGAATAGAAAAGCGTGGTGTTTCTATTAAGTAAGGTATCTTCCTTCAGATCTTCTAGCAGACGTTCTTGGTTTGAAAGAATAAGAACTTCAAAGAATTTGAAGAAATTAACTAAAAATGTGAGTTAAAATATACCATATGTAATTTTTTTCCAACTGAAGAAAAAATAATTGGACATTATTGCGTGTTTTATGTGAAAGAAAAATTTCAAGCGTTTAAAAACATGCTTGCACGGAAAACGTTTCATTTTATTTTGTGTTATTCAGGAGTTTCTTTTAGAGAAAAAACAAAAAAATAAGAAATGAAAAAAATAATGGCGTTATTTGTGAGGTTTGAACCGGCATATCCTCATTAAATTTACAGTCTGCCCACTAGGGGATTTTGCCAAGTGAGAGAAATATAGCTGTCTGGAGAAAACCTGATTCTGGAAATGATAAGTTGCGGTGATTTTCAGGGAAAATAAAATTTCTGTGTTATCCAACTGTGTTATTCAATGTATGCATAGAATAGAAAAGAATGAATTTCTTTCATAGAACCATAATCCCTATTTTGAGGATCCAGCGTAGACTTTGTCTCCAATGAAAAGTACATATGTCCTTGTCAACTCTTCATATTGGCTTTGATATTTTTATTTTGCTTTTTATTTTGTTTTTAATGTTAGGTTTAATTTACTTAACTTCCCTGTATATAGTTCAACTGTTTAAGCTTTAACTGTTTGCTTCTGTATTTTTACATTTATTATAAACATTTTAATGGTTATCATTGTGCATATGTACATGTATTTTGCCACACCTTTATTAAAAACCTTTATACGAGGGCTCGGGCAGAATCTGTCTGGCTTAGCATGTATTCTCGGACAGATGCTTTCCGAGCCCTGGAAAGTATTATTTTGAGTTAATATTTTATTATTAAAAAATTCTCAGCCATTGCGTTTATTACTCTGTTTCTAGTGCTAGGTAATGGAAGTATATTTACTGAAAATCTAAAAACGTATTGCTAATATATGAACAAATGGCATCACTGTACACATTACTTTGTTTCTTATATCAGGCATCAAATTATATTATATCCATATAAAAAATAAAAACGTTGTTACAACGTACAAATAGTATATCCAATTTAAATTTTGTCTTTTAAACGTTTGATTACGGGGTTGGGACATAAGGTAAACCTAGGAGAGTCTGCGCACATTTCAAAAGAATAATGATAAAAAAACTAAATATTATTTTTTTGCTAAGCTATGCATGAATAATTTTGACTTCATTTGTTTTTTATGAATTTCCATTGTTATTTTGTTCTTATGCTGTAATTTAACGGAACATCAGTAATAAAACCAAGAACACGATTTTGCGCAATCTCTCCTTACAAGGTAGGAGAGATTGCTCACAAGAATAGAAGAGATTGTTATTAATAATAACTACAGTTAAATTGTTAACAATAATAATTACACTTAAATGACATTGTTGTAAGGTTTTTGTGAGTAAACATTATTGTATTAGGAGTGAACTTTTCAACCAAATGATTAAATAATAAAATAAGAAAGAATTTTAACAATAACTAAAGAAATTTAATTTAAGAAGAAGATTAAAATATCGGAAAAAGCAAGACTTACTAAGATTACAAATTAACATTAACTTACTTGATACCATGTTTCACTTGAAAATTACTTCATTTTCATTTCCACAGTCTTAATGTATTCTGTTTGCTAACCGAAGTTCTCGTCGTCCACAATCGATGCACTTGTTGTAGTAAATCGTGCAGCTTTCGCACAATCACCTGCAACAAGCAATACATTGTATGCAGTTGCTGATCAAAGATGTCTCCTGGTACAGTTCCAGATGTTCAATGCACTCATCCTTATTCACTTTCGTTTTGTTTCCATCAGTTTTTTTATCCCACTTTCTCTGGAAGCATTCTCATTTTCAACTGTTTTTTTTTTTGTAGTAGCATCCTTCTTAAATCTTTTTTCATGTATATTTTGTGGATCAGTAACATTAGTTACACTCTGTCTCCTTTTTGATTTCGATGGCATTATATTGCTTGAAATGGGTGAAAGCTTTTCCGAAACACTGTAGGTGTTATTAGAAAATTTATTTTAGTTAACAAAATTAATCTATTAGCAAATTAACTGTTCATAAATAAAAGTATATGTATAAATATTTACTTAATTTATTAGCATATATATTATTAATTCATTAACAAAAATAATTACATACAATGAATTTAATAACAACTGTATTATTAATTCATTAACAAAAGTTTTACCTGCAAAAGTTTTTTTTTTTTTTCAAATTAATTTGTTGCCAAATTTAGTTTCAATAATTATGTGTTTTTCTAAAAATTATTTCAAAATTGGTTCATTCATATGTTTACACGTAATTGGCAATTCATGCAAATTTACCAATAAGCTACGTAATCTCTCCTAGCACTGAAACTTAAGGGGAAATGCACCATCTCTCCTAAGTAGGAGATGCGCAAACTCTCCTATTTTCGTAGGAGAGATTGCGTGGCCTTTTATTGAAATATGGCCACTTCTAAAATGAATTTTTGGTGTTCGTATGCTTAATCTAGCTTAGTATCTTATAAGGAATCGTTTAAGTTCAAAATATTTTGTACTATAAACTCTATAAAAATTCTGACGAACAGATATGAAAATTGAAGCACTTACTTTCGAAAAACAAAACAAAATAGCAATGCTTTATCCAAGACGCTTGGAACAATCAGTGTGCAAATTCATGTAGACACTGCACTAATGCTGCTGTATAACTACCTGGAGTGGCTGCACGCGCGTTCTCTACACTGTAAAAAAATCACTGTAGATTTGCCAGAACAAACTCGATCACAGTGAATGTGCTGTATCTTTCTTTGGTTTCCTGACTATATTAACACGGAAAATACAGTAGTTGCGTAAAATTAACAGCACAATGTGCTGGCAATACTACTGGCCTGATCGTCTATATCCGAGCTCTTAAATGTAAACAATGTTTTATTTATTTGTAAATAATTTGTAAATAAATTGTTCGTTAATTTTAATTGGATAAATTTAGTATTTTTTTTATAATCCCTCTCAAAACGTGCCCGATATCACATATATATATTGGTGGTGGCAGTATATCAAAATAAAAGAACAATTTTTCGAAGTCAGTGCGAGTGGTGATCGTGGGTCTAGGAAACTTCAATCAGCGTGGGGACTAAGGAAGTGTGCAACAGTCATTCTTAACACAGATAGGAAATTAAGTAAAGAAAGGTAATCCATGGTGTGTATTTAGTTTTAAATAACATTTAATGTTTTAGTGTACATGGGATTCATATAAGAAAACTAGCTTTAAAATCTTTAAAATCTTTTCAGATATTCATCCTAAGATTATCCCTTAAACATACTTCAAACAATTGCAAAATATTTACAAAGAATTATTTTTTTAAATTCAGGTAACTTATTTTTTATTAAAGAATGACGTCACTTAATCTTTATAGCATTAACTAAATATATTTTTGCGAAGAATTTTTCTCTTTACAAAACCCTTACTATCGTAAGTAAAAATAAATCTAAAATGTCATAATAAAGTCCTTCACAACTCCCGTAATTAAGAGTTTATTCTATTCCTTATGTTTTAACATAACAATAAACGGAAGTTTATTGTTTTCACAAATAAACAAGTAAGTTGGAAACATATTTCTTATTAAACAAAGAAAGCTAAAATTAAAGACTATCAAAGCTGGGTGAACTTAAGTTTTGCTTTTATTTAGTTCCAATTATTTTCCGTCAAACTGTCGATTTAAGGTAAATATATGTATCCCTAAAAGATATTTGTATAGCTTAATTATATTTAACATGAAAATTTTTATTATTTTACGTTAAAAGAATTAAGATCATTTTTTAGTACATTTCCGCACGTTCTGTTTGATTTTTTACGAAAAGATACTGAAATTTGATGCAAATGTCAAAATCTGTAATTAAATAACAAAAGAATGCAGACAGAATTTCTGCAAATATTTCATTTTTCAAAGATGATTATAAGTATTTATTGTTACTTATTGGACATTGTTGGAGAAAGTAAGCAAGAAAGTGCTCTTTCGCAAGCATGAAAATATTAGTGTATCAATATTTCTGTACAATTGTGAATAACATTTCGCGTAACATGATGAACACATGATGCTGTAATTTTTATCTGATTTTTTTAGAAAAGAATTATAACGTTTAAACATATACATATATCAATTACAATATTTAAGGATGTGAGTTTCAAAACTCGCCTTATCCAAAATTTAAAAGGAACGAGTTTTATATATCAGTATTTTCTATTCGTGAATCTGTATCGAAAAAACACTACAATCTTCAAAAAAACTTTTTTTTATCGTGTGCTTATGTCATTGTAAAAATCTTGGTTTACAATAAAAACCAATGGACGCAGTTAGAACTTTTCTGCGATTTTCCAAAATTTGATTTTCTGAAAAAGTAATCATTTCTATTTTAAAATATAAAATAAGAGTTTAAGTGGATTATACAGGGTGAGCACAAAATCTTGCCCTGGTTATAAATGTACTTTTTGTGTTAAAACCATTATAATTCGATACATGGTTGTTTATGTACACTGTAAGTACTGTTATAAAGTTATCTTAGTTATTTGTGGTCTTATTAAAAACTTCATAACAGTACTTACAATGTATCCAAACAACCATATATCTAATTATAATAGTTATCACATAATACATATTTATGATCAGGGCAAAACGTTGTGCTAGCTCGGTACATTGTAATAGTAATATAAGTAGAAGATTTTAAAAAGCATGTTGTGTATATGAACAACTTTTCTCTATCAACAGTTCAAAACTTGCAGTACTAGATGTGATAGAGATTCGAAACGTCATATATTCAGTATAAATTTTCCCTATATTCGCCAACAACACTTCATGTATCTTAGGGTGGGGACTCCCTGTTTTCTTTTAATTTCGCAAGATATAGACATCCAATTCCTTGAATACGTCTCTGTATTTTGGAATCGCCTCTAAGAAAACGGACAAGTTTATTTTTTCTTAGTTTTAAGATTTGAAAAAGCAAATGCAAAAATTAGCATGAAATACAATTGTAAATCGTACGACATTAAATTCCTTCCGAATAGAATCATTTAAATTTAGATTTCATTTTAAGGATTACTGTACATAATAAATTGCAGAAAAATGCCGGGTTTCTGAAAAGTAAATAATAATGCATAACATTTTCCTGCAAAATATACACGAAATTATATATGTTACCCTGACATTATATTGTTCTCTTTGAGATCATACATCAAGGATCGCAAGAGTAATCCGACAGCTCTGAGAATATGTGCCGCATTCGTGCTTTGAATCATATGCAGAAGCGCAAATCTGGAAAATTATGACGCTAAGCTGAATGAATTTATAAGGGAAAGAGACACGGGTAAAAGAAAAAGAGACATTTTGTGTTAAATTACTATTCCTTTTATTTAAGAAGGTATATTTTACTTCTATATGTGTGAGAATAAAGGAAAAAAGAGATTTCTAAAGCAGGGAACATTAAAACAGTTTCTAATAAAAATTATTTTAATTTAGATGTCATTGTTTTTGAATTGTCGACAATACCTGTTATCTTCGTGAGATCTGTATATTTATATATTAACTTATATATTAGATGACCCACTCAGCATTTCCCGAGCCCTTGATAATAATTTTAAATATACCTGAAATCAGTGCAGAATGTTATTATATTCTTATTCGAGGATGGAGTATCACAGTTGACCATCCTCGAATATGATTTAATCCAGTTGAAAAAAAATATTTGTTTCCTTCATTATGTTATTATATTTTTAAACGAAAATCCATCCAAACGAACTTAAGTTTGGGAGACTTACTGGCTTCGGTAGCGTACATGCTCTAGTAAGTACGATTTTATATTTTGAAATGAAAATCTATCCAAATGAACGCAATGTTGGAAGATTTACTGTCTTCGGAAGCGTGCATCCTCTAATTTGTATGATTTTATATTTTCAAATGAAAATTTATCCAAACGAACTTAACGTTGGGAGACTTACTGTCTCCGGAAGCTTACATCCTTAAATTGAATGATTTTATATTTTCAAATGAAAATCTATCCAAACGAACGTTATGTGGGGAGACTTACTCTCTTCGAAATTTACACTCTCCAGTTTGTATGATTTTATATTTTCAAATGCAAATCTGTCCAAAGGAACTAAGGGGCCCTCGTTATAGTGATTGCCTATTTAATTTCTGACATTTACACATATTAAACTTTCAATGACCAAAAGTTCCCAAGAAAACCGGAATAATATAAAATGCATCCTTCACCCCTGTTTTAAAATTAAAAAAAGATATATCTTACATTTGAGACTCTGATATCTCAGCGCATGCGCAGAAACGAAATTCTTGCGAAAATATTCTAAAGCAGCTGGTCTAACTTTTTACAAACGTTCCGAGAGAGAGTAAAAATGTATCAACATAAGCGGTCTGTTCAGAACACAGCATACAGACGCACAGACTAACTCCTGTCCTTGTTGTTACAGATTTACAATATAGTTATGATAGAGCTATAAATATATTTAGGATAATTCATTTCTCAAAAAGTTACAAATATCTGCTGTATCCTAGGGGTAGAACATTCTTCAATTTCAGAAGCACCAGACAAAAATTTTCTTGAAATCTCCTGTTTACTGAAATTACTACAGGAATTTGAACTAATGTGTTTTAACTGATAAGAAAAGTCGAATGAAATAAAATATATTTTACTTAATTTCTCTTCGTTAGTTAGTTTTTAGTTTTTGAATACAAGGAAAAAATACCTAAAATCAATTTGTGAATCATACAAAATTAAAATTGATTCTAAAATAATTAATTATTTAAATTTAGATTTTATTTTATGATTGCTGTGTATAAAAATGGAAAGGAAATGTGTGTGACTGTAAGAACGAAGTGAAAACGTCGAGGCGGCGACCGTAAACGTTGAAAGAAATGTATGTATTATATGAACGAATTGTTAATATTATTACGCATGATTTTATTTAGCCGATTCAGAAGAAAGGCATAATTAAAATTATATACGTATTCTATGCACACACACACACAAAACACACACACACACACACACACACATATATATATATATATATACACTGCTCAACATTGAACTCGTAAGACAGAGAAGGAAAAGTTTTCAAACATTAAAATATCTGGATATGTTAATGATATGCAAATCAAATATGATCAAATTTGCAAGTGCCTACCTCCAATCAGCGTCGTGTAGAAGGGACTAAAAGAGTATAAAAGACTGAAGCATGACAATTACTTTGTACCGCATAAGACTTTATTAATCGTATGAAGTCTTGTGGTTTGATTGTTCGATGCCTCGTGTTCGTCGACGTGCCTGTTATCATCACCTATCGCAAACGGAGAGGTCCATAATCACACAACTTAGTTATACTCGTTTATCACTCCAATAGTTTTCTACAAGTTTAAGGCGAGATGTTAACACACTCTTCATCGTTGTGTATCCCAGCAGCTACAAGAACAACGAGGAAATCAGATGACAACAAGAGGTGACCAGAGACGAATTTTAGTCCGGACGGATCGTCTGATTAGAAGATAATCGGAGAATAATCCATACATTACTGCATGCGAACTTAGACTAACATACCAAGCATAGGAGGAAAGCAGTGTCTACTCAAATCGTCAGAAAGCGCTTTCACGATATCCAGCTACAAGCCAGATGACAAGCAACGGGTGTCCCATTGCCCACAAGCTACAACATCCAAAGGTTATCATGATATAGGCTGGAATGGATGCCAGGCTGGAATGGATGCTAGAACAGAGGAATATCATTTTCAGTGTCGCTTTTCGCTAGGTCATAGGCAATGATGTTCTAAAGACTACGTGATAAACGTTATCAACAATCTTCACTAGTGAACGCAATACCGTCCCTACTCCTTGAATAATGGTATAGGGCGGTATTATGTATAGTAGACGAACACCTCTAGTTTTCATTCCTGACAAATTAACATCTCGTTGTGGTGATTTGGTCGTGAGGCCAGTGGTATGGCAATTCCTTCAAGGTGTACCAGAAGCTGTATTTAAACACGAAAAATGCTAGGCCGCATGTTGCTCGTGCTACTGTTAACAGCCTGCTTGGACTTGATGTGCTCGCGTGGCCTGCCGCATCTCCTGAATTGTACCCATCGAGCATACCTCGGATACCATTGGTCGGCAGTTGGAAAGGGAGGTACCAGCTGCCAATCTTGAAGTTTTACGTGCCCAAGTGCTTGCAGCGTGGCAGAACATTCCTCAGAAAATGATTAATAACCTGTTTGATAGCACGCCAAGGCATGTAGTTGCGTGTATTTCAGCCCATGGAGGCCATATTACATATTGATTAAATTGAGTAGATTTGAATGTTTTATCTTCATTTTTTGATCATTTGCATATCGTTAACATATCTATCGATCCTGTGAATTTTAATGTTTTGCTACATTTCCTTTTACGTGTTGTGATTTCAATGTTGAGCATTGTATATAGAGAGAGAGTGAGAGAGAGAAAATTATTTATTTTCATTCATAAAGTCAATAGATATACAATGTGCACACTTACAAATGAGGGGTTCACAACAATAGTAGCCGAAGTCCATTTTGAAAAAAAAAAATGAGATAATCCATTTAGAAGGTGCATAAAATCAATTTTCTCCAATCCCACAGTAAACCATGTCTGTTGACACATCCTTTCTCATATATGTCATCTGTTTACAGACTTGTTTTACTGACGGAGTTGATAAAACAGATTTTATGCATTTTCTAAATAGACTATCTCATTTTTTTTCCAAAATGGACTTGGTGTATTATAATTATGAGCCCCTCATATATGAATCAATTATTATTTTTTTAATATTGCTGTGGTTGTTTTTGTTCATCAATATCTTCATTAATATCATCACATTCAAAGACAAAAACTATTGGTTTGCAACAACTGATGCACGAGGTAAATCTGTTTGATAGAAATATGTCTAAGAATATAAGAAATACTCAGTAAGTTGCAGTTCCACCTTTTGTTGCACTTTCGTTTGAGTGATTAGATACATTTAAATTCAATGTGTTTTTTAAAAAACAATTAAAGGCATTCAGATTTTTTTTTTACCAATACATATTACAGTTTCTACTTACAATTATCCGTAGATAATGTAGATACCGGTTGTACAGAGCAGACTCTGCTGTTGCTTTAATGACCAAATTTTCATGATGAATTCCATGATTTTATTTAATTTTTTTGATTAGGCGAAATGTAAATAACAACCTTTATGATTATTAGTATTTGTTCCACTTTCGTTTGAGTCATTAGACACATTTAAATTCAATGTGTTTTTTAAAAAATAATTAAAGGCATTCAGCTTTCTTTTGACGAATACATATTACAGTTTCTACTTACAATCATCGGTAGATAATGTAGATGCCGGTTGTACAGAGCTGACTCTGCTGTTGCATTAATAACCAAATTTTCATGATGAATTTCATGATTTTATTTACTTTTTTGTTTAGGCGAAATGTAAATAACAACCTTTATGATTATTAGCCTATTTTCAGCTTTATATTTTGCTACATAAATTTCTCCAATAAAAAAGTAATAAAAAAACAAGTAATTAAAAAAGTAATAAAAAACTAAACTCCGAGCTGTGCACAGCCCCCCCCCCCCCAGTAGCTGAGAGGTTCTGATCTCGAAGCTGGTAGACGGGAGGTGCTGTGTTCGAACACAATCGCGCCCGTCGGCCTAATCGTTCGGAATTTTCGTGGTTTTCTTCGAGCCATGGATTTCCATGCGTAAATACGGGTTAGGTTCCCTTAGAAAGACCCCCACGAAGGGCACTTCCCCCCTGGGCCTATATCCCTCGTGCAGATAATTGGCCGTCAAAAATAAACCAACCAACCGAGCTGTGCACACAAGACTATTTCTGCCTCATTCAGCTATACTTAGTTCTTCAGTCGGAGTTTAATCCAGCGGCTGTTTCACTCCGGAGCCTAACGAATAGGATTTATTCATTGTCCAAGATAAAGTGTTTTCGATGCGTCTATATACTTTTTAACTTTAATAAATCACGGAAAAAGTGCTGCATGTCTAAAATTAAATAAATAAAATGTAAACTTTCCTTGAAAAATATATAGAAAATTATATCTGCTACTCTGACATTTTATTGTACTATTTATAATCATAAATCATGAATCGCAAAGGAAATCCGACAGCTCTGAGAATATGTGCCGCATTCGTGCTTTGAATCTTATTCAGAAGCGCAAATCCGGAAAATTATGACGCTAAGCGAGAGGATTTTATAAAAGAAGAGAAGACTGTAGGAAAAGGGAAAGCGACATTTTGAGCTAAATTAATATTTCTTTTATTTAAAAGGGTGCATTTTGTGGCTCATAATTGAATTATAAAAACTTTGTAAAAAAAAAAGGATAACTAAGAAAATAAGTATTTGTAGTTAAGTAAATGACGGTTTTATTCCAGAAAAAAAAAAGAACTTTTTTTCCTAAAATAGAGGAAACTGCTAATAAATTACATATAATCTATAGGTTTAAAAGTTTAAAAATTCATGTATTTACTAATTACAATGTTAGTGTAAATATTTCTAAAATATGTCTTGTTTAAAAAAAAATGTAAACTATACATTTCCTCTATTTAGAAAATACGATGTTTTCTAACTGCATTCTAATTATATTTTGCATAAAAAATGCTGCAAGAAAGAAAAGATGTTTAAACTGCTATTTTGACCGACAACTTTAAATATCACTTAAAATATTTCTTCGATTTAAATACTGTCTGCTTGAACCCGTTTTTGTACAATTTACCTATAAAACTACCAATTTTTAGATTTTTATATCCAATAGTTTTTTTGTTTTTTTTAATATTAGCCGAGAAACACGTCCGGTCAAAAAAGTCATCTCACAAAAAAGCCATTTACTTTGGTGACAGCTGTAGTTATTTTTTTTTTAGAATACAAAGATTGTACAAATACAGATAGTAATTTTACAATAACATACTTTTTTATAATTGTGTGAATATCTTAAAACATTTGAGAGTGTTCATATTAGATTCGTGATATTTAATAAAAATTTCTTTTGTTTCATCATTATCATTATCTTTTATTAGTATTTTGCTAACGTTTTTAAAGAGACAGTCCAATCATGTAAAGTACTTATAGTAAATATGAAACAGTATTACGTAAGTTTTCTTTCATATTCATTTTTTTTAATTTAAAGTTTTATTTGAGAAAAGCTCTTTTAAAAAGAAAGAAAAAATCCAGAAATAAAAATAACACCAGTTTTTTTATTTTTTTTAAATGAAAAACTTAAAATAAACTGTGTTGTAAACGTTTAAAGCAATCAATCAAACAAACAAACAAAAAACCCTCGTGAAAATCTAAACTATTTATCGGCTTTTTAAAGTATGAGCTAAATTCATACATACAATGAATTAGGATTTTTTTTTTTTTTTTTTTGGAACACGAGCATTGAAATCCATTACAATAAAATGACAGTGTTAACGGTTAGCATGATCATATTATCACAATAACATTCTGTTTCTTCAAATACCATTTTATTACTTGAATTTCAAATTAACAAAATATATTATGAATCTATAACCTTCCTACATGCTAGAAAAAATGCATTGGAATCGATTTTATAAATTAAGATCATTAAAAATAGTATGGCTTACATTTGACGAATAGACCCCATCAGTGGTCGAGAGGTTCTGCTGTCGAAGCTGGTAGACGTGGGATGCTGATTTTGAACCCAATCGCAACCGTCGGTCTAATCATTCGGAATTTTCGTGGTTTTCTTCGAACATTGGATTCCCATTCGTAAATACGGGTTAAGTTCCCTTAGAAATACCCCCACGAAAGGCACTTTCCCATCGCTCTTGTATCCCTCGAGTAGATAATCGGTCGTCAAAAATCAAACCAATCATTTCACGAACAGACATATTACGTTATTTATATTCTTAAATGGAGCATGGCATCACCAAAAAAAAAAAAAAAAAAAAAAAAAATGCGAAGCCCTGTGTTACAAAAATCTACATTTCTTTTTACTAACAATTTATTAAATTATAAAAAGGATTTATTGAAATAAAACATCTCTGTAATGTTTGTTTCTTTATCGTTTGCTTTGAGATAACGAGAACAATGGAAATAGAAATTATTAACATTAAATGCCTTACTATATTTTTCTATTTTTTTTTTTTCTAATATAAGTGCAAAATTTAGATATCATTTTAAGTCCACCTGCATGTAACCAATTGTAGCAAAAGTAGTTTCTTGAAAACAAGTAATAAAATGTAACATTTCGTTAAAATATGTACCGAGTTATATGTGGAAAACTGACATTTTATTATCTTTAATATAATAAATCACGGATCTTAAATGTTATCCAACAGCTTTGAGATTACGCGCCGGATCTGTGCTATGAATCTCATCCAGAATCACAAATATAAAAAATAATGACGCTAAGCGAGAGGATTTTACAAAGAAAGATATACGAGAAAAACGGGAAGAGACATTTAGAGAGAACACTTGGCAACTTATCAAGAAAATATTATGTTTTAATATTCAGAGAATATATTGAACGGAGAATGAGATATGTGCATTTATAACAAAATACAGGGTGTCTATAAAAGATATGACGCATTTTGATATTTAATAATCAATAAAATAATGGAGATTGATTAAAATTAATAACATTATTGGTTAGATAGATTCAAAAAGTTTTATGACCCTTGTCTCTGAATTTCCACATGTGCGCCCTTCATCGCAAGGAGCAAAGCAAGATATAAGGAAAGGGCAGCTGACGTCACTGTTGGTCGAATTACTGTTGGTCAGCAAGCAAAACCTCTTCATTCATTATTACTCCTACTATACACATGAACTCCGGGAATGTGATTGGTCTTTAACAGATTGATTTAGCAGATCTATGATATGATTGGTCTACGTTGTCAAGCGTGTTTCCTACAATGGTCGCTAAGATAAAAATGTAGTAGTAAATTGGTTGACGGAAGTGTTTGTTTGTAAACATGCCCTTTCCTTATAAGTGTCCTATCTTAAATCAGAGAAGTAACCGCAAGATTAAAGGCGAGGCCACATCAATCAAGGTCACTCGCCACGGGGTTGAACTACAGAAACATGTATGTTTTCTTCTTAATGGATAATCTATTAATTGTACTTTTGTGAAATACCTGCGCAAGTGCAAACGTCGTGTTTTCATTCGTTTGTTGTATTTTCATTCTGACAGTATAGAATATTCTATTAATTTTTATTCGTGATTATTTAATTTATTTATTATAGTTAATTATTTAAATAAAAAAAGTTCTTTTTAGAACAGATAATATTTGTTAAAATGGCAAAATATTGGCCATCGAATTACTGCAGTTTTCGAAAATCGTAAGAAACTCCTTTTTGTGATAGAGTGCATCTCTGTCCTTTTCCAAAGAGTAAAACAAGTTAGTTACCTGTTTTTATTTAATTTATATAAAAAAGATAAAATATTATTTAATATGTTTCATCAAACGCTGCTGATTTAAATACGCTCGATTTATTTTTATTTATTTATTTATTTATTTTTTAATGTAATGAAAAATGACGCCCAAAAATTAGTAAGTAATTAACATGTAAATATAGAATTTTGTAGTCTTATTTTTTACTCAATACTTGACGTGCTAAAGTTATACAAAAATAATATACACGGTGGTATCCCCGATAATAATGCAATGTTTATAAATGTTTAGAACATGTATAGATTTTAATTATAAATAAAATATTCAATTTTAAGTCATTTTTTTCATTTATACAGCGCAGATGATAACTTTCCAATATACTCTTGGTCGTATTACACTCATGTTATCATGGAAGACGGTAGTATTTCGAGTGACGCAGCCTTAAGCCTAAAACCGTATCATATCGTATCGTTAAAATCGTATCGTATCGTATCATAGAATTCGTAGATGGTGGAACTCATATATACAGCTAACTCGACATCAAAGAAAATGCGAAAAGCCGCCTTTTAATAACTCAGCAGATATACGTCTTATTGTTCTGAATTTTCTAGAACAGTCTTATATCTGCAGTCTAATCGTATACTGAAATTTTTACATTTCTACGTGCAGTATATTTTGAGATCTAAATAGTCATTTTTAAAGTGAAAACGTTGGTATAATATCGAGGAAGTTCCTAATTTGAAAATCTCGAAAACGGTTCTAACGATTATTTTTAAATTGATACATAATATAAATGTGATTAAGGCGAGGTGAATAACACTTTTCTTTTTTCTGGGAAAACTCTCGTTCGTTAAATAATTCGATTTTTTTTCTCTCGAAAATGACACGGGCGATTTTTTAAAAATCAAATAAATATGTTTCAGATGAACCAAATAACAATTTACTTGTTTCCAGCAAGACTCTTGTTCGTTTTATAATGCGCATGAAAAATCGGACTATATTTCTTCGCCATTCTATGGAAATTTCACCGAAAATGCATGACACTGTATTCATACACATGCTTTCTTTTTAACCACTTTTGGGGAGAAAAATTTTGTCTTCCCACGGCTGAGTGGTTGAGGGCCATCGTCTACTGACCTTAACATAGGCAGTTCGATACTCGTTGGTGCGTGTGAAGTTTTTTTTTTTTTTTAAAGTCTGTTAGTTGACCATTATTCTCAGTTCCTTTGTAATTTTTTAATTGCTATTAAGTTAAATAAAATTACAATTATAATGACGCCAATTTGATGATGATTATTTCTTGGCAATTTTTCAACAATAAAAATATTACCATAAATTTTATAAATATATTTAATTTCAATCACTTTACAAAAAATATACATTAATACAGTAAACTCTGTGTAAGGCGGAATCGATCGGGACCAAGAAAATTTTCCGCAATAGACAATATTCCGCCTTAGACAAATTTTACTCTATGTCTATGGATTCGTAGGGACTTGAAATTCTTTCCGAGTTAGACAGATTTCCGTCTTACACAGAGTCCGCCTTACAGAGAGTTTACTGTAATTATTATTTGAATATAAATCACACGATCAGAAACGTAAAAAAATAATTCATTTCAGCTCTTCTTTTTATAATATCATTTTTTATTATTATGACGGTCAATCAATATATAATCACTGACATCCATAATATTATTATTATTATAATTATTATTTTCCTTGCATAAAAACTATTGTGATGTAATAATTATTTTATAATAAATAATTTAGTTGAAATGTTTTATTTATAAATAACAATGAAGTTTTACATAATAAGCATATCAGAATTCTGGTGTCGCCATCTTTTGACGCAATTGCGTACCACATTTCAGGGTCGTACTGGCATAACTGAGAGGGCGGTTGCAAAATGGATAAAAAGGGCGCCGATTGCCTTACAAAAGGGCGCAAATGCTTATATATACATACATACACATACTATATAAATTATGTATAAAAAATCACTTTAAAAATATATACGAGTATATTGCTATAGCGAAAACTTTATTCCTAAAATAATTATGTCACCCAAATTAGTATTTTACACTATAGAAATGTAATATGCACAAAAATAGTTCCCCGCAAGGCATTGCAGTTAAAAAAAAAATCTGATGTTAGACCAGTGTTGCCAATTTAGAGGTATTTTTTTCCTCCACACTTTTCTAAGAAAGCTATCTCTGTTTTCGAATTTCGCTCACCTTATCTAATGAGTTAATTCAAACTTTACCCCGAATATTTGAATAAAAATCTCCATACGATTATCTCCAAATGGAAAATAAAATATTAAAATAAAACAAACAAAAACAATTTCGTTGGGTCAAAACTCAAAAGTGCAAAACATTATTTAATACAATTCAATAATATTTTATATAATACAATCTCTAGAATACAAATACTAATTATGGTGTATAAAATTTCAGGAAAGTTATTTTTGTTTAGTTCAAGAGTGACGTCTGTTTTACGTGAATTATTTTTAAAATATGTTTTATTTCTTTATTTTTTCAACATTCAAAAGATATCACAGATTTTTTTTTTAAATTATGGCCATTTTTTTTTTCCATTCTGATCAGAAACAAAATTATGACCATTTTTTTTTTCCTTTTCTGACCAGAAAATCAGAGTTCTAACTTTTTACGACAGCTCTTTCATCTTCACCTAACACTTCATTTATAACGGTTGTTTCAAAATAATGGATGGCACCAGTCCATCAGTTCAGAAGAAAATGATCCATTCCAAAGGTATAAGTTCGATTGAAAAAAACTATTTAATACTTTGAGCAGAAAGAAGAGGCTACACCTGCAATTTTTATGACACTAATAGAATCCCATAGCTGCCAATGTGTACGGTTTAGTTACCTCTAAAATTTAACACAAATTTTTGCCATATTTAATCGTTGACAATTGTTAGACTTTTTAAACTGAAATTACGGAAGTGACAGCCGATTGTTCCCTTGCGACGACATTCCTCTGACTTCAACTCGTAAAACTTGGCTAAAAGTGCTATCTTTGACAACATTTTCTGAATGAATCTTTGCCTTTATAAGAAAATGGGAAACTAATTTCCTGGTATCTGAACAAAATGGGCAAATTTTATATTTTTACGAATATTAATGCAAATTTTTTATATTTACGAATGAAAATGACTTCGCGAAAGTATCAGAAAAGTAGTTAGTTTGGATTTGGGAATAGCTTTCAATATAAAAAATTCTCATAACGAGGATGTGATCGCCCCCCACCCCAAAAAAAGAAATCCATGACCCCCTCTAAATGATGAGCTGAATCCGTCCTTGGCTTTGTCGAATATTGATTGATTAAAATCTCGGAAACGGGATCGAAAAAAAAATCCGCTTTACACAGGATCCTTATGCCATATCATCTTTAGATTCTTCTATGTTTTGTCATACGCCAGACAGAATGATTTTAACAATACCGTGCAAAACACAGATGCGAGAAAAATCGACAAACAAAATCTTCATTTGGCGCCCGGGGCACATGCCCCCTCTGCCCCCCTTAATTTCGGCCCTGCTTTCAAATCAGCAAACTTACAAAGGCTGTGCCCAATAATGGAGTTGTTTCTGTTTTTCAAAGATCTTGTTCTTTTTTACCGCGATTCATGTGTGTACGCAGGGTAGGGGGGGGGGGGGGCAGAAAATCTTTGGAAAAGTAATACATTCTTTAAAAGTATTACGCTGAATGTAATTATTTTGAAAAGTAGTAGTAGTTGAATTTTATTGCATGATAGTTTTGTTTTAAAGGTTTTCATTAAATTTCATTGTAACTGCTGGCTGAAAATACCAATTATTTTTTATTGCCCACCAGAAACTTTTTAATCGAACTGTCTTTTATATTTTTTGAGAAAAACAAAAGATCTTTCAGAAAAGGCTGCCGAATGTGGCGTTTTGAACCGAATTTCCGGACGCGACAGTGGAGGAAGAGAAAGAAAACTGTTGTCATGAGACAACAATCAATTTTAACTCAAGATGTAACTAATTTAAAGAACAGAATCTATTGTATTGCAAATTACTTCAATAACCAAGCCTGCAAGTCTCATTCTTTTATGTGGAGTTTCGCCGAATATTCGGTTTCATTTTCGTTTTCAGCCCAAAATCCTACTTTCGGCGAAAATACTGCCGTATATTCGGTATTACTATAACTGCCCCTCCCTAGCCTCCCCCAAACGGCACTCCCATCCAAAGAGCCGTACATCATGGAAGACGGTAGTATTTCGAGTGACGCAGCCTTAAGCCTAAAATCGTATCGTATCGTATCGTTAAAATCGTATCGTATCGTATCATAGAATTCGTAGATGGCGGATCTCGCATATACAGCTAACTCGACATCAAAGAAAACGCGAAAAGCCGCCTTTTAATAACTCAGCAGATATATGTCTTATTGTTCTGAATTTTCTAGAACAGTCTTATATCTGCAGTCTAATCGTATACTGAAATTTTTGCATTTCTACGTGCAGTATATTTTGAGATCTAAATAGTCATTTTTAAAGTGAAAATGTTGGTATAATATCGAGGAAGTTCCTAATTTGAAAATCTCGAAAACGGTTCTAACGATTATTTTTAAATTGATACATAATATAAATGTGATTAAGGCGAGGTGAATAACACTTTTCTTTTTTCTGGGAAAACTCTCGTTCGTTAAATAATTCGATTTTTTTTTCTCTCGAAAATGACACGGGCGATTTTTTAAAAATCAAATAAATATGTTTCAGATGAACCAAATAACAATTTACTTGTTTCCAGCAAGACTCTTGTTCGTTTTATAATGCGCATGAAAAATCGGACTATATTTCTTCGCCATTCTATGGAAATTTCACCGAAAATGCATGACACTGTATTCATACACATGCTTTCTTTTTAACCACTTTTGGGGAGAAAAATTTTGTCTTCCCACGGCTGAGTGGTTGAGGGCCATCGTCTACTGATCTTAACATAGGCAGTTCGATACTCGTTGGTGCGTGTGAAGTTTTTTTTTTTTTTAAAGTCTGTTAGTTGACCATTATTCTCAGTTCCTTTGTAATTTTTTAATTGCTATTAAGTTAAATAAAATTACAATTATAATGACGCCAATTTGATGATGATTATTTCTTGGCAAGTTTTCAACAATAAAAATATTACCATAAATTTTATAAATATATTTAATTTCAATCACTTTACAAAAAATATACATTAATAATTATTATTTGAATATAAATCACACGATCAGAAACGTAAAAAAATAATTCATTTCAGCTCTTCTTTTTATAATATCATTTTTTATTATTATGACGGTCAATCAATATATAATCACTGACATCCATAATATTATTATTATTATAATTATTATTTTCCTTGCATAAAAACTATTGTGATGTAATAATTATTTTATAATAAATAATTTAGTTGAAATGTTTTATTTATAAATAACAATGAAGTTTTACATAATAAGCATATCAGAAATCTAGTGTCGCCATCTTTTGACGCAATTGCGTACTACATTTTGTCTCTTATTCGGAAAAAAAAGAAAAAACTAACGCTTTTCACCGCTTTGAAAGAATCTCTTGTGACTAGAGGTCTATTTCGCAAATATTAAGAAAATTACTGCATACAAAAATATTAAAATGGGTAGTATTATAGAGAAATGTTTGATAAAAACGTTGAAGTAGACAGTTTTTAAATCGAAGAATTATTTTAAGAGATATTTAATGTTAAATCTGGATAAAATTGTCTCATTAAAAAAGTCTCATAGGAAAAAAAAATATACATGGGAATTTAATCATTTTCATTCAATTTAATCATTCAATAGAAACTCGAAGTTTGCAGAGTGTATTTTTTATTTTTAACTTGCCTAATTTTTTGACGGTTCATTTCAATTTTAAATTAAAATTTTCAGAATTTCCAGAGATATTTTTTACATATTTTAGAAAAGGTTATTTTAAATTGTTGCCAATTGTTAAAACAGCGCAAAGAATAATATATCCTTTAAATTAAAAATTTATTCACACGTGACTATTATAAACAGAAAAAAATCCTTTTAAATTAGAATTAAATGATAACGTGTTAAAAGCAGGAAAATATTAAACATTACGTCATGAAAATTGTTTTTACACATGTTTACTTAAAATGAAAGAAAATTATAAAATAATCAATTATTTTCAAATTAGAATTAAATGATTACGCATTAAAAGCAGGAAAACATTGAAAATTACGTCATAAAAATTATATTTACACGTGAATATTAAAAGAAAAAGAAAATTTTTAAATAATAAATTCATTGATATGTGTTAAAAGTCGTAAATGGAGGAAATTACGTCATATTGGCCAAAGTGGCCAAATAATAATATTGCAAAACAGTTTAAATTAAAAAATATATTTATATGAGAGATTTATTTCAAATTTCGAGATGATATTTTTAACTATAGTTGCCAATTTTAAGGTAGCGCAAATAACAATATTATCTTTCTAATAATAAAAATATTTTCAGTTGAATGTTACAAAGAGAAAGGAAAGTTTGGTGAAAATTATGTCAGATTTAAAACGTTACATTTAAAATCTCTTATTTAAAATCATTTTCTTATAGCGTTGTTAAAAAATACCATAAAGCAAACACTCTGTTGACTTAGTTCCTTTTATATTTGGTAATTTTCAAATGTTTAACTAATCTTATTTAATCAAGCACGGAAACAGCAACTAACATCAACTGATTCGGTCTTGAAATCCCTCAGTAAAAGGGAAACCCGTTTACAGTAAGATCGCCATTGATTTTTTAATTACACAGAGCAGCCTCGATTATCCGAGCTAATTGGGACTGTTAGTAAATCGGAATCGGAAATCTCGGTTAATAGAAACTGTGTGTAAAAACTCGCCGTGCTTGCGAATTTAACATCTCTTTTAAAAAAATATATAGAACGTTTTTTAAATAATAAAAATAAATATATGTAAAGTTCTGTTTCACAGCTTAACAAATTTAAAAAGAAAATCAACTACCAGTAGTAAATTTTAAATGCAAATTGAAAAATTTACGAAAGTTCACACAGCCACTGGAAACAAAGCATTGTTCGCTATTGACTTCTCAGGGTCCAGTGTTTCTTTGGAGCTGGGTGCTTTTGGGGGCAGAAGGGCCTGTATAGCACGGACAGTGAGCTAAAGAGTGTGGTTATTTTTAAGGCTCATTCAAAAGGAAAAAAAAATCAGACTTTGTTATCGGCTCGGTTAACAGAAACCTCGATTAATCGAAGCTCGGTTAATCCAGGTTCTACTATAATTCAATCTTCCGTAATCTTTTTAAAGCAGATCAAACTAATGGACTTTAGCACAAAGTCACATAGCTGATAACTGCCATGCTTGTTGGCCACCTTTTTTTCAAAAAGTTTGCTTCACCTTGTTCAATTAATGAGATATCTCCGATAAAATAAGTCGCATTTTCCCGTTCTAAAATACTGGTATCCAAAAATCGTAGCATGTAACTGACACTACAAGTACTCATGGAACTAGACTATTTTAAGTCTGATTTTTATTATAGACTATATAAAATTATTAAAAATATATATTATGATAGGAACTAGCGGGCTTCGTCCGCTATTTACGTTACGGATATAAAAATCATGTTTTTTTTTTTTTTTTTAGGGAAAAAGAAATAAAAATCTATTTGACAATAGGTTTATAAAGTCACATTTTGTATTTGTTATATTTCCGGGGATGAGGAGGGGGGGGGGACTATTTTGATTAAATATCGCAATTAGTCCACATGGCAGATATAATTATGATAGACACTAGTGGGCTTCGCCCCTCTATGGCGCCTTATGGGTCCAGCTTCCATAACTCAGAAACCACCTTTCGGACATCAATGCAACAGATTCCAAACGTTATAATTAACTTAATAATCACCCTATATAGCATTAAAGTAAGTTTATGAGCACTGCATACTATTTTTTTATCGTAATTTCTGAAGAGAAAAAATTATTTCGGTTCCATTCTTAGGTACTGGTCTGAAAAATTTTGAAAAAGGGGGGAAGGAGGGGACATGAGACTGCTGTTTGTGAAACAACACAACGGGGTCTGGCTTATTCAACTTGGTTTTTGGTGACTTCAATTGGAAGGTGGTTTGTTTAAAAGAATGCGTTCCCTGCCCCATGAAAATTGGAACTATTGGTGCACCATCTATGTAAGGATTTAATAATTATAAATTAACATTTTGGATTTATTAATATAAGGATAAAGTGTTTTTAAAGGAATATCAAATGAAACCCTCTGTGCGATCTGCGATTATACTTACCCACTTGTTTTTATATACAAACTGCTATAAGGAAAATTGTAATAAAATAGTAAAAATTAAATCTGCATTAAATTCCATAAGTATCTTTTTTTTAATCATTTTATCACTAACCTCAAAAAAGTAATGATATCAATGCAAAAACCCTTGACGGGTTAAAAGTTTCTGACGCAGCACTTTATCTTATGCTCTAAGAATTTTAAATATGGAACTTAAAAATACTGATATCAAATTTTGAGTGACGTTATGCTATTTCTTAAAAAATATATTTGTATTTATTTCATCATTTTATTTTTGTTTTATTTATAATCGCATGTGCAAAAGTTATGTTCAACATGAAAAGCTGCATAAAATTTTATTTGCTGTTGCTTTATCATTTACATCTCTCATAAATTCAAAATATGAGTTTTAAAAGATATAATATAAAATTTAAGTGACGCCTTGATGTGACTTTAAAAGGTTTGTTTTAAAATTCAATTTAAATTATTTTTGACTTGGTTAAAATATTTTTTTACATCTACACAATACTTTTAATTTTCCAATTCACTGTTAAATATATCACTTTCATTGAATCTATACTATGCATTGAAATGTATTTATTTCAATAAATTGATTTATCTTTTGTGTCACGCTATTCAAAATTGTGAGTAAGATTTATGTAAATGGTTTCTTTGCGTCATTGTGTCCAAACTACATGAAATGTATGAAAAAGGATAGTTTGACGCAAATAAACCATTTACATAAATCTTACTCCCAATTTTGAATAGCGTGACACAAAAGATAAATCAATTTATTGAAATAAATACATTTCAATGCATAGTATAGATTCAATGAAAGTGATATATTTAACAGTGAATTGGAAAATTAAAAGTATTGTGTAGATGTAAAAAAATATTTTAACCAAGTCAAAAATAATTTAAATTGAATTTTAAAACAAACCTTTTAAAGTCACATCAAGGCGTCACTTAAATTTTATATCATATCTTTTAAAACTCATATTTTGAATTTATGAGAGATGTAAATGATAAAGCAACGGCGAATAAAATTTTATGCAGCTTTTCATGTTGAACATAACTTTTGCACATGCGATTATAAATAAAACAAAAATAAAATGATGAAATAAATACAAATATATTTTTTAAGAAATAGCATAACGTCACTCAAAATTTGATATCAGTATTTTTAAGTTCCATATTTAAAATTCTTAGAGCATAAGATAAAGTGCTGCGTCAGAAACTTTTAACCCGTCAAGGGTTTTTGCATTGATTTAACTTACAAATATTTCATTCATTTCATTTAAAACTCATTTCGTTTTATATTCGGAATCACTTTAATTTAAAATGCATGCATTAAATGTTGTACTATTAAACGAGCAAGTATTGCTCATTTATTTGTTTAAATATTTTGCAAATCTAGACAATAGCTTCAATAATTTTCCTAAAATCATCAGAATAGATTTTTTTTTTTTTTTTTTGAGACGGACAAAGCCATTTAGAGAATTCCTGTTAAAAATTCGATCACGAATTTCAAAATGTCATTCACTCACAGCAGATGAATCTTGTTTACTAGATTTATTGCAAAATATTTTTGTTACAGTTTGTTTTGATAAAAATATGTGTATTTAAAAAATAGTCGCAATTTCATTTCAGTTTCAGGACAAAATCAATAATGTTTTCCTAACATTAGTGCTTTTTCTACCGAAATTAAAATGATATTGTGACTATTTTTTTAATGTACATAATTTTATCAAAACAAGCTATAACAAAAACATTTAGCAATAAATCTGGTAAACAAGATTCATTTCCCATAAGTGAGTAAAGATTCAGAAAATATGTGCAAGAGATGCGCACATAGTAGATATTCTGTCATACATTATATCATACTAAAAACTCGCGTATTTGCATTATCAACCCCGTCCACAAGAGGCGCAGCTTTGTCAATTTACGCCATATTTCAGCATTTACATTGTACGCTTAATATGTATGCAGTTTTGCGCAAGGAGAATATCAAAAGACGGTAATCGATTTCACGTCATATACGGACAAGAATATCGGTATCCACCGCGGCTATTGCGGTTGTAATCATGGGCTTTAGGTCATCAATGTTCGACACTTTCCTCCTGTAAACGATACCGTTTCCAAATCCCCAGAGGAAAAAGTCCAGTGGCATTATATCGGGTGATCTGGGTGGCGGTGAATTAAGCTTGCAGCCGAATCGGTCGTCTGATGGCTTCAGATCCCCGAGCCCAAGATTAAATTTAATAACATTATTGGTTAGATAGATTCAAAAAGTTTTATGACCCTTGTCAATGAATTTCCACATGTGCACCCTTCGTCACAAGAAAATCAAAAGATGGTAGTCGGTTTCACATCAGACACGGACAAAAATGTCGGTATTCACAGCGGCTATTGCGGTTGTGATCCTGGCCTTTAGGTCATCAATGTTCGACACTTTTCTCCTGTAAACGATACCCTTTACAAATCCTCAAAGGAAAAAGTCCAGCGGCGTTATATCAGGTGATCTGGTTGGCCAAGAAATTAAACTTGAAGCCGAATCTGTCATCTGATGGCTTCAGGACCTCGAGTTGAACCTTTCCTGATTTTCGATGCATTAAATTTATTGAATTTTAATTTTAAATTTGTCCAGTGACGCCTTTTTAATTTTCTTCTTTTTTCCATCAAGTATCGCAAATGGTATAGGGATTTCAGTTGGGCATGCGGAAAGTCGCGCTCCGCGGATAAATTCTGACAATAGAAGAAAATATATGATTTATTATATGCATAAATTCCATAGATTTATTTATAGCTTCATTATTTATGAATTATTAAACATTAAAATGTGCTAGAAGTTTTATTGACATCCTGTATATTTAACTGCGTTTTTCAAAAGATGGCATTTTTTTTTCAACTTAGTAGCTAACAGTGTGGGACAACTTATGTAAAAATATTATGGAAGTTCTAGGAAATATCCTCGATATGTTCAATTCAATTACTGGAATTCAATGTGGAATTCAATTCATTTCTGACACATTCTTCTTATTTATTTTTCATCTACATGCATTTGCAAGTAAATTTTTATTGGGAAGTTGGAAAGTGTGAGTTTTAGAAGGTTCTTTACGTGGCAGAAATAAAAAAACAAGTCGTATGCTGCTTTTTAAATAAGTTGAAAAACTGTCTGAAATAAACTACTTGAACGAATATTTTCACAGCATGAATTCGTTCAGAGATTAAGCAATACGCTATAAGGAGTTACTTTGATTACTTTGTACTTCATTATGGAGTTTTGCCCCCTACGAGTTATGCTCTTCACACTCAGTGCAGACCCCGCACGCTCTAAAACAAGCTAATTTCCTTTTCTTTAAACATATTACTTAATTAAGGAAGATTAAATAATATTATCAAAACCAGTGTGCTATCTTCTGCAATTGGGTTCCCATTCATTTCCCTTTGACTAAAGAATTCTTTGGTTTCCAAGTCTGCATACACCGTTGTCTCGACAATGGTAGTTGCTTTCTTGATTAATTAAGAAAGATATATTTAAAAATTAGCAGTTATATTTAAAAATTAGCTTGTATAAATGGTTAAGAAAAATATTTTGTTGCCTCCCGGACTTTTATAAAGTTTAGAAAAAAAGTTTTATTTTATATACTATAACCCCTTTTAAGATCTTTGAAGGTTTTTGATAAAATAGAATAGTTTTGATGGTTTCCCTTAATTAATAGGATCATATTTGATTGAAAAAAATATATTTTTTTAAATACTCGATGTTAGGTTATGTTAAGAGAGGATCCTTTCAATCCTGTGGCTGTATGCTCGACTTTAAATTGCACAAAAAGAGGAAATTGTTTTTTCTTTTTCTTTAAGATCCCCTACACAATTATGTAGGCCAAGTTTAAAAGGGATAAGAAAATCGTTTTGAATATGACATTCTAAATATAGTGTTTTAAATTTTAAGTAATTTTTACCATTAAATGGTTTTCGCACGGAATAGCTTAATTAAAAAATCTCTTTAACGAGCTATAAATAATACTTATAAATCATTGTTTTTTTTTTTTTTTTTTTTTTTTTTTTTTTTTTTTTTTATTCACCGGAAATATATTTTCAATTGAAAAGTATCTGTAAATATTATTGTTTGGGCTTTTAAAATACTGGAAACATTTGTTAAAGAACACCATTCCATATTATTATATATAAATTATCTATAAATTGAACTTCTCTTCAGATAATGAAATCTTGAAGAAAGAAAAAAAGAATTACACAAATTTTAAAAAATGCATTGCACACTACAATCTAGTTAAGTATATGCATAGGTTTAGGTCATATAAAACTTTTTAAACTGAACTATTTTGGCAAATTTCAACATTAAATCACGTTTAAAATAATTTTTCGATTTAAACAGTGCCTGCTTCAATGTATTTAGTTACGCTTCTCTACAAAACTGCCACTTTCCGTGGTTTTATATGCAATAGTCACAATAAATTCAATTACGACAGCAGCATTAGATATTACTTTTTTTAGAATATACAGATGAGTATTCTGCAACTATGTTAATCATACATTTCCCAAAACTTACAGATACTCAGATACTCAAAGTTTTTTTTTTTTTTTTTTTTTTTTTTTGCAAAAATGTGTATTTTTAAATTTATGTTTTAAAAATATATGAAATATAAAAAAATATGTGAAATGTAACATATACATTTTTTAACAGAAATCGATTTCTAAAAGCTTCAAATATGTGAATCTAAAATTACAATTGATTCCTTCAAGTAGTTTTTAAGACGCATCGGCATTGAAGTTTTTTTATCTATATTGTCATTTTTCAAATGTTAATTTTGTATATGAGGCATTCTCACAATTTTTAACTTTCAGGAATAAAAATCTGGTGAAATTAAACTTACTAAAATAACATTTTAAACTTATAGGCGAATGCCTTAATGATTCAAAATAAAGAAAAAATGGTCAGCAGCGAATTTTTTTTTATTTAACTGAGGTTTAAATTAAACTTGCGAGTTTACTTTTCCTTACCATTTTACTACTACATTTTTTTCTTCTAATTTTTTTCTCATAAACAATTTGCTATGTACCCACAGGACATTCAAATAAGAAATAATAACAATGCAGTATTTTTAGTACACAATTTTGGTATAACATTGTCTTTAAGAGATGTTAAAGAAGGGAGGGTAAGGAAAAAATTGGCGACGGTATAGGAAAAAAGGGACGGTAAGGAAAAAGAAGAATGGTAAGGATGGGATGGTAAGAAAAATTATCACCTATCTTTAGGCAAATCATGTTAAGACTAAGTTATGGCCACAATATTCATTGATTTTTGAAACATTTATTGACATTGGATTAAATAAAAAATAATAATAATTTACCTGAAAAAGTGCAGGAATAAACCTTGGGAACTGTAAGACTACCAATAAAGCCACGATCTTCAAATTAATATTTAAATGCTGCTTTAAATTCTGCAGTAAATTTCCTGTCAAAGAATTTTAGCCATTCTTTCTCTAGCATATTTCTGCATGAGAAAAATGTTGAAACAAGTTCTGTGGCTGCATCTGAAGCGATTTTCTATATAATTTTAGCAAGAGAGACGGTAAGGAATCTAAAAGCCAGGGACAGAGTTAAAAAAATAATAACAACCGTAAAAATGTATGTAGGTTAATTTTTTGCTAAATATTTATCTAAAACAACCGTCTCCCAGTCTTGGAAAAGAAGTATATCGAATTACTTTTATTGAAACAATTTTATAATGACAGCTCCAAACGTAAAAATCAGCATCAGGGACACGGGACAGTATAGGAATTTCGTGGTATATTTGGACCCCCAACATCGTCCAAAACATATTTATCTCGTTAATATTGTTATGCAATCAAACAATGGGATGTTTTTCAGTATAAGAAATAAAATATCCCCACGAATATGAAATAAAATAAAAATTATTATTCAGGGATTTAAAAGTCAAAACATTGTGAGAATGCCTCATATATCTTAAAGTTCTTCACAGAATGGTTTCCTGTTTTATATGTGAAAATAAACTTATCAAATAATTCAAACATTAAGTTCGTTACGATTTCAAAAGGAATTTTATGGATTTTTGGACAAAAGGAGATCTGAGAACTGTGATGAGCTTGTGAACAATTTGCTACTGAAGTATCAGAAGCTGAGGTGCAATATTTCCTTAAAAATTGACATTCTTCACTCTCATCTCGATATTGTTTTTCAGCAAACTGCGGTGTTATGAGTGACAAACATAGCTAATGGTTTCGCCAAGACATAGCGACAATGGCAAAAGGTTTTTTGATATTATTTTTAAATTAATATTTTCATGTAAAAAGATTTTTAAAAAAAACTAAATAATTTGATGGTTTTCTATTTTAAATAAATAGTTTATGTTCTTCGATATTTAACTTAAAATCATAATTTTTCACACTAGCTTTTTTGCTACACTGAGAGCTAACATTAAAATTTTAGTGGTTAATTCATGTTCTGTGACTCCAAATTAGTATAAAAATGTATTGTTTATTTATTAAAATGTATTGTTAAGGCAAAAAAAAGTTTTATTTTGTAGATTAGTGTAATTATTGGGCTGTTTATTTCGTAAATATATTAATATTATACATTTGAATATGTTATAACTTGGTTTTTGCAAACAATGTTTGAAGAAATTTAAATATTTGAAATGTATTTAATATGCTTCGAAATGTACAATTTTTAACACTTCAAGCTGATGACTTAGTTTCTACTGTAAGCATGGACATGCATTAAAAATAATAATAATAATAATAAGATATGTGTATGCAAAAATGCATAACTCCTAACAATTATGTGGTGCATTTATATGAACTCTTATTAAGCAAAGTTAAGAACAGAATTTAATTATAAAATAAAAGCATTTCTATAAATTATAAAAAAAGTGTGAGAAATTTTTAAACAGACATTTAAAATTTGCATTTTCACTTACGTAATCGTTTGATTATTGAACAAAACTTATGATTAAATTTATTTTTAACTAAATGTTATTCTCTTTAAAAGGGACAAGATTTTCTTTTTTTTAATTATTATTATTTATCGTTTTCATTTGAATTTAAAATAATGCTACATTAAAAATTTAAAATGAAAGATTGTAATTATAGGCGACATATTTCCTCTTCAAATTATGTTTTCAAATTATGCTAGTCGTTTGAAAATTGATGTCAGTAACGCTACAAAAAATCAATTATTTTTTAACTACCATGTAGTTAGTATTATTTGAATTTATTATAGGAATAAAAAAGAACACCGATATTATATTTTATTGAAAGAAAATTATTAATTTATTACATTTTTAGAGCTTGATATGTTATTTTTTAATTTAAAATTTAATAATGTACGTATTATGAAACTTTTGAGACGAATAACGCTGACATTATTGATTTAAATAAAATAATTACGTAATGAATACGATACCTTATTTTATTTCCTTGCCCTACAATATTTTTAATTGCATTTTATGATGTTCCGAATCCATTTATATAGTATTAAGTGTATTTCATATAATTAAAATTTTAGATTGAAAAATATAAAAAAAAAACCTTCTAATTTCAAAAAATTAAAATCGCAGTGTAAAATTTAATTAATTTTCAGCATTGATTTCCATTAGATTTTAACAGTGCTATATAATATCTAAATCATTATGCAATGCTGAGATTCAGTTTCAAACTTAGTCCAAAGGCTAAGTAAATGAAATGTATTATGAATTTTAACATTTGTTATTTTTAATGTTTTAATGGAATAGAGTCAAGACCTTGCTGCATTTTAATTGTAAAAATTGAATGAAAATCTTCAGTCGCTACTTGCAAGGTTTTCATTAATTCTGTTTCACTGAAATTAATTTCCTCTTAGTAAGGGTAATAAAAATGTAATAAAAAACAACTCGTTGTAAATGATCCCGCCAAGCCACAATCCTAAAACGTCAGTCATAAAAAAGAAGTGATATCACATAAAAAGAAGCGATCTAGAAGTGCATACTCGGAGTGGCGTGTAAAAATCTATCATTAATCACAATGTTTCCAATGGACTCGGAGTGAGATACAGTATGTGAAAACTACTTGGCGACCTGCAGACTTTTATAATGTTTGTTCTTTCTGCACTTACATATGACTATTTGTTTGACAATTTTCTTATTGTATTATTGTGCAAAGTTGAAGCTCGTGGTGTTTACATACCCATTCTTATTTAACATCATGTGATCAATGTGTTCATTTTATTTACCATTATTTGAACGAGAAAGACCACTTTTAGGAGGTGGATTTTCTAAATAAACATGTAATAAACATTTTGAGTTTGTAAAATAATAATAAAAATAATGATCAATTAACAATGCACCTAATAATAGACGTTAACGGAACTGAGATATATTGCAGTAAAGCCTACGTAAACGGAATTGCACATGACAAGGGAAAAATCTGGTCTAGTAAGTCTTCTGTTACAATAGTATTATATAATATACCTTATGTTGGAAATACGACATTTTATGTTTAAGAATTAATTATGTCATAAACATGATCCATTTTACAAGTTTCCCCTTTAATTTTGAAGCAGTGTATTATCAAACGTATTTATGTAATTAAAAATTATGCTTAAAATATGGAAAAGTATAATTGTAATAATATATGATTACCACAATTACATACCATTTTCTGCTTGTCTTACAAATCTGTCTGATTTATTACAGATCTTCCTCCTACAAATATTTATAAGAGTGATATAATGAGAATTTAAAAATAATTTTTTCGACTTTCACAACTTTTCGAAATTGATATAGGTACAGCATATATTAAATATACGCCTGCATATCACCAAGCAGTTTTCACATACTGTACCTCACTCGATTCCTTTGGAAACATTTAGTGATAGATTTTTACACGGCACTCTGAGTATGCCCTTCTTTATCGCTTCGTTTTATATGATATCACTTCTTTTTTATGACTGATGTTTTAGGATTGTGACTTGGCGGGATCATTTACAACGAGTTGTTTTTGATTAGATATCCCTCCTTTTTGTAAGGTATTTCATTTGCATTATACATATTCCATTTTAATTCAGAAAAGAAAAGTTAAACGGAAGATGATAGAACTAAAAAGATAATTTAATAGTGGTGCTATAAACTTTTCAAAAGTATAATATATCTCTAGTAAGACATAATGTTGCACTTTTTAAAAATAATTTTAAACCATTTTATCGATCCTTACAAGTATCAGAAGAAATCCTTTATTTTTTAGAAATGATAAAATGTGTCGAACTAACCAGTAATATTTTTTGCTGTTGTTCTGTTAGCTGTAGTATGATTCATTAACTCAGCAAGGATTTTATCCCTATATCTTTTGAAAAACTGACTTAACATTTTCAAAATTAATATCATTTTGCACAAAATATGTAAAGACTTAAAAGCAGACTGAATAATGAGCCTTTGTTTTATCACCGGGTGTGCTTGATGTAATTAAAAAATAAAATTATTTTTTTTATTTCAGGAAATCCAACGTCCCTCCGATAACCGCGACAGAAACTCAGATTATCTGATTAAGCTTTTTTTATTCGTTTTAAATGTTTTCATTAGCTCTAACATTTGTTGGATTTTCTGTATTTTCAATGCATGTACTTTCCAAATTCCTAATTGTTTTTTACGTGTCAAACAAAACATACTAAGTCGAATGCTTTCCAAGTATTTTCTCATATATTTCGGATAATTCATACGATAAATAATAATTCATTTCAATAAAAGTTCAGAATTCAATATTTCGTCGTTATGAAAAGTTTTTCCCTAATTTTGGTCATATTTGTAAATTTTTAAGTAGCTCAGTTATCTGATTATTGTTTTCAATGTGTTTGTGTTGTTAAAATTGACTAAAAGGCATATTTATAGCATGTTACTATATGTCTCTAACATTTATGGCTTATTGATAGCATTCTTTAATTACCAAGTCCATAATAACAGAGTCGATTAATTTAATAAATCCCCTTATTAATCTTTTTAAATGAAAAGAAAAACGAAAAATTCTAATAAAAATGCCACAAATTTATTTGATATAAAATGATTCTAAAAAAATGAAAAAAAAAATTGCAATAAAAAAGACTAACTGCATTACCCATGTAAAATGATTTAAATTAAATGAATTGCAAATTCTGGAATGTTGAAAAAAATATTTCGGTATATGTGCGTTTTCGTATAAAAGCAATACAGAAGAGAACATTTTCCGGCTAATTTCAATAAGATAAACAGAAATCCTAATGTTCTATCGACATTATTTTCATGACTATAAGTACTCTGTGATTCACTGAAGTGCTTATATTATCTTTCTGAGCAAATTCTGTGGTTTCTCCTGAGTCGGTGTTTACCAAGAATCTTTCCCTAATCGAGGTCCATTGGCACGTGTGTATAATCTAGTTTCTGCTCAAATATCAGCAGGACATTCCGCGATGATTATTGTGGGCAGTACCTTCGTCAAAAAGCACTCCGATTTAGTGCAATATAAAATTTCATTTAATTGTTATCTAAATTTTGCGTGCAAAAATACCCATAGCATTGTAATTTTAAAAGTGTGTGTACTGAAATCTAGAAACCCCTTTAATAAAGTGGATAATAGAAACATCTTGCATAAAGTAGAAACCTGGATCGTTGAGATTTTAGATGAAAAAATTGAAATCATATTAATCTTTTAAGTAATATGATAAAATTTTCTAAAGATTGAAATAGTACAAATTGATTTCAATACATGTCACTCATTAAATATCCATTGGTTGTAATGTAATCAAGATCTCTTAAGTGACCTTGTAAACGAACCGTAAATGCTTCAATGTTGCCTTACTATAGGGAACTTAACTGGGTCGAATGCAATAACATCTACTGTATTAAAATCCGTGCGCGTAACTATCTATGAAACCTCAAAAACTCGGAAATCACAGACGCAGGGCTAAGAAATTTGGAACACAGGTTGCTGGTTGGGGCTATTGAAAGATTGGCGCCCAAGGGCGGCACTAGAGTGGGGTCCGGGGGCAAATGCCCCGCCGTCGGGCATACCTGGCCCCACCGTCGGGGTCAAGCAAGTCGTCAGGGAAAATATTTTGACTTGAATTTTGGCCCGGTCGGGTTGGGTACAGTTGGAGCTCATTTTTTTTCTTCGCAAATCGGATTGACTAAACTAATTCTTACGAATATGAATCGGTTTCTGAATGAATTTTGATTCTTGCAGATTGAGTTCAGCTATACCCATTTTTTCGAAAATAAAGATGTCCAAATTCCTTCAGATAATAATCTATATATTTCATACAGGGACGACTCTTTACATATTTTTTTTTCAACATAAAATATAAAATTTATACTGAAGTTATTATCATATGCTATTTTTTTAAACTACATTAAATTGTAGATCTATTTTCATTGATTGTGGATTTACGATAGGCTTGGTTAATAATACGGAATACGAAAATAATTTTGTCGGAGTTGGGTTCGATAGCAAGTACAGTGATGCATCGGGTCGGGCAAACTGAACCTGACCCGACTCGCGGTCGGGACGAGATCTGGTTGGACCTAATCTTTTGTTTTTGCGGGTCATATTCGAGTAAGGTTCACTTTAATTGTTTCAGGCTCGGGTCGGGTAATGATACTTACGGTTCTTGATTCGAGATAAATCGATCTCTCAAAAGAATTTACAAAATTTATTTTAAGATGCAAAATTATATATGTGAATATTAACGAGTACATGTATATTAAATTTTCCACTTACAAGTTAAAATTGATATTATAGGTATAATTGTAGACTACTTTTAAATAGTTGCATAACAATATGGATATGTATTCTTTTTTTCATCGCTTACGTTTGGGGATTGGTTGAGGTTGAAATATTTCGGGCGCAGTTCGAAATGTGGAGGATGAAATTTTTTTATCTATCTGAGATCCTGAGATTGCTTTTCGGGTGGAGCCCTGCATCGAGATGGGCAAACTGAACCCAACCCGACTGGTGGTTTGTGTCGGATCCGGCTAAAATGAATATTTTTTCAGATAAGTTCGGATTGACTTCTATTTTTCGATTATGGGTTAACTTTATTTTTTTCTGGCGGATGGATTCGATTCTACTTGATTTCTCAAAAGGTACTCCAAATTATATTTTATAATAAAAATCTATATAATTTCAATATCAACGAGTACATGTACAGATGTATTAATTTTTCTGCATAAAAAAGATAATTGATACTAGAGATATAACTGTAGGCTACTTTTCATTTACAATATGTATTTTTTTTCCATTTTGGGGTGGTATTGGGTTCGGATTGAAGCCTGCCAGTTTTGGGTCGCAGTTTGTTGAGTTCAGTTCGGACTCTTGGAGACCTATCTTAATACGTTGGCGGCTACGTTCTGGGAAGAGGGTTCCCCCCCCCCCTCCATTGCCTACCTGTATGACAAATGAATCAAACTTCATTTCGATTCTGTCGAAAAATAGCTTGCTTTGACTGTACTTGGATCCAGGTTATAAAAGAACTTTATTATTCACACTAGTCTTTATTTTTCGGCACATTGGAAGTAAAAAAAAAAAAAAAAACAACCCTCATACATGTTTTATTCGAAATAGTGATAGACAAAAAAATTAAAAATAGCCTCCAGTGGAACCCTTCTACCCCAACTGCTTGTTAAACGTATAAACTTCGGTCGAACCCTGAAATAAGATTAAAAATTAACCTCATAGGACATGACAATGGCCAACGGTCTAATTTTCTGAACAGCCTATGATGATGCAATCATCATATATTGTCTTTTTATTCTTTTTAAATTAATGTTTTCTTTTCCTTTCCATGTAT
The DNA here is from genome assembly GCA_963932465.1 of Maratus speciosus. Taxonomy (NCBI): domain Eukaryota; kingdom Metazoa; phylum Arthropoda; class Arachnida; order Araneae; family Salticidae; genus Maratus; species Maratus speciosus. The sequence continues at coordinate 175,938,625 of OZ010786.1, forward strand.
TCAGTCAATCATAACTGGATTTGTTAAAAAGTAATTTCAGGCTTATTTCTCGCCTCTTTCATGCGGAAGTAAAACATTAAATAATAAACATGTCTTTTTAACGAAATGATTCATTATCATTTTGATTTCACTATTTTATATCTGCAAGTCAACAGCTTAAGTTATACTTGATTTACGATAATTACATTTCTGTCATTTCGATATTAATTTAATACTAATCTATTTTAGTTACAATAATTATGTGGGTAATTTTTCTTTGCCTTGTTTATAAAAGGAAGCGATCATTTTTATTTAACAAGAGGATGTTATCCATTTCTTGCATTTTAACTCAGGCAATAAATTTAATCATAAAATTATATTTGACATCTATAATATAGATAAATTTTACGTATTGTTATTGTTTTGGTAGGGTTGCTTGAAGTTATTTTCCCGATTTTGGTCTTTATCAGTTTATTCGCCAATAATTTAAATTCTCTCCGATTGTTTTTCTATGCAACGGATAATTTGGCGTTTGCGTAACTCTCATATTGGCTTGGTATTCCAGTGGATGTGGCGTCTAAGTGGCGTGTAAGTGTATCATTTCGGCCTGATACTCTGACTGTATAAGTTCACGCTTTTTCTAAGCGGGCCACCCCATTAGTATATTATGTCAACATTTCTTCAATAACATCTTTATCTTTACTTTGCTGAATCTGTTCGCAGTCAATGGGTTGAGAGCTCAAAACAAAATGGGTTCTGTGAGACATCCCAATGTACTCCACTTTTACATCACCGGCCAAACTTTTAGTTTTAAATGTGTGAGTTATAATAACCTCACACAAATGGTGCCTTTTTTTACTGCGAACGTTTTTTTTTTAACTTTTAATACAATGGGGTGGTGCCAAAGTTTCGATGCTGCTAGCGTCCTCTTCTCCAGTTTTGTGATGGTCCCGATGCTGTTGTCCTGCGATCCTGATTGTCCCGAAAGTTTCCTGATTCCCGGATTTTCATGCTATTCTCAAGTGGGCTGGCTTTCCTGATCCCGAATCTTTCCTGCTGCTCTACTGATATGGATTTTATGCTGCCACTATGGTCCCGGATCTCAGTCCGGCTTTCTTGATTCTCTCGGACGTGTGAAGTTCGTCATGATTTGCCTGTTTTATCGGCTCCTGGATTGGCGGGACTCCTAAGGATATAAATGTGCTCCGGAACTTGTTTCACACGATGCGGTGAGGAGTGGTGGAGTGTGCGGTGCTAATATGTCAGCAGGCGGCAGGGGGTTTGTTTCCCCCGGGTGCGTAGTCAAACCTGTGAAAAATAAGAGTGCATAACCTTCCTCGAGTGCGATACCAATGTATACGTTGGTACTTCTGTGTCTTCTAAATTATCTCGATTTTTCTCGAGCTAAGGTGGTTCTGCAAGTTGTGCCAATTTTCACTAAAGTACAAAGAAGTGTAATGGTGTGCTTTTTAATTTTTAATGGCTGTTGGTGAGTGATTTTTTTATTTTCACCAACAAGTCTGCATAAGTTACATAGTTATTATTTTTTTTCTGATTTTTTCACAACTTTTTATATTTTTCTGGCGAGTGAGTTTTTGTTGTCGCCAGTATCATCGTAGTTGTCGCCAGTGTCATCGTAAAAGTGTTTGCAACATTTACAAAAATAAAGAAAGAAAAGAATTTTTTTTTAAAGTATGGTAATACATAAATGTGAGATTATTCAGGGATATCTTAAGTAACAGATAAAAAATTTCTTTAATACTAGTTTTGATTTTGCATATTTTTGATCCAAATAATTATGCTAGTATTATTTTGGCATTTTTGTCTGTAAATAGGTTTGATTGAATACCTGTTATTCACTGAATAATCTCTACAATTTTTATTTAGAATGTGTATTTATTATATGTTTATTGAAAATATAACTGAATTTTTAAGTGTGCATTATTCCTATTGAGTACTTTTTAAGTAAAGGAATGAATATATAATTTCACTAGATAATAAAAAAAAGTACTCGTAAATATATTGAGGTTTTTTTGTGCCTACATTGATATGGGGCTGTTTTGTTCTTTCAAAGTAAGTGAAAATGTTTATTTTGATCATGCACACATATTCATTAAATTTGTTTCATTCTTTGCAATTTAATATGACAATTTTGTTGCTTATATTTATATTATTTTGGTAAGATAAAGTGTAGTATTTTTTTAAGTTCTAGTTGGTATATATTATATAGGTCATATTTAAAATGGCAGAGTCTCATAATTTTAATTTTTCTGTGGATGATTTTGAGGGTGATCCTACCCTCATTATTTTTTTCTTTGATCAGGTATCAGCGTATGGAAAAATCAAAAAGTTAGATGAAGAGGAACTGGTTATCTTTTTAAAGTCTAAATTTAAGGATCCCGCGAAAAAATACTTAATTGAAAATGATATCCTTTCTAAGGCCACTAGTTTCGACTTCATTGAGAAGGCATTTAAGAAATTCTTTGCTGTGAGCTCTACCGCCTCATCTTTAAACGATCTTAATCATTTAACCCTCTTGCCCAATGAAAATATTCGGAACTTTGCGCACCGTTTAAATGTGTTAGTAACAAAAGTATATCCGGATATTTCTGAGAAAACTGCTTTAGATAATATTAAATTTGTCAAATTATTATCATGTTTGCCCTCTGCAATCAAAATTAAAATTCAGGAAGAAAATATTAAGGATTACGAAAAAGCAATTGAGAGAGCCCAAACTTTACAAGATATTTTTAGTCCGGATCACATTCTTACCAGTAGTAATTCTTCTTCTCAGATGACTGACAACATTCAAATACAGTTAGCGGAATTGACCGAGAAAATTAATACTTTAAGTTTTGCCGCTACTTCATCATCCCAGGAACATAAACAATCACCTGAGGTCAGACAACACAAGTCTAGAAAGTCTCAGGAGTTAAAAAATATATAAAACTCGGAATACTTATCAAGCACCCCCCAGACATCAAAATTTTCAGAGAAATAACAATGAACGTTGCCAGCTTTGTTTTCGGGTCGGTCATGTCGCCACCAATTGTTTTAAATGGCAACGTGCTAGCACACGACAGTTTCATCAACAAAAGAATGATTTTAAACGACACGATAATTTTAGAGACCGTAATTTAAACTCAAGGTGCGGTGTAATAGCGCTGATAATAATACACCTCAACAAATTCAAGAAATTTCAGCAACAGATATACAAACCATTTTTCACACACAATTTCACGAACTTCCAAAATTATCATCTAAAAGAATTGTTAACTCGATTGCATCGCAAACAGAGTCTACGATAAAAATTGCAAACAGTTGTGCTACCCAGACAGAGAGTGAAATTCATGAACACATATTTAATGTCAATAGAGACTCTTCGGCACTTCCTCTTGTAAAGGCCTCCATTGCCAACGAAGATGCTTTCTTATTATTAGATACTGGTAGCAGCACGTCTTTAATTTCAGTGAAACTTTTTTAAAATCTTAAACACAACTTAAAATACAAACGTCTAGGCTCCAATGTTACACTGACAACGGTTAACTCTGAATTGAAATTTACAGCATGTATACGTTTCTCGTTTAAGATCAATCGTAAATTTTTCTCCCATTGTTTTTATGTCGTAGATATACCAGAGTCATACAAATTTGATGGCATTCTAGGGCTAGATTTTCTACAAAGATATAACATCGCATTAGATTTGTCAAATAAAATTATGCAACTCAATGACTTACATATACCGTTTACGTGTATAGAGTCAAATGATACATCACCGGAATGACATAATATTTCTGTGGACACTCACATTATTGAAGACGTAACTCTAAAAAGTAAACTTATGTTGCATCCTGATGAAGTCAAATGTGTCACCGTTAAAACTAGTAACATGTTACACGAGACTCCATATTTGTTCCAAAGTAATGCATTTTCTAAGGATATTCTGGTTTTTGACTCAATTATTCAGCTACAAGATAGTAAACATCAGTATGAAAAAAAGGTAAAGAAACATGCATCTGATGAATTTAATATTTATGTTAAATATATATCTAAAGAAAATGTGCATTTGAACAAAAACACAAATATAGGATGCATAACTCAAGTTGATGAAATACTTGATAATGTTAACTTTGAAAACATTCAGGCGGATTTTAAAAAGGACTCTCAATTATTTGTTAATTTTATTAAGGCTTCTCAAGAAATATTACCACAGAGAAATTAGAACCATCCTCTTCTGATTTTAAATTAAATCATCTTGACTCACAAGAGGCAGAAAAGCTAAAAAAGTTACTGTTAGATCATTATGCTGTATTTTCTAAAAGTATGAAAACGTTAGGACATACTGATAAGTTCAAGCCAAACTTAAAATTTATTAATGACTTCCCCATAAAAACTCTACCTTTTCCTTTTCCCCAGGCCCTCCAGCAAGAAGCTTCATCTCAGATTAATCAATTAGTAGAGGCTGGAATTATCGAACGTAGCTGTTCAGAGTGGGCATATCCCATCCTTTTGGTTAAAAAGAAACCAGATGGGTTAGGAAAACAAAAATATAGACTTGCGCTTGATCTAAGAATGTTAAATACCATCATTTAAAGCTCTTCATATCCACTTCCTAAAATCCAGACTATAATCTCAAATCTTTCGAAATATAAATTCTTTACATCATTGGATTTTAAACAGGCATATCATCAGATTGATCTCCCTAAAGAATATCAAGAAAAGGTTACTTTTTGCAGGATGTTTGGTTCATTTAAATTTAAACGTTTATGTTTTGGTTTAAAGAATGCCAGTGCTTATTTCCAAACTTTAATGGACATTCTAGTAGATGAGATGCAAATTGAAGGTATACATGTATACCAGGATGATCTCATTTTTGGTTCTAACTCATTTCAAGAAACTTGTGAAAAATTAGAAAGAATTCTTCAAATTTTAAAGAAGTACAATCTTACTTTGTCACCATCTAAATGTTCATTTCATAATTCTGCAGTAGACTATCTTGGTTTTCACATTGAAAACCACTCCATTTCCCCTATTAATGCTAACATTCACAAAATTAAATCTTTTTCTGCTCCAACTACTAAAAGACAAGTTAAAGGATTTGTTGGTTTAGCAACTTTTTACAAAAGTTTAATTCCATCCTTTTCTGAGCTCATTCAACCACTTATTGATTTAACTAAGCCCAATACTACTTTCAAATGGACTGATTTTCATCTAAAGGTATTCAATGATATTCAGAAAATTTTCTTTCAACCTCCTATGGTTAGACTACCCAACTGGAATAAGACTTTTTATGTAAACACTGATGCCTCAGGTACTGCAATTTCAAGTGCTCTTCTTCAAAAACATAATGATCAATTACTACCTGTCGCTTATTTTTCTAAATCACTTAAACCATCTGAGCGAAGATATCCAGCTTTGAAATTAGAGCTGATGGCCATCGTTTAATCTATTAATGCTTTTAATTATTACCTTTTCAATCGTGAATTTGTTGTTCTTTCAGACAGTGCACCTCTACAAAAATATAAAAGGATTTCTAACCCTTCTGATATTGTAACTAGATGGCTAATGCACCTTTCAAAGTACACGTTCACATTTCAACATATTCCAGGTTCCAAAAATGTATTGGCAGATTATTTATCTTGATGCAATTTCAAGGAAGATAATATTGAAACTCTAAATTCTAACCCTCAACTTATTCACGAGGTAGATCAGGCTTTGCCCATTATTGAAAATGATGTAGATGAGAGTGCTAAACAACATGAGATTATCAATTGTTTAGTAACAGGTAATTCTAAGAAAAAAGACCCTCTTCTGGAAATTTCAAATGAAACTTTTGTACAGGAACAATCTAAAGACCATCAGTTATCTAGTATATACAATGAAATTTTAAAGAATGGTTCTTGTGACAAATTTCCATCTTATTTTATTCATCCGGATTCCAAGGCGCTAATGTTAAAGAAAAACAATGTTGCTAATAATACCTATTCATACATTATTATTGTTCCAAATTCTCTTAAGCCTAAAGTGTTAACTATTTCACATTTCTCTCATGTTGGGCTGCGTAAAACATATGATTTTCTTTCATCCCTTTACTGTTGGAAAGGCATGTACAGGGATATATTAAATTTTGTTTCATCATGTGTCAAATGTTTACAAGCTAAACATCACGGGACACCTAATGCACCTCTCCAAATTACTTATACACCTAAATTCCCTGGTGATACTATTTCAATGGACTTAGTTGGCCCTTTTCCAAATGGTCAATCTATTTTAACTGTCATTGATCACTTTTCACGCCACATGGAATTATATCCGTTACACAGTACTACTGCTCCTAAAATTGTAAAATGTTTATTTTCATACATAACAACTTTCGGTCGACCTTACAGAATTTTGTCAGATTTAAGAAAACAGTGTACATCACATGTTTATGAATTAATTAATGATACTTTAGGTATTAAACTCAGCCACTCTTCGGTAAGGCATCCCGCTTGTAATGCGATTTCGGAGCGTATTAATACTTCTATTAAGTATTCTATTAATATGTTAATGCAAGAAAGTCATACATTTGAAAATTCTATTGCTATTCATAAAAATTTATATAACGGATCAAAGCATTCTTCCACTGCATTTTCGCCAAATTTGTTGCATTTTGGACGTGAATTGTCCTTAATTTTTGACACTTATGATTTATATGATAATCAACCATTTTTAAATCAATGTTTTGAAATCCATAAACTTTTGGATGATTTAAAGGGTATTTACATAAAAGCATATGAAAACATTACATCTTCATAAGTTAAAAGAAATCAATATCATCAACGAACAGCACAGTTAAGACCTATATGCGAAAAAGACATTGTATATTTGAAATCGGTGGATAAATTTAAGCCAAAGTACACAGGACCATACATAATTGTAAAGAAACATTCACCTGTTTCATTTTCCATCAAACAAGTAAACTCACATCACAACAATTCCATATTCAGAGTTCATATTGGCAGGTTACTGCTTGCCCCACCTCGCAATGGTCACTTATTTGATTTAAGCTATGGTAATAATAATAACAATCCTTCTAATAACAACAATTACATCCTTAATCAAACCCATCCCTATAATTTGCGTCCTAGGAAATAAATATGTCACTATCTCTGCTCATCCATGTTTCTTTTGTATGTAGTATCTTTGCATTGTTTTACCTGTATGTTTTTTACCTGTTATTTTTTTTTACCTGTTATTTTTTTTTCTTTTTGTTGTCATGTGTTTTTTTTATATGCACAGATGCTCCATGCAGAAGATTTGACATTTTTTTAAAAGTTCAGTCATAAAAAAAAATAAGATTTTGCAGCTTAAATTTTATTTTAATTAGTATTTTAAATGTTACTTTGATACTTTTAAATTTAAGTTTCATTATGGCCAGCAGTGGTTTACAATTTGAAAACATGAAAGATAATTAACAGATAAAATAGTTTACATCTTATGGAATTGATTGTTTCAAAACAAGTATGGATTAAGTAAAAAAAATACAAGAATATAGCTATTCTCGACTATGACACTTTTCGCTCTCAATACTCTAGATTTATGTCTTTTATACATTATTATATATTTTTTAGAAAAAACTTTGATTTATTTTATTTTTTGTTTTATTTTTTCATTCGCCCTTGCGGAAATGTGACCCGTTCAAAATTAAATGCCCACATGGGGTCTGCACTTCATTGTATTGAGAGCAGATATACACTTTGGGAGTTGGTTCGCCAAATTCCCTTATGACAATTTTTGCTTTGAAGTCCAGGTGGCTCCAAACTTGTCAGAGGATAGTCTGATTTTGTGCGGAGCGGGGGATTTGCAGATATTAAATATTAATGTCTGTGGGTCCTCCTCCCTTTTACACCCTGTCCCGTTTAGGACCAAAGCTTGCGGTCATATTCATTTAAGCTGCGGTCATATTCCTTGTATTTATTTATTAAAAGTTTAAGGGGGGATATTTTTTTTTTTCATGCCACATGTGCATATTTTTTCTATCTCTTCTGTGCGGATTGCACGAATATTACATTTTTTTTTTTTTTTCACACATTTTGTATATAATTTTGTGTTTAATATTTCATTGTATGCATACATATATTATATTTTGCGAATGTCAAGTATTATAAAACATATTAGAAAATGCTTGTTTATGCTAGCAACAATTATAACAAACAAACAAAGATTTGTTTATGCCCCATTCAGAATTTCATAAATAAGGACACGGTAATTATTAAGGACAAATGACTTGAATATTCATATTGAAAATAGTCGACTATTTAAAAAGAACAATAAGAAACTTTTGAAAGTTTCGATTGATGAACAATCAATTTTATCACGTGATATAGACTTTATTATTAACATTCAGAACTGTGCATTTATATTTTTCAAGAAGCTTCTAATTACTTATTTTTCAAAAAAAAAAAAAAAAATGAGGAAAATGTTTGTAATTTTAGTACCATATATATTGATTTAGTACAGTGTTTTTGAATATATTTTTTATGTTATTTTTGGAATCAAGCCATGCCGAGAGTCAGCATTTTTTGCGTGCTGGGGTGATAATATATGATGATGCAATCATCATATATTGTCTTTTTATTCTTTTTAAATTAATGTTTTCTTTTCCTTTCCATGTATTCAGTCAGTCATAACTGGATTTGTTAAAAAGTAATTTCAGGCTTATTTCTCGCCTCTTTCATGCAGAAGTAAAACATTAAATAATAAACATGTCTTTTTAACGAAATGATTCATTATCATTTTGATTTCGCTATTTTATATCTGCAAGTCAACAGCTTAAATTATACTTGATTTACGATAATTACATTTCTGTCATTTCGATATTAATTTAATACTAATCTATTTTAGTTACAATATTTATGTGGGTAATTTTTCTTTGCTTTGTTTATAAAAGAAAGCGATCATTTTTATTTAACAAGGGGATGTTATCCATTTCTTGCATTTTAACTCAGGCAATAAATTTAATCATAAAATTACATTTGACATCTATAATATAGATAAATTTTACGTATTGTTAAAGTTTTGGTAGGGTTGCTTGAAGTTATTTTCACGATTTTTTTCTTTATCAGTTTATTCGCCAATAATTTAAATTCTCTCCCATTGATTTTCTATGCAATGGATAATTTGGCGTTTGCGTAACTCTCATATTGGCTTGGTATTCCAGTGGATGTGGCGTGTATTTGATATGTAAGTGTATCATTTCGGCCTGATACTCTGACTGTGTAAGTTCACGCTTTTTCTAAGCGGGCCAGCCCATCAGTATATTATGTCAACATTTCTTCAATAACATCTTTATCTTTACTTTGCTGAATCTGTCCGCAGTCAATGGGATGAGAGCTCAAAACAAAATGGGTTCTGTGAGACATCCCAATGTACTCCACTTTTACACCACTGGCCAAAATCTACAAGTTTAAATGTGTGGGGGTTTCCTCTTTCTCACACAGTCATTTATCGTTTAACTGAAGTTTTCGCGATTGAAATAGATGGTAAATAAAAGTGTAAATGATTATTAGAATAAATACATCCTCTGATTAAATTTTATTTTCAAAGTGTCATTCATTTTAATGAAGATATGCTGTTTGTAATAACTCTCTAATCTTTTCGAAACGAATTTCAAATATGTACACGGTAGAAAAAAGAAAGGAAATGTAATAATTATAGATAATGTATATTTTCTTCATCAATATTTTTATGCTATTCTAATCTTTTCAGAATCGATGTTCCTAACACTACATATATTATTTTAATTACCATCTAATTTTAATGTTTCAATTTATTTTAAGAATGGAAAGAACAATAAAAATCTTTGATTCAAAGAAAATTGATAAATTTCTTTGAGAGTTTCAATAAGAAATTAATAATGTACTTAATTTAAAATTTATGAAAAGGAAGTCATTATTGTTACTGATAAAAAAAATAGATATTTTATAAAAGCGAAAGCTTATTATATTCTCATTTCCTACTATTTTTAATTGCAGTTTAACTTTTTTTATATACCCATTTTCATTTACTTACACGTTTCTTATAATCATTTGCTGTATATTTCTTATAATTAAAATTCTTAGAAGGAAAATTGCATTCAAGCCTGACTTATAAAATTAAAATCGCAGCGTAAAATTAATTAATTTTTCACTACACACTTCAGTTAGATTTCAACAAAGAAATTATAAACCTTAGATGAAAGAAACATTAATACGCAAAACTGCTATTCAGTTTCTAAATTAATCTAAAATAGTTAGATGAACTGAAATTTATTATTTGTTAATTTTATTTTTGTGATACAATAGCGCCAAAACGTTAGTGCATTTCAGAAAAAAAAAATATATAATGAAACGTTAAGACGAATTAAGTACTATCAATAGTTATATTTTGTTCAAATTAATTTCGGTCGAGTAACTGTCATAAACCAGACCTAATGTACTGTCAGTATAAATAAAGTCAATACACCCCATAAAATTTAATAAACAGATTATTGCAGAGAAACAAAAATAGCCATTAAACAAAAATAAAAACAAAAATAGCCATTCGATTAGGATTTATGTCTTCCTCCAATTTATGTTAATAAAATAAGCTCAGGGTCAAATAAGCTCTTTCTTCATACTGAAATTGTCCCAAACTCAGAAATATTTAATACGAACACCGAATTTGGACAGAGTATTTAAGCTTTTCGGTACATCGTACTTTCGGATAAAGAATGGGAAATCATTCGGTAAAATAGTTTAGGAATTATAAAGGTTAAAAGTTTGGTACTCGTAGTTTTAAATTCTCTTTTAGTGTTTGTAAAATATATCGCTATCCATATAGTTTTTAAAGCATAACTGAAAAACTACTTGTAAGATTCTATTGTAATTTTAGATTCTTATCTTTAAAGCCTCTAGAGATTTATTGCTGTTAGAAAAATCATAGGCTATATACAATTAATATTTTTTTCGCAAACCGCTTCCAAAATGTGTTTTTTTTTTTTCAAAGTGATATGTAGCCTATAAAAGTTTTAAAGGAATAGATTATAGAATATTAGAAAGAAGTTTGTGTTTGGCGTAAATGCCCATTAAGAAGAAATCAAATTTATTGTTTATAATTTAAGTCTGTTTATCGTTTATATCATGAAACATAATTTTAAAACTGGTTGATTTCTTCTGACAGAAAATCTAGTTTGTTTATAATTCTGGATCTTGATCAGTATTTATGAGTAATATCAGGATTTCAAGGTAATTTAATATAGATTTATTAGCTTTTATAATAATTTTGAATTATTGATGATGATTTATTAGTAATTTAATGACTTTGTGATTTCTTGATATAACTTTATGAATTATATTTATTTTGGTATCATTTAAATAGATATATTAGTTTAATAATTACTTGATGTCATTTAAATGAATATTATAGCTATTTATAATAATTTATAGCTAATTTAATGTGGTTTACGATATTATTATTGAAGTAATTGCAGAAGATTTATAACCAGCATATTGTAATTTTTATTTTGACGGTTTTTTTTTGTATAATATGTATATTTTAGGAAAAGGTCAGTCTCGACTCTGCAACCAAGCAGAGAACTTATGTAACTTGGCTCTGTTAAATACAGAGAATTCGTAATGATGAAACCATAGGTTAGTCTTGACTCTGCAACCAAGCAAAGAATATATGTAACTTGGCTCTGTTAAATACATAGAATTTGTAATGATGAAACTATAGGCTAGTCTTGACTCTGCAACCATAAAAGTAGCATGTGAATATCTTGGATCTGTTTTAAATAGAGAATTTGTGCTATGAAGAAATGTTTAATGATTGGAAAGTTTAATGATTAATTGCTCATGATACCTGATTTAAATATATTAATTCATTTTATTAATAAACTATTTAACCACTAATGACTCTCCTACCCTGACTTTGATTTGTGATTTACTCGATTTTTGAACTATCGGCGCAATCAGTTTGAGATATGCGAAACTTAAAATTCAACTCAACCGCACAAGCGCTGTTTGAGTTATGCTTTAAAAACTACGTCGATTTCTATCTGATTTGTTAAGATTAAAAAAGAATTTTATATTACAAGTTTGAGATTTTAAACCTTCTTAATTCCTAAATCTTTTGACCGAATGACTTCCTGTTTAATTCCGAAGGTAAAATATACTGAAAAATCTGTACTGTATCTTTATCGTAATCTTTAGCATAAATTGAAAGAAGAAATAATTCGTAATCGAATGGCTAATTTCGTTTTCTCTAAACATTTAGCAATTAAAATTTATGATGTATATCGATTTTTTTATATTGACCGTACACCTTCCTTAATTTTTACTTAGTCATCATTTTTAAGTTTTCTAAGTTTGTAATCGTTTTAAAAATCAAAAAACAAATTTTGATGGATTTACACGTTTCAGACCCTGGAGATTCCGAAAAACATATTTTTAGGGAAAATAATTGCCGTCCGCCCGTCTGTCTGTATGTGTGTCTGTGTGTCTGTGTCCGTAAACGCTCTATCTCCCGAACAAATTGAGATAGAGGGTTGAAATTGGGAATGTACTTAGCATGAATAATCAGAAGAATCGTATTGAATTTTAGTAACTTCGATTATCCGGAACCTTTTTTTTTCGTTCTGATAAAAGATATATAAAATTTTCGAAGTTGTTTATTTTAAGGAGTGAACATAAAAGACAATAAAAAAACATAAATTTTGCATAAAGAATAAAGTCGATCGGATATTTAGTTGAGGAGATATTTGTAAACATACTTTCCCTACTCTTCGGTTTTTCATGACACTGTATTGCATTCAAATTTCAATTCAAATATATATTTTAAATGGAAATGAGGCGCTTAACGAGACGCAGTAAACCTTTAGTTAATATGGTTATCATTTTCCGAGTTATAAGGATGTTTCTTTTACACAATGTTATTTTCATATTTTATATTATGCATATCCAGGATATTTATATTATGGGTAAGTGCTACGGTGGTACGACTAGTTACAAGGTGAAACAAAATTTGCATATGTTAAACAGAAATTTAACTCAGCATTTTCCCATTTATTCTTGGAAAAATCAATACTTTTTAAAAAAGCTGTTAAAATTATATATAGGGTGGATCAGAAGTCTTTTTCAGATTTTAAAATTTAGTTGAAATTGGCGTATGAGAGTACGGGTTGGACGAAAATGCTGACGAAATTCAAATTTCCGTTTAAGGAGCTAAAATAAAACAGCTCAGAGTTTGCCCATATCTATACGTACGAGCAATAACAACTGATAAATCGAAATAAAAATTAATATAGTTACTATTGAATGAATTAAGGCTGTTCTCAAATCCAAAGAGTCAACTTTCTGACATAAGATTTAATTCATTTTTGTTCGGAAACTCACGAAACTAGAAGGTGTTGTTTTTCAGAAACTATGTCATTGAACTGTTTTTTCCGTTTTTTTTGTAAACGCAATAGATCTTTCAGATAATACTGTCAAAGTTTACATTTTGAATCGAACTTACGAAAGAAAAGAATCCAGTCAGTAAGGGGAGAAAAATGCCGTGTCACGTGAACAAAAGAGCTTATAACTCAATAGGTAATTATTGATCAAAAAATGGAAAACACAGTTCCATTCCAAATCACTTCCATGGTCAGGATTTCCAATTTTATATCTTTCCGTTAAAAAATGAATTTATAAATGTGTCAAAACGTTTTGCTCTTGTTGAGCAGAGCAGTTGAGAACAGCCTTCATTTCAGACAGTAGCATACATGACAAATTAGAAGAATGTCTAAGTAAAGCAGAACATCGAAGCAATTAAAAGCCATTTTATGCACAGGAAGTTTATAAAGTCTATGAAACTATACACAGAACAAATGAAATCGACGCTAGTGGAAAAGCCTTCTTTTGCTTTCTCCTTACAAAAAGAAGTGAAATCCTATCAAAAACATCTCATGTAAAAAATTAGCCAAGTCTCGTGACTCTTTAAAAGTAAAAAGTTCAGAGATCATGTTGAGCCAAGTTTAGCTCGCTTATTAACTCTGAGATTTTAATTCAGAAATTACTCATAGTCTCTACACCTTTAGTTAATGACTATTTTGTGACTTGGCAATTACGCAAGCACGTGTAATTTATTACGTCAACACTTTACTATGTCTTGAGTTAGGATGGGATTATTTCATTTAGGCTGATTACGAACCCAGTAGATATAAGCCTTTAAAGGTGTTTTATAAGCCTTTGAAGGTATTTGTTAAAGAGGGGTTTGGCTTGTATTCACGTTACATAGGAAGAAAATCACCCAAAACTCTGGATATTTAACTCGACCAAGAGAGAGCTTACGTACCCGGGCTTCCAATGTTACGCAAAACTACCTCCACGCTGAAAAATTTTATACGTTCAGTGCTCTTATAAATACTATTTTATCTAATACTTGATATTAAAATGTAAACAACAGCCGTTATATTTTTGTACTGCATAATTGCCAAGTCACAAAATAATCATTAACTAAAAGCGCAGATACTAGAAGTAAATGTCAGAGATAATGAGCGAACTAAACTTGTCTCTACATGTTCACAGAACTTTTTACGGTTAAAAAGTCACGAGACTTGGCTAATTTTTTGCATGAGATGTTTTGATGGGATATAAATATTCAGATCTTGGTGCAATAGCTGTTGCACGCTTATGCAAAAACTCATGAATACAAAATTTATTACGATTTTACATATTAAATTCAGTAATATGGAAATAATATGACGCCATCTTAAACAGGAGGTAATCACTATCGTAACATAGAATCATTACTTATGATGGGCTATCATTGAATTAATTATGTATGATAGGATTTAATAGAATAATCCCCATGGCAACAGTATCGTTACCTATCATAGGATATCATTGAATTACGATAGGATTTAATAGAAGGAAGAAAACTTTTATTAATATCTTTTTAAGTTTTGATTCGATTTTCATAAAATTTTAAAATTAACAAAATTTTGCAACGAGTATATATATTAAATTTCAAACAATTCGGTTGGGTATTTTTTGCGTTGTTATATGCGGACAGACGGACAAACAAACACACAGGCGCTCCGGATGACAACTAAATGCATTATACGTAATTATATACGTATTTATATAATCACGCACGCACCAAAAAACTAATAAAAAACATTGTATTCCTGAAAATACTACAGGATTTAAATTAACTAACTAATAAAGTTCCAGGGTTTAAATAACTGAATTATTTTCACTACTACAGCCTATACGTTTTCTATTGGATTTTAATCCAAAATGTTATATACTTTGTTATGGATGAATTTATAAATATTCTTTAGAAAAATATACATAAATTAAAAAGAAATAATTGATAAGTGTACTGACTCATATCAGACTATTAATGTCATCCAGAAAATTTACATTTGTTCGCTGCAGGCATCCTACACATAAAAAAAAATAAATACTTATATTTACACATTAAAACAGGTATACTGATGATGCAAAAACGATTTGTCTATATGTGTAAAAAAAGCGTGCAAATTGCGAAATATATGCCCTGGTGCACCAGTTTCAAAATACACATTTACCTGTGTATTTTAATAGCGCATTAAGCGGCATAAGCGTGTAAAATGGTATCAGATAACTGAGAAACACACAGTTTAACGTGTAAATTGCCCATAAGTGCACATATATCTGTATTATATACAAAACCGATAGATTTTGTGTATATGTACATAACCTATTACTTTGGTATGGAAATTTTGAACTAAATATTACTATGGTCGCAAAATAAATTTGCATGAGTTTCCACAAATGGTCCAATTCTTCAAAAAGAAAGGGTTTTTTAAATGTTCATACAGATAGAGGAATTAAAAAGAAACATTTAAAGAGGATATAAGAATAATAATGTTGCCGAAGGAAAAAATAAAACATCTGTATTCATACTCCAAAAGTTGTAAAACAAAAGTAAAATTGTAAGTAAAATTGTAGAAAAAATAATGCTGGAAAGTATTAAACATTTTTGAATTTTATTTAAAATATCACTATTGTTTAATTCCAAATGCTTATTTAAACATTTGGGACTTTACTTTATCTATTATTTATTTACAGTGTGTGAAAAATCTGTATCTCAGTGAGATTTGTAAATATTTGGATGGCACATTAATAGCGCACTTGAAAATTATTTTGCCCATTACTAGCACATACACAAAGTTTCAATTTTTTTTCTAGAAATTAACATATGAGTAAAAATTGTTTATTGAATTTGAAGTATTAAAGTTCAAACGATGATAAAAAATACTGTTTGGACAGAGTTTTCTAAACATTTTATTATAATTGACTGAATGTTCTTAATTGGCACATTGCTGGTTCATTTACCTTGTTTGAAATTGCCTTGAAATTATTCTTTTCAAAAATTATTTTTCTCCAATGAAGGCTTTTCAATGTGCTACTTGGCTATCCGAAGTTGTAGGCTGTGGCTAGAATATAAAATATAGATATTTGAAAATTCATCAGAAACCAAACAATTTCATGTGCGATTTTTTAATGTAGTTACTGTTAAGATGTTTTTGAATACTTTCAAGTAAAATTCCATATATTATATACTTTCTGCATTGGATTTGGCATACTGCAGAAACCTTTCATGAGTTTGACATGAAATTTCTTGCAGTTATAGTTATGTTGCTAAATTTGCCTGAAATTTATTTATTTTGCGTTGTAAAAAATAATAGTACAATAGGATATTTTTGAATGATTTCAACTGAATTTTTACAGCAATTTTAGTAAACGTCTGCTCTCCTAAGATAAAGAAAATCTTTCAGAATTTGTATAATAAATTATAATTTTAATTTTATACTGGATTATTAAGGGGTCTCAGGAGTCTTAATTTTTCACTGAAGATGCTTTTTAACATCATGTACCATTTAATTTTATTTCTGATTCTCTATGAAACACAAATGCATAAACTTTTTACCACTGATTGCTAACTATATGTTCTATGTAGCATAATTATTTCAATATTATACAATTGATATTTCCCTATTTTTTTAAATGTTTATTTATTATAAAAAAATTAAAATTGCATTTTTACTTGTATCTACTGCGCGCAAGATTGTAGCGAAACTATTGGTTCTAGAATCCCAAATAATATTCATAATGATGTAAAACTGATGTACTTTGACGTATACTTCAATTTAAAGCAATTAAAATTTTATTTTCTTTAAATAGATACATTTAAATTATAAAATTTTGAAAAAAATCATTTTTTGTTGAAAAAATGCTAATTTTAAATATTCAATACAATTATATTAATAAATTTGAGGTATAAGTTATTTCTTATATCAAAGTGAATATATGTTTCAAGTTTTGTACAAAGTGCTTCATTAGTTCTTGAGAAATGTTGCGCGCAATGAATGCAAGTCAAAAAACAATTTTAAAACTTTCCTCAAAATTAAACATTTTAAAAAGTGTAAAATAATATTTATAGAACATTGAAATTATTATGCTACACAGAACAGACATTAAGCTGTCAATTTTTTTAAAAAAAATATGTATTTCTGTTCCATACGGAATGTGAAATAAAATTAAATGCGACACGTTGCTAAATTGCATCATCAATGAAAAGTAAGACTCCTGAGACCCCTTAGCCATTTTGAACTTTATGCAATATTTTTGTGCTTCTGTTTAATGCTTCAGAAATTGATGTACAATGCAAAGTATGCGCATGTAAATTCAAATTTGAATTCATTACATATTGTTTTATGTTATGCGATCGAAAAATCAACACGAATTAAAAAAATATTAAATTAACTTTTTAATTCTACGACTACACCACGACGAAAAAAAGGAACAAACGCTCATAAGGTTAGAGAAAAGGTACCCATTTACTTGAATTTTTCGCAGCAGAGTCCAGAATTCAAAATAGATGAAATATGTTTCCAAGTCACGAACTTATGTCCGTTTTTCTTTAAATCCAAAAATTATAGAATATCACCGTCAATTTCCGACATAAAAAAATAACTTTCTGAGCAAATTTTCAAGCACACCTGAACACCCAAGTTAGAAAAGAAGAATTATGAGTATAAACGCATAATTTCTCGTCAAAACTTCAGATGTGCTTCAAAAATAAATTGTGTTAGGGGATATACAACTATGTTTTTGTTGATGGGTGATATGCTTCATATAAATGTCATATAAAAATTGTAATAGAAAACGAAATGAATTTATTTTTTAGAAATTATCTATACATTTCTATAACCCTTTTTATCAGTTTTATTTTTAGATTAATATCTCAAAAAATCACACAAGAAATTATTTTTTTAGAAATGTTTTGAGGTAACCAGCTCTTTCTTTAGTCAAAGATTTTATGCTTGATAACATAAACTAAGATAAACATTAATTTACAGCCTCGCTTTTTTCCCTTTACCGTGACTACATTTAGAAATCATTTCGTTTGCATAAAACAATTTTGAAAATTGAATGCTCTTTCCTATCTTTTTAATAGCATTAACATGAACACACATACCCGCACAAACATATACTTATATATTGAAATATAATAAGGAATTAATATAATGAAACACACACATACATTAATATATATATATTTTAAATATTTTCAATTACAACCATCGTAAATCTAAATTATGCTCAATCGTGTATTTTTATTGAATCTTATTTTTCATTGTTAATAAAATGTGCATTACTCTAAAATATTTGCGAATCAGCCATATTTATTAACCTTTCGCTTTTCTTAAATAAAAAACCCAACATATGTTGAATTAGAAAATTTATTTAATCACTATCTGACCCGAGCGGCATTGCCCTGTCCTGTGATAATATTCTGAAATCAACCTTAAATCTGTATGCTTTTATATATTTAGCTCGATTTTGTCTAAAATACGTGCCCGCAAACTGTGTGACAAATCAGTAAAAAGAAAAAAAAATAGACGCCCCCTGATATTTAGCGGCTAAAAGGCTGGAAATAACTCGAATGGGAAGAACAGGGATGAGGGGAGGGAAGGGTGATATGTTTCCAGCGACTGCATAATTTTCGAACTAAGCTATCGCTATTTAACTGTAAAAATCACTGTTTTACACGTAACCATTTTTTCCCCATTAAAATCCTGTGAAATATTTTTATTTACAAACTGATTATATCACCTTTAAAGCCGACTGTACCTGAACAAAATCCATACTCGATCATTAGCTAAATATTTAGTATAGGGTATTAAAATTTTAGAGCTATTGCATAAAATTATGTAAATTTTTAAAATCGAAGTATGCATAATGTTAATCCCGCGGCAAAATGCGCGGGGGGAAACAAAAATTGACTTCGAGAAGTGAACTTATTTTCAAAGGATTAATTTTTGCATTTTTTGAAATGGCTTGCAATTTTTCAAAGAGCGAAATTATACACTGAGGTGACAAAAGTCAAGGGATACCCTGCTAATAGCGTGCCGGTCCTCCGTTTGTCCGGCTAAGTGCAGCAACACGACATGGCATGGACTCCACCAGGCGTTGGAAATCCTCTGGAGAAACATTGATCCATGCATTTTCTATAGACGTCCATATTTCCTAAAGTGTTGCCAGTGGAGAATTTTGTGCACGAGCTGATCTCTTGATTATATCCCCTTAATGTTCGATGGCATTCATGTCGGACGATTGCGGTGGCCAAATCATCCTATGGAATTTTCCAGAATGTTCTTCAAACCAATCGCGAACAGTTATGGCCCGGTGACATGGCGCATTGTCATTCTGGAAAATTCCCTCGTTGTTTGGGCTCATGAAGTCCATGAATGGTTGCAAGTGGTCTCCCAGTAGCTGAACGTAATCATTTACAGTTGACGATCAGTTCAGTTTGACCAGCGGACCCAGTCCATTCCATGTAAACGCAGCCCACATCATTATGAACCCACCACCAGCTGTCACAGTGCTTTGTTGACAACTTGGGTCCATGGCTTCATCGGGTCTGCGCTACACTCGTATCCTTCCATCAGCTCTTACCAATTGAAATCGTGACTCATCTTACCAAGCCACTTTTTCAAGTCGTCTACGGTCCAACTGATATGGTCACGAGCCCAGGAGCGCTGTTGTTGGTGATGTCATGCTGTTAATAATGACACCCGAGTAGGTCTTCTGCTGCCATAGCCCATTAAAGTCAAATTTCGCCGGACTGTCCTAACGGATATGCCTATCGGACGTCCCACATTCATTTCTGTGGTTATTTCACGCAGTGTTGCTTGTCTGTTTACACTGGAAAGTCTACGCAGACGTCGCTGGTTGCGGCCATTAAGTGCCGGCGGTCGACCACTGCGTTGTCCAAGATGGAAGGTTATGCCTGAATTTATGTATTATTCGCACACTCTTCACTCTGTGGATCTCGGAATATTGAATTCCGTAACGATTTCCGAAATAGAATGCCCAATGCGTCTAGCTCCAACTAGCATACCGAATTCGAAATCCGTCAATTCTCGTCGTGTGGCCATAATCATATAATCAATCTTCTCACACGAAGCATTTGAACACAAATGAAAGTCATGCCCAGGCACTAACCATTTATATAATTTATAAACGACACTACTGCCATCTATATATTTGCATATTGCTATCCCATGACTTTTGTCACTTCAGTGTATGATGCTTTATATTTTATTTTTTGCGTATATTTTTTTCCAAGTCAATGAGTAATTTTAAAAACAAAAACGCAATTTTTAAAATGAGTAATTTTTACTTTACGGTTAAAAGAAGGGAGGGGCGGTTATCGTCCGGTATTTTAAATGTATAAAAAAGTAATGTCTTTTGAGGAGTTAAAAACATAATATTTTCGTAATCTGTGTGAAATAATACAGAAAAAATAATGATATTTAGCACTAAAATTGCTCGTAAAAAGACTTTTTTTTTTCATTTGGTCTATTTCAGTATCAGTAGCTAAAAATAATACCGTACGTATGTGCGTATAAGTCGACACCCTATTTTAAATGACAAAATATTGTTAAAATTCTCGACCCGCGTGTAAGCCGACCCTAAGAAATCCCAATATTTTTTCATTCAAAAATCAGATTTTAATGAAACTAGAGGATCGAACCCGGGCTTCCCGGGTTACAGAATATAGATGAAAACATTTTTTTTTAACTGAAAACTAATAATTTTTATATGCAATAAAATTTTTAGATTGCCCACTTATATTTAAAAAGCATTTTTCATATGAAAAGTACGAATTATACAATCAAATATTTTTTTGAAATTTTTCAAAAGCGATGTTTTCTTATTATCCGCATGCTAAGAGTTGTTTGACCAAGATTTTGCTACTTACGGCATCCTTTTATATTCTGATAATTTTAGAGCTTATACATGTCTGTTAAATTTGCGTTTTATTTATATTATTTTATTTATTTATTCACAGGTAAGATTTTTTTTAATGGATATTAACTGTAAGAAAATGATGAACTCTTTATTTTTTTTTAAGGCAAACGGATTAATCTTTCGTAATCGAGCTCCGCGCGATATAGATAAATTAAAAAATATTTCATGCTTTGAAATTGTTTTTAAAACCATAGACAATCAGTAAACTGAGATTAACTTTGCAAACATATTTCATTTTAAAGAAAAAAAAATCCTATTTGGTGATCTAGAAATTTAAATTGTACGATTACAAATACGTTAGATTTATGTTTTTGAACTCTTTATTTTTTTTTAAGGTAAACGGATTAATCTTTCGTAATCGAGATCCGCGCGATATAGATGAATTAAAAAATATTTCATGCTTTAAAATTGTTTTTAAAAACATAGACAATCAGTAAACTGAGATTAACTTTGCAAACATATTTCATTTTAAAGAAAAAAAATTCATATTTGGTGATCTAGAAATTTAAATTGTACGATTACAAATATGTTAGATTTATGTTTTTTTAATATTATTATTTTATTTGTTTATAAAAGAAGTATTAATTTCGTTAATTTGACTTTCACAAATATGTCAGATTGGTCTTTTTCTTAATATTATTCTTTTATTTGTTTATGACGGAAATATTCATTTTGTTATGCAAAAATAGTCAGAAACAAATGCTGAACAATGTTTGTTGCTTTATGCGCAAAATGTTTATTATTATTATGTATTGAAACCGGGACGTAATAACATAAACTTAAAAAAATTATGCTTAAAAATTATTTTAAAAAACATAATACATCAGTCAATTAAGATACAGTTTTTAAACAAATTGCATTTGAAAGTATATTTTTACCCTATTCGACGAAAATTGAAAATGTACCGATGGTCAGAAGATTAAAAAATTGCAGTAGCGAAAATTTCAAGTCCAAAATTTGATTGTGAAGTATTGCCATTCGCAAAATGACGTCAGCATTACGCACAGATGCGTTTGTTCTTTATAATATAGATACGTAATCAGTAAAATATTATAATAAAGATTAGTTATTAGGTTGTGGTTATCAATTGATGCTCTTATGCTTGGTATTCCGGAATGAAAAGCAGCAATTTTCACCTTTTCAAAATTTGCAAACGCACTTCTCATATCCATATTCATCATTTAAAAAAAAAAAAATGTATTTTGTTTGATCATTTAAAAAAAATTGTATTTTGTTTGATCATTTAAAAAAAATTGTATTTTGTTTGATCATTTTTAAAAAATTCGTATTTTGTTTGATCATTTTAAAATCATTTTAACTCAAAACTTGAACTCACGATTGTCAGCAACATCTTTTATATGAACAGACGCACTCTTTACTTGAGATTCTAATCTCAATTCCGGAGATTAAAAATTTCAGTAATTTATGTTTTTTAGACGCATTTGTGGTAAAATGTTTAGTTTTATCTAAGCAAATGGTCGTTTTCTTTTAAATATGACTTCATTTTCACTTAAATAACCATTTTGCCTAGTGTCTGAAACTTAGCATCAGTATACATGCAGACGGAAAAACAATGTAGAAAATTTATGAGGGAAAATGCCCCTATAAACTAAACCCTATACAACAATTTTTATCAACAATTTTTAATTTTTATCAGAAAATGGCATGAATAAAGATAAATCACCTTCATTATTTCTCTCTTGTTTGCAATAATGAAAGCTATCTAATTTTCACCATTTTGAAGAAATTCCATGAAATGCTTTTAAAATGAAAATAGAAAAGTGGAAATATTTAAAAAAAAATAGATAGTGCGATCACATCTACAAATAAACAGCTTTCAGTTTAAAATATATATATATATTAGTAAAATTGGTTCAGCAGAAAGATCAGGGCAGATTACTAAAAAAAAAACACACTTGTTTTTTAAATATATAGATTATATAAAATTATGAAAAATTAAATTCAGCAAATTATGTTATTTTGATAAAATTACAGTAACATATTTAAAGAATAGCAATAAAAAATTTTTAGTAGAGAGAATTTTGGTAAAAAACTTTGGAAACGTGATATTATTTTAAACCTCGAATTATTTATTTGTTGTCTAACTCGGCGAAGCAAATCGCTCCAGGCAAGAATCATCAATTTCTGTAATATAAATCGCTAATATTTGCATGTCACCTCTCTTTTATAAAGACACTCTAAATTTTTGTAAAACATTGCACTGTTAAAAATCTGGGGCATTTGCTGCATCGTCACTCCATCGCTTTTATAGGAAACTGTAACTTGACTATATTATGGGGCATTCTCATTGGTCAGAACAGAAAAATTCTATAAAAGTGGTGGAGTGAGTATGCAGCAATTGCTGCATATTTTTAACAGTGTGCGTTTTATCAGTGTGTGATTTCAGCTGGGCAGTAAAAATAACGCATTCCTACAAACCATAATTCAGTTTTAATAAAAATACACGCTTTTTTATAAAATGACGTCATTTGCATCCGCTAAAGCAATCCACTTTTACAATCCAGCCTTAAACTTCGTCTATAGAAAAGTATACATATGACGCCATTATCGTAGAAGGACAGACAATATTCTTGACGTAGCCCGTATTTTTTTCCAGGTTTTATGACAAAATGGCAACGAAAAGACACAGTATTCTCCTATTGACTATTTTCCATTTACTTTCAATAGAAATGGGGTACTTTTGTTGCCACGATTAGAAAAATGGTATTAAAAACTACAAAAAATTAATATCTCAAAAGTAAGTTGAGATACAGCTTTCAAACAAATTGCATTTAAAAGAGCATTTTTCTTTCCACATACGTCGGTGTAAAAATTTAAAATGTGCGATGTTTAGAAGTTTAAAAATTTGCAGTAGAGAAAATTGCAAAACCGAAATTTTATTTCAAATTTCAAAGTGTTGCCATTCGCAAAATGACGTACGCGTTACGCACATATATGTTTGTCCTTTATAATATAGATACTAAACAAGCAAAAGTAATTATATAAAAAATTAAGAAACATCAAATGAATCCTTCAAATTCGGAATCTCTAGTTTAATCTCCAAAAAGTTCTATGAAGTACCGAGTCGTTTATATTCCTCTTCATAAAATTCGGACTCGGGATTTGACGAATTTTCGCCATCACTTTCGTGAATAAAATCACTCTCAGTGCCATCCACTGCATTGCTAATCGCACTTTTTAAATTTCACAATCACAGCACTTTTTAAATGATTTCTTTCTTGGAATTGACATCCACGCCTGTTTAAGAAACGAGTAGACCGAGAGGCAGCAGCGCAGACTATCACCTCATCGAGTTCACGGCTGAAATCCCATAATTAGTTAAAACGCGATTCGCAACTTAAAACGCAATCGGTTTGCCAAGTCATATCTTGGTGGAAAACACCTGAAAACCCGATTTTAGCAGTTGACTAGTAGGTTTACTATTCTGTTTTCCTGCACCCAGTCCTCTATGTTTTCAGACCTTTACATGCAGGAAAACACAAGTTTTAACTGCTAAAATTTGGTTTTACGGTGTTTTTCACCAAGATATGACTTGGCAGACCGATTGCGTTTTAATATGCGAATCGAATTTTAACTAATTCTGGGATTTCAGCCCTGAACTCGATGAGGTGATTGTCTGCGCTGCCGCTTCCCGGTCTTTTAGAGGAACTTTTTAGAGGAACCCGGTCTTTTATTTCTAAGACTATAGCTAAACCTTAATCCTTTTTTTTTTTTACATTCTATTTAACCTGTAAATATTTTTCAATATTTATTTATACATATGTGTTCGCACTGCCTTCAATAATAAGGCAGTATTTGTAACATGCTTTTTATGTTGTAATAAATGTGCGCCACCCTGCTTGCGCTGCCTGGCAGCCCCCTTTTCCCCTCGTGGACTTATTGTCCCTATACCTCACGGTAGGCTGTCCACGAGTGGGCGATTTCGGTCTTTTAGAGGTGATAACATCGATTCCAATTTTTTTTCAAGTTGCTCTTCTTTGTTTTCTGCACATCTGGCAAACAAATCTACTCAACCCAGATATTTGTTAATCTATCTTTAAATGATTTATTGATCAAACATTAATTTACCTACGCCAGTTAGAAAGTTATGTGGCTTAGAACTTTGATCCGAAAATCTGACATGCGAATATGCCGACTCCCCCTTTTTAAAAGACATACCACACTGTTAAAAATCTGCAGCCTTCTGGTAGGTCATTTGACCGTTTTTTTTTTTTTTTCTTCCAAAATGGTTACACAACCGGTAATTTAACACTATTCTGAACATATTATTGGCCATTTTATGGTTAGAATATAGTTAAATTATGGTTATGAAACCGTTTTTTCAAAAAACGGTCGAATGACCTGCCAGAATGCTGCAAAATTTTTAAAGTGTATGTCTAAATTCTTCGGCTTATACGCGAGTAAATACGGTAGTCCTTGTTGTCTGAGATTTTCAGCAGTCATAAATATGACAATTATGCACCTCATGAGAAAAAACTTGAAAAAAATATCGATATCTAGTTGAAAAATGGCTAAGTTTTCTTATTGTTTTTTTCTTGTTTTCGAAACGGTTCCATTAACATAACAAAAGAAAAATTAGATATTATTGTCGAATTTCTGTACTATTTTAATAGGTTATAAATATAACTGTATACAAGACTCCTTAATAATTTCGTGAAAAAAAATATTCATATTTAGTAGTGAAAACTAGAGCGGAAGTCCAGCGAAACCGCGTCGAAACCCCTCGGTTATTATTGTTTTCGTCGAAATTTTCACACGTTATTTCTAAAAAATACTTCTACTTATCCGAACGTTTCGAACTTTTACTATGCGATGTAAAACTGGTTTGCAGAAATGCTCTGAAAAGATTGTGTAGAAATAAGAACTTTTAGGCCCTTTTACCGTAGAAAAAGATCGTCCCCATAAGGCACAAAGTGACCTGCGGTCGCGAATATTTTTCATAGGTTCATATTCACATTTCTAAAAACCGATTACACTTTCGAAGAGAACATACAACTTAACATACGTAGTTTTCGTTAACCGGTACCTACAAAATTGAGTCTAGGGAGGCAATACCGTATATATATATATATATATATAGATAGATAGATAGATAGATAGAGAGAGAGAGAGAGAGAGAGAGAGATAGAGGGATAGAGAGAGAGACTTTCTTTTATCAGACTAGGGGACTCTTCCGCCTACGAGCTATGCTCGCCAACCCCCGTTCAGACACCGCAAACTCTAAAAGCACGCTAATTCGATCGGCTTTAAAAAAATTTCGGAGGAATGAATTATAATTAAAAAAAATAGTGGCGATCTCCCTGTTAACGTGTTGTTTTCGTCTTTGATTAAATCAGATCAATGAAACATATGAAACTAAGTTAATATAAAATGAATTATGTAAAGAGTCTTTGTCTCCCAGTATATTTTAACAACGCTATGAGAAATCTTTTTTAAATAAGGCATTTTAAATGTATCGTTTTGAATCTGACGTAATTTTCGTAACGATGAATACTTTCCAAACATGAGATGTATATTTATGATCATAGTAGTCACCTACAGTGGGTATTTGAAAGCATTTCGTTGTAGAATGTTATTTTTATTGAAATATTTGCCTCGCGCTTAAACTTTTGCGCCGCGCTGTAATAACGAAAGAACAAATAAACCAGCAAAACATTATAGTCCAGGCAATAGGGAATTTTACCTAGCAAAATTAATGGTAGTACTGGAAATCGGCTTTCTAGATGTTTTTTGGGTCGTTGAATCCGAATTTGTAACTTCCCACCAAAATTTCCCCCGGCAACCTCCCCAAATTTTGGTAAAAAGCCTCCCCAAAAAAGGTTTTTATTAAAAAAATCAATTTTTTTATTGTTTTAGAGAAAAGTATCTAGAAATTCAGAAAGACAAAATTGCTAACAAATTAGATGTCTATATGACATTATGACTTAGGATGAAGGGGAAGGGGGGATCTGTCTCGGAACATTCGCCCGGTGCTGCGTAAACAAAGTTGCGCAATTCCACTTAACCACTCACACATTTACATTCGCCCTCCCATCTCCCCTCCGAACTTTCTCTATAAGGTTTACTTTAAGATTTTTGGGTCGCTGAGTCCGAATTTTTAACTTTCCCCCAAAAATTCCCCCTCCCCCGAAATCCCCCCAAACAGTTGTTTTTAACTTAAATGTCTTATTGTTTTAGGGGAAAAGCATTACGAAATTCAGAAATTAGACAAAATTTGCGACAAATAGGATATATGACATTATGAATTAGGATGAAAGGGGAGGGTGAGGGCTGCCTCTGAACATGCACTGCGGCGCTACGTGCACTAAATTATGAAGTCCAGGAAATAGGGGATTTTATCTGGCAAAATGAATGCTACTTCTGGATTTCGACTCACTTTATGTTTTTTGTGTCGCTGAATCTGAATTTGTAACTTCCCATCAAAATTTTACCCGGCACCCCCCCCCCCCCCCCAAAAAAAAAATGATTTTTTGAAAAAATTTGTTTTTTGAGAAAAGCACGCGGGGAATGTTCCGAGGCAGCCCCCCTCTCTCCCAGTTTATCCAACGTCATAATGTCATGTATCCTATTGGTTGCAAATTTCGTCTAGTTTCTGAATTTCGTAATGCTTTTCCCCTAAAACAATAATAAATTTAAGTTAAAAACAACTGTTTGGGGGGGGGTCGGGGAAGAAATTTTTGGGGGTAAGTTAAAAATTCGGATTAAGCGACCCCAAAAACTTAAAATAAACCTTATAGAGAAAGTTCGGAGGGAAGATGGGAGGGCTAATGTAAACGTGTGAGTGGTTAAGTGGAATTGCGCAACTTAGTCCACGCAGCACTGCGGCGCATGTTCCGACGCAGATCCCCCCTTCCCCTTCATCCTAAGTCATAATGTCATATATCTAATTTGTTGCAAATTTTGTCTACTTTCTGAATTTTTAGCTACTTTTCCCCTAAAAAATAATTTTTATTAATAAAAACCTTTTTGGGGGGCTTTTTACTAAAATTTTGGGGGGGGGGGTTGCCGGGGGAAATTTTGGTGGGAAATTACAAATTCGGATTCAGCGACACAAAAAAAACATCTAGAAAGCCGATTTCCAGTATTACCATTAATTTTGCTAGTTCCCCTATACGGTCTCTATTGCCAGGACTATTAATAAAAATAAATAAAAAGTCGAATTAAAAATCACTTGATGACATAGCTAACACGTGTATCGTGTTTAACGTCAAGTGAATGCGATATTTTCGATCATCCATTATCGGCATATAACCTTATAATTTGGCAATAGTTTTTTGTCGACAGGATAATCTAGTGTAGTACCATACAAACAACATAAATTGCTAAATTAACTTCAAAATATTTATGATGGTGTATTAAAATAGAGAAAAAATTCATGAATAAGCCATACCTGTTCTTCAAATATCTAAAACGTGATCAAGACATAAAATACGAACGTAAAATTTTAAAACACCATACTTTTCAATACGTGGATTTAAAAGCTATTCTCAAGCAGACGGAGTTTTTTAACATCAAAGCTAAAGAAAGAATATTTTCCGTAGCGTCGTTATAAAACTCAGAAATATAGCGTCATTTTAACCTAATCCTTTTATACAGGTTATTTTCAAATGAGTAACTGACACCAATTATTACAACAGCGATGAATGAGGCCATAGTAACCGGAAAAAAGCCCATTCAAACAGAAAAGCATGGCAACGCGATTGCAGAAGATAGCTTCTGTTATACTGAAAATGTCATTCAATCTTCCGTGATCTGATAATATTTTTTTTTAAACAGGACACGTTAGTATATTTTCAGAGTCTGCGAAGCCTGAACGAGGATTGGCGGGCGTAGCTGGCAGGGGGCTGAGCCTTCTAGTATATATATACTAATTTCAAATTATTCATAAAACGCTTAATACAAAATTTTCATGATTTCGTATTGATTGATATATTATGATTGATATTTAAAGATGTTAATGATAACGATGTAACTTCATATATTACACATGGTTTTGCACGACCACTGAATATTACAAAAACACGAAACATTAAAAGTTTTTTTCCTGAATCTCACGACACACACATTTAATTATTCTTGAATGCGCATTTTGTTCTTTTTATTTCGTTTCTTTGCAAGTAACAATGTCGAAAAGAGTTTATACTTATATGCTGGCCTTGAAGTAACATTTTCAAGAATGACAAACATGAAATTTAATTTTCGTGATTTTTTTGTTAAATATTTCTACATCAAGGAGGATTTCGGATACGGTTAAAATCTCGTGCACAATGTTTATAAATTGCAAGAACAGGTTCTTTTTATTCCGCATTTTTATGAAAATGTGATCCGAAGAAATCTGCCACAATGTTTTAAAAAATAATATTCGAAGAATAATGCAGAGCATATTTCGGGAACTAAAGCTAAAATAATGTTAAAATCTCGATCAAGAGTAGAATTTTAGTACCACTAGGGTAATAAAAAATGCATCTTAAAGAATTACATTTGAAAACCAAACCATTCAGGAAACAAACATTTATTCCAATCTTTTTGAAAGACTTACACGTACATTTGATGCAAAATTCTCTCGAAAAAGCATTTCATTATTTCTAAGAAAAATGCTGCAGCTGCCTAAAACCCGTTTAAATATCATTTTGTATTTCAAGAAAGATCTTCATTTATTTATTTTTTTTTATCATAAATGAAATACACGCTTGTAAAGAATACAGATGTAACAAGAAATATTTTTATGTACTGCAACAGGTGTTTGCTTTAGTTGTCTTTTCTTTTTTTTGTAATTCATCAAAAGTAAATACAAAATAAAATTTATAATAATTAATATTCTATACTATTATAAATATTACCTTTATAACTTTAAAACAGATGATTAAAAAAGTTATTAGAGAACTGAAAATAGATGCATATGTACAGATGTATACAACAATAAAATAGAAAAAAATAGTAAATGAAAGTGAAAATTCTAGTGTTAAATTCACCTTCAGTTAAATGATTAAAAATCATATAAAAAAGCACAAATAAATGTACAAAAATTACTTTCAGGCGTATATATATAATATGAAATTATTTAAAATACATTAAAAAAAGCTTAAAATACATTAGAAAAACACAAAACGTTTTAAGTTATTACAAGGCCGTCATCAGTTGCATTTAAATGTTATTATTTTTCTTTGTACTTATTCGAGAATTGTCAAGAAGAAATCATTGTAATTTACAGGTGGTATGTCAAATGAGATGCCAGATAATATTATTCAAATTTTCAACAAAACAAGCTTACATGTATTATGCAGCAAATTTCTCCATAATCCCTGCATATCGTATGATAGTGCATCGTTACAAGCTGTATCTTTATTAACAGTTATTTCAATTGGTTCTCTTATAACGACGTCCTGGTAACTATTTGTACTATAGATAACTTTTGATTCATTAAATTCTACATTTATATGTTGAGTTTGAGCTAATCTTGATAATGCAGTATGAGGTCTATTTAATCTGAGATTTGCTTTATGTTCTTTAATTCTATCACGAAATTTTTTCATCGTCATACTAACATAAATAAAATATTTACTACCTTTTTGGAAAGGTATAATCTATATTCCGGATCTCTTCATTGCTTGGACCGGATCAATTTTAATATTTAGCAGATCTTTTAACTAGGTGAGGGATTGCGATTAATTTTACATCATATTTAAACAAGTAAGAAAAATCATGCGTTAAGCATAGATTATGAAACACTTTCCAACACTTTCTGAATGCTTTAACAAAACTTCGTTATTTAGGGAAATAAGGTAAATAAGATAACTAAGTAAACATTTTATAAAACGCATAAAACATTTGAAAAACCGATTTCAGTAGTTACACCGTACACAGCCAAATATGTATTCCAATTCTTTTGAACAGCCCTGTATTGGATGTGTAGGTTGATATATATACTATATAATGCGAAAATTTTGTTTAGCAAGAAAATGAATAACAGGGTTGAAATTCATCTTTCAGCAACTTATACTAATAAATGGAAACTTACTTGAATACTTTTGTACAGCCCTGTAGCTTATATAGTACCTTCATTACATGCCATTATTTAGCTAAAATTTAATTCAAACTAAAGCACTCTTAAAACTATTGAAATTACATTTCCAGAAATTATCACCCATAGATGACCATGTATCCAAACTCTTTGCCTGACCCTGTATGCCATTTTATCTATAGTCTATAAACATTTCTTAGTAAACTAAATTCAGTTCAGCGTAAAAATGCATAACTCCTTTAAAACCCACCTTTAAGCAATTTATCCTCATACTCAGTAACCTTTACGAATTCATTTCTGTAGCCCTGTATACGAACTATAGCATTTATAAGCACTTTATAGTATGCATAAATATAGTGAAAAAACGCATATCATAATTAAAAATGCATTTCGAGCAATCATTGCTAATATACAGTAATTCGGATTCAATATATTACCTGAAAATTTTTTTAAATACATCGCAAACTATTCCCCCTATATCATTATGAACGGAATTCTTTTGTATGGCCCTGTAAATGAACAATAACTATTCCTTGCACCACATATTCAACAGAATGGATATTTTAGTTGACGTCATAAATGAATATCAATTTTACTATGTTTGAAAGAGTGTAACACCATTAAAAATCTTTTGAAACGATTTTTTCCCATTGGTCGTAATGTAACGGAAAAATTTTGACTGTCCCTGTAAATGAACAAAAACTATTCTTTGCACCGCATATTCAAAAGAATGCATATTTTAGTTGACGTCATAAATGAATATAAATTTTACTATGCTTGAAAGAGTGTAACACCATTAAAAATCATTAAAAATCATTTGAAACGATTTATTCCCATTGGCCGTAATGTAACGGAAAACTTTTTACTGTCCCTGTAAATGAACTAAACTAAAGATGTGATAATTCATATCTTTAATATTCCATAATTTCAAGCGTCACTGCAGAAAAGTAGTTGAAAAATTAATTAAAATTGAACTAAACATGCTGCAAACTTCATTTGAAATGGGGAACGTGCTATGGTAGAGGTCACTAACATCCAAAAATTTTAAACGATCCGAGCATATTTACGTGAGTTAGACAGTGGACAGACGGCCAGACGGACATACAAACCGAAATCATAAACACTTTTCAACTTTGTTGGAAAGTGTTAAAAAGGTATGCTTCATATTTTCAAAAAGCTTTGGAATGTAGTTAACTTTACAAAAATTAAATATTTTATCTAGAACGGTGCTTCGTATATGTATGCATCTGAAAGTAATTTTTATGGGGAAAATCGGGAAATTTATGGGGAAAAATCGTTTAAAATGATTTTTAATGGTTTTGCAAGCTTCCAAGCATAATAATATCGGTATGCATTAATGAAGCGTACTAACATATGCTTCTGCAGGGTATGAGGTAAAGAATAGTTATTATTGTCGGAGCACAGCTCCGGCTTCCCTGCAAAAATTACACTTATTGTTAACACGATAGCGTCCAAAATATTTGTCGTATCGACACAAAAAATTAAATGGACGTTGGTAGTGCCTAAATCTCGGAGCGTATTGAAAATCATAAATAATTGGCAACCCTAACGGCATGAAATGTCTGCTCAAAATTTTCCCATAGAGATAACATTGCGAGCTTAAATCTGTATATTTGAAAGATAAGGCTTTTTTTTAGACATCTACCTTGAGCTTTTTTCTGAACCAATTTTAATATATATATATTTTTAAATGAAAGCTGTTTCTTTGTAGATTTGCGGTACTAGCTATTTTTTTTCAAATATTCCCATTTTTATATTTAAATTTAAAAAATTTCATTTTTTTCTTCAAAATTGTAGCAATTGGATTACTTCCAATGTTGTAAAAAAATAAAATTAATAAAGTATGTTTTTATCTTTATTGAGCCAGTTTCTAATAAAATTCAAAATTAACTTTGTAAAAAAAAAAAGGAAGAGAAAATGACGTCACGCTTTACAAAAACACTAAATGTTTCCCCAAAAAGCTATTACAATTCAATAGTTTTTCATTCCATTGAGTTTGAGACGCTATGTGAAATGCTTCAATGAGGTAAAGTGACATAATATTTAAATGAAAACCATCATTTTCTCTGATAAAAAGAAATATTTTAGTACGAACGCCTCTAAAAGATATAAATTTCTGGAATTTTACTCGCCGATACCCAGATTAGAATCACAAGTCAAGAGTGCGAATGTTCACATGCAAAGTCGTAGTTGACAAATTTGATTTCAAGTTTGGAAATATATGTATTAATAACTTATTGCGTACTGCGATATTTTTGAAATTGTGAATGTAAATTTTAGAGATGCGTATGGTAAATTTTGAGACGATGAAAATGACGTTAAGTTTAGGTTTCACGTGAAAAATAATTCTATGATTGGCTCGTGGTGAAATCATTTTTGCTCATTTTCAATCGGTAATTTCAAACATAG
The DNA here is from genome assembly GCA_963932465.1 of Maratus speciosus. Taxonomy (NCBI): domain Eukaryota; kingdom Metazoa; phylum Arthropoda; class Arachnida; order Araneae; family Salticidae; genus Maratus; species Maratus speciosus. The sequence goes on from OZ010786.1 coordinate 175,972,426, forward strand.
GTAAAACATGCCTCAATGGGTAATTTCATCATAATTACTTATCTTGGTTAGGTATACTGATACACTTTAATTTAATACGTTGAACAGTGGAATTTTATGGAATTAGTATTTTGGTAACTTTAAATTAAAAATAATATTTGTTGAGAGTAAGTATTAATGTATAAGTTCCTTTTTAGACAATTTCTTTCGTGTAAATACGACGGGTTTCACCTCGTTATTAAACAAAACATTAGCTCCATTGTTGTAAATTATGTATTTTAACCTCATTCTAATCGTTATGACGGCGTCAATATTTGTCACCTGAGATATAGATTGACTTTGAGAAGTTTTACTTTCTACGTCCGTAACTACTTTTTCTTTTTTTTTCAGTGCGAACCTTTTATTCTTTATAACCTACCAAATCGATGTTAATTAAATTATCATCAAAACGCTGAAAAAAAATATTTTTATTGATACATATGAAATAATATTTTACGAATTTGTTGAAAATGTAAACGAATCTTCTCTAATAGAATATTGTGACACATGGTTGTGAACATGGAGTTGTGAACATGGAATCTGACAATACTTATATAAATTTACAGAAACCACCCACTCATGGACAGCCAACCATGAAGTATAGGAGAAAAAAGTCCACGAAACTGAAAACTATTTCCACCACCCACCAAACCACGGCCAGAAAACCGGCCCCAGGAAGCAACGGGGCAAGGAAGAAACCCAGTCAACCCCTCAGAACTCCCGAGAGAGTCCGAAAGGTATCCATTCTGTCGACAACTAACAAAGAGTACTTATGGAGAGTACTTATGCATCCTATTAAAAGTTTTTGTCCAAACCATAGCTACACACACTACAGAACTTGATGATACTCGCTTGGGCGAATTCTCTTAGAGGAGTTAGGCAAGCAAACAAACATTAGTTTGCAATAATGGCAAGTTGCTAGACCTTGAGCCCTGAAATGCTTGTACCCCATATGTTCCAGTCAGGTGGTGAACTCAACCAAGACCCCCTAGATGTTTGAGAAAGCCTTGATACACGTCACGAAAACGTCGCACAAAGCAGGAAAAAAATCATTCATTGGCTCGTGGATATCCACATGTCAAGGGTTTCTCAAATATCAAGGGGGCGTTGATTGAACGCGGAATTCTCAGTATTTACTTTTCAAGCCAGTTTAGAACTCATTTTATCAATCCCGAAAGGATGAAAAACATGCTGTAAAAACAAAAATATAAAAGGTTTGCTTAAAAATGTATACAGGATTTTTTGCTACCGCCTGTACAAACTTTGCGGTGTGGTACATTTCGCTAAAATATACATATTTTTGACATAAAATCTGAACTTTTTATTCAGTCAAAAATAAGGAGTGTCTCAATGCAAGTCGAGCTGGTGTTTCTGTTTTTTTTTTTTTGTTTGTTTTTTTTTTTCGCAGTTGTAACAGCAATAAAAATATTTTACCGATATTTTTAACAGACATGTTCCATTTTCTGTTAAATGTGATAACATCATTAGAATGTTTGGAAATGGCTATCATCTGCGTCCAAACAACACCAGACTAGACATTTCGCAATTTGGAATGTAGCTCGTGGTACATATGGACCACTGATCTAATTACCGGAACTTTCTGTAATATATATCCCATTTCACTCAAAATAAAGTATGTCTGTTGAATATAGCGGTAAAATGTCTTCATTGCCGTTAAAGGTGGGAAAGAAAACACGGGTTCGAGACTCTGTAATTATGAATGAATAACTGTATTGTGACATAGCATTGCAATACAAAAAAATTTGTTTTAATAAGCTGTACTACCCTTCATAGTTCATACGTCCGAACCGAATCACCCTGTATATAGGGTGATTCAGATTGATATTTAGGGCCCTTCAAAGTTCGTACATCTGGAACTGAACGATCCTGTATATAGTGCTGCACCACCCTTCAAAGTTCGTACATCTGGAACCGAATCGACCTGTATATAGTTTCAGTTTCATTTAGACAGTTAAATTCCAATTTTACATAATAATTTATAAATAATATTAAAAGATTTTTACTGAAAGGTATAGTCTCATGTCCTTCTAAAATGCATATAGTACGAATACATATGAATATAAATGTGCTGTACTACATAACATAAGAAACTAAAATTTATAATACCATAAAGATATAATGCGCAGTAAACGTACATAAAACCCATATTTATATCACAGTCAGTGTTTGAAGGTTATTTGGCAGGATGTATAATCTCATAAATATTTTCCGATATAAATATCTGAAAACTTTGATTAAAATGAATTGAAGCTTTTGAAGCAAACTTTTTTTTTTTTTTTTTTTTTTTTTTTTTTTTTTTTTTACGAAATGAAGGATTATCCCAAATATGCAATAGAGTACAATAAAGTTATTTGCATTTTCTTAAGCTTTATGCTACGTAAACAAAATGATTTAGTGCCGAAGGATGTTTATTTTTTTTAAAGTTTCTCGCGCAATAATAAAATATGTATTTAACAGAATATTGTGGTCTTTATGCAGTTCTTGTTCAGAAATTCATTGCAAACTTTTTAAACAAAAAAACGTTTTTTCATTTTCATAAGAAATGATGACTATTTTTATTTAGGTCATATTATGTTGTAATTTTGAATTTGTAATGAGAGAAAAAAGAAAATAGATGTAGCTTTTCTTTAAAATAATTGCACAGGAGTATAAAAGAGTAGTACTTTTCCTGTCAGTACATTGATTTTTTTTATAATTTTATTTTATATAGGCAATATCAACTTCCCACACCTTTATATAACAATATAATAATCATAACACGATTAGTGATGATGTCTCCGAATCGCGGTAACATCAGTAAGCGGGTTGCCATCCATTCAAAGTTTCAGTGATGTATGCGATGTTGTTAGGGCAACACTTGCCACTGGAGCACCAGCGACATGCAGTTTCGTCATCTGCACCACCTAATCTATTATATATACCGAAATCATCGACGCTAAAATTGGTTAAAAAATGTTACGCTACCTCTCGGACTATCACTTAAAGGCATTTTTTATACAATACAGGGAAGTTTTATGAATGGGTGTATATATGGGTGTAAAATATGTGTAGAATAAATATAAAAATTGATAAAGTTGTTCAGCAATATATATTTACTTTTATCGAGTTTACATTTTTTCCAATAGTTCAAATATTTCTATGTAATTATAAAGTAACGTAAGTTCAAGTATTTCTGGGTATGTTCTACCATTTAAAGGCAGAAGCAAATTCTATTTTACCGAAATGTATTAAAAAAATATTAATTTCTTAATTTTTTGATTTAATGAATTAGTATTCTTTATGAAAATCGTTGAAACAGAATTAGCATATTGTAGTACCATTAGATATTATTCATACAAAAATATACAACTACAGACATTCGTTGATAAAAAAAATACTGAACACAATTAAAAATAGACATTTCGAAGAAAGACACGTGTCTTCCTCGAGGGTTGGTTGACTGTTATAGCTGAATCACCAGTTAATGAAGCTAATAAGTATCCAAAGGAATATGCTATCCTTGTTAAATTGTAGATTTAACTGCTTTTAATTGTTGTGATTCTGGTGTGTTTGTGATTATGTACCAGTACTGATCCTTGGCTTTTCTTGTCCCCGTTCGACGAGAACAAGATGGTGGGCTGGGTTGTGACAGCGCCAAACTTCCCTGGAGACGTGGGAGTTGTGGTCCCCTCCTAAGCCTGTCCTAAGTGTTTGTGTGTGAAAGAAATGAAAAAATGCAAAAAATAGAAAATAAGGAAAACAAATGTAGAAAAAGTGGCAAAATTCATAAAATGTGTGTTGTAAGTGTTGATGTTTGTTGATGAAGGCTCCCCTTGGATGCAAATCTGGCCGGTGTCGACCATAGACAGTGTGGGAGCTTGATTCGTGGGCCCGCCGACTTGCAGAAAGTGTGTGTGGGATAGCGCCAAATACTCTCTTCCGGAGAACGCTCTGTTTTAGTCTGTCCTAGAGGTACGCTGAGGTACAGGTGGCCGGTGTCGACTGTGGCTGGTGAAGGTAGCATAGCAATGAAGTCCCTCCAATTGGCAGGAGGTGTACGTCGCCGGGAGACCAAGCCTCTCTCGGGCTCTTCAGCGATTTATGTGGTGATGTTTTATGTTGTGATGTGTTGCTTGGGAGCCAGGTTGCAGGTACCATGTCTCCGGGGCGGAAGCCAATCAAGCGTGACTATGAGCAGGCGGGTGTTGCTGCGTCCGCTGGTCGGATTAGCAGCTTTCTTCTTTTCTCGTACTGAGAACCTCGTGTCTGGTGGAGGCACAAAATGTAGAAATATGCTGGGATCGAGAGCTGCGATTAGTGATTTTGAGCTCGGCTAGTGGTCGTGAGAAGCGATGAACCGCTCTTTCTGCTTTTGCAGGCCTCTAGGCAAGGTGCCGAACTTGTTCCGTACCTGAGGTACACTTAGCATTCCCTCGAGGCGTAATGCCGTTTTAGAGGGTAATAGACTGAAACACGGATGTCTAAGTGGTCCTGCACGCGGGGTACCATTTGGGCGAGTCACTTTTAGTATTTGAGGAGTAGTCGCGTACACTCGCGGTGTAACGGTAACGATATTAGCTGACTATAACTATACAATCGAACACAGACAAGGTACACGCATGCACCATGTCGACGCTTTAAGTAGAAATCCAATATGTATTATCATTCAAGATAGTTTTACTACCAAAATTATACAATCACAGAACACTGACGAACATATACAGGCCATCAAAGAAATTTTGAAAACAAAGCCATATGACAACTATTTCCTTAAAAATAACATTCTCTATAAAAACCATAAAGGTATCGATCTGATAGTTGTGCTGGATGAAATGCAGCTAAATGTCATTAAACACGTTCATGACAAAGGACATTTTGGCCGTAAACGCTGTGAAGAACTCCTTAACGAAGAATTTCTCATCCCTAATATGTCAAATAAAATTGATAAAATTATAGCAAATTGTGTAACATGCCTTTTGTATAATCGCAAACGTGGCAAAGAAGAAGGTGAATTGCATCCCTTACCTAAAGAAGAGACTCCTCTCCAAACCTACCACATTGATTATTTAGGCCCTCTTGAAACAACCAACAAAAATTATAAACATATTTTGTCTTTAATAGACGCATTTACTAAATTCGTCTGGTTGTATCCATGTAAAAGTACTTCTGCTACCGAAATTATAACAAAACTACGACAACAAAGTCATACTTTTGGCAATCCTTCCATCATCATTAGCGATAAAGGTCCTGCATTTACAAGCAAAGAATTTGCTGATTATTGTCAAGATGAAAATATAAAGCACGAGACAGTTACAACTGGTCTTCCCCGTGCCAATGGTCAAGTAGAGCGACTTAATTCCACCATAATTTCTGTAATCTATAAAATGTCCAAAGACGAACCGACCAAATGGTTTAAACATGTTTCTAAAGTTCAACAAGTCATTAATTCAACTTACCAAAGAAGCATTAAGAGAACACCGTTTGAAATATTATTTGGTACAAAAATGAAACAGAAAGAAGATGTACAAATTATTGACCTCTTAAACAGTGCAGTCGAAGAACAATTCATGAAAGACAGAGGAGAGCTCCGTAAAGAAGCCAAGAAGAATATTCTGGAAATTCAACAAGAAAATCGCAAGCACTATAATTTACGACGTAAGTACAAGCTTGGTGACCTTGTAGCAATTAAGAGAACCCAGCAAGGACCAGGTTTAAAGTTGAAATCTGAATTCTTAGGTCCGTATAAAGTAATCAAAGTGAAGTCTAACGACACCTACGACGTAACGAAAATCTCATCAACTGAAGGACCGATACATACTAGCTCCTGTGCTGAATACATGAAACCTTGGCCTGACAAAAACTGAAACTTCAAAAGAAAAAAAAATATTTTTTTTTAAATCTTTTCTTCCTGTGTGCTATAAACATTTTACAAGTCACTGCTTTCAAAGAAATCTCTATATGATGCTACGCTACTTCAACTATGATGTGCAGATTAATTTTTTTTTTCTTTTCCCCTAAGAACAGTTACTGGTTTTTGTTTTTTGTTTTTCAGATTCTATTTTACCACATGTCGCTGCGGCAGCTCCAGATGTCAGGACGGCCGCCTGTGGGAATTTCGCAAGCAACACCTGCATCAGACTGAGTGTCCCCGTATTTTCCGCTTCGAGATTAAAAAGGAAAACGAGCCTTAACGAAGCTGTGTGAAGTGGAAATGCAGAGGAAGTAAATAGAACGAAATGAGTTTGACGACGCAAGTTTTTGTTAAAAAAGAACAGAACATATTTCGGTGAAATAAGATTGAATATTTACACGACGTAAGAAAATCTCAGAAATATTCAACGACGTTTATAAACGAAGCCTGAATTATAGCCTTTAAATTAATTAAAGAACGAGAAGAGTGTTTTTTTTCTGTATTTTGTTTGTTTGTTCGTCTCAATAAATGTCAGTGTTCGTCCTAAAAGTTAGTTGTGAGTTATGTATGGAGTCTCACCCCATAATTGCATAATTCCCGAAACACGATACTAACTACTTGTCGATCTTACGAGGTCCGTCTGACACGGTATTATTCGGTCAGTGATTGACGTTTTTGCGCTAGCTTCGCCTTGTCTGGCCACGTGTTTGGCTAGTTTCTGACTTAGTCTGGTGTGTTGCGGCCCCGCCCCTGGTGCAGATGTTTTCTAGAGCATCGGATTCGTCATAATAGTCAGAGGGGCGAACATTATCAGGCCGCAGCACGGGCTTTGCGAAGTTCTTTGTTGTGGTTTGGCCTTGTGTGGCCCTTGTTCAGCTGTTTCGACAGGCGGGTGGTTGTCGTAGCGACTGGGCTTCATATGGTTCCTTGAGGGGCGAGGGATCGCTCTGCGATCTCCTCTGAATGACCGCAGGGAGCCATTCGGCTCCGGATGACGGAGTTACTTAGTACCAGTAGTGATGAGGACTACGGAAGGTAGTCGAAACGTGTACTTTTGATTGTTTTCTAATAGTTTTTAGTATTTTTGTCAATGAATGTTTGTAGTCATATATTTTTTGTATAATAAATTGCTTTCAAGACGTAATTATATATGTATTTTTGATATAGATATTATTGTTTTGCATTTCCGTACACCTAAATTCTAAAAAAGTGGTGTATTAGATTTTGAAATCTGTAATTTTCTCTAAAACAACTATATCGTTATAAAGTGTATTTCTCTTGTCATTGTTATATTGATTTCCTTCTGCCAAATTTTCCAATAAATCTTCCACATTTTATATTAATTTATATTCATTTTACATTTTATATTATTTTTAGCAATATTTCATTAAAGTAAGTATATATTCATTCATTCAAAACAATTTTGATTTTACATTCTACAAATTTGAATTAAATTTAGATAGTCAAAAAAGAAAAAAAAATTAATAAAGTAGTCTTACTTCATAATTATAGCAATTGTTTATCACAAGTAATAAAGAGTAAAAAGCTATTCGAAAAGCCAATTAATTTTTATTTTCGTAAATATTTAACTATTACAAGTAAAACTGAGCCAGTAGTCTAATATAGTTGTGGTTGAAATAACATCATCACTATTATTTTAAAGCCCAATACATTTACATGAGTGATAAAAAAGAAGAAGAAAGAAATTAGTGACAAGACACATTAAGAAAAAAGAGCATTAAATGTCCCTAAAATTGTTTTTCTATACATTAAAGTATAATAAAAGTACGTTTAATTTTGCAGATTTTATAAACACGTCATCTATTTAAATTATTAGTTTCTTCTATCTTTACAAGAGTAAAGTATTGGATTCATGAAAAATTTCGACTTCCAGTTTTCGATGGATTTATACCTTTTAGAAGATTCTGAACACGATTTGTTGGTTTTTAGAAAATGTCTGTCTGTGAGTCTTTCTGACTATATGTGACGAAAATTTCGTGGACGCTCTATGGTAAAAACTAATGCACAGAATTTCACAAAACTTTAGATTTAGTTAGTCCTTGATATAAATTGGTGTTGATTACATTTTGGTATAAATCGCCCAACAGGTCACACTGCTATACTGCATTTTTCACTATTTCCGCAATAGCTCTGTATTAATTAATGCACGGATTTTCATCGACCTTCAGATTCAGGTATACCTTAATCAATATTGGTGCTGATTATATTTTGGTGTAAATTGCCAAACAGATGGCGCTATTATGCTGAATTTTGCTCGATTTTCTCAATAGGTCTATCTCAAGAACTATTCCACGAATTTACATCTAACTTCAAAGACTCCGCTAGACGATGACGCAAATTGTTTCTGATTAGGTTTTTGTGTCAATCGTCCAATACGTATTGCTGTTATGCTGTCTTTTTCAAGAATTTTGCAATAGTACTATCTCAAAATCTAATGTCTGGATTTTCATTAAACTTTAGATACAGTTAGATTTTGACATAACATGTTGCTGATTAGGCTTTGGTGTCTAACTCAACAGGTGGCACTGCTATGCTGTATTTTGCAGGATTTACACGGTTTTAACGATAGTCATATCTCAGGAGCTAATGCACAGAATTTCATATATTTAGAATTCTCATAATGGACATAGATTACCATTTATTTTTGGCACTGTGCTAGCTGATTTTGAAGTATTAACACGTATGAGATGGAAGAAAGTTTTGGGATTGGCACATCCCAACTAGTTTTTGTTTCTGTTTTATATAATATTTCGAAAGCTTTTAGTCCATACCGAAAATTGTTCCTAATTCAGTTAGATAGCATTAGAGCTTAATAATTGTAATCCTACTGTGCGTACTAATGAAGGATCTAAAATTTATATAACCATTTAGTATTTTATTATTGTAACGCAACATAGAGACTGGCAAAAAACGTTTTTTTTTTTTTTTTTTTTTTTTTTTTTTGTCACTTTGTTGGAAATGTTTGTACTTGCTTAAATTAACTTTGATGTTTATACATTTAGGTATCAAGCACAATAAAAATTTAGGGAAATAGTTTCATGAATAAATATTATGTGCTTGAATGACTTTTTACCCGGCTGCCAAGAAGGGTTATGTGTTTCACGCGTATCTGGGTATGTGGATTCCTTATAACCTCGAAACATCCCAAAGGCTGGATGGATTTTAATGAATGAGGTCTCTATCGATTCGTCTTAACCGTCCGATGGTTATAGGCTAGATTTTGTTTTTATAATTTCAAAATGGCGGTAGAGACGAAAAAAATTTTTACGCACCCTATTGAGTGGCATATCATTGGATAGGTATTTCAAAATGAAGACGATGTTTCATTGACTATTTTACAGTCAGAATCTCCGTTTAAATATCACACAACCTGGAAGTTGTATAGGTAAGATCTCTAGCTTTACTGTAACTCTAACCTTCATAGACATCTATAGGCCTAATATAAACAGCGTTTATTGATAGGAACTAACAATTAAACACAACTTAAAAGTCGTCAATACAAGTAAATAAAAAAATAGGTAAGTAATATAAAAAATAGTTTCACATTGATGAGAAATATCTATTTAGTTCGCTTTTTACGCAGTCGGGGTTTTTTTTATTTTTTAAATTTAATTTTTATTGTCATTTGTGACTAGTATACAAATTAAGAAATATTGCCAAAAAATGTACATTATAATAAATTCAAAATAATTTCAGGGTATGCCTGTTGATGATTACCGTTCATACAGAAAACTTATTCAGCAATACCTACTCTGGTAATGATAGTATGTTGTCAGCAATGGATTATGTATTCACGAGCATCGGGTTTTATTGACGACTTGACTTATATACACATACTTTATGGTATATTCTGTGTCAATATCCACGATCGGTCACTTTTGAAAATACTTCCATCATTAAATAATACGATTTCTCTCTGATTTCAATCGTACAAACTATTTTTTTAATCAATCTTTGTTCTACATTAATTACTATTTTTTAATGGTTCATCATGGAGATAGTTATACACACGGTGTTTTAAATATAAGATGGCAATATTTTAGAATATAACAAAACAGAAGAAAATAAACTAAATACTAAAACAAGTAAATTTATTAATTTTTTTGGTACTTCTTAGTTATTCCGTCGACCAAATTACTGTTGCTCAGTTGTAAGATTAAATGCCAATAATGGTTTGCCATTAATTAATTAATTGTAAGATTAAATGCCAATAATGGCCAATAAAACCATTAATTCGACGTTTTATTTGTATTTTTATTAACGTTTTACTAATTTATTTGTTATTTAAAATAGAAATTATGTCAATGTGTATAATTTGGCGAGTGGTTTGGCGATTTATATAATTTGTCGAAATTGGTCGACGGGATAATTAAGAAGTACCATATTTTAATAACTTTAGTAATTAATTATTTTAATCACTATTTGATCTTCTTTAATTACTACTTTTTAACAATTCCTGCGAGAGATATTTATCCATACGGTATGTTTTCAAGAAGAAAAAAAAGAAAAATATTGTAATCTTTTATGATGTGGCAAAACAGAAGAATATAAACCTCTTCTATTTGAGAATGTGTTCTCGAAACTGAAACATTAGTGCCATACTATATTATTTTTTTAATCTTAATGAAAAAAGGCTATTCGAATGTGTAAAAAAGGAATAGATAAATACATATTGCATATTTTAGTGAAAAGTTTAATTTTATTTTTCATGACATAAGGAGCACAAAATATAAATTTTACCTTCTTAAAGTAATGTGACGGATATGGTAAAGAACACACTCTAATTAACAAATAACAATACATTTGCATAATATTATTTAATTCTCTATCTTTGAGTAATTATTTATATAAAAATTAAAGAAATATAATCATTAACACCGGTTTCACACTTCTATGTTTTAGCGAAATAAACTGTACAATATTTACAACAATTTTTCCATCTAGTATATTACTTTGGCGACATTTAAACTGTCTGTTTTACCTAGAATTTAGAACAATAATCACAGTTTACAAATATTACATTATTATACGATACAGCATAGTACTGGCGGAAATACAGGGTGATGTCAAATGAGGCAAACGTTTTAAAATTTTAATAACCAATAAACAATGGCAGCTGTTATTCCCGCAGTAGATTAATGTTTGAAGTCGGGAATTTCTTTATTACACTTCTTTGTTTTATTTCCAAATATAACAGATAGTAGGCTCAAACAAATAGAATTCTCAAGATACCATATAAAATAAGATCAACTATCACACACCTTTGAATTTTCTTTCTCTTTAGCCGTTACAACACTAAAATGTAGTTGAGTTTTAAAATTACAAGGTTATTTTCAGCAGCGTTCCATTTTTGGCCAATGCAGCACCATATATTGATGGTATTTGAATCTAAAAGAAGAAATATAGTGTAGAAATGTCTAACTTCACATACTGCTCGTCTGTAAGAATATCTTTCACCGTTTACATATTATTGAAATTTAAAGAGGACTAGTGCATTTTATGACATCGTGTATATAACATACAGTAAACTTATCACGGGCGATTCAAAGTGTAATAAAGGAATGAAATTGTGGTTTACATGTGATTACCACATTTAATTTAAAGAAATTGATAAACACGCGTTTAGAAAACTGAATAAGAAACTGAAAAATGCCTTTTCATCCCATTACTATTTGCTGTAATGAAACTGTAATGGTAATGGTAAATACAATCTCATATAAATAAAATTAATATCCCCCTCCAAATCTTAAAGGTTCTACGTATTCTCTGCAAAAATAAGTGCATTTTGTTATATTTATTGTTTGACTGGAATAATCGTACAACACTGGAATTATTTATTCATTTTTGAAAAATAAATTAAAGGTACTTTTCGGCTAGCCGGGCGCCAGTGTTATATTTACATATATATATATGCATATATATACACATATATGTACATATATATATACATATGTATGTATATATTTATGTGTGTGTGTGTACATATATATATGTACATATATGTGCATATATATGTATATATGAATGTAAATATAACACTGGCGCCCGGCTAATCGAAAAGTACCAAATTAAATTGTAAATTGATAACATTATTTCTTTTTTTTTAAAGACGAATTGTAACGATTAGTCTTCATTTATTTTAATGAATATGTGCGGTGAAAAATCAGAAGAAATTCTAGATTCTCTTACTTTTTTATCTCATAAGGTAAATTCTATGTGTATAACTCTTTAAGAATTGCTGTGCCTAAGTTTTACCAGAAAATTTAATAATGTCTAAAAGTTTTTAATATTAAAATCCAAAAAAAGAAAAAACTACTATAAATTTTTAAAAGAATTTAATATTTAAAATCTCTAGCGTATTCAATTAACTCACTGCTTTTTTAAATAAGATATAAAGTAGCCTCTTAATGGTTTATTAATACCAATACGGAAAAATTCAAAGTAGTTTAGAACCCGTATTTTTCATTTCCTTTTTCTCTTGCACTTTAATTACTCTTTGCGAAAAAATGCATTGATATTTTTGTGGCCATATTTTAAAAGTTTAAGGGAATCGAAATATTTCGAGGGAACTCAGGAAAAGTATATGATGAAAAAATATTAATACAGAAAACAAAGCGCAGAATTTTATTCGTTAAAAATTCACTCATTTATTAAAAAACATGATAAAATATTTGCACGGTAATTGCACCAGTGCCGGACTCTTGAGAACATTCATCGTATATTTTTACTTTCTTCTATCTTCAATAGAAGAAAGTATTGTAGTCGAATTTTTTTTCGACTTCCGGTTTTCGACGGATTTACATGTTTTAGGGTTCAGAGATCCCCAAAAACATGTTTATAGAAAATGTCTGTCTGTCCGTGTGGTCATCTGTCTTTCACCATTGTACCATCAAAAAGAGAATGAAGTTATGCATAGAATTAAACCAAATTTTTATTTTAAGTTTTTGGATATGGCAAGCAGATCCTCCCTGATATTGGAAAAAATTCGATGTAGGGGGCGCTGTAATAGCGATTTTTGTGCGATTTTGAATATTGTACCATCCAAAAGTATATGAAGTTATGCACTGAATTGAACCAAATTTTTATTTTAAGTTTTTGGATATGGCAGGTCGGTCCTCCCTGAATTTGGAAAAAATTTGCCGGTAGGGGCGCTGTAATAGCGATTTTTGTGCGATTCTGAGTATTCTACTATCCAAAAGTGTATGAAGTTATGCATATAATTGAACCAAGTATTTATTTTAAGTTTTTGAATATAGCGGGTAGGTCCTCCCTGAATTTGGAAAAAAATTTGCCAGTAGGGGCGCTGTAATAGCGATTTTTGTGCCATTTTGAATATTGTACAATCCAAAAGTGTATGAAGTTATGCATAGAATTGAACCAAATTTTTATTTTAAATTTTTGGCTTTGGCAAGCAGATCCTCTCTGAATTTGGAAAATATTTGCCGGTAGGGGGCGCTGTAACAGCGATTTTTGTGCGATTTTGAATATTGTACCATCCAAAAGTGTATGAAGTTATGCATAGAATTGAACCAAATTTTTATTTTAAATTTATGGTTATGACAAGCAGGTCCTCCCTGAATTTGAAAAAATTCGCCGATATTGGGCGCTGTAATAGCCATTTTGCATATTGTACCATCTAAAAGTGTATGAAGTTATGCATAGAATTGAACCAAATTTTTATTTCAAGTTCTGGGCTATGGCAAGCAGGTCCTTTCATAATTTGGAAAAAAAATCGCCGGTAGAAGGGCGCTGTAATAGAGATTTTTGTGCCATTTTGAATATTGTACCATCGAAAAGTGTATGAAGTTATGCATAGAATTGAGCCAAATTTTTTTTTGTGTTTCTTATTGGTCATGGCATGAAGGTCCTCCCTGAATTTGGAAAAAATCCGCTGGAAGGGGGAGCTATTATTACGATGTCTGTACCATTTTCTTCATTCTACAATCGAAAAGTGTATAAAATTATGCATACAATTGAACCATTTTTTTTGTGCATGTTTTTGGCTTTGGACAACAGGTCCTTCTTGAATTTGGAAATATCGCGCGGCAAAGGGGCTCTGTGATAGCGATTTTTGTATACTTTTCTTGATTTTTCGTAGTTCTATTGTCCATCGGCGGCTCGTGCAAAGGCAGGAACTCACTTCCTGCTAAGCCGGCTATTCGCAAACATATGATAACAACAGAATAAGAAAAAACTATTAATTTTATCAAATATCATGACATAGACTAACTCAATTTAGTTAATTTAATTGACTGAAGCAGAAATTTAAAATGAAAATCAAAATTCATATCGTAATGAACTAATAAATTAAAGTATTAACATGTGTAACTAGTTTTTGAAATGTTAAGATGTATGAGATAGAAGAAAGTTTTGGGATTGCCACATCCAACTAGTTATTTTTACTGATTGTGACAACAAAAAAGAGTGGAATTTTTTTCTTTTAAAATTAACATTTTAATTCAAAACGCAATAATGCATTTGTATGCTAACTGTACCAGTACCGGACACTTAAGAACATCCATCGTATATTTTTATTTTTAATGACTGTGACAACAAAAAGAGTGGAATTTTTTTCTTTTTAAATTAACATTTTAATTCAAAACAGAGTAAGACATTTTTATGCTAATTGCACCAGTACCGGACACTTGAGAGCAACCATTGTATATTTTTATTTTTAGTGATTGTGACAACAAAAAAGAGTGGATTTTTTTCTTTTAATATTGACATTTTAATTTAAAACAGAATAAGACATTTGTATGCTAACTGCACCAGTACCGGACACTTAAGAATATCCATCGTATATTTTTATTTTTAGTGATTATGACAACAAGAAAGAGTGGAATTTTTTTCTTTTAAAATTAACACTTTAATTAAAAACACAATAAGGCATTTGTGTGCTAACTGCGCCAGCACCGGACACTTAAGAACATTCATAGCATATTTTTAGTTTTACTGATTGTGACAACAGTGACTGTTTGATCTACTCGTGCCAGATTGCTTGTCCACTGTCACAAAAAAAGAACAAAAACAGGACAGTGCTTCAGAAAATCGGAACAGTGACTTCTAATCAGAACATAAAAATAAAGTAAATCGCATGAGAAAAGAACTTGTCCATAACAGAAAAGTGTTTTAAACATAAAACATCCATAGTCCCGATGGAAAGTGTACCTATACAAATCTACATGGTAAGACGAAAACATGGTGGTTTACTGTATTAAATAGACCAATAATCTTAGGGAGTAAAACCTGTGAAAGCGTAATCACTAAGTACATGAAAAAAAAAAACAGACAACCCCCCCCCCCCCCAAAAAAAAAAAAAAACAAGAAAAAAAAATAGACAGTGAGTCAGTAAAAGAATAACAGTGATTTCTATATGGGGAAATGGGAATACAGAAAATACTATGAAAAAGGAACTTATCTATAACGAAAAGGGTTTTAAGCGTAAAACAACCGTGGTTCCTATGGAAAGAGTATCTATACAAATCTAATAACTAAGACGGAAACCAGGTAGTTTACAGTATTAAATATACCAATAATCTTGGAGAGTAAAATCTGTGAAAGTGGAATCATTAGTGACCGAAAAAAAAAGGACAGGTGAGTTAGGAAAAGATGAAGAGTGACTTATATATCGGGACATGAAAATACAGTAAATCCCATGAAAAAAGAACTTGTCCATAACAGAAAAGTGTTTTAAACGTAAAACATCCATAGTCCCGACGGAAAGTATACCTATACATATCTACATGGTAAGACGGAAACATGGTAGTTTACTGTATTAAATAGATCAATAATCTTAGAGAGTAAAACCTGTGAAAGCGTAATCACCAAGTAACTGAAAAAAAAAACAGACAGAAAACCCCCCAAAACAAGAAAAAAAAAACTAGACAGTGAGTCAGTAAAAGCATAACAGTGATTTCTATATGGGGAAATGGGAATACAGAAAATACTATGAAAAGGGAACTTGTCTATAACAAAAAGGGTTTTAAGCGTAAAACAACCGTGGTCCCTAGGGAAATAGTATCTATACAAATCTACTAACTAAGACTGAAACCAGGTAGTTTACTGTATTAAATATACTAATAATCTTGGAGAGTAAAATCTGTGAAAGTGGAATCATTAGTGACCGAAAAAAAAAAGGACAGGTGAGTTAGGAAACGCGGAAGAGTGATTTCTATATCGGGACATGAAGATACAGTAAATCCCATGAAAAAGGAACTGGTCCATAACAGAAAAGTGTTTTAAACATAAAACATCCATAGTCCCGACGGATAGTGTACCTATACAAATCTACATGGTAAGACGGGAACATGGTAGTTTACTGTATTAAATAGACCAATAATTTTAGATAGTAAAACCCGTGAAAGCGTAATCACTAAGTAACTGAAAAAACAGACAACCCTTCCACCCCCACCAAAAAAAAAACAAGAAAAAAACTAGACAGTGAGTCAGCAAGAGCATAACAGTGATTTCTATATGGGGAAATGGGAATACAGAAAATACTATGAAAAAGGAACTTGTCTATAACAAAAAGGGTTTTAAGCGTAAAACAACCGTGGTCCCTAGGGAAATAGTATCTATACAAATCTACTAACTAAGACTGAAACCAGGTAGTTTACTGTATTAAATATACCAATAATCTTGGAGAGTAAAATCTGTGAAAGTGGAATCATTAGTGACCGAAAAAAAAAAAGGACAGGTGAGTTAGGAAACGCGGAAGAGTGATTTCTATATCGGGACATGAAGATACAGTAAATCCCATGAAAAAGGAACTGGTCCATAACAGAAAAGTGTTTTAAACATAAAACATCCATAGTCCCGACGGATAGTGTACCTATACAAATCTACATGGTAAGACGGGAACATGGTAGTTTACTGTATTAAATAGACCAATAATTTTAGAGAGTAAAACCCGTGAAAGCGTAATCACTAAGTAACTGAAAAAACAGACAACCCTTCCCCCCCCCCCCCAAAAAAAAAAAAAAAACAAGAAAAAAAACTAGACAGTGAGTCAGTAAGAGCATAACAGTGATTTCTATATGGGGAAATGGGAATACAGAAAATCCTATGAAAAAGGAACTTGTCTATAATGAAAATGGTTTTAAGCGTAAAACAACCGTGGTCCCTATGGAAAGAGTATCTATACAAATCTACTAACTAAGACGGAAACCAGGTAGTTTACTGCATTAAATAGACCAATAATCTTGGAGAATAAAATCTGTGAAAAAGGAATCATTAGTGACCGAAAAAAAAACGGGACAGGCGAGTTAGGAAAAGCGGAAGAGTGACTTCTATATTGGGACATGAAAATACAGTAAATCCCATGAAAAAGGAACTTGTCCATAACAGAAAAGTGTTTTAAACGTAAAACTTCCGTGGTACCGACGGGGAGAGTACCTGTACAAATCTGCCTACTAAGACGGAAACCTTGTAACTTACTGTATTAAATAGACCAATAATCTTAGAGAGTAAAATCTACGAAAGTGGAATCACTAGTGACAAAAAAACAAACAAACCAAAAAACAAAACAAAAGGTAGAGATTTCGATTCAGCATCATAAACATCCATAGTCCCGATGGAAAGTGTACCTATACAAATCTGCCTACTAAGACGGAAACCTGGTAGCTTAGTGTATTAAATAGACCAATAATCCTAGAGAGTAAAATCTACGAAAATGGAATCACAGGTGACAAAAAAAAAAAAAAAAAAAAAAAAAAAAAAAGGGGGGGAGAGATTTTGATTGAGCACTCATGTTTGTATGGTCATCTTTATAGGGACCATGGGTGGAACCATGATTGTTTTCCGTATAAGGCAGGATTTTTAATAAGCGGGTTCCGTTTTAATTGGCTTCACTGAACTAAGCACTCTGGTGGAGGAGGGGCGAGATGAAGGGGTTCTTCGTGGTTTTTAAGTTTGGAAAACGATCGCGACACAAGAAGTTTAACCCTTTCAGGGGTAAGGTCCTTCCATTGCTAAAATGTAGAAAGGAATGAATGACACTGGAATTTACGAAGAAATTTACTTGGAAATAAAGATAAGCTATATTTCACATACATAATAAACGAAAATTTTTTTACCCAAAATTCTGGTGCAATTGTGGCATTGGGAATCAAAATTAAGTGGTTTCATAAACATACCACCGCCGTTGAAAGGGTTAAGAAACACTGATATATTTAATAAGCATAATTTGTAATAATATATATATTTTTTTTTTTAAAGAAAAGAATTTTCCTTATAATTTTTAGCTACAAGCGACATGCAAAAACACTAAGGAGGATGATCTTGTCTTTTACTCTATTTTTGCAATGCAATTATCGTCTTATTTTTAATATTTTAGTATTGCAAATGTCAAGTTTTAATAGAATACACAACAAGACATTTATAATTCTTGAAAATTTACATTAAAATTCTGTTTGATGAAATTGTTAAGAATATTTTTACTTTAATTATATTTTTTGTTAAAATGAAATTTAGATTTTGGAAATTTGATTTAAGAAGTTATTCTAATTATTTTAACTTTTCATTCGTGTGCAGAGTTAAAAAAATGTAAAATGTATGCAATATGTATTTATACGTTTAATTTCTTCATGTATGTAATAAAGTTAAATCTAGATAAAATTTCACTAATTATTAGTTTATCTGAGACAAATGTATACATTGCAAAATATCTGAACGTTCTAGATTTACTTTGTCTTTTTAAATATATTTTGATAAAGCTCATAATGTAATATAATTTAAGAACCACTATGTTTAATATTTACAGTAAAATTTGATTATGTACAAAATGAAATTTATTATTAAATTCCAAAGAAAAATTATAAAAGAGCTTTTAAGTATTTAAACGAAAGAAAATACTTTGCATTTTTAAATGTTATAGTATATTTAGTAAATATAGAATTAAAAGCCTTTTTATAAGGGTAGAATGTAGTTTTTTAATTTTAATTATTACCGAGATTTAAAAATCCGAAGTATTTTTTTTCTCCATATATTTTTCATAATTTTTCTCCTTGCAGTTTAATTTCTTCTATTAACTCTTCACGAACGCAAACAAAAAATTCGCATTTTTTGTTATTATGGTTTATCATTTAAAATGAATTTGATTTGGAGAAATGTCGGGAAAAATGTATGAAGAAAGAATACAAAAAATACATGAAAAAAATTGAATCTTATTCTGTTAAAATTCATGTTTTAATAAAAAATTCAATAAAGCATTTGTAATTTATACAGCTTACTTAAAAAATACTCGTGAAATAAATTTTTGAGAATTAATTTTTTGAAAGTATATTTTCTGTTAAAAATTATTTCAAGAAATTTGATTATGTTATTTATCAAAACTATTTTAATACTTTCTTTATGTATGCATTT
Organism: Maratus speciosus; assembly: GCA_963932465.1. Classification (NCBI taxonomy): domain Eukaryota; kingdom Metazoa; phylum Arthropoda; class Arachnida; order Araneae; family Salticidae; genus Maratus; species Maratus speciosus. The sequence goes on from OZ010786.1 coordinate 175,991,738, forward strand.
ACGAAAAAATTAACCTGTCTGCAATATGCATTTAAATAATCAATTTCGTTATGAAAAGTAATTTATGAAAATGTTATTTTAAATATTAGTTTATATAAGACAAATCTGTGTACTGTACTTATCATTTAAAATGAATTTGATTTGGAGAAATGTCGGGAAAAATGTATGAAGAAAGAATACAAAAAATACATGAAAAAAATTGAATCTTATTCTGTTAAAATTCATGTTTTAATAAAAAATTCAATAAAGCATTTGTAATTTATACAGCTTACTTAAAAAATACTCGTGAAATAAATTTTTGAGAATTAATTTTTTGAAAGTATATTTTCTGTTAAAAATTATTTCAAGAAATTTGATTATGTTATTTATCAAAACTATTTTAATACTTTCTTTATGTATGCATTTACGAAAAAATTAACCTGTCTGCAATATGCATTTAAATAATCAATTTCGTTATGAAAAGTAATTTATGAAAATGTTATTTTAAATATTAGTTTATATAAGACAAATCTGTGTACTGTAAATTATTTAAAATTCTGTATTTTCTTTTTTTTTAAATTAATTTTAATAAAAATCCAAATGTAAATTCAGGCTAAACTACACAGAAAATTTATAAAAAGATGTAATTTATTATTAATATTCAAAGTTAAAAACAATTATAAAAGAACTATTTAAAGTTTGAAGTGACCAGGTCTTTAATAAACTTAAAAGAAAAAACGACGTTTCAGTTATAATACCTTTAATTATTTTAACTCAATCAAATTGATTAATAAATAAATAATATAAGTAGTAATTTTTCAAACTAAGTGAAAATGTGTCTAGGCCGGGACTGAAACCCAGAAACTTTGACTGTAATTGCGAATGTTCTTCTAATTGAGCTATCTAGACGACATCCCACACAATTCACTTTCAATAACCTTTTGTTAATAAAATCTGGCCTGTTACTTTAAAAAGTTACACAGAATAAATAATATATAGCGGAACTAACTGTGGATGCATGTAATTTTTTTTTTCGTATTTAGGTCCATATTGTGAAAAGTGTAATTAGTATTTATCCGTTGTTTATGGCTTTCCTTTACCAATTTTCCTTTATTCGATTAAAAATAACAGGCCAGATATCATGACCTAATGGTTACATAAGTTAATTGTGCTAACTGGGATGTCGACTACATCCCAGCTGGAAGAATATTGGCTATTACAAAGAAAAGTTCCGGGTTCGAATCTCGGCCTGAAAACATTTTCACTCACCTGGAAAAAATAAAGGTTATATGCATTAAAAAATGAAGCAAATTTTATTTTTCTAAAAAAATAATTTCAAACGTTATATTTATCGAAAAGAGTAAATTTTTTTTAGGATGTTATAAACTGTTAGAAAGCATCAGCTGAATTAAAGATTTTAGTATTTTACGATAAATATTTTTATAATACCTAAATATGCGTGAACAAAAAAGCCATTTTTCAATAATTGCATTTCATGTACATTCAAAAAATATATAGGGAAGACTAGGGACGGTTGAACATACGGGAGGCTTGATCCACCCATCAATTTTCATACATAAAATTTGTTTTTGAGTTTTAGCAATAGGTGTCAACCAAAGCTACTGGAATGCCAAAAAACAACAGTTTTCGTTTCATAGAGATAATCGAAATAGGTGTGGAAAAAATCAAGTGTGAGGCGTTTTCAACCTAAAAGTTGTATTTTTTAGAAATATTTTGTAAGTTTTTTTCAAATAAATTATATTAGAAATTTAAGGAACTAGGCTTAAAGTAATTCAGAAATATCGAGCTTTCATTCCAGGCATAAAGATTACACAGTAAGTTAGGCTTAACATAACAATATGGTATTCTTTAGAAAAGGCTTATGTAAGGAGGCTTGACCCGGGCAATGGGAGGGAGGTTTGACCAGATGCTCAAGGCTCCCTTAATTATGTGATTTTGGAAATCTTTTTATTATACACTGTGCATTATGAAAAGTTAACGGTATATAGATAAAAAAATGTACATTTATTCTGTAAAATTTTAGTAAAATGGTGTGATGGAAAACAAAATGTTTAAAACTGACTATAGAAAAATGTGAAAAATTGCTAGAAAATGGGAAAGTTGATAGGAACTTTTTTCCATTTAAATATTGATTACAATAAGTAAATAGAAATAGTGCGAATAGAATAGTGGGAAAGACTAGAAACGACTAGAAAGGATGAAAGCAGCAGTCTTAACCCTCTGAGGAGAAGTGGTATGTTTATAAAACCACTTAATTTTAATTCCGAAACATCACAATGACACCAGAATTTCGCCAAAATCTTTTCATTTAATATGTGAAATATAACCTTTTTCTTATTTTCAAATAAATTTGTTCGTAAATTCCGGTGCCAGTCATTTATTTCAACATTTTAGAACTGAAACTACTTTGACCCTTAAAGGTTTAAATCATGTTAATGATAAGTTAAGTGCTCATGAGGTAGCAAAAGAACATAGCGTCGATCGAAAAACGTTAGGAAGGTATGTAAAAAAATTTCACCAATGTGAATACAGTGAGATGAAGCCAAACTATGTGACAGCTAGAGTTGTCAGATCGAGTGTCACAAAAAATAGAACAAGGAGATACAAAAAGCGGGACCGTGACTCATAAATCCGAACATAATAACATGAAACACTATGAAAACGGAACCTGCTTCTAACAGAATACTGCCTTAAATGTTAAAATTTCATTTTCCCTGCTGTACAATTATACCTGCTCAGGCAAAATCCTGTTTAAAACAAAATTTTTCTCCTCTCATTTGCGATTGTGTCTCAACAGGTTTGTTTAAGCAACATATTTTTAAAAAAATATTTTTTATATTAATTAAAGCATGTAGAATAATGTTATTTTGCTTTTATTAAACTGATTTTATTTCTCTTCACAAATAGTGCAATTTAAAACGAAGTGGATCAAGCCTCCCATATAGTGGGTCAACCCTCCCATATGTGGGGAGCCTTGACCCATTCTTTTCATGCTTAAAATTAATCATTTTTCAAATTTCTTATATGTTACACTTATGTAGCATATTTATTTTGATAACTGACTGTATAACGAATGAAATGATATGGTACTTGTACCCAATATGACAGTGCTCTCAATATGGACACCCCTAATATCTTTAAAAGTAACAATTTTGATCGTGAGATGGCGCTACATGTACGTGAAGAAAAGCAGTTGGAAAGATAATTAAGCCTGGAAAGTGCAAAAAAGCACGCTGTTCGCCATTTAGAAGGAAACTTGTTGTTTCGTGTTTTACTGATCGTACTTACAGGTAAACTTAAATTCCTATTAGATATGGCAAAATTACTTTAAATATTGGAAAGTTTGAGTGTTTTAGAAAGCTGATAAAACATATTTTCGATTGCTATTGCATATATTGCTTACAAATCTTTTTTTTGTTTATTTATTACAAGATTTAGTAAAACTATACCTGATTCCCAATATGTACACCTTATGTCCACATTGGAAATATAGCAAGTGAATCTTCAGATTCACTTGCTCCATTTCTCCAATTCTCCAAGAAACCTCATCCAAGAAAAAAATCCTCCTCTCAGTAGGGTGTCTGTTGGCGAAATCGCAGGTACCAGCGGTCTGACTTCCTCAACAAAGGAGAGCTGGTACTGCTTCTAATGCAGTATTGATGCTGTTGCATACATGCGGCTATGCATCACATGCGGCAGAAATGTCCATGAGGACTGTGTGGACTTACAGTCCATGATGAAGAAATTTTTATTTGTCCATCCTGTGAGGACTGAGTAATAACAGATGTAAATTCTACAGACAGATGCAATAAAGCTAAGCAAAACCAACTATGTTATTTCATAATATTTTGTAGTAACTGAGGTGATTTGTACGGGTCTTCGAAGAGCCACAACCTATAATGCCCCCCCCCCTCTTTCTATAGTGCCTGTTTTGACGACATTTACTATACCCCCCTCCCCCGCAATACTTTAAGATATATTTCATTTATCCTTTCCCCTCTAAAATCCCCTCGAAGAGTGGCTCTTCCATACACCCTGTGTAGTAGGTCAATAAGGAGTCACCTGTCGCTAATATGGAGATGCATGTCCCTAATAGGGTCAGGTGGTTCCTTATATGGACACTTGTAAACATTTTTTGTTTTTATCATTAAAATTAAATCAGAATAATTACAAGGTCGCTAATTTTAATAATGATAGACAACAGTCCAGGGATAGTGGTCAAATATTTTTGGAGTCCTATGACGTGTACACGCGGGTGAAAAAATCAATTTTCCTTAGGGTGTCCGTATTGGGTACAGGTACCTTATATAAAACTTTATTTAATGTTCAATATTTAAAAAATAAAAAATCATTTTGTAAAAAGTGGGTGAACCCACCCTAGTCTCTTCTAACTGAAGAAAAAAAATTAATTAATTCAATCAAATTTGTGTTTTGGAAGTTTTAAATAATTTTAAGGTACACACAAATTTGCAGTTTTATTGAATGGTGTAGCTAATTCGCATTAAACACACACACACACACATATACCAGGTGTCCCAAAAATGACTGATAGATTTTAAAATTCAATAACTTCCAAACGGTGACAGATATTTAAAAATTCTTGCAGGAGGGTTTTGTATGATGCCAGGAGTTTTTTTGTACTGTGATTCTTGATTTTAGTTCGAATTTCAAATGGCGCTGGGAACAATAGGCGCTCAGTCCAGAACCGATATTTGGTACTGCGGGATCCATTCAATAAATTTTAATCTCATTTTTTATCATGGAAGAAGAGAGAGGTCGAAAAATCGAGCCTGGATTTAGCAGTTATTGCTTGCCGCGTCATCTATCGATGCTTTTTGCAACTAAAATTCAGAATTGCAGCATAAAATCTCCTGATATCTTACATAACACTCCTAAAAAAAATTTTTAATATCTGTCACCGTTTGCAAGTTATCCAATTTTAAAATCCATCAGTCACTTTTGAGACACCCGGTATATACACAGGTGTGCAAAAATTAAGGACCAATCACAAAATTCTAATTTTCAAATACGCGATAACTCAAAAAGAAATAATATAAATTGAGTAATTACTGTCTCTACAACACAGTTAGTCCATATAACATCTCATTCATGTCACACATGGTCACAAGTGTCACAGTCACAACGGTGGAGCAAAAAAATGGAAAATTTCAAACATCTCATTGTGAGTCTCAAATGATCACTATATGTGACTCCACTGAGACATCAATGTGACTGCTGCTTTGTGACGAGTCACCAGGTGACTTTTCAATGTAGTTACATTGTGACTCTCATGTGACTGTCATTTTTAGACTCAATTTCAAAGTCATCATGAACGTTGCATTATGATAAGTCACCAAATAATATTACATTATAGTCACATGGAGACTTTTCTCAAAAGAGCACAATGGTGACTTCACAGTAGTCACCTGTCACTTGAAAGTTATCATGTGACCTTCGAATAAGCCACTTAGGCCTAATAATGCCTCCCTTGGCATTGTAAAAGTCGATGCTTGATGAACAACATAATTTTATAGACTGACTCTTTTTCCAATCTTTGAATATATCCGCACATTGATCTCGTGATCGTGAATTTTCATAATTCGGGCTTTGAAACCATGGATAATAAAATTATCAGAGCGTCAGTTAATTTATTGATCATGCACGTCATAAAGAAAATAAACGATGCTTAAATTTAAAACCTACATATATATATATATATATATATATAATAAATTTAAAATCACAAATATATGAAGAAATTGGTAAAATTCTAAAGATTAACTAGTTATGAACATAGGAAACCAGTATGTAAAATAAGAAACTATGAATAACCCACAGAATCTTCAGAGGAGCTTGTAGGTTCATTCATAGTGAGGATGCGTTATTTCATCCAATTTTATCGGCATTAAGCTTAAAATGACAAAATTTAGCTCTTTATGAGGCAACATAACAGAAAAAAGATAATAAAAATCCAAGAGATCTAAATAAAGATATACCTCACACAGGATATTAAAAATTATTAGAGCACGATACCTAAATTACATACTAGGAACCAAAAATTTCAGCATATCAGGATTAAAAACAGAGTTAGGACTATTTTAATATGTGGGCCACAGTACAGTAACTGATTGAAACTAATAACATTGCTGCCATCTGGTGTGAGAAAGGAAAAAGTATATTGGAACTGGATTATTAACAATAATGTTTAGTGCTGCCATATTTACCCCCCCCCCCTCAAAAAAAAGGGCAATGCAATTGATTGAAGAAATTAAGAAATCACTTAGATTAACATTTAGTTAAAGTAGAATGAAAAAATAGGAATAAACTTAATAAATACTGAGTAAATACAAAATAAAAAAAGGAATAGGAATAAATTAATAAGTACTGAGTAAATACAAAATAAATTAAAGAATTATATAAAAATAAATAAATAATAGGGCATTGATTAAATTAACAATTTTAAAGACAAATATTATAATATAAAAATGAGAATATAAATAACATTTAAAAAACAATGAGAAATATTTTGAGATAGTAAAATATAGCCTTCTAGTATTATGTAATAATATGTGAAAAATTAAAAAAACAATGAGGAATATTGAGATAGTAAAATATAGCCTTGTATTATGTAACACTATGTAAAAATTTATGAGAAATTTGAGAAATTTATGATGTTAAATGCATGATACCCCATATATATATATTTAAATGTATCCATAAAATGTATAAGCATATATACATACAGATATACATGCTATATATACACTATATGGTCATTAATCACCTGACACTTTCAATTTTAAACTTTTTGTCGAATATTTAAAGATATATTTTTCGGATTTTTCCAGAACATCAGGATTATGAAGAATATGTTCGACTTCGTATTTATCAACGACGATTGGATCAGAAGGACAATTTGGGGGTCAACAAAATATCAAAGAAAAATAATAATGTTTAGGACCACCCTGTAAAATAAAATGCATGAAATGATTTATCGCTATAGATTACGAATATATGGATATTGTACAATGCATGTAATCATTTGTGGAAAAATAAAACTTATATTCATGGATATATATCGATTTTTTTAAGTAAAAAAAAAAGTTGTATATTTTTCATTTATAGGATATGCAGAGCTTTTTACAAAATTTAATGCCAGTTTCAGAAAATTAAAAAAAATATAGTAGAAATACTATAGTGCAATTGGAATGTAAACATATTAAATATTTCCTGAAATATCAGTACTTGTATGAAATATTTTTTTCGCACATGCGCACACGATAAAAATATTTTTTTCTTGATTTGATAGTCAACTCTATGTGGCAACACATGAAAAAAAAAATCCAGTCAAATAGCATGAAAATTCAGAAAGATATCGGCAATGTAGTAAGCGAATTTTTCGTTGTTCTCTGAAAGCTGCTGAATGATAAGGGATTTTCCACAAACTATCATTTTTTATTATCTGGTTTTCATCAAAGGAGTTTTTGCTGAATGAAGTCAACGAGTAAATTTAGAAGAAATTCTTAGATTTTGATATTTCTTTTTTGCTTGGAATAGGCTCGTTTTGGTGGTTTTCCAGGAAGAACTAAAGCATCGATAAAAAAATTTAAATTAAAAAAAGTAAAAATTAAAAACGACAATTTATGGTAAAACCCTTATCATTTATCTGTCTTAAGAGTACAACTAAAAATCAGTTTAGTCTATCTCCGATATCTTTCTGAATTTTCACGATATTTGACTGCCTTTTTTTTATGAGTTGCTCCATCGAGTTTACTATCAAATCATGCGAAAAAATATTTGCTTATCGTTCGTGCATGCGCATATAAAAAATATTTCATACCACTGCTCATATTTCATGAAATATTTAATATATTTGCATTCCAATTACACCATATCATTTTTACTATATGTTGTCAAATTTTCTGAAACTGACGTTAAATTTTGTAAAAAACACTGCATGATATAAAAAAAACTTGCAAGAATTTTTCGGACTTTTTAAAAAATCGATATATCTCCATGAATATACGTTCTATTCTTCTACAAATGAATACATATATTGCACAATATCCATATATTCGTAAGCTATAGCGATAGATAATTTCGTGCATTGGTGATCCCAAACATAATTTTTTTTCTTTGATTTTTTGTTATCTCCCTAATTGTCCTTCTGATATAATCGCCATTGATAAATATGAAGTCGAACAGATTTTTTATAATCCTGAAGTTCCAGAAAAATCCATTTTTAAATATCCTACAAAACATCTAAAATTGAAATTGTCCGGTGATTAATGTCCATATAGTGTATACATATTTGCCATGCAAAGCATATTATCATTTAAATAACCCATTAAAAGTATTTTTTTGTAGAATAAAATTTGATTTATGCCAAAATAATCTTTATTATCTTCGCTAATATTATAAACAAATTATAATTATATAATTGTATGGAAATTTGCAATATGGATGTAAACAACAGCGACATTTTCATATTTTTTAACAGTCGAAAAAGTACCAATCCCTTTAAACGTAAGGAAGTAATTAAAATCTTAAAACGTTCAGATACATTCAATGGATATAATTTTTAAATACATTTGAAAAAGGAGAGATATAAACTCTTTTAATTTTTATATATTGGCGCCATGCCAAAGTTACAAAGTAATCTGCATTCATGCATTTTTCTTCAATTTGTATTTTTTTAATTTTCATTTCATTTATTAATATTCTTCGCTAAAGCTAAAAAAATCCGAAGCAATACAATTTTTTGTTACTATGATTTAGCTATTCAAATTAATATATATACTATATATATAAATGTATAAGTAATAAATATAAAGGTATGTGAAAACAAAATTTAATTTTATCCTGTAAAAGTTTGCTTTTAATTAAAAACGCAATAAAGCATTTTTGGTTGATTAAGCTTATTTATATAAAAAATATTAATTACATACTCAAGCAAAAAGTTCCAAAAAATATATTTTATATTAAAGCAGAACATATTGTTTTAATTTGATTATGTGTATCAGTATTATTCAAATATTTCTTTTACATATGCAGTTAAAGGTAATTAACATACATATAAAGTGTATTGCGTACAGCTATTTCTTTATTTTTTTAAATGAAATTAATATTAGTTTTGCATAATAATATTGTAAATATTCATTGGTGTCAAATAAAAGCACGAAATTCAAAATCTTTAAAAGTTCTGATTATCTTTTTTATTCATTAATTTTTTACTCCAGTTTTTATTTTTTTTAAACTGTAATACAATTTAAAACTCACTCAAATGTTTATAAAAAACTTAATAAGACAAATTGTTATTTATTTATGAAATTCAAAATAAAAAACAACTCTAACAGACTTTTAAAAAATTCCATAAGAAAGTTATTATTATTATTATTATTATTATTATTATTATTATTATTTTAATGTTGAAGTCTATTCAATAACAATAATTTCATATACATTTTAAAAAGGAGAGAAGTCAGCCTTTTGTTTTTTTTTAAGTATTACCGACGGGTAATTAACAAAGTAATTTTGCCTTTATACATTTTTCTCCAATTTTGCTCTTTTACACTCTAATTGCAGCAATTACCTCTTCACAGAAACATCAATGATCTATTTAAATTATGATTTAGCATTTAAAAAACATTGTATTTATGAAGTTTTGTCTGTATATAATGAAATAAAATTTTATTTTAGAAGAAATGAAGGTTTGTGTTTATTACTTATGTAAACTAATTTATACTAACGTGTACATTGCAAAATTACTAATTTTTCTAGATTTTCATTTATTATAAATTTTTTGATAAATTTTTAAATACAAAATACTTTAAGATCTATTGCGTATAATTTTAGGTAGCTTTCTTTACAAAAAAGCTACCTATTGCAGCCGTTCGGAGGAAAGCGATTTCAAAAAATTTTGGTATATTTTCATCGATCATGACCCCCAGACCCCGAAACCACCCTCCGTTCAAAATTGATATATATATATATATATATATATATATATATCTGACCTATGTCACACTGTAACTCCCGTAATTATGAACCGATTTCGATGTAATTCGGTGTGTACATAGTACATACCAATGTCTCGACCGAGTTCGTTGGCCAGCTTCATCCGCCGTTTTGTTTCAAAATGGCGGCCATTTAAAATTTTAAAAAAAATTTAAAACTTGAAATGTGGTACCAAAAAATTAAAAATGGAAAAATATTTTTTTCTTATGTATTTGACCTTTATACAAAGATTCCGGAGCAGTTTTTGTTTCGTCTATATCTTAAAAAATGGCTGAGTTATAGCATTTTGAATTTCTAGCGTGGCTGACATTTTGAAACGTCCTGAATTTTCTCACGCGATAAAAGGCGTATTTATGAGCCGATTTGGATGTAATTCGGTTTGTACATAGTACATACCAATCTCTCGACCGAGTTCGTTGGCCAGCTTCATCCGCCATTTTGTTTCAAAATGGCGGCCATTTAAATTTTTTTTAAAAATTTATAATTTGAAATGTGGTACCAAAAAATTGAAAATGGAAAAATATTTTTTTCTTATGTATTTGACCTTTATACAAAGATTTCGGAGCAGTTTTTGTTTCGTCTATATCTTAAAAAATGGCTGAGTTATAGCATTTTGAATTTCTAGCGTGGCTGACATTTTGAAACGTCCTGAATTTTGTCACGCGATAAAAGGCGTATTTATGAACCGATTTCGATGTAACTTCGTTTATACATAGTACATACCAATGTCTCGACCGGGTTCGTTGGCCAGCTTCACCCGCCATCTTGTTTAAAAACGGCGGCCATTTAAATTTTTAAGAAAAATTTAAATTTGAAATGTGGTACCAAAAATTGAAAATTGAAAAAATATTTTCTTCTTATGTGTTTGACCTTGATAAAAAGATTCGGGAGCAGTTTTTGTTTCGTCTATATCTTAAGAAATGGCTGAGTTATAGCATTTTGAATTTCTAGCGTGGCTGACATTTTGAAACGTCCTGATTTTTCTCACGTAATAGCAGGCGTATTTATGAACCGACTTGGATGTACCTTGGTGTGTACATAGTACATACAAATATCTCGACCGAGTTCGTTGGCCAGCTTCATCCGCCGTCTTGTTTCAAAATGGCGGCCATTTAAAAAAATTAAAAAATAAAAAAATTTAAATGAGATACCAAAAAATTGGAAAATGAAAAAGATTTTTTTTGTATGTGTTTGACCTTAATACAAAGATTCCGGAACAGTTTTTCTTTCGTCTATATCTAAAAAAAAAAATTGCTGAGTAATAGCATTTTGAATTTCTCTTGTGGCTGACATTTTAAAACGACCTGATTTTTGTCACGCGATAACAGGCGTATTTATGAACCTATTTGGATGTAACTTGGTCTGTACATAGTACATACCAATGTCTCGACCGAGTTCGTTTGCCAGCTTCATTCGCCATCTTGTTTCAAAAGGGTTGCCATTAAAAAAAATTAAATTTAAAATTCAAAATGAGGTATTAAAAAATTGGAAAATGAAAAAGATTTTTTTTATGTGTTTGGCCTTGATACAAAGATTCCGGAGCAGTTTTTGTTTCTGAAAATTTGTTCTTTTGTTGATATCTTAAAAAATGGTTGATTTATAGCACTTTGAATTTCTAGCATGGCTAACATTTTGAAACGATCTTGTATTTGTCACGCGATAACACACGTATTCGCCTATTTTGATGTAAGAAGGCATGTGGATAATATACATCAACACCTCGACCAAGTTCGCTGGCCAGATTCATCAGCCATCTTGTTTCAAAATGGCGGCCATTAAATTAAAATATATATATATATTTAAAGTGGGGTGCAAAAAAATTAGAAATTGAAAAAGGTTTCTTTCTTAAGTATTTGATCTTGATATAAGGATTCAGGAGCATTTTTTGTTTGTCTTTACCTTAAAAAATGGCTCAGATATAGCAGTTTCAATTTCTATTGTGGGTGACATTTTGAAAAATCTGATTTTTTGCATGCGACAGCACTCCTATATATTAACCGATTCCGATGTGAGTGAGCATGTGCACAGCAATTACTAAGGTCTCGACCAAGTTCACTGCTTAGCCTCATCCACCATGTTGTCTTAAAATGACAGGCACTTTAAGAAATTGCCAAATTTGGCAGCCAAATATAAGTTACTTTAAAGAAAAGCAGCTTGGATAAAGCTGGCTAATTTCGCGAAATTCTCATTCATTATATTGATAAAAATTAGTATTGAATCTCCTATATTCGGTTTCCACTAAATTGAGCTTCGTGTGTTTGCATGATATAAGTTGGCTTTTTTTAAATAAGGATTATGAAAGCTACCTCTTCCTCCCGGCACTGGCCGGAAGGACTTTTTATATAAGAAACCTTAGTTATACAAAATATTATTCATTATTAAAATTCATGGTAAAAATGTAACTGTAACAAATTTTTTAATTTTTTAAAAACCAGAAAGTAACTCAAAATTTTAAGCGTCGAAGTACTGTAATCGATAAGCATGATGGCAAGTTCTTTTTTAAGGCGATAATTTATATTTTTAATTTTTAATTATTACAGACTTGCGAAAATACAAAGTAATATTAATTCCATGCGCTTTCTTTCTTCTTACGGTTTTGTTTTCCTTTTTACACCTTCACATAAAAAACCCGCATTTAACATTTATCCTTTTCTTTTTTTTAAATTATGATTTAACATTTCAAATTTATCTATTTTTATGAAAATGTACAAAAAATATGTATTCGAAAAGAAGATTGAATTTCATCCTCCTTAATTTCAACTATTAATTAAAAGTACAATAAAGCGTTTCTAATTTTTAAAGCTTAATTTAAAGAGACGCTGGCTTAAAGTATGGGGAATAAATTTAGTTAAATTTCGTTTCTTGTTAAAATTTGTTTAATGAAATTTTATTATATGAGATGTCAAAATTATTTTGATAATCCCTTTATGTATCCCCTTAAAAAAACACTTACGCAATATGCAATGCATGCATAAATTTATTCATTTAACAAAATTAACTTTGGTTGTCGAAAAATGACTGTATATTCATAATAATGGTGTTTATTCTTTATTTATCTGAGAAATAAAATTCAAACATGTAATTAATCTTACTTCCATTATCGGGGTGAAAATAAGCAATGAGGAGCCAACATTATTTAGTTGAATAAGAATTTTGAATCATTGGTGATTGAACGGCAAAATTTACAGAATTTTCTCCGCTGCTTCAAAAACTTCAAAACGCTTTAAATAAAGTCAATATTACTGTTTTTTGTAGTGAATAACTTATTCTTTAGAGATTTTGAAAAGCATGAACGAATTTGTGTCTTTGTTTATTTCAAGGCCATCAATTTCTCTTTTAGGCGACATACTGAAAATTAGTACACATATTATTGCATTATATGACACGCCACTTTATTATAAATATTAAATGTATTTAAAATGATTCTACACTGTTCTGGTATATCTGTGTAACTAAGGAATTATAATCTATTAAAACATGTTTAAATTACCTCTTAATTACTTCTTATTTTTCTCTGAATAATTTTGGTTTTCTAGCTTAAATTGATTGTTATACTGTATTTTTTGCTGTCTAGTTTAAATTGCTAATTTTCTATCTTTCCACTTCCCTCTCTATGGTTCTTCCATACAACTTCCTTTTCTTAAATTTTGTGCCTAAATGTTATTTATAAATTATTGTTATGTTTAATATTTGGCATGCAAAACATTTGCATTTTTTGTTTGAATGAAGAAAGCACAAACGTTCAAGCACCGGCCACACAATTTCTGTACATTAATAGGCTGATTTCTCACATCTACAACTTTAAATCTACTCTTTCTGAATTTCTATACACTGGCATTTATCGAAAACATTAAAATCAGAATACTTCACCATTAGACTTTCAATGATTCTACAAAATTGTTGTTCTATACTCACGGAATCTCTAACGTGTCATTTATAACTCGTCAATTGAAGCAATTTTTATTTTAAGCAAGCGCACACATTTAGACAAACAGGGGTTATTATAACGTTTTATCTGATCCGTGTAGTACAGGACATGCATTGAACGTATTCAACAAAAAGTTCTATGTTAGCGAATTACCTTTCTGTTGATAATGTAGTTTTAAGAGTAAGTTCCAAAAATAGAAAGAGGTAAATACTTTTATAAATTTAATGTAAAAACATATAATTTATTTAAATGATTTCCAAAACTAGTTATGCTTAGGCAATAAATATCTAAAAAATTGTTCGCAATACTGGATAAACTATTGGCTATTTTACAAATTACATGCGTCAAGAATATTTCGGAGCGAAGTCAAAAAGTTAATTTTTTCCCCGCATTTAGTTATCTTAAAATGTAGAATGGATAACCAACTGGCAAATCCAAAGTTCTAACCGATATAATCTACTCAGAATAATATAATAAGAATTACTTTAAGTTGATAATGTCGATTTATGAATCCATTCCAAAAATTAAAAGAGGATAATGTTTTTTTTTAAATTAGTGTAATCTTCTTTTAATAACATATAATTAATTATAAATTATTTTCAAAATCTTTAAAAATTTAGTTATTCTAACGCAATAAAGATGTGAAAAACTGTTCAAAATAGTCAGATTATGCTTTTTTTCACATTTAATTATAATAAAGTGATACCTATGGTAATCAACTTACAAATTTAAAATTCTAATAAATATAACCAGTAGAAAACAATTCTTAGTAATATACAGTATTTGTATGAAGCATTTTATAGATTCATCTTTTTTTCCCTTAATCTATAACTGATGCCGTTTTTGAAATGACTGATTCATTTATAAAAAGCACAGAATTTTAAAATTTAAAGCACATAAAAGGCTAGTATCTATATCCAAGGATCTGATGCGTTTAAAATAATACTTTTACGCAATGCATATTTAAAATTGACATTCAAGCAACTTCCTAGCATTGATGCTTAAAACATTCAATTTTATTTCTGTCAGCTTCAAAGTATTTTATTCAGCATAACGCTTTATATAATAAGTTTATCATTTGATATAAATTTAATATACGTTGTATTTGAATAAACATAATGAATTACTAATAGATAATGCACGTCTTTCTATAAGAATGCATTATGTGAGAGCGTGACAATGATTTAAATTTAAAAAAAAAAACTGATATTGAATACGACATTTACAATTTGAAAGGCCAATTAAATTAATTTTCAATACAAGTTCCATTGTTTGGTTAAAACAGAATATTTCGGATAGAAGAGATGTGAAAAATTCTGATACATATTCAATTTGAATAGTTTGTGTAAATTCCTCGTTGTTCCATTATTGAACGGCTCAATTAATTATCCATCAAATGTACACTACATCAAAGGAATTAGTTAGGTAAATTTATACCATTGTGGGTGTGGATTTCAATAATTTTTAATGAATCGGCAATATTACCTATTTGAAATAATTAAATATGTATATTTACATTGTTATTTTCTGTTTACTAAAGTGTTATTGTATACAGTAACATAAGACAATACGTATTTTATTATGTTGAAAAAAAAATATGTTTTTACATAATCATAAATAAATATTTAGATTAATTCTTAAAACAAAAATACCAAAGATGAAATAAAACTTATTTTTGTTAATATTTTACGTAATGCGCGAGTATTATATGCAATAAGTAGGGGAAAAAATTGCGTCGGACTTCATATAAAGTGTATTGCTAATAACAATAGTTGTCAAACAAAAAGTCTTGTAATGTTTCGTTTACTTTCTAATAGATATGTTTATGAAATTACTGCGTGCATCCGCTTTAACATTAGAACTCATAGCAAATGTGGTGTTTTATATAGCTTCCATTTGGCATACCAAGCATTTCAAATCTTTCAATGAAGACTAAAACTGTTTAAGAGCGTACACTAGTCACGTGCAGATAATTGCGAGATAATGTTAAACCTATGGGAGCGATTTGTTTCATATTGCTCGTTAACATTTCAATGTATTTAAGTGATATTTTTTCCCATTATAGCCGATGTCGATTTCTATCGGGGGAACTTTTTAAAATTTTTTTGTAAATTTTAGTTGCAGTATTTTTTATAAGATTAATTTTTCAGGTCACTTTTTATTTCGAAACATGTTTCAAAAGTGAAAGCACCTTAAAAAAATATATACTGCAAACCAGAATTTATAGATAAAGTAAAAAAAAAAAAATCATTTACAAATATTGAAATGAAAACAAGAAATTTTAAAAGAACGCTTTCACAGGATTAATATTAGTTCTCGAGTTTTGTTTTATCAGAAGCGCAGGCTCTTAATATGTGCTTGAAGTTAATGCTGTACAAATTTTGAAGCATACGTTACCTCATTTTGGCACTTTTAATTTGGAAGTTCTGCGCTCCGGATCTTGAAGTACACTCATTACGAACAATTGGAATGCTGAAATTGGCGTTTATTAAAAATACTGTAATCCAAAGGTTTCCCCCATTAGATATATAAGTGTATCAGGTGTTATGAGGTGTATTGCTAAATGTTTCAGTCAAAATCAAATCTATGAAGATTTTATGAAGTAACAAATATATCCCTCTTTTATGGAAGTTTAACCCATTTGTGCCTGAATTTTTATTTTCTCAAATTTGTTCGTAAAATTACGTTAAAATGTCGCAAAATGTCGCAAAACTGGGAAAATACTAAAAAAAAATTACGCTGAAATTTGTTTGTATTTATTTGATAAAATGTAAGCGTACTAAATATGGGAATATGCTTAATATTTATAATTGTAGAATATGCATAATTATATGTTTTGTCTGAATTTATATAAAATAAGCTTTTAGATTGCATATGATATACTACAATTAGTATTTTTATGAACTACTAAAAAAATATATATTTATTTCTTTACAGAGACTAATAACATTATACATATTATTAATAATAAATTAAGAATAATCGTATTTGAGGCTTAAAAACAATTTATTTCATAATAACCTTGAAAAGGACGTTACATAAATAACGGTCCCGAAATGGCTAATAAAAATATGTACCCATTCGTGCCTTGCTCCCTATAATTTGTAAGTTACAAAATGCACAAAAAATAGACTTGGACATATAATTTCACAGCTTTAAAAAATATTAATTTTAAAGAAGTCTACAAGCTAATATTATGACTTATTCATTTGATTCTTTGACAGAAAAAATACAAACAAACTCCCTTTTTACATTTCGCTATCTTGAAATCACCGAAAAAATTCTTCATTTAAGCAAATAAATATCCATCTGATTCTGTCATATCTCTGTAAAAGATAAAGAAATTTATAGATAATTATTTCATGAAGTTTTCATGTTATAAAGAAGAAGAAAATTATACAAATTTATTGAAATTCGAAGCGTCCAAAAATGTGACGCTAGGCATAAATGTGTTAATAAATTTAAATTATGTGATTTACTGTCAAAGGAAAATTAGTGTATTAAACTCTTTATTTCTTACTCATTTCTTCTATTCGTAAACTCTCATCTATTACAGATTTATTTTAGTGTCTAAATAATCTTTGTAAGATAGTGGAGAAACAGTGAAAATGTTCTCATCGCTTCAGATAAAGTTAATATTTGTAAATACATCAAAAGCGCAAAATATAAAATGATATTTAACTGCAAAGAACGAACACAAAAGCGCATATGAAAAAGCAGAAAGCCAACGTTTAAAAATGCACAAATAATACGTGAAAAGCAGCAAACAACTGTTCGTTTTTTTTTTCACTAAGTTGGTTTACGACTACTGTTCGTTTGTCTGTTGGCTCAGGCTTGCTTTTACTTGCACGCTGTGTCTTGCTCTATCTTGCACTGAAGAAGAATCTCGCTAGTAGATTCGAAGCAGTTGTTACTTTCACGTATTATTTGTGCATTTTTAAACGTTGATTTTCTGCTTTTTAATATTCCTGCAAGGCTTTAATTGCTATTTTAACAAGAGCGGATATTACAAACTGTTTTCTCTCAATTATGAATTTACTATTGTTTAAAACCTTTGTTTCTCAATATTATAGTTATGAGAATTTCTGTAATGAATAATTTTGAAAAAAAAAATTGATTTTAGTTGCTTGGAAGAAAATTTAAAAGTATACTTACTTAAAAATCAATATCCAAGGAAGATATTCTGTGAACGTCAAGCTCCCGAAAGATTAATCTGTTTGCACTTAAAACAATATAAGTAATTTAGCATGTTTTTCTAGCTGATATTCCATAACAAAATTAAAAATTCCTCAATAGATAAATAAAATAGTAAAATAATATGAATAAAACTAAAATTAAACAGACTTGTAATCGAGCTACGCGCTTAAACCACTGTAATTATTAGAATAAAAAAAGGTGAGCTGAAAGTAGAAAAATCTTTAGTGATTATTTCTGCTATTACGCTCTTTATAACCGATGACCAGGCCTCTACCTTCCAACTAGCCCCAGCTGAACGGGTTTGATACCTGGTATCGGGCGGGTGGCTGCCTTATCACCGCGTAGTGGCAATAAATCTAACGAGCGCCTATATCGTATCGGCAGTTGCTCTTTTGTGAACGGTGTAATGCAGATTACTTATCATTTATATCTTGTTGCTTGGCACCTGCACGTTGCTACTCAAGATGATCTCGTAATTTCAAACCTTGATCATGTAACGAGGCTTTCACCTGGCAAGGCACCGCCAGGGCTACAGTGCACTGCAAAAGTTTGTGAACAAGATAAATGTTTTTATAAAATGAAAAATATACACTGGAATGCTTTGAAATTTTTACGATAACCAAACAATTGGATTACAAATTAATGTCTCAAATTCGAAAAAACAATTCATTGTTAGGAAAATAATAAATTATAAAAAAATTTAAATTGTGATGTTGCAAACGTTTATGCACAAAAGCGAAATATTTACATTTTACAAAGCACAAAATTCCTTTGGTAGTCTACGGTATTTCCATTTCACCTTATGGGATCGAATACGCGATTTTTCATTTATAACATGAGAGTATGGAAGGTTTTGTGAGCGAGTTTGTACCAGGCTTCCTCGATCGCTGATTTGAGATTTTGCACTGATGAGTACTACGGCTGCCCATTCTTTTAGGCGTCACTTGAGAAGATTCCCCATACGTTCTCTATCGGATTGAGATCTGTGCTTAGTGTAGGCCAGCTCATCACACTGATATACTTAGATCAACGCCATTCTTTTGTGCAACGAGAAGTGAGTATCGATGCATTGTCTTGCTGAAATGTTTAGTTCGTACCCCTTGGGAGTTCACCAAACCATCACAAATGCTCACTCAGAGTTTCCTGATAATTTTGTGAATTTTGTCTGCCATTTAGCAAAGAAATGTTTGTGCATTGTAGCCAAATTCCATGAGCGAACCACCAGGTTGTTGCCTTCTGAATATGCCCTTCGAATCTTTCCGCAAGGACGCCAATCGAATGAGAAGCCATCTGGACCATCCAAATTACATTTATTTTCATTAGAAAAAATAACACTAACTCATTGGTCGAGATAACGCATGTTCTGATTTGCCCATTGAAGTCTTGCTTGTTTGTGGTACGGTTTCAAAAAAGGCTTACGAACTAATTTTTGTTTTTTGATGAATCCTGATTCGGTTATACGTCTGCGTATGGTGTCAGGTGATATTTTTGATCCAAGTCGATTTTGTATCTGATTAAGAGAACAAATTGCTAGTTACAGCCAATCTTTTAATTTTTTTATTCTCACAAAATGTGGTTTTACTCGACCTTTCTGAGTGATACGCATTTTTGGATTGCGTTCCACGTTGTAAAACGCTATAAATATCACGTTTAAACCAATTTAAAATAAGCGAAATTCACAAAACGGATTTACTTTCAGCTTTCAGCTTCCAAATTTCTACAACTTCTTCAGGCGACAACTGTAAAGATTGCGCCATTTTCAAATAACTCGTACACTTCATTCTCTAGGAAAGAAGTCTCGCCGAACCTCCACTTATCATGTTTAAGGAGATATTTGCATAAAATAACTGTTGTGCATAAGCTTTTGCAACATCACATTTTTTTTTTTTTTTTTTTTTTTTTTTTTTTTTTTTTTTGTAATTTCTGATTTTTATGACGATGATTTTTTTCCAAAGTTGAGATGTATATTTATGATCATAATATTCACCAACGGTGGATATTTTAAAGCATTCCTTTCAACAATTTTATTTAAATATTTGCGTTGTGCTTAAACGTTTGCGCCGCAGTGTATAATTCATAGATAATTTGGAGGATTTTGCACCCACGACGGATTTTACATGCACCAGGCGCCATTAGCGTACATGGTGAATGATTTTAGGCAGCTGTAAGCCTCGATCCCGCGGCCTTTCTATTGCGAGATTGATGCTCTGCTAACTGGGCCACCGCTGCCCGATCTAGTTAGATTTACCTGGAGTTTTGAAGCCTAATTGATGCTGCAGACTTGTCTTGTGAAAATGGTGCATTGGAAGGGGGGGGTGCAAAGAATGGGGGCTGCAGATAGACAAGTTGACCGGTGAGTTAACTTTGGGCCGAAATGCTAGACATGCACAATGCTGCAGGGGGGGGGGGTGAGACTCCGTCTTTCTACTGTACTCCACCGTGTAAAAACTTGCACCGTAGACTTCCCATTGGAGCGGGTCCGGTAACTGATTATTTCTGCTATTAAGTCCTAACACGTGGCTAAAAAGAAAGTATCGATTTTAATGAATCTCAAAGTGTTATTTGAATACGTAATAGATCTTTTTAACGTACAAAGGCTTTATTGTACTAGTTACTCGTAATCGAATAAAATATATTAAATGTAAAAAAAAAAAAAAAAAAAAAAAAAAAATTAGCGTTCTCAAATAATTTTTTTTTTTTTTTTTTTTTTTTTTTTTTTTACCTATGCTTTGTAACTCGGAAAGACCGGGTTTCATTGCCCAATTAATGTATAACCAGTAGACCCGTACGAGGATTTTGCACTGCAGTCAAATATTTTTAGCAATATCTAATATCTTTTAGATGCCTGTTTAAACTTCTAAAGAAAAATTAAGAAAAAAATAAATGCAAAAAACATTACTTAGGCCAGAATATCATCTCATTTATTCCATCTATGTTACAGTAAAAACTGATAGGAGATAACAAAATGGGTACGCGAGAAAAAAAAATAAATAAATATCGTATTTTAACTGCATTAGAGTATGACGTCAGAGCAAACATGGGAGAAAGAAAAATAAATTGAATGCACATATAATAATTTAATTTAACATAACGAAGCATACCTTTTAAGCTGACCGGTGAAATGCCACTGATTCGATGATTGACTGATGGTGTCTTTTTCTTCTAAACGTTTCTATTTTACTTTTGCTTTTTAATCCTAAATATTAAATAAACCCGTGCTGTGACATTCACACTTTATCTTTTTTGTAATGTTTATTTTTTATAATCATTGCATTTTATAATTATGCATTGGGAGGGTGACACAATTAGGGGGGGGGGGGGGAAATGCCGGCACACAAAAAGTTCAAGGGGCTCTGAACAGGTTCCTTGGCGGCCAGTGTCTTAACTGGAATGTAGAAACGGGGTAATAACTAAATAGAAAAAGTTATTGGAAAAGTCCTAAAAACTACGATCAGATTAAAAGGAGTAAGCTTATTAACAATTTACGTAGCAAAACTTCAAGGGGTTTTGTAACGGGTCTCAAGGAGCCAGAATCTTAACTGAAATGTAGTTTTGTATAAGGAAATTTTTAGCAGTTTATAAAGTAGCCGGAGGCGAAAATTGTAGGAGAATCGGATCATTTTTTAAGACGATGCACTAAGGGCCCCAAGAAGGCGATTATTATTCAAAATTATCGGTAGCTGAAGACTGAGAAAAAAATCTCACCCTCAGGTGCATCAGGACCTGGCTTGAACTATTCTCACCCAAAGTTTCAGGCTTCTAGGTGCGGTAGATTTCGCTAGCCATTGCACACAGACACACCCAAAGCGAAACTTTCTGTTATTAGTATAGATTAAATATTGTGCGTGATTTATAATGAAATAATTTCTGCGTTTTATATTGAAATAATTTCTGTGTGTTTCATAATAAATAAATTTGCGTGTGTTTTATAATAAATTGTGTGTGTTTTATAATAAAACTAGGTGACTCGCCCGGTATTGTCCGGGCCCGTGATGTATGATTTCATATCTTTAACCTCATTTTATCTGAATTGATATTATTTAATTAAAAAATATTTAATTGAAAATATATGCTATTAGGTGTTTTATTTTCTGCGTAATTTGACTTTTGGAGTCTATGCGTACCAAAATCGAGCGAAACCGTGACGAAACACTCAAGTATTTACAGATCTCGTCAAAATTTTAATACATTTTACTTTGTAAAAAATATTGATACCCGTCCGAACGTTTCAAAATATTTGTAGCCGATGAAAATCTCGTCTATTGATTTTAAAATATTGTGTTAAAATATGGACGTTTAGTTACTTTTAGCGTAGAAAAAATATCGGCTCTGTGAAACGTGAAGTGACCTGCCTTTGTTGGTGTATTTGAAAGGGTTGAAATTCATATGTTTAAAAACTGATTACACCATCAATTAGAAGAACGTTTCAGCTTTAAGATCAACTTTTTGGTTTGTAGGAACCTCTAAACTTGCGCCCTGCGGAAGCGGATTCACTACGAAGCAGGTATTTACTGATTCTTCGAAATTTTCACACATTTTACTTTGTAAAAAAAATATTTATAGCCATCCGAACGTTTCAACATTTTTGTAGGTGATATAAATCTAGTCAATTGAGATGCTCTAAAAAGATTCTGATAAAATGCGGACGTTTAGCCATTATCAGCGCAAAAAAATATATCGTCTCCGTGAGGCGCGAAGTGATCAGCATTCGCTGATGTATTTGAAAGAATTAAAATTCATATTTTTTAAAACCGATTGCACAATCGATTACAAAATGGTATCTGCTTCAAGATCATCTTTTTATTTTGTCGGTACCTCTAAAACTGAGCCCTGCTGGAGCGTTGCAATAAGGGAGAAAACAATTTTTTGGAAAACCACCCTTTTAGATATTTTTTCAAAGAATTAACTGCAATATATTTTTTAATTGATTACCAAATTTGAGACGTAAGAGTACAATCTTTCAGAATATGTCTATTGTTTTTAATTTTACTAAACGGTTTGGCCGATGTAAGTTGATAAATAATAACAAAACACCTCCCTAAATTCCTTTTTTTCAATATTCATTTTCTACCTATGCGTAAAGAAGGATGCTGCGCGTGCACCAGCATTTTTTCGCTCTCTCATACACCGAGATGAGTTTTTAATGAGAGGGAGTTGCGGTTTTCAATTAATAACTCAACTAATTATTAGAATTTTAAAATTCTGCTTCTCTGTTGAATCAGGAAAGACTGGTCTAGCTTCACAATACCTTTAGCTTCATACGTGCCGTAGATTTTGTTAGCCATCGCACACAGACTTACGGACAGAGTGAAACTTTCTTTTATTAGTATAAATAAAATGTTTGGTAATAAAATAAGACTAACATGCTGCTTTTGTAGCCTAGGTCTAACACGCATCCGAAAATGCGGTTTTCACGCCAAAATTGCGCAAAACAAAAAACGTGCCAATGTCGCACAGTGGTACGTTTTGATGATCTAGGTGGACAAAAATATTAATTAATTAATTTTTGCTAATTTCGCTAATAATTAATTAATTTTTTTAATTAAGTTTAATTAATTTTTGCTATTTTTTTTTAAATGTATCACTAATAAAATACTCAAACAGTGATAAATATTCGGTTATTTAAAAACAATGTCTTAAAAGAAAAATACAGGGTGCCCACTAACCACTAACCACAAGCCCACTAACAGGGTGCCCACTAACCACTGCCGTTCCTAAACACTTAACTGCCGAACGATTGCATCTATATTCATAAACGTGGTGTCTAGTTATAGTAAAGAGGTTATACGCTACTAGATGAGACCACTTACAGGATCACCTGGTTCAAAATGACGGCATTAGCGTTCCTATCGCGAAAACGGTTCGAAATATGGATGACGACTCCTTGTGAACATCAATGCTAAATGAATCTCGTTCTGAATATGAATCTCGTTTTCTAGATAGGAATACTAACTCAGCTTTTTTACACCAGGTGGCACTGAAAGCGGTCTCATCTGGTAGCGCTTTGCCACTTTTCTATATCTAGAGACCATTTTCATGACTATAGCTACAACCGTTCGGCAATTAAGGGTGTGATGCGGACTTTAGTAGACACCCTGTATAATGCATTACAAGTAATGCGTTAAACATACTTATTTTACAATTAAGTTAAAAAACAATTTAATGCACACTCTAGTAGCATCGACAGATCGTATTTTTCTCGGCCTTTCATCAATTCCTCGAAATGTGCTCGAGTAATAACACAGGTATATCCTTGCGAGCAGTACCTGAGAACCGGTTTTCGATGGGCACTATTTCCTCGGGTAAAAGGTATCATTATGAGCATAATTACCGAGGAAATGTGCTAATCGCATAGTCATGTGCAACATATAACGGCCCGATATCAAATCACGGTGAAATAAGTTAGAAAACGCAGTTTTTCTGGAAGCGTGAATCTGATTGGTTGAAACACGAGAGCTACGAAGATCCCGGATGAAGACGATGTTGTTGTTGATGGCTGTTCGCGAGGAAGAAGGAAGCGGTCGCCATTGCCACACTGCATTATCCGTGGAATAAATACATTTTTTCCGGAAATATGTAAGTACCTATTTCATTCTTTCTGATGTTATTACCTTTTTCATTTGACAATGCTTCTGATTTACACACGTTTTCCCGTGCTCTTGATTGTAATGCACCTTTTTTAATAGTCTGTGTAATTGTTTATATTTAATCTTATATGACAACAAAGCGCAATTTAAAACTGAAAAAAAAAATTGATTTCATTTCTGATTTTTGGATTTCGGAGCTTGGCAAGTCTGTATGTAGTAGGGTGTCAACGATTTAAATCATGATTTTAATCAAGTGATTTTTTTAAAAAAATCATTGATTAAAATCAAAAAAATTCTAAATGTTTAAAATGACGTAAAAAGTATTCAAATCTAAGATGAACATAATTTGGAAAGTTTCTACAGGTATTGTGACTTATGAATACACAAAACAAAGCTTTAAATAATTGTTTCTAAGCATAATTCCTGAGTATTGTGAA
Organism: Maratus speciosus; assembly: GCA_963932465.1. NCBI lineage: Eukaryota > Metazoa > Arthropoda > Arachnida > Araneae > Salticidae > Maratus > Maratus speciosus. Next base: position 176,016,904 of record OZ010786.1, read on the forward strand.
ATTTTAAGTACAGTAAGTTTGTAAAAAGCATGGTTTTTATCTAACAAACATAAAAAGCATTTAATTTAAAAATGATATTTCAATCTAATATAATTTACAATGCCATAATTTCCTTTTAATAATCAAGTTATTCATTCTTTTATACTATACAATAAACATAGCAATAGAGTGTCAATGATTTTAATCAATTGATTTGAATCAGATGATAAAATCACATATTTTCTGATTTTTTAAAATAGTGTGAAAAAGCATTATAATCAGTAATGAAAACGATCACTAAATCACTTGTAAAAAATGTAATATTTGTTATTGTTAATTATAAAAATATTAAACTGTGTAAAAAGAAGTATTATACATTTAAAAAAAAAATCTAACTAAATGTTAAATAACTTCAAAACATTATAATATTTAATAGCTATTCAAATATTTTAATGTTATGGGGAAAAAAATCCGATTTAAGTTTCAAAAATACAATTTTTGTAATCTATTTTTAAATTATGTGTGAATTTGCTACAATTTTTGATCGATTTGATATACATACGCTTTAGAACCTGTGTAAAATTACTGGCTGCTTTATGTATTTATCAAACTATTATTTATCACCTTTTTTCAGTCACTTTTTCAAAAATGTAGATTGTGTTCTTAAAAAGTTAATTGTTTAATAATTACAAAATTTAATCTGTATCATCAATTTAAAATTAAATGCAATTTATCAATAACTTTAAAATGTAAGCAGTATTTAATATTGGTTTACATAATTATTACAAAATATTAATGCACATAATGTTGTATGTTACTAAAGAAATTTTTAATTTGCAGTTTTTTGTAAATTTTATAATTGCATAATTAAAATTTTATTAATTAAAGCAAAAAAACATAGATTATGTTAGTAACTGAAGGGTTGTTCATTTTTGAAATGCTTAATTCTTGGTAAATGTTTAATATTTTAACACAGGGAAAAAAATAAAAAAAATCTGATTTAAATTAAAAAAATCTGATTTTTAAAAAAAAATCGGTACAGATGTCATATTCGCCCCATATTGGCGCGATTTTTTTCGCTTGCCAATTTGGCGAAAACATCAACAGCATAAACAACATAATCCGGGTTACCACATCAAGCACTTTGGCGCAAGTTAAGTAGGGGAAGACGGGGTACAATGAAACAAAATTTACTAATTTTTTTTTCCTATCCACAATTTTGCATGCACAAAAATATAATTAATGCATATTTTTAATCTTGTATTTTCCCCATCTAAATAAATTTTTATTAGGTTCTAAACAATATCTTTATGCTTGAAAAATAACAAAAAATAAATGTCTTACAGTGTTTCATTGTACCCCGTATGCCGGGGTACAATGAAACACATACTGGGGTACAATGAAACGCTCCAAATGATAGAAGCAATTTTCACCCAGTATAGTTTATTTTATGAAAAATGAGATAAATACAAAAACAAAACTTGATTAATAAGGAACTTGATAAAAATATTATAGTCTAAGATGAAAAATAAGAAAATTCTATTAGTTTAAGAAATACCTTTCATTTTACATTAAATTGGCGCAAGTCAGTTTCAAAAATTAGCATTTCTGTTTATATTTCAGTTGATCCTGAAGGAATATAGGGTGGTAGTTTCAACAGAATGAGTTTTTTTTTAAATGTAAGTTTCTAAAAAAAAAAAAAAAAAAAAAAAAAACCTAGGTTGGAGTCTTTATATCAAGTATTTCACATTTGACTCCATTTAAATGTATGATTTCTCCAACAGTATATATTTCCTTATGTTTTCATTTATACGGATACTGCTTGTGCCATACATGTTGTGTGTGAACTGTGAATATCTCACTCTTAGTACCCCGATGACCAGCTGGACCTGGAAAAAAATCTGGATCATCATCAGAGTCTGTAGCAGGCAGAGTTTGTTTACAAAACAATCCCTTCTCAGCTTTTTTTCTCTCTCTATTTTTTAATCGCTTAACAAGAGCATTTTTTACTGACCTGGTTAGAACAAAACTCTTTTTTTTTTCCTGTTTTTCTACTCTTACTTCTAATATATTCTATTTACTACTTTTATTACTATAATAAAACATGTTTCATTGTACACCGTCTGCAAGTGTTTCATTGTACCCCGCACTGAGGTTACTGAATAAAAATTTATTTTCAAACTTCTAATATTTATTTTTTTTTTAGTTTGGTTTTGGAGGTATGAAGAAAACAACCCAAAGATAACAATGTATAGAAAAAAATAATTATTACATATAACAACAAGGAAAAATAAACTAAATTACTTTTAGTAAAGAAAGTTACTTTCAATGGCGTAAAAGCAATAATCTTCTATTGCTACTGTTGTAGAAGTGTGAATGTATCCAAATCACATCAGTAATTGGAACATATAGTTGTATAACATATATATAAACTGCAACTCTCTATGACAAATTTGACTGATTGATTTTACAAGTAATGTTTCATTGTACCCCGTCTTCCCCTACCTGTTGCCTATATGATATTGGCGACAGAAAAAAATCGCGCCAATATGGGGCGAATATGACATCTGTTCCAAAAAATCATGATTTTTTTACACCCTAGTATGTAGTAGTATTTTGTTTCTGAAACCAAGCAGTCTGGCAGCCAAAATCCAAAATGCTTTAGTATCATTCAGTCAAGATTTAAGGATACTAAACAAAAAACATCTTTTAACGCTTTCGTTTATTAACACACAAAACAACCCCTACTGCTGGGATATTTAAAAAGAAAAAAAAAACAGGCAGAGGGGGGTGGGGGTGGGGGTGATATTAAAATACAAAAAAGTTCATAAAATACTCTTATTTTTATCGCTTATGATAAAAAATAAATTTTTGCAGGGTCGCAAATATCAAAACAGTGGTAGAAATGATTAAAAAAAAGTCACTGGTCCCAAGGACCAGTAAACATCAGAGTTTACTGGTCCGCAGACATCGTCACTGGCCCTCTACATAAAATTATATTAAGTACTTTTAACCCTTTGAGTGACACACCCCCCCCCCCCCCCCCCTCTCCTCCTCCGAGAATATAAACCAAACTTCCTTTCAGTTACCCAAAATTTTCGGCATAATAAAATGTAAAATTATAATTTGCTAAAAATTAAATAAGTAGTACATTATCAAAAACTGAACTTATTAATTATGTATTTTATTTTCGTTTACTTATTTTAACTAACTAAGTTTTTATGCTTATTGTAATCAGGGTTGGGTTTTTGACGTCAAAAAGTGGTTTTTGACATGACAAGCGTCAAAAACTGGTTTAAACTGTCGTAAACTGGTTTAAACTGTCGAAAACTGGTTTAAACCGTCGAAAACTGCCAAATACATGTAACACGCTAAAACATTTTAACAATAGATAAACATTAAATAAGTCAATGATTTATGTGATCTTTTATTGAAATTTAATAATTTAAAAAATATATTATTTGCAATAAAATATATATATATTTTTTTTTTTTGGATTTTTCAACCAGAAGAAAATAATTTTGTACAATTAAATAATCCGGATCAATTTTACCACACAGCATGCTGCAGCACACCACGTGTTTAGCACATTTATTTACACCCAAAAGATTTTTGAGTTTAGAGTGTATGAAGCGTTAGAAAATAGTCTGTCTCTTAATTGATGCTGAGCTAGTAGGACTTGATAGCAAAAGCATTGCTAGATGAGCAAGTTTTGAAGCAGGCTCAAAAAGCTGTTGCATTTAGTGATACCTTTCCACCAAACAATGGAGTCCTCCCTATAGCACTGAAATAAGAAGGCTGGAAAGGGGATTCTTTAGCTTCATACACAATCAGTATGGGTAAACATCCATAAACTCTCTCCGTAGTTCAAGCGCGAGCTGAATCAACTGATACAGCAGTCAACCCTTGCCCCTGATGGTTGGGATGCAAAGTATAAGCCAAACAATGGTATGGTTTCATGATTTGATCCCTTCTATTATGCACTTTTTCAATATGGGCTTACAGGAATTTTCTTTTAGATGACCGAACCAATTTTGTTCAGTTTTAAAATCGAAAACATTTTTATATATTGAAAGAAAGCATGTTTTAAAAAGATTTTGACTTTAAGCTTTTTTTTTTTTTTTTAATTACTTCTCTTATTTTGTAAATGTTTAAAATTAATAATCCAATTTCAATTTTGAATGGAATGGTTATTGCCTAGACTAGAATAACATTGATGCACATTATCTTGTTATACATACAAAAAAATCTACACTTTTCTAAGTTTTTTTTCCCCCATAAAAAAAGCTAGCTAATGCTTTAAGCTCTCAAAAGTAAGCGAAATTAAAACGATTTTAAGTAAGAGAAAAAATGTACAGCTCAGGTGAGCTTAATGTCTACTTTTTAGAAAAACACAATTTTACAAAAAAAAAATAAATAAATAAATAAAAATAAATAAAAATTTTACCCTGTTAAAAAGTTGTACTTAACAATAATACTTTACTATGTACTAATTACTGATATACAGTAAGAGTGAATTTAAAATATTACATGTAATGTTGTCAAGTGTGACATTTAATTTGAATTTTTACAGATCAATTTAGTATTTGAGGTTTTTGACATGACCGTTTAAACTATGGTTTAAACCTGACATAAACTGACACATGTCAAAAACCTGCCAACCCTGTAATTATTACTAATACTATATACTAATTATACAATTACAGTAATAGTGAATTTTAAATATTACATCTAATGTGTGACATTTAATGTGAAATTTTACAGATCACTGTAAGTATTTGAGGTTTTTGACGAGGTTTTTGACAAGGGGTTTTTGACATGACGGTTTAAACCGCAGTTTAAACTGTCAAAAACTGACATGTGTCAAAAACCTGCCAACCCTGATTGTAATGTTTGGTTGCGGTTTTTGTCAGGGATGGAGTAATTTAAGTTTACCTGTCAGAGAGGGAAAAAAGTTACTTGCTTCATCGGAATGTTAAAAGACATATTGCATAGATTTTTTTTTTTTTTTTACCAAAATTTTTCTAATTTACCAATGTTTTTGAAGACAAAATAATATTTTGTATTTATCGCTAATGCTGCGTGGGGACAAGCATTAACAAATGTTATTAAATACAAGAATATTGTTTTGAATTTTTGCTTTATGGGCATGCAGTGCTCATACATGCAGTATTTTTTACTTACTGCACATGCATGCACAAAATTTTTTGTTTATTTTATTACTATTTGCTTTTTACAAATTCCCTTTCCCCTCTCTTTTTTTAGAAATAACGTTTGGAAAATTTTGGTATTTTGTTTTGAAAACATCATTGTTTTTTATTGGGCTTAGATCAATTTTAATATTTATATGAATCTCAGAATCATTATCATTACAAAATTTTATACTATTTGCTTTTTACAAATTTCTCGCCCCCCCCCCCCCCATCTCTCTCTCTCTCCTTTTTCATAAATAACATTTGGAGAACTTTGATATTTTGTTTGCAAAAGCATGTTAAAAGATAGATTGAATAGATCTTTTTTTTTTTTTCTTAACCAAAATTTTTCTAATTTACCGATGTTTTTGAAGACAAAATAATATTTTGTATTTATCGCTAATGCTGCTTGGGGACAAGTATTATAACAAATGTTATTAAATACAAGAATATTGTTTTGAATTTTTAATCTTATCATCTGTTAACCTTATGTTAATTTTTATAATGAAATTGAATGAGTTTTTGTATATCCCTTGCATATTCTCCCTTGATCGTCTGTCATCTTTTTTGTTATGACCGACATTTTTTTAGCGATTTTGCAACCCTGACTATTTTCAGCGGTAGAATTGATTAAAAAAAAATCACTGATCACAAGGAACAGTAAACATCAGAGTTTACTGGTCCGCAGACATCGTCACTGGCCCGCTACATAAAATTATATAAGTACCTTAACCCTTTGAGTGACACCCCCCCCCCCCCATCTCCTCCTCCGAGAATATAAATTAAACTTCCTTTCAGTTACCCAAAATTTTCGGCATAATAAAATGTAAAATTATATTTTGCTAAAAATTAAATAGTACATAAACAAAAACTGAAATTATTATGTTTTTTATTTCCGTCTATTTATTTTAACTAAGTTTTTATGCAAATTTTATGCTTATTGTAATGTTTGGTTGCAGTTTTCTCAGGGATGGGAAAATTTACGTTTACCTGTCAGAAAGGGGAAAAAGTTACTGTTAGTTACTAAAATTTAGTGGTCCAATTGAATTTTTAGTGGTCTCGGACCAGCGGACCACCAAGGATTTCGAACGCTGCAAAATAGTCAAATACTTATTGCTGATTATAAATATTTTGAGATTTAATATAAATTGGAAACTAAAATATATTGCACCTAAAAAGAACACAATCTTTTTCTTTCTATTTACACCAAAATTGACAGTCAACTAATTGAAAACAGAAACAATTTGCTTTTCACAAAAAACAAACATTCACTATCAAGGGAATTTTTATACACAGAACAAAATATATTTTTTACTGAAAAATTTGAATGCAAATGTTAGCATGCCTGTATTTTTATTGCCTAACCTTTTTAAACTAAATTAAATGAAAACCAGAAAATATTCTTTCTCTAATGAAACTATAAGTAACTCATTGTCTTCTAAATTAGGCAGTTTATAAATTAATATTGCTCCACATAAATATTCGTTCTACATTTACAAATCAACATTCAGAATCCTTGGTGTTCTGCTGGTCCGCGACCACTGAAAATTCAACCTGACCACTAAGGGACAGTCCATAAATGATGTCACACTTTTTGCCCCCCCCCCCTTTGTCACACTTCACCTTACCTCTTGCCCTCCCCTCTTGTCGCATGTCATGCTATATTACATAACATATACTTGCAGTTCAGAAACAAAGCACTGCTTTATAGATCATATTTAAAATTTTAACTTTATAATTAAACTTTCATATTAACTTTAACTATTTGTTTTCACGACATTTGTGAGCATAACTATAAAATATGATTTGTGTATTTATTTTGTATGAAATAATATTAAGGTTTACGACAAAAAACATAAATTAATATGCACTAGTCATAAAATATTAATATGAAAGAGCATTTGAAAACAGTAGTATTTTGGAATTTGAAATGGAATTTAATATATTTGGCTTTAAATCTTATCCTTTAGCGTTGACTCTAGAAAAAAAGGGCCGCCGGGCAGTAATTTTTCAAAAAGGGAACACTATTCTAAAAAAAGGGGAACACTATCTAAAAAAGGGTACATTTCTTCAAAAAGGAAACATTGTTCTAAAAAAAGGCACATTTTTTTTTTTTCAAAAAAGGGACACTTAAACCTTGTTCACAAAAATATTTTGAACTAGTTTGTTTAGAGAGCCTAGAATTTGTGATATTTTTTCGGGATCAATGAAAAGGGCAGCTGGGAAAGGGAAATGTTGAAAAAGGCAGCTGGGCGTATCGGGAGGGTTTAAAAGAGCTGCCGGGCACAAAAAAGACAGAAAGGGCCGCCTAGCGCTGCACCCTGCTAAAAAGCGGCTTAGAGTCAACTCAGTACTATCCTTACTTTATTAGTATAAAATACTTTCAAGGATCGATGCAGGTTTTTATTCTTGGGGCCCATTTTGTGAAAAGTAAGTTATTTTTGCGAATTTTATAATATTTTTGTGAAAAATAGCATTTTGTAACGAAAGTGGAAATCCAGTTACTCATTCGAACCAAGAATTTAGAAACAAAAACTTCTTTAAATCCCCTTGCTAAATTTTTTGTTTTTCGTGATCTGGTTTTATTTACAAATTACACATTTTAAAACAGTTTTTATGAAAAAGAATGTTATGAAAGGGGCCTGTTTATTAAAAGGAATTTTGTGAAGGGGTCTCTTTTATTAAATAGATTTTTGTGAAAGGGCCCTAAATAGGCCCCAAATTTTGCATGGATCGACCCCTGATTTTAATTTCAAAATAACTTCAAAATTTAATCTGCTGATTTTTAATGCTTTTATTTTAACCAAAATGTGTGATGTCACATTTCTTCTTACCCCCTCCCATCCCCTTGTCACAATTTCACGAACCCTACTCCAAGCATGACATTAGTTGTGGGCAGCCCCTAATTTGAAAAATTTAGTTGTCCGCAGAACCAGTAACTTTTCTGCCCTCCCGATCGCAAATCACAATTTTATTTTATTTTTAACAAATTAAAATTTCAATTTTATTAATGCTGAAAATTTTGGATAACTGAAAAGTGAGTTTGGTTTATATTCTGGGGAGGGTAGAGGGCTCAAAGGGTTAAAGGTGCTTAATAGAATTTTATGTTGTGGACCAGTAAATTCTAATGTTTGAGTCCTTGAGACCAGTGACTTTTTATTAATCAGTTCTGACACAGCAAATTTAGCTCGAAACATAAAGATTGGGGGATATATATATAATAGTAGAAATAAGCAAAAAAAAAAAAAAATGCAATTTTGTACCAATCATTCTGACAGCCATAGTTTGGTTATCTTCACTGCAGTCTTGATTGGTTGTTGCCATACTTTCTTAGCAATCTTCTATAATTAGAATGCACAGACAAGATATTTGACTGTGGTCCAAAAATGATAAACATGTAACAAATGTGATCATATTACACTTATGAACTTTATGGTCTTAAATCACATTGTTTGGTGACTTTTTTTTCTTTTTTTTTCTTTATTTTTAATATAATATATAAGTGAACTATTAAATACAGTCAACTCTGTGAAATCCGCTGATGTATAATCCGCCAATGTCTATTATCCGGACTACATGTTGAAATGTAAACAATGAAAATTCCATTAACAGTTAAACTCTTAGATAAAGTTAAATTTGGTATTTTTTTTTCATAAGTTATCAGTTCTCCAATGAATAAATATTTAAATATAAATTGGACATAAATGTTTAAATTTCTCAGGGCAACAAAATTTTATCTCAGAGCAAAAAGTAATGATTGTTCATAGACTATAGAAAAAAATTATTGACAACAAAGCAAAACTGAAATTACCATTATGTTGTGTCAACGTTTAAAAAAATTAATACAATTAGTAAAATAATAATGCATTATGTTTTTCTTTTACATTGTAATTATAATTTGTGTGCAGTTGTTTCTAATTTATTGCCAGACTCTAAAAAGTAAAATGTAAACAAATGGATGATCTATAATCTGCAAAAATGTGTAATCCGCAAAACCCTCTGTCCCTAAGTGTGCAGATTTCACAGAGTCGACTGTATATAATTTTATTTTTATTTTATGAAAATCAAAAGGGTTTTGTCGTAAAGATGAAAATAAGCACTCGCCACCCGGCGATTAAACTTGAAAGACTGGCGACTAAAAATATGGAAGGAACCGGTCAAATGCAGGATTTTGTAAAAAAAAAAAAAAAAAAAAACCTCAAATTTCATCAAAAAATCACGAAAAATGCCGCTAATTTTGTCAAGAGATCGCGAAAGAAGCGTAAATTTCGTCAAAGGATCGCTAAAAACTCGAATTTCGTCGAAGGATCGCGAGAACTCAAATTTCTTCGAAGGATCACAAAAACTCAATTTCTTTGAAGGATCGTGAAAACTCAATTTCTTCGTAGGATCACGAAAACTCCAATTTCTTGGAAGGATTGCGAAAACTCAATTTCTTCGAAGGTTCGCGAAAACTCCAATTTCTTCGAAGCATTGTGAAAACTCTCATTTCTTCCAAGGATCGTGAAAACTCTCATTTCTTCGAAGGATCATTAAAACTTGCATTTCTTCGAAGGATTATGAAAACTCTCATTTCTTCGAAGGATCGTGAAAATTCGCATTTCTTCGAAGGATCGTGAAAACTCGCATTTCTTCGAAGGATCGTGAAAACTCGCATTTCTTCGAAGGATCGTGAAAACTCGCATTTCTTCGAAGGATCGTGAAAACTCGCATTTCTTCGAAGGATCGTGAAAACTCGCATTTCTTCGAAGGATCGTGAAAACTCGCATTTCTTCGAAGGATCGTGAAAACTCGCATTTCTTCGAAGGATCGTGAAAACTCGCATTTCTTCGAAGGATCGTGAAAACTCGCATTTCTTCGAAGGATCGTGAAAACTCGCATTTCTTCGAAGGATCGTGAAAACTCGCATTTCTTCGAAGGATCGTGAAAACTCGCATTTCTTCGAAGGATTGTGAAAACTCTCATTTCTTCGAAGGATCGTGAAAACTCCAATTTCTTCGAAGGATCGTGAAAACTCTCATTTCTTCGAAAGATCGTGAAAACTCCAATTTCTTCAAAGGATCGTGAGAACTCCAATTTCTTCGAAGGATCGTGAAAACTCTCATTTCTTCGAAAGATCGTGAAAACTCCAATTTCTTCAAAGGATCGTGAGAACTCCAATTTCTTCGAAGGATCGTGAGAACTCCAATTTCTTCGAAGGATCGTGAGAACTCCTATTTCTTCGAAGGATCGTGAAAACTCCAATTTCTTCGAAGGATCGTGAAAACTCCAATTTCTTCGAAGGATCGTGAAAACTCCAATTTCTTCGAAGGATCGTGAAAACTCCAATTTCTTTGAAGGATCGCGAAAACTCAATTTCTTTGTAGGATCACAAAAACTCCAATTTCTTGGAAGGATTGCGAAAACTCAATTTCTTCGAAGGTTCGCGAAAACTCCAATTTTTTCGAAGGATCGCGAAAACTCCAATTTCTTCGAAGGATCGCGAAAACTCCAATTTCTTCGAAGGATCGCGAAAACTCCAATTTCTTCGAAGGATCGCGAAAACTCAAATTTCGTCGAATGGCTGCTGAAAAATCGTGAATTTCATCGAAGGATCATGGGGGGGGGATGCAAATTTCATCATAGGGCATGGAAAAGTTCAAATTTTGTGAATGGTTCGCAGAAAAGACTAGAACGGGCTCTGTGACAGACTGACAGAGGAGCGAGACGAATAGGGTTTCATCAGATGAACGAAACCCTAAAAATTGAATTTCAAGCCCTGTCTTCAGCGGTTATAAAATTTTTGTGACGATTGATAAATCCTGCCATTTCATTTTACGATTGATTGACAAAATTTACTCTGTTTTTCCTCTGTTGAATTGAAAAATTGCATGTTTTTTTTCTGAGATGAGTAGACAATTTGATATTTTTTCCCATTAATCGATCACAATTAAAAGATTTCGCAGTTTTTTTCTTGTGTGGAGTTGACATATTTCTTGATTTTTCCCCCCCTCTTTACAATCAATTAACAAATTTTGCATTTCCCTTCCCTATTCGATGAATTTAGCTGGGTTTTTTTCTCCTTCGGCCAATTAGCGAAATTCAGATTTTTTTTTGCAGCTGATTGATGTATTTTTCGATTAAATTAAATAAAAGGGTGAATAAAAAAAAGCAGTAAGGACCCCTGGGTGCATAAAGTAGTTAGTAGTAGGGCCGCCGGGCTTTATGCCCTGACAAATAAGCCCATAGTCAATACTATTTTTACATTACCAAAATTCCTTTTTAGGTGCATTCGTAATTATATAAATATGTAGCTATAGTTGTCATTCAGTCAGTACGTCTGTCTGTCTGTCACTCTGCATATAACTGAGGAAAAACTACCCAACCGAATGTTCTGAAATTTTAAATATATAATTATTGCAATATTTTGTTGAGTCATTTCAAATTTTATGAAAATCAGATCTATAGTTTAATGACAGGGATAGTCTAAAGTTTTCCATTACATTACGGCCAATGGGGGAAAAAAAAAAGTGCATTTTAATGATGTTACAGCCAACAGAATGAAATGGATATGCACTTATTGAACCGTACTAAAATATACATTCAGTGAGTACAATATGCGGTGCAAAAAATATTTATAAAACTAGCTATAGTACGAACGCACCTCATTAGCTACGTTTGACGTGCAATTTCCAACTTGTTTTTGTGTATCAGTACTTTAATGAAATCCAATATTTTTTTTACATTTCAATTACTTTTTTTTTTTTTTTAATCCTTAGGATATACCTAGAATTCCTGAGAGTCCACTCTGAGAATGCAAACAGTGTTCCCCTTGCAGCGTGACTTTTTAGAGAAATCTGTTTAACGGTAATTATAATTATGTTTATGCTAAAGAAACTACTTTTTGCAGTAGATGCTGCTTAATGTGATTATGTGTAATATCAGCCTGTTAGTGTTTTCAAAATCATCATGTCTCGACCTAACGCATCATGCTAAAAGCATCGCTTTGTGTGAAAAATATTTTGAATTATATTAAGAATTATATAAAAAAATTCAGTTGTAGTTGGTTCAATATATTCTTAATGCAGCAAACCAGTCCCATGAGATACAAATGTACTTTTTAAATTAACTTAATTTTTTATATATATATTTTGCTAAATCATACTTAATTAATGCAAAATTATACCCAGGTTTCACTGATAAATGTATATGTATTATGTACAAGTTTAAAGTGTTCTGCAAAAAAACTCAATAAAGTCCCCCCCCCCCACCCTTTTTTTTTTTTTTTTAAGAAAACCCCGAGTTTTAGACCAGTGTGCTGGGTGTTTTAAAACCCTGTATATTGTTATCAAAAACTTGTGGCCCCGAAGTAATCACATTAAGCAGCATCTATACTATACAGTGAAACCCCCGATCTATCGTTCCAGCATCCATCGTTTTCCCACATTGATCGTTTTACTTCTATGGTCCCTGCACAAATTATACTTAAATAATGTTAACGAAACCTGCATTCATCGTTCGTCAAGAAATCTTTTTCCCGCATTCATCGTTGTAAAATTTTTCTCCCCACCGAAATGAAATTGAAGGTCAAGCGGATCCATATGACATACAAACTGGAATTACTTCTTTTATCCTAAAATAACTCATTTGAGCTGTTTCGGGAGTGGGGGCAGAGATTATCAAGAGGTCGTACATCTTCTTGATGCCAGAATAATCAATTGTTTTAAGCAATTTTACAGGAGAAAGCTAGTGAAATACCTTTGTTTCATGGAATAAGCAAAAGAACGTACCCCAAAAATAGAGCTTCTGCAGGCTATTCATTTTGTACTTTCAGCTTGGCATGGAGTAACTTCTTCATTCCATCCAGAAGTGTTTCGTGAAATGCAGTTTTTTTGCGAAAAACTCATGAAGAATGCTCAACAGAAGGGAAAGAAAATAATGAATATGCTGACGATAATGCAAATGAAGAGTGGTTGCGTGTAAAAGAGGATGTCTCTGTTACAAAATTTAACGATATATTTCTATTGATCGAGATGTTGCGACATGTGGTGTCCTAAGCATAGAAGAAATGTGTGATGATGCAAAAAATGAAAATAATTGCGAAGAAGCAGAGGATAATGTTCATGCCGATGAAGCTAAGCCTACACCAGCGCAAAGTCTGTCTGATTTAATTACGGCATTTGAAACTATACGAACTTTTTTATATGTACATGAAATTACAGAAAATGACCAGAAATATGTTGTACATCCTGAAAATTTGTTGTTTAATTTAAAAAATGAACGAAAAACTGAATATAAAATTACTCATTTTTAGAATAAATATCCATTTTCTACAACTTTGATTTATTTATTTTACAGTTTGGTCTGTAACAAATTAGTATTTATTAATATACTGTATACATTGCATGTATTAGTAAGTAATACTTAAACTTTTTTTTTTTTTCCATGTTTTGACGTTAAACCACATTCATCGTTTTCCTGCATTTATCGTTTTTTCCACACACACCTTGAAAAACGATGGATCGAGGTTCTACTGTATTTAAATATTAATAAATTTGTATGTGTTCAAACTGTTCAAAGCAAAAAAGACAGTATTTATATGAAACATTTAATTATAGACTTTTTTCCATAATTGTATTAAAATATGTATTACTTTCCTTTCTCTTCAGTTTGTAGAATTTTTTTGTTGTTGGATTCGTATTGATTTTAAACGGAAAATTCGTGTTTTGGTTGGTATAAACTGATCCATGTTAAACGTTAATGTTTTTGAGTTACCAGACGTAACTTGACGTCTCTTGCTACTTCAAAGAGTATGTTAAGTTATACACTAATGTAACAAATACTTCTTTATTATAGGGGCTATGACATAACTCAGTCATGACCGAGTTAAGTTTAAGAAAGTGTGATTTCTTGGCAAATATTATAAACTGTCGTGAAAGTGAAATTGCGACCAATAAAAAATGTCTAACTATATATGGCTTATTTCTTATTATATATATATATATATATATTGTATTAATTGTTATGTTTTATTTATGCATAAATTAAACTAATAGTTTTTTAATGTGTATATTAAATGGTATCAATATAAAACAAATAATTGTTTGTGCGTTTGATACATTGATAACTATTTTATAAAGATATTTCAATCTGTGAATGTTTTTAAAATGTAAATAAAGGTTGCCACAAAGTGATTTTGAAAATGTTGATAAATTGCCAAATAATTTTTGCAGTTGTAATTATTTATGAGTACAAAAACAACGAAGATAATGTGTCAAATGATTTCTGCCAAAATATGCCAACTGACTGTGAATCTGCAGTAACAAAATATTTTAAGCACTAAAAAGTAGAAAATATAAATAAATAAATATGTATTTAAAAATATTACTTTTTTATCATTTCAAATTTTCAAATAGTTTAATATTAATATAATTATGATTACACATTGAGTAAACAGTTTAGAAGAAGTGTAGTTATAATTGTTTATGAGTACAAAAACAATGAAGATAATGTGTCAAATCATTTCTTCGAAAATATGCCAACTGACTGTGAATCTGCAACAACAAAATATTTAAACACTAAAAAGTAGAAAAGATAAAAAAAATAATGTATTTAAAAATTTATATGCCTACTCTTTTTATCATTTAAAATTTTCAAATGGTTTAATAAATATAATTATGATTACACATCAAGAAAACCGTGTAGAAGTCTATTTTTAAGGACCATTTCATGTTTTTTATCCAAGTGTCAATCAAAAGGATGAATTTTCAATAATCGGGCCCATGCCAAATTAACGTGTTGTAATGAAAAAATTTTTTTAACTACATAAACTTGCAGTTTTGAAAGGTGTGATTTTTAAAGATAAACGTTGAATGCTTATGAATTGTTTTTTAAATTGTTGTTATTTTTTTCACCCCTCCCTTTTTTCCCCTCTTCTCCCTCATGTCTGTGGAAACATAAATAATTTCGAAATTGGAAACTCCTCCCCCCCCCCCCCCCCAATTGTGAAAATTTGGCTTTTTTTTTTTCTCCTCAGGTTTCCAAGAATAAAAATTATACAAAATTGTATTTTTTTTTTTTTTTTTTTGGCTTGGTTTTATGCACCTTGGACCTGAAATAAAACAGATGTTGTAAAATTATCTGTGTGACTGAAAATAAAGCCAAAATGGTAAATTTTCTCTTCAATCTGCGTGCAGTCTGCCTCAAATCGAAAGGTCTGTGTGACATAAAATAACGATGGTGGTGTAAACTTTTTACAAATTTTACAGCAGTTCATTGAAATTTAATTTTTTTTTTTTTGGGGGGGGGGGGCGAAATTGTTTTCAGAAAAAAAGTGTCATCTTTTTTCTGAAAACTTTTATCTCTTAACTTCGGTGTAGCTCAAAGAATATATTATAATTACATATGTAAAAGGCTGATGGGCCCGCAAAATATTCTGCTATTTCCAAAAAGAAAAACATGATTGGGTGATCCATTTAAACTGTATTTTACATGTCATGCTAAAAATGTTGTATATGCAACTGACAATATTGCCATCAGTTTTAATAGTTGTTGTCCCGGTAGCAGAATGTTCGAAACAGGAGACGAGCTTCGCAGATTTTCTTTTCTCTTTTGCAGATTCTTCTTCGTCAGACCTTTATTTTGCTTCATAGTATTATGTTTAGCTCTTTCTTTATTACTTAATACAAAAAGTTAATATTGTTATTAATAAAATATTTTAAAATGTCTAAAAACGTTACATGTAAGTGATTGTTTGATTAATTAACGCTTCAATTGTAAAAATATTTTACCTGCAGATTATTTTTTGTCCCTGAAGTATCTGTCACAGGCACATGGAGAATTTTCTGCTACTGGGGTTGTTGTATAATAAAAAATATCTGTTATACTACAAACTATGAATAATAACTGGTTAAATTCAGTTTTTGTGGTACTTTATTCTTTCTATGGGGGGGGGGAGGATGAAATTGACCTACTTTTTCGGCTCAATGAATGGTATCCTGCCTTTAAAGAAAATTATAGAGGATTCCATGAAGTCATAAAACCACCTTTTCTTCATAGCAAAAAGCTGGTTTTTGTTGTTTGAAATAAGATTTTGGGTGAAATCTGTAGGGTATACTTGATAAGTACCAGGTTTCAATCTGAAGAAAATCTCCAAAATTGGCCCTTTGTAAAATGGTTATTTAAACACTGAAACTGTTTATAGAAACAAAGTGTAATTTTGTATATGAAGTCTTAATTTTTTTTTCTTTGCAAATTTGCCGGTTCCTATTTGGAAAGTTTTATGTTTGTTAATTTTAACTTGTATATAGAAAAATTAACTGAAATAACAGTAGACATTAAAGGTCTGCACAGACTAAAATTTTCAGGTTTGGCCTTAACAAATTCTATCTTGGCTTAAAATTTTTACAATTTTGCTGTTATTTCAAATTGTGCAGACCCAAAAAATCCAAGATTAAAAAAAAAAATACTAAGCTGGGGCCAAAATCCCAAATTCACCTTCAGTTTCTTTTTTGAATAAGTATTCAATCCTTTTCAAAAGATATTTTTTCTTTCTTAAAAATTTCAAAATGGACTTTTTTGAATGACCCCATATATCTCTCATTGAAATAAAATACAAGGGTACTAAATAAAGCTTACTGAAATAAACCACAGTTTTATATGTATATACACAACACATGATTATGCACAACAATTTACTATTTTTTTCTCTTTTTGTCTAGCTTTGTGAACTGCATTTTACATCTGATGACATTCATGATATCCCCTCTCTACACTGCAGAAAATGAAATATTGTCAGCAGTTTTGTTAGCTACATTTAAGAAAAGATGGCATTCCGTCCTGATAATTTGGCTAGAACACTTCTAAAACAAGATACTTCATGTAATTACCCAGATGACTGACTTGAAATGGAAAATACAGATCAACCTTCCCTTGCGATTTTTTTTTCCGAAGTTATTTTAAATGCATTAGTTTTTGTTTGTTCCTGTTGGAACATTAATTATAAACAGTGTAATTGATGCACTTATATATTTAAACTTACCTTGAGTTTCTTTTGATGTGTATGTTATATTATGTGTTATTTAAAAATAAATAAATCTTAAATTTATATCAGAGTTAATTAAAGTTTGCTTTTGAAATTATTAGCTATATTTGAGGACATGAGTTTCAAAATTCGCCTTATCCAGAAAATCAAATTTTCAGAAATCGTGAAAAACCTCTGATCACGTCCATTGGTCTTCATTCTAAACCAAGATTTTACAATGCCAGAAATACACAGTAAAGCTAGTGTTTTGCAGATTGTATTGTTTTCTCAATTCATGTCCACCAGTACCAGTAGAATAGAATGACAGAGAAAACTCGATTTTTTAACTTTTAGATAAGACAAGTTTTGAAACTGACGTCCTCATTTAATTCTTATGCATGAATATTCAATAAATATTTTATTACTTCTACTTTTTTATGGGATGTGAATGTACACAGCCACGTTTGAATCATTCTGTGACAATAAATTGCTTCAGAAACTTATTTAACTTAGAAGATTTGTGTTTAGATTTCTATGAAGAGTTACGGGAAGAAGCAACAATTTTTTTTTTCTGCCATTGTTTAACCTTAATAAAACTTTCAAATAGTACATTTATATGAAATGAGCAAGTTAATTGAACAGAATTTAAGTACTTTTTGTGTACTCTAATTTCAGATGTACATAGTTTGCAGCCGATCCAATAAATTTTACATCAAGAAAGTTTCTTTAAATATGTTGCATAATATGTAGAAAATAGAAATAAGATAAATCTTATTTACTAGTAAATCTGCAGATTAGGAGCCTCAACGTCATCTTTGCAAGTCATTGTTTTTTAACACTCATTGCATAATATTCAACTTCCTACAAATCGCTTTTTAAAGTTTTCAAATTACATAAATATTTATGAGCATACAAGATACTTCGTAAAGTTTCAGAAATTAAAAGTGTTAAACAAGTGGTTGTACATTGATGTTCTGAAATTCTGATGAGCTACTTATTCTCGTAACTTTTTAAATCAAAAATTGCATTTCTTCAGGGGGGTTCTTCCCCCCTGAACCTCCCGTAGTCTATTTAAATTTACATTCGTAATTTTTTATTGATTGTGCGGATGGTTATAGTATATCTTAGATTTTTTTACGCTGTGATTTATAAGGATAAGCATTAGTTTTTTATAAATTAATAAAATTTAAATTTAAAATAAAATATTCATGTTAACCGTACACAGGCAATAAATCTTGAAGTGACGCCAAAAATGTAACCCTAAAATCCACTACATTCGGCACAACACAACGACGTGCTTAAACGGATGAAGTCAAAGAATTTGGTCCCTGTTCCACGTGCTTGTTTTGTTTGGGCCGAATGAGGGCATTTAAATCTGAGCGATAACGCACATCGTATTGCAAACTGTTTTTATTTTTACGGCATACTGCATCTCCATCTATCTCTTTCCTCCGTGAATAATAGTTAATTTTATTTTACCCAAGATCTTTTTATTCCAGCATCTTTGTTTTCGATAAATGACGTCTAATTCACCTCCTATGCGTACTTACTCAAAACTTTTCATCCTGTTATATTAAGAAATACTCCAGAGTTTTATTTTTATTTTTAATATGCCGCCATATTAATTTTTCTAAACTTAATTTTATTTTTCATTTTCCTGTTTCACGACAGAACATTTCAATTGAAAATTGTTTAAAAGAAAATATTATTCCGGGTTTTGATTTTCTTGGCAACAATTAAAGAAATATTGGTAAATGTTATGGGAAAATGTTACGTTATTCTCTATGAAAATAATGAACTTTTGTATTTTTAAGCAAAATATTTCAATAAAATAAATGAAATATTGCCTATTATTATTTCTGGGCTAAAATCCTTCTATATGCAAAGATACAAATGCATTAATTCATCTGTTTTGACGTTGGCTTTACTCAAGCATTATACACGCAATTATACTAATATTATTAGGACCAAATTCGTTGCTAGGCAAGAGAGAAAGAAAAGGAAAAAAATGAAATATGCATTATGTCAATTTGATAAAACAAAATCCTTTATATTATTGGAAAACATGCATAAAATTCCCCCCAATATTATAAACCTAATTAAAAAAATCTCGCAAATATATTGACATAATTTATTGGAATAATTTAATGTTATTTAAAAATTTCAGCATCAAAAATTTGCCATTTAAATCCATTTTTCATATGAGCCATTTCTTTCAATAAATGAAAATCTGAAAATCGTCTGACTTGCCATTGAAAAGCATTATAGAGCAAAATAAAATGTTCCATATTTCCCGAACGAATGAACCAAATTTAACCAAAAACTATACAGCTAAGTCCGGGTACCTCCTCAACATTCCCAGTGAATTTCAAGCCGATTGGATGCTTTTTGCGGCAGTTATCGCGGAACAGACAGACAGACTAACAGAAACCAAAACTTTTCGTGTCTCCACAGTAAGCCTTCACTGACGTTTCGGCAATTAACATTTCTGGATCTAAACATGTTTGTTTGATCAGCAGAGTATGCACTAGAAATTGGGGTATTTTATTAATGTAGTAACTAGTAAATCTGCAGATCAAGAGCCTCAACGTCAGCTCTGCAAGTCACTGTTTTTAGACACACTTTGGTAATATTCAATTTCCTGCAAACCGCAATTTAAAGTTTTCAAATTATGTAATTATTTATAAGAATAAAAAATACGAAGTTTTCAGACATTAGAAGCATTAAATTAAAAACGTTGTTATGGAAGGATATTTTGAAATAATTTTCATGAGCTACTAATTCTGATATTTTTTTAAATAATAAAATAGATTTCTTCAGGGGGGGGCGGCTCCGCCTCCTGAACTCCCCGTGGTCTCATTAATTTACATATGTAACTTTTTATTTATTGCACTAATGGTTATTGCAAATCTTAAATTTCTTTTTATACTTCCGAGCCTTAATTTTCAATACTGGTGGACAGAAAATGATTCACATTGACGCAATTATATTAAAAGTTTAGGTTTTATGAATGAAAATATAATTTCCTTTTAAAAATAAAATAATTTTCATTCATATTTTCTGAAATGAGGTGGCATTAAGAAGTAACACTCGTCATAAAATATTTTTTTAGGTAATCTAGTTAATGCTTGGTTTTTAAGAATGAGAATATTTATTTCCCAATACAATGACGTCATTTTCGACAGCGATAATTTTGCGGTGTAAAATTTTGACATTTACTATATATTTGATTTTCAAAAGTTTTTTTTTTTTTCTCATTGAAATTTTCGATTAAAAATTAACATTTCTGTTAGCTGTGTGCAGACGATAAACCATGAGATATTAGTAACATTTCTTTTAATAATAAGAATTAATATCATAACGCAAGCCCTTTTTATTTCAACCTCAAAGCATATTAGTTTTATTCTTGATATATGAGATCAAATTCACCTTCTTTTCGTATTTTAGTTTTATTTCCAATATGAAAACGTATTCATGTCTATTTTTTATTTCATTTTCCTCTTGCACATGAAAATCTTTCAAATCAAAATTAACTGTTTAGGATAAATTATTATTCTGGGATAGGATTTTCTTGGCAACGGTAAAAAAAAAAAAAAAGATTGTTAAATTTTACAGCAAAATGTCGGTTTATTCCTTATGAAAATAATGAACTTCTTAATTTAAAAGAAAAAAATATTTGAACAAAATAAGTAGAACATAGTCTTTCTTTATTTCAGGGGTAAATTTCATCTATATGTAAAGTCACAAAGGCATTAATTCGTCCCTTTTGACTTTGATTGACTTCAAACAATTACAAATACTTTCACATTTACGATATTTTTAGGTGTAGTTCCGTCGCTAGGCAACAGTTAAAAGAAAATAAAACAATGAAATATGTGCTTTGAAAAAAAGTAAATTTATAAAAAGATATATTATTGGAACACATATATAAAATACCTCCATAAGTTAAACACAGAATTTAAAAACTCTGACAAATGTATACACAAAATTTCAAACTAATATGAATAATGTATGGTTCTAATTAGAAATTACATCACCCATAATTTACTATTTAAATCCTTCAATCATATGAGCCATTTCCTTTCAACAAATAAAAATGGAAAAATCGTCTGAATTGCTATAGGAAAGCATTAAGTCGCAAAATAAAATGTTCTATATATTTCGAACGAATTAACCAAATTTAACCAAAAACTATACAGCTAAATCCGGGGATTTTACCAACATGCATACTTAATTTTAAGCTAATCGGATGCTTTTTACGGCAGTTATCGCGGAACAGACAGACAGACAGACAGACAGACAAACGGAAACCAAAACTTTTCGTGTCTCCACAGTAAGCCTTCACTGACGTTTCGGCAATTAAAAAATGCAGATAGTATATGTAGATTCTTAAAACAACACTTCAAGTTTAGAAACAATAAGATAAAATAGCTAACATTAATGTGATGTTTTATGTAGGCATAGAGATATAAAACTGAAAAAAAAAATGAATTAAGATAATGTATTTTTTCAGTCATCTGCCCTAATATCTAAACAGCATAGCTGCCAACTTGTACGGATTTTTCATACCACTAAAATGTAACAGAAAATTTTAGTTAATTTAATCACCGCAATTCAAGCAATTTTAACGTTTAAATAAATAAAAAAATTCTATAAAATTTTAGTGGTAAGAAAAATACGTACAAGTTGGCAGCTATGAAACAGAAACTAACAGGAGATGGATGTTGCTATTAAACAACAAAATGTACATTCAAACCTCATTAACATGTACAGAATTAACCTGGTATACTTTTAATATGAATTGTTCCTACAATGCCTGTCAAAATTAATACAACGATTTTGTTACTAATAATATAAACTATTGATGATAACATGAGGGAAAAACTTTTAATTTGCCTTGAAATTTATGTTAACGTGGTTTGACTGTATAACTACTACAGTAGTATTTTAAATTTTGTTTCAGTCATGAAATTTATGGATTAATAAACAAAAACAGTTAAACATTTTAAATAATATCACGAGCATTAAAGCCTTTCCTTATTCCACGTTGTGTGGATTTGTTCGCATTCAACTATTGTGACCTATGCATCTGGATGCGTAAGTTTAGGTGTTGAAAATTTTTTTCCTACACTTCCAGAGAATGTTGATCCTGTGCTAATGAAACCCAATTCCATAATGAATATAAATTTATGTAAATTTTTTGAATGAAAAAAATCATTGCAGCAGTGTTTTGGGAAAAAAATTATCAGAAAGGCTCAAAAAGTTATTTTCAAATAAATTGGACAATTAGATTGATCAATAATTATTAAAATATTAATTAAAATAGTTTTTCTATCTATTTTTCTTAAATCATATTAAAGATACAAATATTTCAGAGGGGGAAAGACCTACTTTACAGAAGTTTTCACAGACAATACAGTCTTGAAGTATCAGCGTGACATAAGATTTTTCCTTAAACATCTAGGTAGTACTAATAGAAAAGAAATTAACCGTAGATGTGAAAGTTGTGAATATTAACCCCTTGAGAGGCGATGGGATATATTTTATCTCACCTAAGTTTAATCAAGATTTGCACTGGAAACTTTTAAATAAATTTTATTTTTGTAACTTTGATGGAAAAAACTTGTAAAATTGCTTTTCCTTATTTTGAAACAAAAATTTTCAAAGATCCGGTGTGAATTTAACATTACAGGAACACAAACACTTTCTCAAGGGGTTAAATGAAATGGATTTGAATTAAAAATGGGACTTGCAAAGCTGAACCTAATTCATACATTTGTTTTAGAAATATAATCTGTTATTACGGTGTGCTTCTTCAAGAGTTTTATTTTTTATACTTTACAGATATGAATTATGAAATATTTAAGAAAAAAAATATAAGCATACTTATTACCACCTTCCCACGTAATGAAAGAAGAAAAAAACTTTAAACCAGAAATTTTATTTAATGAAATAAAGTATATTTCAAATCTCTACCACATAGAGGCAAGACACATTTAATTAAATAAATTTTCTGGTTCAAAGTATTTATTTTTGGGAAAAACGGCTTATTGGCAAATATGGGTATGTGTTTGGGACAGTTTGTGTGATAAAAAATGGTCTTTATTTAAACGAGGAGGGTGTGAGGGCCTTTTTCTTTTGTATGCCTCTTGTCAAGGATCTCCGAACAGACCTAAATTGTACCTAATTAGACACCTGAATCCCACCTTAACCCTCCCCCCCCTCCAAAAAATGCTTATTTAAAAATATGCACTCTTGTGAGTTATGAGTGTTTATACAATAGTATAACTTACTGAATTATTCATATGTACCTTGGTAGAAAAAAGGCCCAATGCATTTTTCATCTCTTAAAGTCGAATAAAATGAAAGAAATAACCTTTCACATTTTAAAATGAAAAATTTAAAGGGCCAAAACTTATCAAAGCAGAACAATAATTTAGAATTAACAAAAATTTTTTTAAATATTTCTATCAAACAAAATGATAAACAATAACAGTGGTAATTGTTAGTCCAATATTAATACTTAAAAAATCCCTTTTTTAAGTATTAATATTGCAAAATCCCTTTTTTAGAGCCCTTTTTTTTTTTTTTTAATAAATCAGTTTGAGTTCAGCAAGCAAACTTTATTTAAAATAAAAGGCTCTAGGAAGAGGATAAATAATAGAATTTAATAGGATTATTTAAATGAAGGAGTAGTATTTGTTCAGAAATAAACTAAGAAAATATGGAACTTTAATTCAGCCCCCCTCCCCCCTCAAAAAATAAAACAAAATTTGGATATTTTTGTTTAAATATTTTGTTTCAAATGATTGTAGTAAAGCTAATAGAAATTAAAAGTGAGCATATTTAAATTTCTAACTCCTAAAATTTTAATGTATGTATATTTCGCAAAATCTGAAAATAAATATTCTGAAATCGCTTTCATTTATACACCCAACCAACCAATCTATAATTCATCGCTTTCTCATCAAAATTTGCTTGATAACTCATCTAAAAGTCATCGGACATTCATCGTCATGAAATCGTACTCATCGGGGTTTCATCATATTTTTTTTCTAAAATTCATCAGGTTGCGATCATCCATTGATCTAAGGCCAATGAGACATTTCTGAGTAATTGCCGATGAAAATCATCCCTGTCCGATGAGAATACGATAATCGGCCACTTATCGTGTAATCGGATTTCGATGAGAGGCCATTCAAGGGCCAGACACAATTTGCTACTAGGGCATATGTTAGTTAACATTCATTTCTTTTTTTTGTTTTTTTGTCTACTCAGAATAGCTCGAGACATTTGTTTAGTCATCCTGAAAAATAAAAAAATTTAAATAAAATTATATTAAAAAGAACTTTAATGTTTTGTGATACCCTATAAAACATATAAATACTACCAAAATTATTTTCGGTTGAAAAAATGCTGTTGTGTGAATAAATAATCTATATAAATTTTATTCAATTTGAAATGAAATTTCTGCATATAGATGGTAATGTTTCCGAAATTTTTATGTGTCCCTGTAAAATAAACCCAATTACTACGTTCTTTGTTTTCAATCTAAAAAGTGCTATTGTGTATCTCAATAACATATAGTAATTTTGTCGAAATTTATTTAAAATTTTTGCTTTTTAGCAACAAACTTTCTGCGATCTTTTGTGTGGCTCTGTAACAAATTCATAATTTCTACGTTCGTCAAATTATAATTTAATAGAATTGTCATCGAAAAAACACATGTAGGCAAAGTTTCAGCTCGATCAGATAATTGAAAGTGGTTTAAAACTGTCTTGCAAGATTTGAACTAATCTTTTATGCAGCCCTGTAAAAAAAGCGTAACTTCTACGTTCCATAAATTATAATAATATTGCATTGCCATCAGAACTACCTATCTTGAGCAAAGTTTCAGCTCAACCAGATTATTGAAATTGGTTTAAAATTAACTTGGAAGTTTTAATCTAAATTTTTCTGAAGCTCTGTAGAAACAGTCTTCTAAACAAACTTCTACGTTCTTTAAATAATAATAATATTGTACTGTCATTTAAATTTCACATGTTTTCATTGTTTCGGCTCAATCGGATTATTAAAAGTGTTTTAAATTTGACTGGAAAGTGTTGAACTAAACATACATACATGCACTGCAAGTTAATATGATGCTAGTTTATTAATAAAAACTTAATGATCTGCAGACATCTGCAGGAGTTTTTTAAATTTTTCAATACTTTAGGAATGCCACTTTGATTTAAAAAAAAATGCTTAATGCTGAATAATATGTTAAAAGTCAAGATGAAATTTGTAAACAACATCAAGGATCATCCAGAATTACAATCTTTGAAAAAAGCGGTTAATATCGCTTATTTTCAAACAAAAACGGGTTAAATCTGTCCTTTACAAACCTGTGAAATATGTTCAACAAACTCATGGTTTAAATAACACAGAATAGTTACGACGTACTTTCAAACTTAGAGGAAGCTAGTGCATCTTTTGAAACTCCCTCAAACCAACTACGCAAATGGCTTATTTACGGTCATAATTAATCGACACCTCTGAATATTTTCGACAAAACTCGTACGAATCTCGAAAATACAGACAATTAGCTACCAGTACACACGTTTTTTTCAAATTCCGAGGTAATCGGAAAAGTGAATTTTGTCCAACTAGAACATCAAAACATCCCACTGTTCATCGGTGTCTGCGAAACCTGGTTCATATATATATATAGAGGATAAACTTCTGCCATTTGTCAATTCACCATTTAAAATGAAAAGACCACAACTTCTCTCGAAAAATTTCATTCATGAAAAGATGCTTACAAATTTGAAAACAAGTAAGAGACTTAGCCGTCTAACACGTTTCCTTCTTTTTAAAGTAAGATATATAGATATATTTATTTTTAAATATATGGCTAACGATTGTAGTTTCCAAGTAGTTTCTCATATGAATTCTCAATAAAAAGTTTTGTATGTTAAAATATAAACTTACTTACCATTTATGAATCATGCTAAAACCGAATGGTTGTTGTGAAGCGGGTTACTTGAACCATTATGTTGATCACTGTTTGCATTCGATGAAGATAAAAAAAGTTTTTCCGAGCAGTAGATTACAATTTTCTCATATTGTTTTTTTTATGGTGGTTTGAAGAACTGATTTTCCTTGTGTGATTTTTTTTATCTGTGTGATTTTTTTTATCTGTGTGTATAATGTTTGTAAGCATGTGTAATTTATAGCAAAACAAACAATGTGGTAGTGTTTTTTTTCTAACCATTTGGAAAAGTGGTTATTGTTCTCGTTAGGATGGGAAATTAAAAGCATATCTGAAGGTTTTCATTGGTTTAATCCGCATTTTATTCGCTTTATGATTGATCTATACAGTAATCTGTATTTCCCTTTAATTTCAACAACGATGGATACTTTCTGTTGCCACTATGACAAAAAAGTAATAAAAACTACAAAAAGAAATAATAACTCAGAAACAAATTGAGATACAGCTTTCAAACAAATTGCATTTAAAAGTACATTTTTTTCTCTATCCGACGGTGTAAAAAGTAATAGTGTCGGATGTTTAGAAGTTTAAGAATGAAATTTCATTTAAAATGGGCCGTCAGATTTCTTGGAAATCTGACAATGGAAAAGCCTTTTCCCGAACAGCCAATGAAATGCTTGGATATTTACGTAAGTTTCAGGTGGATAATACTTACGTTTCATGAAATCTGACGGGTCGCAGGCGATATTTTTGGCTTGCAATTTTTACGTGTAATAACACTATCAATGTTTAATTCATGACGTACGTAATGTATGATCAACTCTGTGCGATTTTGTATGTCTTAAATTTTAGTCTTTAAAAAAATTCGTTTTCCAAATGGTCGTTGTAATTTGATAAATTGCGATTTTTTTTTTTTTTTTTTTTTTTTTTTTTTTTAGGAACTATGTAACGAACATTAACCTTCTTAATCAAGAAATTGAGTGGCATGTTATTGAAGTTTACATACACTATTGATTAATAAATCGTGAAACTGTTTAAAAAAATTATTTATCTTGTTCATCAATGTAAGTGTGTATACATTTTAAAAAAATGTATGAATGTATATATTATCAAAATTTTTACATGCATACTGGCATTAATTATAATTATATAAAACAACATGTGATAGCAAAATTAATAAAATTATATTGGTTTTCTTTTCCTTTATTATCATTTTTTAAAGAAATTCCAAGCTTCAATTGTTATGAATTATTGCATGTATTTTTTAAGAACATTCAATTACATGTGAAATAATTTTTTTACCATCGGAGTAAAAAAAAAAATAAATGTAATGGATCTTTTATTAATTTAAACACACGAAAGCAATTTAATTTTTCTTAGATATTTCGGTTTATTTAAAGAAACATAATTGAAAATGAATTTTTAAATGAAGAGAAATTAGATCTTTAATTATTACCGACGTACAAAAGTACAAAACAGTTTTGACCCTAAACTTTTTAACTTCATTTCTGCTCTTACATTTTAATTTCACTTATTGCATCCTTACAAAAAAATGTAATTATCTTTTTTTATATATATAATTAGGCATTTCAAATAATGCTACTTTCGAGAACAATTCGAAAAAATGGATGGCAACAGAATATTAAAAGGCACGAAGAGAAAAATAATGGAACATTATTCTATTTCACGTTTTAATTAGAAGCACAACAACGCATTTGCAATTCATGTCATTTATCTGAAAAAATTGCATTAAAATGCTTCAAGTAAGTTAAATTAAATCATATTTTTTGTTAAAAAGGAAATCTGCGTGAGATATATTGTTGTCTCAAATGTAATTTATTATTTATTCTATAAAGTAAGTTAAAGAACTTTACAAAAAGTCTCAATTTTTTCTATTTTATATTGTTGATGATAAATAATGTGTGCTATATTCCAAATTACTATTGTTTTTTAATCAAAAATTAAAAACTATACATTATTTCTCATTTTTCTTGTAAATGTTTCAAATGGCTAGACAAAGATGCAAACAATATAAAAAATTAAATGCTTTCAATCAAAACTCAAGAGGCATCAATTGAAATGAATTGATGCCCAAATGCTTTTCTCCTTATTTACTTATTGTAGTGTGGAGTGAATAATTCTGTAAGTGGTGATAATCAGAATTATCTCTGATTGTACACTGCAAAAAAAAAGTAGAAGGACACGAGACTTTTTTCTAAGAAAAGCACAACTAATTAAGTCAGCGCAATTTTTTTTTTATTTTCGTAACATTTTAGAACTAAATGAATATAAAATCATAGTAATCAAAAATAAATTACGAAGAAAATTTGATTTTCATAAGATAGTTTCTGTTGCTTACATGAAACTCTGTAAAAAAGTAGAAGGACACATAAGCATTTTATCTGAAAATTAGAGTATTAGTAAGAAGTTCTCTTTCCATTTGCCCTTATCCCTTGAAATACTCTGTTTGGCATTGAATCATTGAGTGCTTACTTTACACTTTGGCGAAAATTGTTCCAAACTTCGTTAAGTACATTCAGAAGCTCAACAACACATTCATACTGTTTTCTTTCATTGTATACTTGTCGAACTAATATCGCCCGTACGTTTTCAGATATGTTCAGGTCAGGGTGTTCATCTGACCACTGCAAACCATGAAAATTTTTTGTGTGGAAACAATTTTTGACACTAATAGTTGTGTGAATCGCTGTTCCGTCTTGTTGAAATATCCAATCTCCCCCACCTAAATCTGTACCACAAGGAAGAAGTTTAGATTCCAACAATCGGTTGTAATCTTTATGGTTCTGTCTACCACTCAAAAAGACCAGACTCGTTCTTCCTTATTATCCGACTGCTAGCCAGACCACCAAACTTCCCCTCCCATATGTCGAGTGGAATAAAATTCATCCTCATTCGTGATACAAAGCCAACAGAACGGTTATCCATGAGGACCCTATAAATTGAACTTTTTCTCATCTGAGTAAATGACAGAAGTCCAATCCGTGCTGCAAGACACGTGGTCTCTCGCCCAAGTTAAGCAGTTAGCTACATGCATTTTTGTTCACTTGGATGGTGTTGTCCATTCTTAAGGGGTCTCAGGACTCTTAAAATTGGAAAAATCGAAAAAAAAAAGACCATTTTCAACATATAATATCTTAAAATGTAATAGATTTTAAGACAAAATTTTACATTGGGATGAAAGATATAAGTATGTTCTTTCATTTCATGTATTTGAAAAATTACAAGATGCAGAATTAGAATTTACAGTGGGCTCCAAAATGTCAGACATCTGACGAGCGGAAAATCGGCATAACAGATTATGCGCACGATTACAAAATAAATTTTGCAAGTAGAAGGAAAATTTTGAGTCCTACTTATGCTTCACATTGTAATAATTACTCTGAACCTAAATAAATTTGTATTTAAAGCATTTTTCTATTTTTAATACAAAGTTGTATTTAGTTAATGCAAAATTTAGAAATTTTCAACAGTATAATCACCTGTAAAGAATATATTTCTGAACAATAGGAAGGAAAATTTAGGTTAAGTTTATCCAGACTAACATGAAACATGTTTTTTGAAAATTTAATGAAAAAAATTCAGAATTTTTTGAGATATCGTGCGCATTATGCCCAAAAACGTCATTTGGAGAAAATTGACTTCAAAGATGCTGAAACGCCGCTTCAGCTATTGAGCGTGTATAATTCTAAAAGCCATAACTTCTGTTCTAATAGGAATTTCAAGGAAACATTTATACTAAAATGTTCAGAAAAGATAGTAGTTTAATATCTAAAAAAATTTAATTTTCGAAAATTTTAAAGCTTTAAGAGTCCTTAGACCACTTAAAAATGAAGACTTTGGGCATTTTTATATAGCTCTACTCACTTTGATGTGACACATGTGTTAGTCCTGCTTGTATTCGTACCTTTGAAATTGTAGAATTTTTCTTTTTTTTACTCTAGGATAATGTCTCTTTCATCACGAGGCGTCAGTTTTTAGGTGTTAGTGTTTTTATTTTTAGTACCGTGATCCTCTAGATTTCTAAGATAGTTTAATATTGCAGTTTTAGTAACACTAAGCAATCTGGCTGATGCTTTTTACCCTTTTTTCTAAATGCTATGGCTTGGCCTTTTTGAAAATTATTTAAAGGCATTCCTTTAGGCCTTCAAATAACAAAATAAAAATAAAAATGAAGAAATATACATTTTCTTTGACAAAAACAATAAAATAGTAATGATTATTTACCTTATTTATAGCAGAAGCGTCCAATAAATTCAATTTTTCAGAACTGTCCTTCTACTTTTTTTACAGTGCGATAATTAACTATGTTCAATTTCCCATAAATTAATTGCTGTAGCAATCAACTTTTTATGTCATAACAAAAGGATGTGTATAAAATGATACCCTTAAAAATATCAAACCGTAGGGGAGGTATGATACACTTTTTTTTTTTACTAATTTTTTACAACCCTTAGAAATCTATTTTTAAACAAATTTTTCGTGTTTTCTTATAAAGTGACCTTTTATTCATTTATTAAAAATATTGTGAATTTAAAAAATAATCATTCAAAAAATATCTTCCAATTATTAAGAATGGTTACTACTGTATCAAATCTCCCCATTGCTGGGGAGGATTGATACACTAGCAAGGGAGGTTTGATACATTGTTATGTAAATTGAAAAAAAAAATGCAGACAATTCAATTTATGTGTCATACAATTTTTTATGATAAATCTTGAAATATTAAAGTAAAATTTAAAAAGAAATGACATTGACATATTTTTATTTCAGAAATGTTTTTTACAAAAATATTTAAACAATTTCTATTATTTAAACAATTCTATTAACACACTTTTTAGAAAATAAATAATGAAAAAAAACCCCTAGAGATCTTGCTTCAAGAAAAAATGAAGGGAACATTACTGATTTGGAAACAATTTAACATAAATTTAGCACATTTAACATTTCTTTAACCCTTTCGGTTCAAAACATTTTCAATGCTAAAGTGTTGAATAAATGAATGGCACCGGAATTTACCAACAAATTTAATTGGAAATAAGAAAAGGGCTATATTTCACTTTCATATTAAATGGAAAATACTTTACAAAATGCTGGTGCCAATTTGGCGTTTGGGAATTAAAATTAAGTGGTTTCATAAACATACCGCCACCCCTGAAATGGTTAAAAGAAAAGCTAATAACTCTATCATTTTGGTAAGCAAAATCGGGTGGATTTAATGTTTTTTTAATTTACCCTTCGTCAATTATAGCAACATCTTCCTTTTCAGGCCATTTAAACTTTTTCCCTTCTACACGACGAGCAAAACAAACTAACCATCTACCATCGCACAGGTTTTCTATATATCCTACATAATGTCTATGAATAGTCTCTTTGTTCTTCCTTACCAATTTCAGTAGCTCTTGCTGTAAAACAATAATGAATATTACAACCCTATATTAGTTTACAACTTTAAAAAAAAACTATTAAATTTCAAATACACAAGTGTATCATTTCTCCCCAGCACTAATGTATCATTTCTCCCTATCATGCCTTATTGGATTTTCAATCACTTTGTATAATTGCAGTTGCAAAATGCCAATCTGCTTTCTGGTAAAACTCACCCTAACAATGTGCGTTACAAATAAAAAAATACAAGATATTATCTTCACAATAATAAGAGTTATGAAAGAAAATCAATATTTAAAAAAAATTACATTGACATTCCAAAAGTCTTCAAAATTAAAAGAAAAAAAAAACGTTGTAAGTTTTTCACTACTAAGTCCAGCTAATCATGACCTCTGCTAATAAAAGAAGTCTTTACATCTGTTACAATGGCTGTTAATGCCATTTGTTGAGGAAAATTGTCAATGTATCAACCCTCCCTATGTATCAAACTTCCCCTCTCCCCTAAATGTAAATCACAATTAAATAAATTAGAAAAATCGAGTGTCCTGCTACATTTTTTATGCAGTGTATGTCTGAGAAATTATTTTAAATCGTTTTTATTATATTTTCTAAAAAATATACTTCACAAAGTAAACAATTCTTGTTATTGTAATAAGATCATCTCAAGGAATTTTCGATATATCATGTGATACAAGGAAAAGTATCAACAACAACAAAAAAAAAACTATCCCTACATATCGAAATTCTACGTTATGAAGAGCCCACCTCAGTCACGGGAAGAATGGAAAAAGCTAATGCTAAGTCTATGGGAGTTATATTTTTAAATATCTCGCTCAAATTTTAATATTTTTGAATGACATTTTTCCTCATAGGATAGCTGAGGAGGATGTACAACCAGGCTAGTTTTTATTTTTTCGATTTCGGTTTCAGATTATTTTTAAAATATTACTATTACTTTCGGAACCGGTTGGAACCGGTTCCGAAATTGAAACTATCCTATTATTAAAAAAAGAACTATAACCAAAATCGAAAAAGTGAAAACTAGGCCGGTTGTAGATCATCCTCTGCTATTCTATGAAAAAAAAATCATTCAAATATATTAAAATTTGAGCGAGAAATTTGAAAATAAAGCTTTCATAGACTTACCATTAGTGTTCGCCTTTTTCTGAGTGACTAGTGTGGACTCTTAACATTTTATTATAGATGTTTTAATATGTCCTTGTCATCCAAAATGATTCCAGGATGTGTTATTAAATAATTAACAATAAGTGAGTATATTTAATTCATATATTCAACACAATCTCTTTTTTCAAACTATGTGAGCAGTGTTTTCACAAATAATATTAATGTTTTTAAAAGTGTTTGTTTATAGCAATATATATTTTTAACACTGCCATAAATAAATAATAGGCAGCCGTAAAAAATGATTATTTTTATTACATTTCAAATAGGGATATTTTCAGTTCCGTTTGAAATCACATCTTTATTTTGAATCAAACTGTATTTATTTAGTAAAAATAATTTTTATCATTAAATATCTGTAGACAAATTAAATTATGCCGAAGAAATCAAATTTTGCTGTTTTCTATAGTTATGTGTTAAAATTTGTAAGCTACGTTTTAGAAATATCTACGTTAGCATTGTAGTCAACCCCACAATTTCTATTTAAACGCTATATGAAAAGTCAATATAAATTATAACAGACAATATTTTATGAGTTACATTATTTTGATTCCGTAAAAGCTAACCAATATAACTTTTCGCACATTAAAATGCGAAGCCTAGTATCGCAGCTGTCAGCGCTTCTGTCTACTACGCTGCAGACACCTAGTTCGATCCCGGGCTGCAGACAGGCACGGTTTACCCATCCCTTCCAGGTCGATAAAATGAGTACCAGGTTTGCTCGCAAATTAAACACTGACGATCCGACGTTAGACCGACCACTACCAAGAACATATGCTGCGTAGCATCTCAAGGCCCATGGTCAAGAGAACAGGGCTACGCACTGTCGGCCAAGAACCATGATGGATTGTAGTGCAGCAGACTTTTTAGGTAGATTTCATAAGAAATACTACCTACTGCAGTCATTACTTTTGAAAAAAACCTTCATAACTTTTCAAAGTTTATATATATATATGTATAATTATATATATATACATATATATGTATGTATGTATTAATGTACTACATTTTGTCCGCACGATAAAAGTCGCAATTATGCACGGATGTTCTTCAAACTCGCCAAACACATTGAGATGGCTAATATCTCGGCGGGGATTGCAAATGAACAAAATCGGCCCAAGGGAGTAGAAATGGGGGAGGGTTAAAAAATTTTAATACCGCCTTAACATGATTCGATAAAACAAGCTCTTACAGAAAAATGACTGGTAAATTTAAACATTTTTAGCTATAGAAGTTGCCAACAACTAAAAAATACAATAAAATTCTTACCACAACAATTACTTTTCTATTGCAAGATTATTTCCACACGAAAAATGAAAATGAAATAAATAATAAAACATACATACTACAATCTCTAATAATAAAGAAAGAAGTTTGTGTGTGAGTGAGTGAGTGTGTCGACGGTGTTCTGAAGAGACCACTGCACGCAGAGCTACAAAATTTGGGGAAAAGGTACGTCTATATATGAAGTTTTGCATCTCGAAGCCCGATTTTCGATTTTTTGATGAGATTTTTTTTAATTTAATTTTTTATGCGATTTTTAGCGTTTTTTTATGTTTCAAGGCGATTTTTCCATATAAGTGAGAAGAATATGGTTTCTTTCTTTTAACCCAATGTAGTAAATTTTGTTCTCTTTTCGAAAAAGTTTATTCGGAATTCGTGCAGCGATTTTTGAATTTTTAGCGAATTTTTTATTCAATTATTGAACAGCATTTAATGCATTTAGTAAGGAGGTTACCGTAGAGGGACACAGTTCTGTCGCCAAACGCCGCCAAGTTTATCGCCAACTTGGCGGTATATCGCCAAATATGGCGACCAAAATGAGTCGCCAAAAGTGACGCCAACTTGGCGATATCTCTAATAGTTCGCAAAAATTCACATAGACTTCCATTGTAAACCAATATGGATTACTTGCTTACAGAAAATCAACAAATTGAAATATTTTAATGCAACAAAAACTAATATTAACTTAAGGGATTATATTAATTATATTTAAGGGAATCCGCAATTATGCACGGATGTTCTTCAAACTCGCCAAACACATTGAGATGGCTAATATCTCGGCGGGGATTGCAAATGAACAAAATCGGCCCAAGGGAGTAGAAATGGGGGAGGGTTAAAAAATTTTAATACCGCCTTAACATGATTCGATAAAACAAGCTCTTACAGAAAAATGACTGGTAAATTTAAACATTTTTAGCTATAGAAGTTGTCAACAACTAAAAAATACAATAAAATTCTTACCACAACAATTACTTTTCTATTGCAAGATTATTTCCACACGAAAAATGAAAATGAAATAAATAATAAAACATACATACTACAATCTCTAATAATAAAGAAAGAAGTTTGTGTGTGTCGACGGTGTTCTGAAGAGACCACTGCACGCAGAGCCTACAAAATTTGGGGAAAAGGTACGTCTATATATGAAGTTTTGCATCTCGAAGCCCGATTTTCGATTTTTTGATTAGATTTTTTTTAATTTAATTTTTTATGCGATTTTTAGCGTTTTTTTATGTTTCAAGGCGATTTTTCCATATAAGTGAGAAGAATATGGTTTCTTTCTTTTAACCCAATGTAGTAAATTTTGTTCTCTTTTCGAAAAAGTTTATTCGGAATTCGTGCAGCGAGTTTTGAATTTTTAGCGAATTTTTTATTCAATTATTGAACAGCATTTAATGCATTTAGTAAGGAGGTTACCGTAGAGGGACACAGTTCTGTCGCCAAACGCCGCCAAGTTTATCGCCAACTTGGCGGTATATCGCCAAATATGGCGACCAAAATGAGTCGCCAAAAGTGACGCCAACTTGGCGATATCTCTAATATTTCGCAAAAATTCACATAGACTTCCATTGTAAACCAATATGGATTACTTGCTTACAGAAAATCAACAAATTGAAATATTTTAATGCAACAAAAACTAATATTAACTTAAGGGATTATATTAATTATATTTAAGGGAATCCAAGTAAATTAAATTGTGAATAAAAGTAACATGATACAATGCTTAGATTATTGTATTTTATTGATATTTTCGACGAAAGGGTTGCCAGTGGACATTTTGGTGAAAATTATAGTTGATAAATGAATTGAAATGGCTATATCCGTTATAAAATAATGTAAACAACTCGCAAATTAAAAGAAAATAACTGTTATTTGTTTAATTTAAAAAAAAAGAATCAAAAACCTTTTTAATGCGAGATAAAATTTATAAAATGAAAATATTTGATTTAAATATGAAAGGAATGTTTATAAAACTTAAAAAATAAATTAGTATGAAAGAAGCAATTGATACATTATTTGGCGATTTTTCTCTTCGCCAGGTTAATAAAAATGTGCCTGAAAAAACTTGAAGAAATAAAATTTAAGTAACAGTCTTTTAGTCCTTCTTTATTTTTTTATTCAATTTAATTATCATTTTTATGTAATTTTCCCATCGTATGTCTTACAGGAGAAAGGCTTTATTTGTGAGTTACATGCTAATTAATTATTACCTTGGTCGCCAAACAATGCAATTTTAAGCCACAAAGGCAGAAGCGTGAAATAAGCCAGACGAAGGTCGCAATATTTTTTTTTTTAAGTATAGGAGAACATTTCGGAGTAAACCTTTATATTCAAATGTAAATTATACAAAAAGGAGTTAAAATTATAACTATGTAGTCAGGTATTTAAATTTTAATGTAAAAATGTGCCATATACACACATATTTTATAATCTTCGATAATCAAGCCACCACCAAATGACATATTTACTATATTATTGAAAGTTTTGTTGGCACAGGTGTCATATACGCTCCATGGTACAAAATGGGCTCCAAAATGGCGTTATTTTGCCTGACATGGTAACTCGGCTATTGTTGTTTATTTATTAATAAGTTGTTTATTTACTGTTATTTTCTTTTTTACAGCTATATAAACTGTTTTGTTCTATAGACATTAATTAAACTTTTTATTATTTATTGCTATTTCCTTTTAAAATAATAGAAAATAATTTAAATATATATGTGTAACTGGTATTCAAAAACGATGTTTTCACCAAATTGGCGAGAAAAAAAAATCGCGTCAAACCCGGTAGGTATCTATGCCTAATAGTTATTTACATTATTGTGATTACTTAGTATTAGGCAATAGATTGAAGAGTATTTGGTATATTTTTAATATATGGGCTTTGGTGAGTTAGAGAAAACGGCCTTGGCGAGTGAAGTGAATTTTACGTATATTTACTGGCAAACCATTTATTTTTCATATACATATAAGCATTTTTTTTCAATATATATTTTATTTATTTATATAAAAAAGAGCTATTTATCTACCTTTAAATACGAACAGAAATAATTTGTGGTTCTACCTGATTATCCCGTAGACCAAAAAAAAAAAAAAATATCGCCAAACTATAAGATTAAATGCCAATAATGGGTGATCCTAAATGTCAAATTTACTTGACATTAAACACTTTACACATGTTTGTTACGTCATCAGGTGATTTTTAATTCGATATTTACGTTTCTTCGCGATCTGCTGCATTTTTTTGACATTTCATTTTTGACCTATAATACTAAAGTAATTTCTACCTTCATTTAAAAAAAGTTTATTCGGTATAAGTCGTATAACAATTTTCGAATTTTTCGGGTATTTTGTATGGGATTTTTAGTGTATTTTAGCGATTTTCTACCATTTTTCCACATTAGTGAAATACGTTGATAGAAGTTGAATCAACTTTCAATCTTCGAGCACAATATATAATTTTTCTTTCCCTTTTCGAAATTTGTGCAGCGATTTAAAATTTTTTCGCAATACCTTATTGTGATTTTCAGAGGTTTTTCGCGATTCGTGCAGTTTTTTTATGTACCCAGGCAACGCCGGGCAAGTTAGCTAGTATATAATACAACACACACAAATAACGCCTGCATTCAACAGTTAACAGTATATATAAATATTATACTGACATACATACAATAAAGATAACAAACACAATTGGAGTGAAAAATTAGCCAAATCCAGGAATCGAACCCGGGACCATAGCATTCTAGGCTGTTGCTCTAACCACTGAGTTACTCCGGCCGATATGTGGGTCGGCAATTTTTCACTAATAAACCATGTTAGGGAAGTTACCAAAATATTTCCCAGACACGAAATTATTAATACATTTTTTTTCAATGATTAAAAGAGTAAAATTATACGATTATAAATGCCTTACTGGTAAAAATGAGTCAGTTTACTCACAGTCGTATAACTACATTTTATTCTTAAAATAATACGTTTGCTTAAATTTTTTTTATTAAAAGAAAAAAAAAATATTAGAATGTCTAGTGTATAAATATTTCAACTTTATTTTTTCTTTAAACAGAAGGAAACTCTATTTATCGAGAAGTTCTTGTACGATAATGTTTCCCAGGAAAGTTCTTTATAACTACAGAAGAAACATTTTGATGGTTCAGAAGTCTATAGTGTAAACAAAAATGCAATTGAAAGAACATTGTGGTATTTTTGTAGATCCAGAAGATATTTTTATTTTGAGTGAAAAAAAGAGACTATTTTCTTAGACTATAATATTAGCCCCGGTACGGTATGCTATTTCTTTCTCCCAGCTTATTTTGTGTCGTCCAAAAAATAACGTTACCTTACAGAAGCCAGCCCTAAAACAAAGCAGTATGATTAAATACTCTATAGCAAATTTTTATACTTCTAAGCATAGCACATTTTCGATTTTTATACCGCGTATTGTAAAAAAAAAAATGTTATTTTTAATGAAGTTTATTTCAAAACTGTATGTCCCTTTATTTTTTAAATATTAATTTTTTTTGTAATTTTTAGAGCCATTTGTTTAATATTGGCAACGGAAGTACTGCATTTCTGTAGAAAGTAAAAGAAAAATTGTTGTAAAATAGTAATTATATATTTTTGTTGCCATTTTCTCATAACAATCGAAAGAAAATGTAATTAAAATACGTGCTACTTTGAAAAAAATATAAACGAATGATTTATTTAAAACATGGAGCTATTATAAACTATTAAAAAGCAGTAAACCAACGTTTAAAATGCACAAATAATGGATGAAAAGCAGCAAACAGCTGTTTCGAATCTACAGCGAGAAGAATCTCGCTGTAGATTCGAAACAGCTGTTTGCTGCTTTTCATCCATTATTTGTGCATTTTAAACGTTGGTTTACTGCTTTTTAATATTCCTGCACAAAGGCTATAATTGCTATTTTAATATTATAAACTATGTTTAATTTTAAGTATCTTTATTAAAGTTACAAACAAATGAAGGTCTATGAATCATTATATAGTCGTTTTTTGTCTAGTTTCATGAATGACGGTATCTTTTGCTACATTTGTGTATGATTTTGCGATAGTGAAGTCCTATGCATGCTTTAATGTAAATGTTCAAGAGTGGATCGTAAATGTCGAATTCTTAAGCGGATGCGAGTGACGTCATTTTACATAAAATAAAAGCGTGTGCTTTAAATCTTAAAATGGAAAAATATTTTGTACTATTTTATATATAAATATATATATTTTTTTTTTTATCGGGGACGACACTACATTCTGAAAAAGCAGAATTCCTGTTTTCTACTTTTTTTCTTTTTTTCTGCATAAAATATTGAATACACTGAAGAACGCATGATAAAGAATAGTTAGGAAATCTTACTGAATTTATGATAAACTGAAAAAGTGACATTAAAAAATTTTCCTTGAAAAATGAAATCCAAAGTTTTTTCATCATTTTCTAATTAATATAATTATCCCTGCATTGTAATCTGAGAATCCGTTTAGCAAAAACTATTTCTCCTGATCAAAAGCCTTATTTAAGAAAATCGGAAAAATAAAATTTACCATACATGGTGAAATATCTGAAAAAAGAATGAAAAACCCAACGGCAAGCGTTGCCGAATAATTTTTTATAATCTACTACTATATTCGAGCGTGCGGATTAAAATATGAAGTTATTCGAAATACAAAGAGTGTTCATGTTTAAATATTGTACTTGTACAAAATATATGATCTGTAACTGCTTGAACTGTTTATACTGTTTTACAGCTTTGAAGGTATAGCGCACCGTACTGTCAATGTTTTGGACTAAAGTGAAAACACTTTTCTGTCATGGAAAGTAGGGTGTTTATAAAGTCCCGGACCCCTTTTGATGTTTAATAACTCATGAAATAATAAAGATATAAACAAACTTATGGCATTTATTGATGGAATAACTCATATATTTTCCTTTTCAGGTTTGAATATATTTACTTTTGTAAATATCGTCTGCGCGTGCGGTTAATTTCAGATAATTTCATTTTCCAGTCTAAATATCTGTACTTTTCTAAATATCGTCTGCTTATTAATTGCATTTTTCTCTCTTTTGTTTTTGGCAACTATTGCAATGTTATGTTTACATTTGATGTGTTTGTTCTATGTTACTTTTGTATGTGATGTTTTATTCGAGCGGATATTAAGGAGAATGCATACACCACAAGAGAAAGCACAGATTTTATGGCGGTTCATAGAAACAAAATCGATTGTGCAAGCACAGAGAAATTGCAGAAGAATTTACCAAAAAGATTCTCCATCCAAAAGCAGCATCTTGCGGTGGAAAAAGAATTTTCTAGAAACTGGAAGTATCGCAGATAAGAAACGTTCCGGACGTCCCTGCACAAGTGATTTTGATGTTGAGCGTGTCAGAGAGACATTTTTACACAATCCTAGTAGATCTGTGAGATCAGCAGCAAGAGAATTGGATATGCCAATTTCGCCGGTGTACAAGGTTATTAAGAAAAAATGAAGACTGCATGTATACAAAGTTCAAATTGTTCAAGTTTTGGAACCGGACGATAGGCCTAGGAGGAAGGCCTTAGCAACAGATATCCTAAGGAGAATAGAAGATGATGTTGATTTTCTGAAGCACATAATGTTCTCCGACGAAGCATCCTTTCATATTTCTGGCATTGTTAATCGCCATAATG
This sequence comes from Maratus speciosus, assembly GCA_963932465.1. Lineage (NCBI taxonomy): Eukaryota > Metazoa > Arthropoda > Arachnida > Araneae > Salticidae > Maratus > Maratus speciosus. The sequence continues at coordinate 176,057,591 of OZ010786.1, forward strand.
TGCGCATATGGGGATCTGAAAACCACCATGAATACCGTGAGGCAGTAAGGGATTCCGCAAAGATTAATGTGTGGTGTGGACTAATGGACGACCGAGTCATTGGGCCTTTCTTTTTTACAGAAGAGACGTTCTCATCAGTCGTATACTTAGACATGTTGGAAAACTTCGTATTTCCACAACTAGAAGAGCTTCAGCAACATGTCATTTTGCAACAAGATGGTGCACCACCTCATTGGGGTACCATCGTTCGTACTTCTTTGAATGACCATTTTCCAGGAAGATGGATTGGGTGAAGAGGTCCAATTCCTTGGCCACCCAGATCACCTGCTATAACGCCGCTGGACTTTTTTCTTTAGGGATTTGTAAAGGACAATGTTTACAGGAGGAGAGTGTCGAACATTGATGACTTAAAAGCCAGAATTACAACCGCAATAGCTTCTGTGGATGCCGACATGCTTGCCGCTACCTGGCGTGAAATTGACTATCGACTTGATATTCTCCGTGCGACGAAGGGGGCACATGTGGAAGTTTATTGACAAGGGTCATGAAACTTTTTGAGTCTATCTAACCGTTTATATTATTAATTTTAATCTATCTTTATTATTTTATGAGTTATTAAACATCAAAATGAGTCCGGGACTTTATAAACACCCTGTATTTTCGTTTAAACAGCACTTTTGTTCAACATTCACTCCAATTTTAATTTATTTTCAAAATTTCTTAAGGACTCTTGATGCATCCTGCGTTGCAGGAGAAAACATTGTATTAGAAAACTTTTATCGGTCGAAACATGTGGAACACCTGCGCGTCTTCTTTCTTCCAATTAATATTTGAATATAACTTCAAAACAACGATAAAATATTTTTACTGCAAGAAAATTTCATTCATTATTTAAAAAAAAGGTAATTAACAATAAGTAGATATCGCGCTATTTAAATAATTATTCTGTTGGTATTACTAAACAAACATTATTTTAAATATATTTATAACACATAATGGCTAAACTAGTATTTGAGTTATATTGGGTCGATCGGAAAGTCGTGTCGTGTTGGGAAAATCAATTCATACCGGAAAATTCTATCATTAAATTATTAGACATCGATTCCGATATCTAATCTCTAATAATTACAGGCAGAATTTTCCGGTGCGAATTCATTTTTCCAACACGAGACGACTTTCCGCTCGACCCAATATTAAAGATATGCGAGAATAAGAAAAGCTTATATTATGACAATTATTATCATATGATAGCAAATTCTATTTTTGTTCCCTTTACATCAGTGCGTGAACGATAAAGTTATGTCCAAACATCCGAATTTAATTCATATAAAAATTAAGTTATAATCTTGCTTTGAGTTATTTCTGTCATTAAAGAATAACTTTCGTAGTATTAGAGATAGAGTAATTCAATTTATCTAAATCACATTAAAGAACAAAGTACATAAGTTTATGATATTCGGAAAAATATTTAGTAAAGAAATGATATTAACATTGATAATAAGTTACTTTAACGTGTTCAGCGAGTTTTAGAATTATATTTGTAAATCTCTAAGATAGTGAAGAGCATAGCAATATGAAAGTACAGTCGTGGAAAAAAAAAGCAAACACCCCCTACTAACTCCTCAACAAATTATCGTAGAAGAAAGTTACTGGTACCGAATGATTGGAAATAAATTCTACTTTTAAATGATGTATATAAAATTTGCTTAGGGGGCCATCTACATTTTAAAAAGAATCCAATCTTCCTTTTTTTTTCAATGGCAATACCCAATTTTAACGAGATATTTCAAATCTTCGGTTCAAACTATGACTAGACACCAAGTTTCAAGTAATTTGAATGATAAGTTTTTGAATTATAAACATTCAAAATGTAGTGCTTTTAATGTTAAACTACATTTTCATATTTTTATTTATAACTTCTGAAATTATGATCCTAATGTTTTAATTTTTTGTGTAGCAATAATACTAATGTACCCAAACATAAATACGTTGAATTTGCAATTTTTATAATTTTCTGATATGAATTATTAATTATGAAATTAATATTTAAAAAATTATGAATTGCAACCTACAATTTTTTGATGGATTCAGATTTATTAAGTCCTGCTTTATGGAAATCCAAAATTTCACATTTTGCTTCCAAGTAGTTTTCAAATTATGCTTAAAAAAAGGTAAAATGGTGGTTTAAGGGGCTGTCTATGATAGAAGTGACTAAATATTTTGAAATTTCTTATGCTATCCTATAATGTAACAGGCTTAACTGACTGATTGAGGTGCCTTGATCAAGAAGGGAGCTCTCTCGGTTAACAATAGAGTACGGAACTTCAATTTGGATACAGCCCTTAAAATACGCTCGTTTTAAAAGAATTAATTTCTTGGAAACTTATGGTACGAATTGCATAAAAATTCGTTTTTAGATTAATTGAAGGGTCTAGAGTTCATATATGCTGTCAGAATTGTTTCATGCTATTGAAAAAAAACAAAGTTATGTTTCGTTTTAATATGAAGATGGTCTCCTAGGCAAATTTTATATACATCATTTAAAAGTAGGCCTTTATTCCAGTCATTCGGCACCAGTGACTTTCTTCTACGATAATTTGTTGAGGAGTTAGTAGGGAGTGTTTACCTTTTTTTTTTTTTTTTTTGCACTACTGTACATATGTATAGTCGTGGAAAATGCAATCCTTTATGTATTGTAAATCTAGCAAGTTCTAGTAAATGTACAGTCGAGGAAAAAAACAGTAAACACACCCTACTGTCTCTGCAACAAATTATCGAAAAAGAAAGTTACAAGCACCAAACGATTGAAAATAAAGTCTACTTTTAATTGATGTATATAAAATTGGCTTAGGGGCCATTTACATATAAAAAAGAACCTAAATTTTGTTTTTTTCAATAGCAATACCCAGTTCGAAATTATAAATAGATTCTACACCCTTCAACTAGCCTAAATCCAAACTTCCATGAAATTCGTACGATTAGTTTCCCGGAAATTAATTATTTTAAAATGATCGTATTTTAGAGGCTGTATCCAAATTGAAATTTTGTACTCGATTGCTAAAATGCTACATGTCACATCTGTTAATATATTATTTTTCGCGAATATTGCCATTTCACTCGCTTAATATGTTTTGACAGATATGATATGTCAGCTCAAATATTTCAATAAAAAGAGTAGAATATATGTTTTTAAGTTATTCTTTTCAGCATATCGCAGACGGCCTCTTAAACCATCGTTTTGACGTTTTTTAATGATACTTCGATAACTACTTGAAATAAATATTAGAAATTGATAATTTTGATAAGGCAGGGCATAATAAATACAAGTCTATCAAAAATTGTAGGTTATAATTCATATATTTTTTAAATATTAATTTCATAATTCATAACTCATATTATAATTTTTTTTTATTTACAAATTCAATGTATTTATTCTTGGGTTATTTAGTATTATAACCACACACGAAAGTATCGCATTAGGATTATAATTTCAAGAGATATTAATAAAAATATGAAAATATAATTTAACATTAGAAGCTCTCAATTTTGAGTATTTATAATTCAAAAACTTATCATTCAAATGACGAGAAATTTCGTTTCTAGGCATAGTTTAAACCGAAAATTTGAAATAAATTATCAGAATTGGCTGTTGCCATTGAAAAAAAAAGTTTAGTCTGTTTTTTATATGTAATTGGTCCCCTAAGTAAATTGTATATATATCACTTACAAGTAGACTCTATTTCCAATCAATTGGTACCAGTAACTTTTTTCTATTACAGTTAGTTGCAGAGTTAGTAGGGGTTTTTTACTTTTTCCCCCACGACTGTACTGTTTACTTTTTTTTTTCATCGACTGTACATATGAGGACGTGAGTTTCAAAACTCCCCTTACCCAATATTTAAAAAATAGAGTTTTCTCTATCTGCCTATCCTTTTGTTTAACCTGCATCGAACAAACACTACAATGTGCAAAAAATACTTATTTTTACCATGTATTTCTGGCATTATAAACTCCTGGTTTACAATGAAAACCAATGGTCGCAGTTAGAGGTTTTTCACGATTTCCCAAAATTTGATTTTCTGGATAAGGAGAGTTTTGAAACTCACGTCCGAATTTATTCATGTGCACTTTTAAAATATACATACATTTCTCAAACACAGTTTTATTTAGAAGCGTCTAAAACTTATAAGTTTCTTGACAGATAATACGGGTTTCAGTCATTTACATTTATCCTAAACCATGTCTGTCTATTTCTTAAATACCTATGAATTTTTTTTATAGATCTACTATATAGTATCTTTAATACCTTCAACATATTGGAAATGTATTTATGTAATCAGTTTGTCGGTCCATCTTTCTGGTGTAACTCGCGAAAATAAACTCGGATTGACATGTAATTGATGTATGAGGTATTGAAGTTTATCATGAAATGTTGGATATTGAAACAGAAATATGTAGTATGTAAAGTTCGTTTGAGAGAGCACGGAAGAGAATTCCGTTACATTACGGTCTATAGGGAAGAATCGTTTACTGTGTAATTTATGATGTTACACTATTTCAAACACATTATAATTTATATGCGTAGCTTATATGTGCTTCTGTTACTACGTGCCTTCCTATAGAACATGGTGTGCATACCATTTATCATTAAAATCTATAGAAAAATGTACAAATAAATGTATCATTGCTGCTTACAGGTGTGTACACATAAACATTTAAAATACATTAAAAGTCCATTAAAATCAAAACGTTTTCAGCCGAAAGTACTCGGCTGAAACTAAATGTTGTCATGACTACATTTGCCTTCCAGAGTCCCCAGGAGAGGCCATTCTACTTTAAGTCCATCCTGGAGAATCTCGAGGGCGAAACATGACAACATTTAGTTTCACCACTAAACGACGGCCAAGTACTTTCGGCGGAAAGCGTTTTGGCTTTAATGGTCTTTTAAAGTATTTTAAATGCGTATGTGTACGCAACTGTAAGCAGTAATGGTACATTTATTTTCAATTTTTGTACGGATTTTAATTATTTAATTAAGGTGAATTTAGCATTGGACTTTTAAATTTTTATAGCATTTATCGTTAATTATTTATCATATCGTTAATAATTTTGTTAAATTTTCTGTATCATGTATTTTTGCTCATCCTTAAACTAACCTTCAATATTTTGAATATAACGGTTCTGTGGTCTGTAAATATGCATTGTATACAGGGTGTTTCAGAACTATATGTCAAAAATGTAAAGATAGGTAGACGAGACTTTAATAAGCAGATTTCGTATAGAAATGTGTGCGGAAATGCAGTGTTGAGGCAGTAGAGAGCTTAACAGTGGCCTCTACTGCCTCAACACTGCATTTCTGCATCCACATTCCTATAAGATACCTGCTTATCTAGGTCACCCCTACTTGCCTTTACATTTTTGACATATAGTTTTCAACCACCCTGTATATTGAGTGAAAACTGTTATACATATTTCGTCTTTCGTATTATTAATGTACTTGTTTTGTATTTGAATTATTATTCCAACTTTAGTCACATTATTTTCAGGACTGCTGAAATTCCTTAATAGAATCAAACTTATAATAACTTTTCAATAGTATGTTTGGTGCTTCCTATAATTGGAGTTATTTTAAATGTCTTATTATTATAATATTTTGTAGTAGAATCTTGAACGGTAAACCTTCTCGATGGCGTGTAAGGTAAAATTCTGTAGGACTTTGGCTAGAATATATATATATTGACACCATTCCATCATTGCAATTGGTAATGGCAAGTGTATTGGAATAAATTCCTCTTTTATTTATTTTGCGTATTTAGTATGTGCCGTATTGCTTTTTGGTTATTTTATGAATGTGTGTTAATTTACGAAACACTTTCTATTTAATTAAATTTTATTTACGTTAGGCTGACCACCTGACCAGGGCCGGGCACTATAGGCCAAGTTCCTCCATGGATCATAAAGCGACAGGAATAATATTTTTAAATTGAATTGTATGCATGTATTTCAATTGCTTTTTGTATATTATGATTTTTATTTTAAATTCTGGAATTAAAACAAAAAAAAAATTACTCAAACTCAATTAGGCATTTAAAATAGATAATGAAATTTGCATTTAAAACCTTCATCAGAATTACAGTTTCGATTAAGTTGTTTTGTTTCTTTCTCGAGTTTAACAATTTCTTTACTAACTCTTGTGTTAAAATGTGTAATCTATTTAATGTTATGAAAAAGCATGTAATATATATATGTATTTAAATATTTAATTTTTAGAAGAAGTTTAGCGTCTTGTTAATCTTTTTAAAACTTTTGTAATTTATTTTGGATATTACACTTATTTGTTTACATTTCTTTATTAGAAGAGGGTCCCAAATAGATTAAACGTTATAAAAGTAATATTCCTAGACTTAATAAAAATATTAAAAATCAATAATTGACAGTTAAGTTACATGTTATTTCCACGATTCCAGATTATTTTCTTTTGCAAAACATTTTTAAAGTTCTCGAATTGTCTAACATATTTTCAACAAAATGCTATGTATATATTCATATGAATACTTTTGCCAAGAATGTGAAGTAAAATTTATGAAATTCAGTACAATATATATTTTCTATTCATGAGCATGTTTACAAGACATAAAGTGAAACAGGAGTACATCTACATCTTTAAAATTCGGCAAAAATATTATTCAATACACGTAGCTCTATGTTTAAACATAATAACTATTTGTCTACTAGACTTTTTGTCTGGAAAACTTTAGTTTACTAAAGTATTATGGTTAAATTTAATGTTTAATATTACACATAACACTACTGAAATGAAAAGTTTGCCTATTTCGTTTACTATTGTTTTAATACTGTTCTAAGCCGACTTATAACAAATATTGCTTCGTGTATATGTGTTCTCTCTAAAAAAAGTATTTTTAGTAATAGAAAAGTAATAGAAATTAGAAAAATGTAAAAATAAGGTTTGATTATTAAGAATAATCTATAAGAAACTTTTTTGTTTTTGTTGATCTTTGTTTCATTTACTTTTATATTAAAATTTGTGAAATGTATTGGATCAAAATGAATATCGAACTTTCCCTTGAATTGGTTAAATTTAATGTTTAATATTATACATAACATTCTGGAAATAAAAGGTTTGAATAATTCCACTTACTATCCTTTAATACTGTGCTACGCCGACTTGTTTACAACTCTTTGTAATTTCCGTTTACAATTCTTTTAATTCTGTTCTACCCGAATTTATGACAAATATTGTTCCCTGTATATGTGTTCTATATAAAAAAGTACTTTTTTTCAGAAAGTAGAAAAATGTAAAAAATGAGGTTAGTAAGAATAATCTATTAAGGATATTCTATGGTTTTTGGTCTTTGATGATATTTCTTCCAATTACATTTATGTTAAAATTGGTGAAATTATCTTTGATCAAAGGAAATCTCGAACTTTATATAAATGCGTGCCTATTTCCAGACAAAATATCTATTCGGCAAACTGTTTTACAATAAATATAAAAAAAACGCACACACTCGCACACAAAAATAAATTTATGGATGAAAATCCGAGTGTAGAATTTTTTTTCTTTTATTAACCACTCATTTTCGAGAAGTTCTCAAAATTTGCTTGTAAAGCGATTTTAGCGTTTTAATGCAAGTAATACTGAGCTCATCTAAATATTGTTCTAGTGTAAATGAAATGTAATATGTATTAATAAATGTCCACTTATTAAACCTTTATTAAATATCAATTATCTCCCAAATAATTAATTACTGAAGTCGTATTCATTATATGAACAACCCAATCAATAACATATCATGAAGATTATTTCAATAATCTGTGTGTTCTGCTGTGATTTAACAAAGTCAGTGAAATAGTTTACTTAGCTAACATAATGTGCTATAATTAATATATATATATACATTATATATATAACCATTAAATAAACATTGCCGGCCACCAACAAAAACTGTGAAATTATGAATAAAATTAGATTAACAAATTCACAAAAATACAGTTCCCGTAACACACTATAACATAGATTTCAAAAACACAGTAAAAAACAGCAGAAATCGAATAATAGAAATGGAATAATGAAAATTAGTAGAGCTTGGACAGAATCGTCAGGTCCCAAATGTCTAAAGTTCCACAAATAAAATGTGTGGTTGCATCTTCATATTAGCCATAAAATAGCTAAAGAATATGAATTTGGGACAACCACGCACATAAAACAGAGAAATAAACCATTGAACATGAATTAAGTTCCAAATAAAAGAAGATTAAAAAGGAATGAGGAGAAAACAAACAAATTACCAAATTGAAATCCATACTGTCTTAATATGAGTCATAACATAATACAATAATTGGAGATCACCAGCACATGTTGCCAAAAGAGTATTTTATGTTATAATGGACCAAGGGTCAACAATATACAGCATAGCCAAGTAGACTTCCATTATATATAACCAGCGCCCTCTATAGATAATTTAGAACTCAACTGCTCCATGTATTCAAATGAAACAGTGAGGTGCTGCCATCTATTGACTTATTAGTAAATAAAAATTATTATATAATAAAAACTATTTATAACTATCAATGGATTATATATATATATATATATACTATATATGTGCATGTATCTATATTTGTATGTATGTGTATGTATATATATATGTATGTATACCTATATATTTATCTGTCTAATTATTATTAGGAACCTTCTCTAATCTTTATATGTTTTTTGTGTTGAAACACTGAATTATTTAAATGAATTAATCACTGAATTTACCAGGTAATGTGGGTAACAATACAGTTACCTTTATTGCTGATACATGCAATGCATTTATTTTTATTCTTATCTGATCATAAATATTTTGTTATCTGTAGTTTGTTAGATAAAATATATTTTATAAACATATTTATGTAAGTATGGATCATAATGAGTAAATAATAATAAAAATATATATTTTTTATCATAAATATCAAATATTAGTTTATTTTGAATGTTAGGCTTTATTTTTAAGTTAAGAAAGTTTATTAAGTTATTAATTAAATATTTTTGACTTAATTTTAAATGTATGGAATATATAGTAAGTAGCAATGCCATATTTAGATTCATTGAAATACATCATAATTATATCATTTATATAGATATACTAAAGTTAATCATCCTTATTACCTTATGATATCCTTTCATAATATTAAAATATTAGACCTGATAGTCGTACCACCTTCAAGAATTCCTTAATATATTTTTTATAAATGATATACATCTAAATGATATTATTTATAATTCCATTATAAATAATATAATTATGAATTAAGGTAAAGTTCGGTAATTTTTAAAAGAAATTTTTATAGTGTCCAACAGAAATGCAGTTAAAAAAATAGAGATTTTTATTCTTAGAAAAAAAACTCATAGTTTGCTGAAAAACTTTCAAACCTGTATTGTTAAACGTTCATCAAAATCAAATGTTTTTTGGATTTTCAGAGTTTATGTTTTGTATTTTATATATTATCTGAAAACTGTTTTTCGAGCACTGTTGGTTGTTAGTTTTAATCGTTAAATTACAAAACGTCATCAGATCATGTCACAGTTCTATCACTTTGTTACTTTTAGGATTTAGGGTCTACTCTGAAATCACTATGACACCTTATTTTTATTAAGTCACACACCAACAACATTTTGATGTCATTTTGGGACCCGTCACAAAGCATATGGCATGGTCACTTCATAGTGGTGTCCCCAATTTACGGTCACGAGATAATTAGCAGATGCCCTCATTGCAACGTAACTTGGTGATTCATCACAAAAAGATCAGACACAGTGAATTCACGGTGGAATCACCAAAAAAAAAAAAAAACAACATCCGCTTAAAAGTATTAATGAGATGGAAAATAATATCACATTTTGTCCACAATTGAACCACCAATTGGAAGAGGGGAATAAACGCCACTTTTTGACACATTCATTTTTCTACACTTTTACATTCTTTAGACGTTGCGCTTAGTTGTGAGTTCGAAGAAAATAAAAAAAAAAACATACGAAGCGAATGGTTTTTATTATTTTTTTCGAACTCACAACTAAGCGCTACATGTCTAAAGAATGTAAAAATGTAGAAAAATGAATGTGTCATAAAGTGGCGTTTATTCCCTTCTTCCAATTGGTGGATCAATTATAGGTGTGAAATGGGGCTATATGTAATGTCTTATCTAGCAGTTCAGCTATACCAATAATACTTGTTGCCACATTTGGCGGTTATATCAGTTTCTTTTGCACACTCACGATTAACAGTTTTCTATATTAATATTTGGAAATTTTTCCAGAGAGAAACATTCGCCTTGCATACAATATTTCATATGAAAATCAAATTTCAAATTAATTGCTATCAAAAATCATAGTTATCCCTGTATATTTGACGCATAAACCACCATGGGAATATTTCCTATCAAATGATGCAATTTGAAAACAAATCCACCGGGTAACTTTTGAAAACACTCATGCGGAAATTTTAGGGCTTACTGCTTTCCAAACGAAATGGTGAACTTAACCTTCTATATTTTAAATGAAAACCAAATTTCAAATTAATTGCTTAATAGGCGCAAAGGCCAACCTAGTGAAAAAGATTCCATGCCGAGACCCGAACCCGGGCCATCAGTATAGCGCACTGACGTTCTACCGACTAAACCACATGGAGCGATACCCAGACTGGAACTTCTTACTATTACAGATTGGTAAGGCTACAAACGCAGCACAAGATGGAATATTTTCCGTGAGCCCCCGACATGGGGCAAACACAGACTTTTTCTCTAGGTTGGCCTTTGCACCTTTTAAGCAATTAATTTGAAATTAGATTTTCATATGAAATATTGTATGCAAGGCGAACGTTTCTCTCTGGAAAATTTTCCAAATATTAATATAGATCCAATCGGTGCTGGATTTAATTAAGTAGTCTATGTTTGCCCCATGTCGGTGACTCACGGAAAATATTCCATCTTGTAGCCTTGCCAATCTGTAATAGTGAGAAGTTCCAGGCTGGGTATTGTTCCATGTGGTTTATTCGGTAGAACGTCAGTGCGCTATACTGATGGCCAGGGTTCGTGTCCCAGCATGGAATCTTTTACACTAGGTTGTCCTTTGCGCCTTTTAAGCAATTAATTTGAAATTTATTAAATAACAGTTTTCTTTCAAAATTTCCATTTTCCGTTTATCCCGTAATTTATGTGCCGATATGTATCAGGTTTAAATTAACAGCATTAAAAAGTTATAAAGAAAGTTTGAAATAAAGGATTTTAAATGCAGGCTAAAAACATGAATTGTAAAGGCGAAATTAATTATTATACATTTTGTTTCATAAATAATCTCCGTTATAAAGAAGTAAAGTGATACTTAAAGAACTTTTAAAAGATGTCATTAGGTTGATGCAAAAGTTTTGTGGTATCTTAATAAATAATTTTAGTACCTTTAATAGCAGTAAAATTAATAGGTAAAATTATGAGGCATTTATTTTTTACCGGTATTAAAGGTATTAAAATTAGGTATGGAAAATTATCATGTAATAAAATTTTATCATTATTAACCCTTTGAGGAGCGATGGAATATATTATATCCCACCTAATTTTAATCATGATTTGCAACATACATTTTTAATTAAATTTTACTATTAAAATAGTAAGGCAGGAAAAAGTTGAAAATTTGCTTTTCCTTATTTTGAAATAAAACTTTTCGAAAATTCCGGTGTGAATTCATCATCACAGTAATGCAATTAATTGCCCTGAAAGTGTTAAAGGTATTAAAATTAGGCATTAAAATACGCCTGAACTTTTGCTTCAACCTAATGTTAGGAGCCTCAAAAGGTAAGTTTTCTTAAACTAAAAGACTAGATACCCTCTATATCTGTTTCGAAAATACAAAGATAATTATCTTGTAACTTAAACAGCTAAGCTTTAATTTTAATTAAATTAAAAAAATAATATCTTTCTGATGTAATTAAAATTTTCGAAAGTCTAGATGTTGTAAATTATAATTTTTTCTTCAAATTTACACAAAAAAGCACAAGTGTTTATTCGAGATCAGTTTGGTTTTATCAAGATAACACATTTATTTTATTATTTTTTTTTATTTATTTGCTACAGTTAAAGGGGATTGGATTAAATACTCAAATACATTAACATTAGTGTCTCAGTGTCACTTACTTGTTCGTCAAAGAAAAATGATGTATACTTTTTAATCAATTTTTCTATTAATTTTCAGCAGTGAAATTACGCTCGAAATTATTGAATATGATTTAGCGATGTGATAAATCACTTATTATATATTCAATAATTTCGAGAGTAATTTCACTGCTGAAAATTAATTGAAAATTATATATATGTTCACCGATGATGGGTTTGTTTGTGTCTCATGTTTCGCCGTGGGATTGTGTGCTCATGAAGACTATTCCATCTTGTGCTACTGTTGCAACCTTACCAACCTATGTGGGAAATGTTGAGCCGGGCATTGTCCTCGTAGCTTAAATAGTAGAGCACTTGGAGCGCTATCCCAAGGATTCCGGGTAAGATTCCCGACTTGGACATTTTTCACATTGTTGGTTCTACGCTTCGTTAGTAATGAGATAAATCATTTATTATATATTCGAAAAATGATGTATCAATGTTAATTTTTTTATAGATCACATGTGACACAATTTATCTAATAAGCATGTAACATCAGTTTAAAAAGTGTACAGAATTTTACTTTTTAATTGAATAAAATAGATATAAAATAGACCATGTTTAAAAATCACTTATTATATATTCGAAAAATGATGTATCAATGTTAATTTTTTTAAAGATCACGTGGAACGCAATTTATCTAATAAGCATGTAACATCAGTTTAAAAAAGTGTACAGAATTTTATTTTTTAATTCAATAAAATAGATAAAAAATAGACAATGCTTAATGTATTGTTAGACAACGTCAATTTTTTTATAAATCACGTGGAACGCAATTTATTTAATAAGCGTCTAACATCATTTTATAAAAGTGTACAGAATTTATTTTTGAATTCAATAAAATAGATAAGGGTATAGACAATGTTTATATTTCAGCGGTTAATACTAAAGTAGTACAATAAATAGTCGCACACCTGAGAGATAGGAAATACATGAAAATGAGTTTTACTTATATGTCCCTCAAGAGATGGTGCTGCGATGTCACACTATGAAAACGTGCTCAAACTAACATACGAAGTTAAATAAAAAATTGGCTCGATTTTCCCTCTTTATACTATTTAGCTGCTGAAACGCGAAGAACGAGTTTTATGTTTTGAAATTTTGTCATTAATTTGAACATTCGTACAAGTTTAGAGAGTACAGGGCCACCTTTTGACAAAAATACAAATCTGTTTTTAAGATTACACTACAGACAAATTTGCAGTTTAATCATAAATATGTCGCTATTTTATCTTCTTTTACATTTACTCAGTTACATAATTTTAATTTTCAAGAATGCTTTTGGCGACACGTTGTATACATAATTATTTAATTAATATAATTTGAACTATATGCTTTCTCCAGACTTTAAGCAGAAAATAGTCGGATGTGCCAATCCCAAAACTTTCTCTTTTCTCACGTATATTAATATTTCAAAAAGTTGTTTCACGTTTTAATACTCCATGGTTATTACTTCAATACTGCACCAACTTTAATTTTCATCTTAAGCTCTGCTTCATTTTGCTAATCGAGGACAAAACAAGTTAATCTCGATTATAATATTATACAAAATCAATATTTATCCTTATTCTGTTGAACATCAGCTACTTGAAAATCGCCGAGTTGGCTGGATGCGAATTGCCCGTCGCTATTATGAAAAATTGAGAAAAATCGCTATTACAGCACCCTCTTCTGGCGGATTATTCCTAAATTTACGTGGTACCTGCTGGACATAGCCAAAAACATACACGTGGAAACTGGTTCGATTTCATGAAAAACTTCAGATACGTTTCGATGGTACAATATTGAAAATTGAACAAAAATTTCTAAAACAGCGCATCCTTCCGGTTGAATATTTAAAAATTCAAGGAAGACCTGCTTACCATAGCCAAAAAATATATATATGAAATTTGGTTTAATTCTATGCATAACGTCATACACTTTCGATGGTACAATAATGAAAATGTCGCAAAATTCGTTATTACAGCGACCCCTTCAGGGAAAATATTTCCAAATTCAAAGAGGACCTGCTGGTCATAGCCAATAAAATACGCAAAATATTTGGTTCAATTTTATGCATAACTTCATACACTTTTCAATGGTACAAAGTGGACATACACACACGGACGGACAGACAGACATTTTGTATAAACACGTTTTTCGAATCTCTAACCCCTGAAATATGTAAATCCGTTGAAAACCGGAAGTCGAAAAAAATTCCGCTTACACTATTTTCTTCTTTAGAAAGAAGAAAGTAAAAAAGATTATTTTCATATATTTTTTTTTTTTATTCTTAATGGAAATTATATCATGATACATTCAGAAGAAATGCACTAATTTATTTCATCCCTAACTAAATTTATCATTTTTAGTTGTTAATTTTATATGTCACACTAAAGGTGAATTATATCACAGAACTCAATAGAAAAGAAACAATTTTCTTTATTAAATATAAAATTTTGCAACATGTTAATATTAGGTTGCCTTGTTCCTTATCACCAAGCATTCAAATTCTTACAAGAGTCTCTATTGACGTTCTTTTCATAAATGAAAATCTAAAATTAAAGTTCTGTAACATTTATGGCACAATATCTTGGGTTTACGATCGTAATAAAAGAAGTAGTAAAAGGTTAATTTGCACTTTGTGGAAGGTTTATTTTTGTCATATAACAAAACAATTTCTTTCGGTTTAGTATTTAACGAGAGTTTTGATAAGATATTTACGCTTAGTAAAATTATGCTTCTGTTTGAGTGCTACTTTTGTGCAGTAAATGATGCAAAATTATTAATATGTTTGACATTATTGCAAAAAGAATGTCCTCCCGAGCTGTACAGGAAGGAAAATATAGCTTCCATATTCCTCGTTTAAAAATATTCTGGCAAGTTTGCTCAAACACACGGGTTTAAAATGCGTTAAAAAATCGAGTGCTGTCGCATGAGAAATATAAGATTCTTTTAAAATGTCAGCCACTCTAGAATTTCAAACTGCTATACCTCAGCCGTTTTTTCAGATAAAGAAGACCAGAATCCTTGTATCCCGGTCGAAAAGTTAAAGGAAGAAAATTCTATTTCTATTTCTTTTACCGCTTTTAAAATTTTATTTTTTTAAATGAGCGCCATTTTGAAACAAGTTGGCGCATGAAGCTGGCTAACTTACTAGGTTGAGACCATGGTATGTCCTGAGCACATATTCAGTTACATTCAAATTGGTTCATAAATACAATAGTTACAGCATGTCAAAAATACTCTGGTAAATCTCGACTGGTGATGAGCACTAGGCTTAGGCTATCATAATTATAGTGAGTTATGTTTTTAGTTCGAAGGATAAAATTTAATTAGGGGCTATGGTATTCATGGGTGTCTAGCTTTGCTGTGACTCCTGGCATCACCTCCGGTTATATTCTCCGATTTCACCGAGTCAGATATCCTGTCTGTCAATAACGTGTGGAGACCCAAATTAAAACTTGGATGCTTAATGCTTCATATTCTTTCGAGGAAAAAATGTGTTTCAGGTGCTTCAAAATTCTGGAATTGACCATAGGAGTTCTGTTCTAGAGTTTTCTAACTTCATAGTTCCTTTTGGACCATTTTGTTGTTTGTAAATTTAAATTATGACACTTCTCAATTTCGTTGGATGTTACGCATGACGGTGCCATGATCCACGTTGGTACTCCTTAAGCACCACGTTAGCTTGACTTAACATATTCAGTTAGAACCAAATCGCGGCATAAATACAAGAGTTACAACATGAAAAAAATCATATATATATATATAAGTTTTCAAAATCGTCATACAAATTTCTATATTACCCAAGATGTCCAGATTGAATTCCGAAGCGTTGATCATTACATTTTCGCCAATATTTTGTAAAAGAAAATTTTACAAAAGAAATAGCCCACTTACAAATATAATAATACACCTTCATGAAATATTTATGATTATATAAGTAAAAATTTCATATTTGAAGTCTTCTACAATCTGAACAACTCTGTGCTCATTCTTGTTTCCTAAAATAGAGTTTAAGGTTGCATTTCGTTTTAAATTGAATGCTGTTTAAAGCATGCTTTTTGTTTATACAATCAATAACTTGAAATATCTCCAAAATTTTATAGTATCTTATTAATTTTGTGTTTCACCTCCGTTTTTAACGTTTTTCAACATATTTGAAAATTGTTTCTGAATTCGTTTGCCTGTCTATCTCGCGTTTGTCTGCTGTCTGTCCGTGCACTAACTCGTGTAAATATACTCGGATTGCCATGCTATTGTGATATGTTAATGAGGTTTACTGCGGCATGTTCGTCATTGAAAATGAAGCATGTGGACATTAAAAGGAATTTCGTTACACTACGTTCTATGGGGGGAAATCATTTGCATATAAATTTATTGATGTTAAAATATTTTAACTATATTGAAATTCATATATATATCTCTGCATTACACTACACGAACATACACTAGTTATCAAATATTAAGGAAAAGTCGCAAAATGCCAATTTTTAAATACGGGAATACTCAAAAGGAAGTAATATAATTCGA
Source organism: Maratus speciosus (assembly GCA_963932465.1). NCBI lineage: Eukaryota > Metazoa > Arthropoda > Arachnida > Araneae > Salticidae > Maratus > Maratus speciosus. Next base: position 176,074,316 of record OZ010786.1, read on the forward strand.
ATAATTACTATTCCTGCAGAACAGCTAGCCCATATAACATCTCATTCAGGTCACACATGGTCACAAGAGTCACAGTCACTACGGCGAAACAAAAAATAGGAAATTCCATACGTCTCTTTTATGACAGGTAGTAAAACTTTTCCCTGCCCTGGGCTTGGGGTTTACACCTAACCATAAGCCAAAAGCGGGTTCCCAGGGTGGGTGCTTACTTACTTACGTCTCTTTTATGAGTCTCAAATGACTACTATATGTGACTCCACTGGCAGGTCACTGTGACTGCTGCTTTGTGGCGAGTCACCAGGTGACTTTACAATGTCATTTCATTGAGATTCTCGTGTGACTCTCATCTGGAGACTCAATTTCAAAGTCATTGTGAACGTTGCATTAAGATAAATCACCAAATAATGTCAAATTAAAGTCACATGGTGACTTTTCACCACTTTTCACAGTGGTGACTTTACAGTAGGGTCTCTGTCACCATTTGACAAAGTCATGTGACAGAAAGTCATCATGTGACTTTAATGTGACATTATTTGGTAATTTATCATAACGCAACGTGCACAATGACTTTGAAACTGAATCTCCAGATGAGAGTCACACGAGAGTCTCAATGAAACGACATTGCAAAGTCACCTGGTGACTCGTCATAAAGCAGCAATCACAGTGACCTGTCACTGGAGTCACATATAGTAATCATTTGAGACTCATAAAAGAGACGTATGGAATTTTCTATTTTTTGTTTCGCCGTAGTGACTGTGACTCTTGTGACCATATGTGACCTGGATGAGATGTTATATGGACTAGCTCTTCTGCAGAGATAGTAATTATTCAAATTATATTACTTCCTTTTGAGAATTCGCGTATTTAAAAATTAGCATTTTGTGACTTTTCCTTAATTTTTGATAACCAGTGTAGATGCCAACATCACTTAATTTTCCGTAGTCTGATCCAAGGCGAACATGTTTTAAACCGGAAAAAATATATAAGGAATTGTATCTTATTCCTATAAGATATACTTAAATACAATGCCTGCATTCTTTCCATTGTTACCTACGGCTGACCACTGTGGGGCCTCCTCAGTAATACTGGTATGGATAATATTTCTCAATTACGTAATAAGAAACTTAGACGCATCCGTAACGGCTCTAGATATCTTCGTAACACTACCATTAGGAATGATTAAAAAAATTCTTTTCTTGTTAACCGCATTAAGTTACTATCTAAAAATTTCCATAGCCAAATTTATAAAGTACCTAATAATATCATGTACGAACTCCCAGACTATGTTGCTCTCAGTCCTTCTAAACATAAGAGACCCCGTTATACTACTGTATTAGAATAATAGTGGCGCTCTTCGGCTAATTCTTTTTTCCATCTTTTCTTTTGTATATATTATTTAAAAAAAAAATTCTTTATATTCTCATTGTTATTTTACCTTGGTAAAGTTTGTTAAATTAATTATAAACTTCTTAATATTAAATGTATGGCAATGTAAACTGCCTTTTTTTTGTAGGGGAATAGTAGCTTTTTCTAGCTTTCCTTCGTCCGGTTATGTCGGATAATGAACAATGCAAACATGATTTTATCTTTAAACTCACTTTTACTTTCTATCTTATTTTTATGTTGCACTCTATTTCTAAACTTAAATTTATTTTGCTTTTACCCTCGGAATACCTTATAATAAATTTTCAGCCTTTTCTTTTTTCTAATTTCTTTCTTATATTGTAGTACATTTATGTGTTATGTAGACTTTAATTCATGGTTTCTCTATGATGTGTTATACGCTTACTCATACACACGGAGTGGAGTAGCAATGCTACTGGGTATCCAATTGAACTTTTCTCCTGTTCACCTGTAAGATTTCATTTTAACCCTTAAATGCCGGGTGTTGCTTTTCGGCAACATACCCAATTTAGGCTCTAAAATACTATTAGAATAATATTGAAGCGATAATGGCTAAAAATATTGTATTTAAAATAAAATGCACTTTTTTAAATGGTACACATTAAAATATCAACGTTTCGTTTCGCTTTTGCGAACGTCTCCAGGATGACACACAAGTCTACATATCACATACAAGTCTAAAATTTTTCAAGAATGGAGGCAAACATCTCAGAGTCCCTGTCCACCTTGTCCGGAGGGCGCACCAAACGTCACAAAGTTGCCAAAGAAACAAAAAGGAGAAAACCAAAAGAGCTATGGAAGAGGGAGGGGAGGGGAAATGGAACTGACTCACAAACAGTTTATAACATACTAGCAAACCCCGCGGCTTTGCTCGCGTAATAGTTGAAATATGCCAAGTGACTATTGCATGACTACTTTTTATTAGAAGTACACTTTTGGAATAATAAAAAAAATTACAAATTAAGCCACACTTTGACTAAACTTCATTATAAAAGTGCAATAGACAGAAAAGAGATTTTAATTAATAAGAAAAACTAAAACTAATTCCAAATAAATCATGATTTAGAAAGTATTTTGAGACTTTTAAGTTCATTTCATACGCTCATTTCATTATTCATTTGAAGTTTTGAACTTTTTAGAAACCATCTTAACACAGTTACATCTTAAAATTAACCATCATGTCAAATTCCAAGCATTTTGATAAACAGTCTACTACCTCTCTGGTGTTAGTGAAATAGAATGTCTCGAAAAATGTTGAAACAGAGACTGTCACCATTAATTTGCTAACATTAACCTTGAAATCGGTTGGTATTTTCTAATATTCTATAGAAAACGGAATTTAGATCATTTTAAAGGCTTTCTTGTTGTTGCTGCCAACCAGGTGGTAGTGACACTGGCATAAAATATAGCCCGTATAGGATCAAGTATTACCACCCTTGATTCGCAACCAATAACTACTGTAATCGGTTTATTATTTCCTGAGATTCCATAGGAATCGTAATTTAGGACACTTTTAGGATGCTTTTCGCTCCTTCACTTCGTTTCACCCTTTTTTAATTTCATATTTATTTTAGACTGTTCTTAGAGCACATTTATAATTTATTAGTAAATACCGTGTTATATTTAAAGTTTCTAGCCTCTTCAGTGCGGCAAAAATCGCAATTTAGAAAGTTTTTTGCTCCTGCAACCCTCTAGGGGTTGTGGTACCGACATAAAATATAGCTTATGTTTGATCAGGTTCTATTACCATCAATTTGCAACCATTATGTTTGAAATCGGTTTCGTATTTCATACGATTGCATAAAAATCGTAATTTAGAACGCTTATAGAACGCTTTTTGCTTTTCGGTCACATCCTCCTTTTTAATTTGGAATTTTATTTCTACAATTTTTAGAAAGCATTTGCACCTTTGAAGTAATTATCATTCCAAATTTAAAATGTTATACCATCCTCAGTAACACAAAAAACGCAATTAAAAATTTTTTTGCTCCTGTAACCCCCAGGTGGTAGTAACAACAACGTAAAATACAGGCTATGTTGGAGCGGGGACTGTCACCATCAATTTGAAACCATTGCTTCTGAAATCGGTTTATATGTCCTGAGATTGCGTAGAAATCGCTATTTAGAACGCTTTTAGAACACTTTTCGTTCATTTTCAACCCTTTTAAATTTCAAATTTTTAAGGAACTCTTCTGAGAGAGTATTTACATCTCATAAGTAATTACTATGCCAAATTTCAAGTTCCTAGCCCCTTCAGTATCACAAAAATTACAACTTAGAACGTTTTTTAGAATGCAACCGCAAGGTGGTAGTGACACCGACATAAAATCTATCCTATAATGGAGCAAGGGCTGTCATCATCAATTTCCAACCATTACTTTTGAAATTTGTTAGATACTTTCTGAGATTGCGTAGAAATCACAATTTAGAACGTTTTTCGTCCATTTTCACCCCTTTTAAATTTCGAATCATCTAGGAAATGTTCTTAGGAAATGTTCTCATTTATATCTTATAAGTAACTACCATGTCTAGTTTCAAGTTGCTAGCCCCTGCAGTATTACAAAAAACGCAATTTAGATCATTTTTTGCTTCTTTACGCCCTTTGGGGTAGTGGCACCGACATTATAAATACGACCTATGTTGGAGCGAGAGCTATCACCATCGCTTTCACGCCATTATTTTTTAATCGGTTCGGTACTTCCTGAGATTGCGTAGAAATCGCAATTTAGAAAGTTTTTTAGAGCGCTTTTCGCTCATTTTCACCCCTTTTAAATTTCGATTTTTTAGAGATCATATGTATCTTATAAATAACTGCCCTGCCTAATTTTAGGATTATAGGCCCTTCAGTAACACAAAAATCGCAATTTAGAACGTTTTTTGCTCCTGCATCCCTAGGTGGTAGTGACATCGACATGAAATAGTGCCTATGTTGGATCAAGGGCTCAATCATCAATTCATCATGAATTTTCAACCATTATTTTTGAAATAGGTAGGGTACTTTCTAAGATTGCGTAGAAATCCCCATTTAGAACGTTTTTTAGAACTGTTTTCGCGCATTTTTACCCCTTTTAAATTTCGAATTTTTTAAGAAATGTTCGTAGAGATCATTTATATCTAATAAGTAACTACCATGCTAAATTCCATGTATATGGGCCCTTCAGTAATACAAAAATCGCAATTTCGAACGTTTTTTTGCTCCCGCACCCCCTTTAGGGGTCGTGGCACCGACATAAAATGTAGCCTATGTTGGAGCAAGGGTTATCACCATCATTTTGACTCCATTATTTTTTAAATCGGTTTGGTACTTCTTGAGATTCCGTAAAAATCGCTATTTAGAAAGTTTTTGAGAACGCATTTTGCGCATTTCGACCCCTTTTAAATTTCGATTTTTAGGAAATGTTCTTAGAGATCATTTATATCTAATAAGTAACTACCATGCCAAATTCCATGTATCTGGACCCTTCAGTAATACAAAAATCGCAATTTCGAACGTTTTTTGCTCCTGCACCCCCTTTAGGGGTAGTGGCAGCGACATAAAATGTAGCCTATGTCGGAGCAAGTGTTACCACCATTATTTTTTATATCGATTTGGTACTTCCTGAAATTGCGTAAAAATCGCTATTTAGAACGTTTTCAGAATGCTTTTCGCACATTTTCACACCTTTTTAATTTCGATTTTTTAAAGAAATGTTCTTAGAGATCATTAGTATTATATAAGTAACTACCATTCCAAATTTCATTTTTCTAGACCCTTTAGTAACCCAATAATCGCATTTTTAGAACGTTTTTTGCTCCTGCACCCCCTTTTGGCCAGTGGCACGGACATAAGATATAGCCTATGCTCTAAGTTGGACTAACACCATCATTTTAATACCATTAATTTTGGAATCGGTTCGGTAGTTCCAGAGCTTACCTCCTACAAATAAACAATTTTTACCTCTTTATAATATTAGTATAGATATAGATAGATTGTGCCAAATTTTATGAATGTTGTAGGATAAATTATCGTTACAGGTGTGCTGTCCAAGCATAATAATCCTAATGGATTCTAAAATTTTGTTTAGGTATGGATTCTTGCATGGAATAATGATTCTTGCTTTTTCAAAGGTCACTCTGCTCCCCTCATTAGCAAAACAAAATCTTGAGAGAGCTGTATTAAGTTTAGATTGTGAAATATCCCGCTTGTGCTCTTTCAACCTTTCTGAAAATTTTCTTTTTGTTTCGCCGATATACACTAATCTTTATTTGGGAGGGTAATCGGAATTTCATACACCCCAGCATTTTGATGATTCAAGAATTTATCAATATTATTACTATCAATTTGAATCAGGTATGGGGGGGAGAGCTACTAATTTTATATTGAATGATTGGAGAATCTGCTTTAATTTTTCGTATGAAATGGGTACATAATGCATACTTCTGTACTTGATAAGTAAAGTATTAACAAACCGCTGGCCTGACTGAGGGGGTATTAAACTGTGAAATAATCCTGTCAATCTGGAAGCTTTTATAACCATGATCTGCTGCAACTTTTTTAATGAAATCAATTTCAGTCTCAACCTGACTACCTGAACAAATGTTGTAAGCTCTTCTGATAAAGGACTGAAACGCAGCAATCTTATATTTAAAAGGCAAATTCGCACAAAAAGGAATAACTGTATTCTCTTACAAAGATTTTCTGTAAACTGAAAAGGTAAAATGCATATTGCTCTGGTTAATCTGAACGTCAAGAAAAGGCAAACTCTCATCTTGTTCGGTTTCAAGGGTAAATTTGATGCTATCACTTAACTTATTGACCTCATGAAGAAAAACCTGTAAATCTGGAAGAGGGTAAGTTCATAAGATGAACACGTCATCCACATAACTCAACCAACAAACTGGCTTCTGTTTAAGTGAACTAAAAATTTTCTCTTCCATAGGTCTGAGTGCAAACTCAGCGAAAAGACTTGAAACGGGCGAACCCATTGGTGCCCCATGAAGCTGTCTGTAAATAACTCTATTACATATAAAAATATTACTGAACACAATTAGATTCAAACCGGCCTTTAGTGAAGTTTTAATCTCATCCGTTAAACCAGGATTATCATCAATCAATGAAAAAATATAACTTAATACCTCGTTCCCTAATTTCTATATGTAATGTTTATCTTTGTGTTCTGGGAAAACAGTGATTACTTATACAGGAACATACATTTTCACTCCAAAAAAATCAACCATGTAGAATATTAGTCAGACTTGTAGAATGTTAGTCAAAGGGTTATTGGGATCAGGGGCCCAAAGATTTTCTGTAAACTGAAAAGGTAAAATGCATATTGCTCCGGTTAATCTGAACGTCAAGAAAAGGCAAACTCTCATCTTGTTCGGTTTCAAGGGTAAATTTGATGCTATCACTTAACTTATTGACCTCATGAAGAAAAACCTGTAAATCTGGAAGAGGGTAAGTTCATAAGATGAACACGTCATCCACATAACTCAACCAAGAAACTGGCGTCTGTTTAAATGAACTAAAAATTTTCTCTTCCATAGGTCTGAGTGCAAACTCAGCGAAAAGACTTGAAACGGGCGAACCCATTGGTGCCCCATGAAGCTGTCTGTAAATAACTCTATTACATATAAAAATATTACTGAACACAATTAGATTCAAACCGGCCTTTAGTGAAGTTTTAATCTCATCCGTTAAACCAGGATTACCATCAATCAATGAAAAAATATAACTTAAAACCTCGTCCATAATTTCTATATGTAATGTTGAATAGATGTAATGTTGTTTTATATTTAATGTTTTTATATGTAATGTTTTTATATGTAACGTTGAAAAAAATGAAGTTTGGATTTGTTTTAATATGTAGATGGCCCCTAAGCAAGTTTTATATACTCCATTGAAAAGTAGGCTTTTTTCCAATCGTTCGGTACCAGTAACTTTCGTCTACGATAATTTGTTGAGTATATAGTAGAGGTGTTTACTTTTTTTCCATGACTGTACATTTAAGATCTCATTTTAAAATTTCTTAATAAATAAAATTTCCGGTTGAAAACTTGTTTGTCTTGCACCAGACTCCGAAATAATTAAGATATGTTGGCATCTATGCATAAAGCTTAACTATAGAATGCGGTGAGCATAGTCATCGTTCATTTATAGGGACGTACAAAAGAATTCGGTTACAATTTTGCCTAATAACAATGATTGTTGGAATTACTTTTTAATTTGTGATACGCGAATTTATGTTAATATAATTTTTTCCTTACTGCTTGGTGCGTATAAATTAAATACAGGAAAACACAAAAGATCTCGAGTACATTTCGTTTATTCACAGAAATTACAACCGTTAGCGTACTATTTAATATATTACGTTGAGTAAAAAGTTTTCCGCCAAGAGCAGATACCTTAGCGCCAACAGCTGTCATTTTTGCGGTTGTTAGTTTTTCAACCAACCAATTTTTGCATTCGAAAGCAGGGCATACGAGCTATATGACTGTGTAATTTGTTTGTTAAAAATTTATTATCTTGTGCTTCATAAAAATGTTTAAAATGGAGCTATCACTTCAGCAGTTCAGAACGATTATGTACTATGAGTTCCGTAACAAACACGGTGCGACTGAATGCCACAGAAAAATGTGTGAAAGTTTAGGCATCAATACTGTTTCTGATGATACAGTCAAAGTTTGGTTTCGGAAGTTTAAAGCTGGAAAATTTGACATTGAAGATGAACCACGTTCTGGCCGCCCTATTGAAGTTGATTGTGAGCAGTTAAAGCAAATCATTGATCAAGACAGAAATGTTCCAACATGAACTATTGCGTTAGAGTTTAAAGTTTCTCAAAAAACAATAGTTAACGATCTGGAACTTATAAATCTAACGTTTAAGTTCAACCGCTGGATGCCTCACGAATTGTCTGCTGAAGACAAGCACAAGAGAAAAAAACTGTTGTTTGGCTCTGCTCAGAGATCAAAGGAAAGAGAACATTTTCGACAGAATTGTGACCTATGATGAAAAATGAGTATACTACAACAATACAAGCCGTAAAGGAGGATGGTCAGCGACTGGGGAATCAGCAGGATCGGTTTCAAATCGTGCCCTAACTAACAAGAAGGTGCTCTCTGCATCTGGTGGGATTGTCGCGGAATTCTGTACAAAGATTACCTGAAAAGCGGACAGACTATAAACAGTGCAATATACAGCAGCATGCTAATCAAAGTTCGCGAGGCCATTCGCGAAAAACGAAGAAACGAGTTCAAAAGTTAGGTCGTTCTCTTTTATCAAGATAACGTCCGGCCACACGTTAGTACGATGACCGGCTGGACGCTCTACAAGCTAGAGTGGGATTTAATGCAACATCCACCATACAGCCCCGACATGGCCCCTTTAAATTTCTATCTTTTTTCTTATCTGCAGCTGCATCTTGATGGAGCAATTTTCGATTCAAATAAGGAGGTCATAAATGAGGTCGATCTCTTTCTGGACTCGCGCACGCCCCAATTTTTCGCAGGAGGGATTGAAAAGTTGCCAAAACGATGGCAGATGATTGTAGATTTAAACGGAGATTACCATCCTCATTAGTTTTGGTGATTTCGTATGTATTTATCATTTTACAATAAAAAATGTTGTGGCGGGAAACTTTTTACTCAACGTAATATATACAAATCTACAGATGACATACAGGGTTTCAAAAAGATATCGGATATTTTTATGACTATTGATTGTAATTCCTGGAACCGGGTTTCAAATTTGTATGCTGTTTATATCGTTCACGTTTTTAAACGGCATATTGTTGTCAAAGTGTTCTGGAAGTGTCAGGAGTGTTTCATAATCTATTCTTGACGCATGATTTTTTTTGATTTTGCTAAAAATAAATAAATAAATAGGATATTTATCAAAGTATTAAGCTAGTTTAATAAAAATTGTTTTTTTTTTTTCTAAGCATAAGAAGTTTATTTCTTATACGCCGGATTTATAATTTATTAAATGTTTTATTTTCAACCTACCGTTTCATAAAATGAATAGAGAACACGTAAAATTGTGTTACAATTTTTCATCAAACCGGCTTTAAAGCATGATTATTAAATTTTATGCTAGTTATGTAAATTATCAAAAAATATGTTTTTATTAAACATTATTATAGTAAAATATAAACGGGTACAAGAAAATGATTTTATCAGGCATCTGTTGAAGCAGAAATAAGGATTTTATTACGCGCGGTTATTGGAACACTAGTGGCAATGTATCATATATTTTAATGCATAAATATGAGTATCAATTTTATGAGTTAATTTTAAAGGCCTTATAATTGTTTAATTTAAGATGTCATTTTACATAAATAAGACCTATTTATCCGGCTATTGAAACCTCAGTGCTTAGCAAATTATATCATTTAAAGCATAATTACAAATTTATGATTCCCCAAATTCTAATTACTTTTGAAATTATTGATCCCTTTCTCATAATAAACAATATTCATTTATTCTCGAAACACTAGTGGGAACCTTATAAATCGGATAAAATTAACAATTAAAGAATTGGAAGAATAAACCGCCAGATCACAGTTTTGTTGTTTCGTCTTTGGATAAAACATGGCTTATAAAAGTTTCTTAGAGATTTTCATCTGAGGTCGCGATGGAATTCTTTAATTTTCTCTTGTATTTTCTCTTCAAAAGAAAGAAAAAAGGCTATGTTTTTTTCTTCTTTTTCTTTATTAGCCCCAAGTATGCTATTTCTTTCTCCCAGAAATTAATGTGTCGTCTCCAAAAAATAACGTTACGCTGTATAAGCCAGTCATATAACAAACAAAGCAGATGTATCAGGATACGGAAGAATCTCTACTGCAATTTTTTAAACTTCCAAGCATCGCACAATTTCAACTTTTACACCGTTGTACTGGGAAAAAAAAGTAATTTTAAATGCAATTTGTTTGAAAACTGCATCTCCATTTGTTTTTGAGATATTAATTTTTTGTAGTTTTTTTTGCGCCATTTGTTGGCAATTTAAGTACTCCATTTTTGTTGAAAGTAAAGGAAAAATAGTTGGAAAATAGCAATTATATCTTTTTGTTGCCCTTTTCCCATAAAAACTGAAAAAATTGTAATTAAAATACGTGCTATTTTGAAAAAAATATATAAATGAATGATTTCTGATAAAACATGGAGCTATTATAAACTAAATTTAATTTTAAGTATCTATATTAATACTACAAGCAAATGAAGGCATATCAATCATTCTTGCTGGTTTCGTTTTGATGGATTTGTGTATTAGTCTGAGATAGTGACGTCCTATACATATTTTATTGTCGATGTTGTTTATGACTGTATCGTAAATGAGGAATTCATCAGCGAAGGCGGATGACGTCGTTTTATATAAAATAAAATAGCGTGTTTTAAGTCTTAAAACTGAACTACAGTAGAGTCCCGATTATTCTAGTCCCGCTTAACCGATTTTCCGCTTTTACCGGGTTATTTTCTTCTGATGGACTGATGACTTCTATTATTATGAAACAGCCATTATAAATTTAGTGTTAGGTAAAGATGGAAAAAATGGCGATATTTTTTTTTCCAAAAACATTATAGCCATTCCCCTCTCCCCCATTCTGACCAGAAAACCAGAGGTCTAACTTTTTACGGCTGCTCTTTCATCTTCCCCTAACACTTCATTTATAATGGCTGTTTCATAATAATAGGAGTCATCAGTCCATCAGAAGGAAATGAAGTAATGAAAATGTACATCAAAGAAATATTACTAGTATCATAAAAGTTAATGAATTAAGTGGCAATTTATATTTCATCTCCTTAGTTGGCGCCGATTTCTCTAAATCCTGTTTATCCGAGTTTTTTGCTTATCCCAGTTGAGCTTGGTCCATATTAACTCGGATAATCGGAACTGTACTGTATCTACATTTGTATACATATATTTATTTTTTTCATCGGGGGCGACACTAAATTCTGAGAAAACAGAATTCCTGCTTTCTAGCTTCCCTTTCTGTTTTAGCATTTATTAGTAGTAGGGAAAATAACCCAGGCTTTCGGGTTACAGAACATAGATGAAATACTTTTTTTCTGAAGACTCTAATCGATTTACATTTATCGAATCGAATTACATTTAATATACATTTTTTAGATTGCCAAGCAATAATTGCTTAACAATACCAAAAATAATTTTTATGAAAAAATAACAATTATGTATTCGAATAATGTTTATTAAAAGACAAAATTTCATATCGTCCACTTGGCAATAGTTAACAGCTGAAGAAATTACAAAAGATTGTCATCTTTTGCAGCCATTTTTATTTTTATCATTTCAGTGGTTTAAGCACGTAGTCCGATTAAATGTCTTAAATTTGTGCTATATTTATAGTTTATTATTTTATCTATTCATTTATTGATGAAGTTTTATTTTTGTTATAGGATAGAAGCAGGGATTTACCCTTCATCTACTGGCGGTACTCATAAGTACCACTCACTTTAAACTTTCATCTCCCAGTGAATATTACTAATATTCTAATGGTACTTTGCAAAGCACTCTTTTAACTCCACTTTATCCGAATACATGGCAGAAGTAGTTCTAGGTTTGTTATTTTAGCGAGGAAGGAGGGTGTCTCTGATACAAGTGATGCGTTTTGTGCCGACATTTTGTACAGATTGTCACGCTCGTCTTTTTATTTTTGCAAACACAGTAAAGGATATAAGATAAGTGTTGGATTTGTTTTATATGTTCCTCATGATCTTAGAATACAGTTTGACTAGCTATTTTAGGTGAATAGTGCATGTGTTTGATTTAACAGCTGAATTACTCGGTTTTACTTATAAGTACCGTCAGTACACTGGGTGTTGGAGAAAAACTTCTTTTTTTTTTTCGTCTGTGTAGTTATCAATCGTTTTCATCTCCTTTAAAATTTAATTACTAAAATGTAGTGTAGTAATGATTTCCCTGGTATTTCTTTTCTGTTTCATTGTTATTTTTTATAGGAGATCGAAAGAGTTGTGTCACGGGCTCGTTTTTGCTATGCTAGAAATGACATTTGTAAATTCATATATTGCATATGTTGAGATGCAAGAAAACATGTTTTCCCTGGAAAATGGATATTGCATAACTAAAGAACTGCTAACAAGATCGAAAACTAGTTTTTTAACCCTTTCAGGAGCAAAGCATTTTCAATTCTAAAGTGTTGAAATAAATGATTGGCACCGTAATTAGACAAAACATTTATTTGTAAATAAGAAAAAGCCTATATTTCACATACCTTTTAAATCGAAAATATTTTCTGGTGCCATTTGAATACCTTGTGGGTTTTCTGTTATGGTATTTTAGTCATAGTGTGCTGATGGTACTTTAAATTACCACTTTAATTAATTACCTCTAAGTAATTAAATTTCTCAAGCTTAGGTATTTTTTTATGTTTATCCTTTAATTTGCATTGTTGTAATTGAAAAAAAATACATTAAAAAAATTGCCATGGTTCATAATGCAGTAGATAAAAGGTTAAAGCGCTGCTCCATAAATGACCGATTGCAACCAAAAAATTTCAGTAGTATTCCTCGCCTTTTTTAATGGTAGAATTTCTGAAATTTAATAAACCGAATTAAAATTTAGTGGCAAAAACCAGTCATTTGTGGAGCAACGCTCCCATCCCTTGATATAAGCCTTAAAGAAGTTGCGAACTATTTAAATTAATATAATTGCAAGTGGATTTATCTTACGTGATCATCTGTACGCGATATAGATAGATTTAAAAAAATTCACGTTTTAAAGTTATTTTAAAAAACATAAAAAAGATAAAATTGCGATACAGTTTTCAAACAGAGACTGATACCGTTTTCAAACGAACTGCATTTGAAAGTATATTTGTTTCCTACTTGGTTGTGTAAAAAGTGAAAATGTGTGATGTTTAAATTTTTTAAAAATGCAATAAAAGCGAAATTTAATCGTCTATTGTTGTCTACGTCAAAATGACGTCAGCAGTAGGGCACATTTGTTCTTTATAATATGGATATCATTAAGTGTCCTCATGTTTTATAACGGCGTCCCCCGTAAAATCTAATACAAATATTATTAAAATAATAAACGACAAAATTATGATGTGTAATTTAATTATAATTTATACATGAAACTCCAAAAAGATTGAAACACGCTTTAATTACCTGTTGGAGATACTACTTAGTCAATGTAAATTGCAAAAGTTTTCAAAATAAGGCATGAATAAAGATTATGTTGACAAAAAAATTCTTGTTATTATTTTTCAAAAAGCTATACTTTTTTGTTTTTTATACGATCTTTTGCATATAAGTTATATTCGAAGATATTTTTTCAATCATGCAACAAATAAAACAGTAAAAATTCCATTCTTCCAAGACCAAAACTACCGGAGTTTTAGATTTCATAAAATTTCGGCATAAAAAATGTACAGTCCTGGAAAAAAAAAGTAAACACCCCTTACTAACTCTGCAAAACATTATCGTAGAAGAAAGTTACTGGTACCAATCGATTGGAAATATACTTTACTTTTAAATTATGTACCTAAAACTTTCTTAGTTAACCATCTACATATCAAAACGAACCCAAACTTTGTTTCTTTGAATAGCAATTCCCAATTTTGACACTATATTTTAAATCTTCGATTCAAACTATACCTAGAAACGAAAGTTCAAGTAATTTGGATGACAAATTTTTGAATTATAAACACTCAAAATTTAGAGCTTCTATAATGTATTACATTTTCATATTTTTATTAATATCTCCTGAAATTATAATCGTAATGTGATATTTTTTTTGTGTGGTTATAGTGCTAAAAAATCCAAATCCTCGCGTCTAAATTTTTCAGATATTTCTCTAGTTTGGATTTTAATCACGTAAAACTTTATTACAAACAAATCTGTGCACCGATTTTGTAATTCCTTAAACAGTTAATTTTTTAGAGATATTTTTCGGAATTCCATATCGATTTTCATCAAAATTCTGCCTTATAAAAAATGAAAAAATCGAATTTAGTTGTTTTGATGAAGTCTAATTTTAAAATGCATACACAGTTTCTTTTTAAGCAATGTTACGAATGTTCCTTATCAATTTCATGAATTTTGATCAAAAATTAAGTGGTACGGAGCATTACAAAAATTAAAAAAAAAAAGCTGAAACACTAGCATTGAGGAAAACAGATTTAAAGTATATTAAAAGGCTAAAAATTTGTTTGTGAACAATATTAAAACGTTCGTAACTTTGCGTAGAATAATCGCATCTGCATGCGGTTTTCCACTAATCACATAGTACAAAAAAGAGAATAATATTACACACCAAACAAAATGTCGATTTTTGGGTTGTTTTTTGCCTATAATAAAGGCCCACGATCCCCTTAACATATTTTTATAAATTATAAATAAAATCCTATACGGTGTCCGCAGAGAACTGGTACATGGCCTATGAATTATAACTTCATTTAATTTCTGTAGTTTTTGCATCGATTAAAATTTAACCTAATATGCGGCATATATACAAATTCTAAGTTAATATACAGGGCTGTACAAAAGAATTGAAATATGTTTCCGTCTAATGGTAAAAATTTCTGAAGGTAAATTTTTAACTGTGTTATATGTCTTTTTACTAAACTAAACTGTCCTATACTACATAGAGTAAATCTATAGATTATATACAGGGCTGCACAAAAGAATTGGAGTACTTTTTCAGTTAAGGACAGTAATTGCTGAAATCTTGTTTTCAAATGTGTTACCTCTTTTCTAAACTGTGTACTTAGGTATCTTATTTACCTGATTATACAGCGAAGGTTTCTTAAAGTATTCTGGAAGTGTTGAAAATTTTTTCATAATCTATGGTTCACGCATTATTTTTCTTTCTTAATTTTTTCATATTATGTAATTATAATGATTTGAAAATGGATGATAATAGCAATATTAGCAGTTGTGCAATTGGTGACCGCAAAAACATTATCTTTAAGTCTGAATGAGAAAAATTTCTGGAATATATATAAATATTTTTAAAATATAGCTATAATTTTCATGATTTGTTGAGCGTAATAAAAATGGATATTTCTTTATAGAAATTTTTGAAAAAGAATTATTTATTCGGTAAAAAAAAAGAAACTATTTTTTCTGTTATTGAAACACCAGTGGTAAGTATATCAAAAGTTCTGATTTATAAGAACAGAATGAATAAGACACCAGAGACTATTCATGTTAGCCAGTCTTCGGATGAAACATGGCAGATCAAATTTCCCCCGAGATTTTCATCTGTGGTCGCAACGGAGTTGCTGCACTTTTTCTTGAATTTTTTCTTTTGCAAATAAAAGAAAAAAGCTGCTTTCTTCTTATTTTCTTCAGCTTTAATTAGTATATCACTCAGAGATTCTTTGTTGTATAACGACTAAACCCCGTGAGATGCATTTTCCTAAATAAATAGATTATTTTCACCAAAAAATATAAGATAAATTAAACATAAATAATTTTATTGTACATTTTACATTTAAATCATGTCTACATTTTTCATTAAAATTTGTGTTATGAGAATGCTACTATGTAAAACATAATATATTTTTTCAATGCTATATATATATATAAAGTATTGAAATTTTGATTTTCTTCCATTCTATCTTGTAGAATGCATAAAATTCTTTTAAAATATCTGATGGAACAGATTTAAAGTATTATTATTTACTTTTACTATATTTATAATACAACAAGGATTGTATTTCACAACATTCTCTGTAGTAAAATATTTTTATGGGTTATATTTTAAAACATAAATAATATATCAGTAATGCAAATTAAAACTGCAAATAAAATTTTATCAAGCCATTTTATTACAATCAAGCTATGCCGAGCTAAAGCTAACACATTATATTTCTCAATTTTTTTTTTTTTTTACAAATTAAGTTCTACTATTTGATCATTCACAAAGTGTGTCTTATATCTACTAGGGGATTCAAACCATGCTTTCCCGGTTACTGAACATAGATTAAAACTGTTTCTTTTTAACTGAAAATGCTAATAGTTTTTTTACATTTATATTTTTTGATTACTCACTAAAATACCAAAAAGAATTTTTACATGAACAATATAATTGCTGTATTCGAATAAAGTTTAGAAATGTATTAAAATCGATACTTTGATATTAGATGTATGCCAGGGGTAAATAGTTGAATAAATCGTCAAAGATTTTACTGCTTACAGTAACCTTTTTGATTCTGGTCACTTCAGCGGTTTAAAAACGCGTATTACGACAAAATTTCTTTTAAATGGGTGTTTTATTTATATTATTTTACTATTTTATTTGATTATTGATGAAGTTTTGATTTTCATTTTTAATATTTGCCGGAAACAAAATATTTTTTTTTTCAAGTGAATACGGATTAATCTTCCATAAACGGGTTGCACCCGATAGAGGAAGATTTAAAAAAATCATGCTTGAAAATCATTATAAAAGCCATTCAAAATTCGTAAAGTGATATATTTGTCTTATCCAACTTGGATATGAAAAAACATTTTTGTTTCTTTTTACTATTAAAGGTGTAAAAATTGAAATTTTGCTGTTTTGTTTAAAAGTTAAAAAGAAATTTAGTTGAAGGAAATTTTATTGCTCAGGTGTTGTCACCGTCATTATGACGTCAGCGTTAATAACATGCTTTTGCTTTTTAATATAGATTTTACCATTTCATTCATTATTATATAAGTTTTCATCATTACTATTTTGAATTTTCAAACGAAGTTCAAAAGCTACTTTATTTTACAAATTATTTTTTTATTAATAATATCGTTCACGCGCAAAAAAAGTGACACATTTCGTAAATATTCCTTTTGCGTTTTAATACACTAATAAGTCTGTTGCTAGAAGAAAAGTTTCATAATTGTAGTTACCCTGAAAATTGCTTTATCATTCTATATGTCTGTTCATGACCAAAGAATGGGGGCAAATTGTGTGGAAAGATAAAACTACTCAACCCTCCAAGCCTCATCTACGTCTTCTTTTACGCTTTTATGCGTTTTTATTTGTGCATTCAGAGTTAAGTGATATAATTTAATGTTACAGGAAAAAACATGCTAGTCGTCTTTTTCTTCGCCTGTAAAATTTACTTCTGCCAAGATTTGTCGTTTTTCTTGCAGGTGAGTGATATGTAATTATGATACCGAATTGAAAGTCTATGATAGTAAATATTTTAATAGTAGTAGAACTAGTAGTAGAACTACATTATTAAAAATTTGCAGCATTCTGTCCAGTCATTCGACCTTTTTTTTGGAAAAACGGTTTCATAACCGTAATTTAACTGTATTCTGACCATAAAATGGCCAATAATATGGTCAGAATAGTGTTAAATTATGGTTGTGTAACCGTTTCCGATAAAAACGGTCAAATGACTGGACAGAATGCTGCAAATTTTTAACAGTGCACTGTTAAAAATTTGCAGCATTCTGGCAGGTTATTTGACCGTTTTTTTTTCCGAAAACGGTTACACAACCGTAATTTTAACACTATTCTGACCATATTATTGGCCATTTTATGGTCAGAATATAGTTAAATTACGGTTATGAAAACGTTTTTTCAAAAAACGGTCGAATGACCTGCCAGAATGCTGCAAAATTTTTAACAGTGTGTAATATACTCGAAGTAGTTGTTTACCATTCAGATTGCCGGAGAAAATATTGTGAAAAATAACTTAAAAAAATATTTTATCTTTTTATTATAATTTGTTACGCGAACAAAAAACGGTTAATTTTTGTAGGAAAAATGAAAAAAAAAAATAGGAGAAAAGGTTAGTTAACAAATTAAAAAACTACTTTTTTCCGCTACTGATACTCTAGTGGTAAGTATATCAAAAGTTTTATTTTGTAAGCATAGAATAAATAAGTCACAAGAGGACTCTCTATTTGGCTCGATTTCGGATGAAACATGGCGGAGGAAATTTTCCTCGATATTTTCATCTGTGGTCGGAATAGAGCTGCTGAAGTTTTTCTCGCATTTCTTTGAAAATAAAAGAGGAAAGTTCTGTTTTTATCTTTTCCTCCTGTTTAAATTAATATAACATTCAAAGGTATCGTGTTATATAACGTTTGCCCTTCATGACATATAATGTGCTAAATAGAAATACTAGCAAAAGCCATGCTTTGTTTGGATTCGCGAAGCATTATTTAATAAGACAAATATTTGAAAGTAACAATATTTTTTATACTATTTCTGCATCTTTATTAAGCAAAAACGTTATTTTATGTTTTGGTGCATTTTAATTTTAGAAAGGTAAATTCAGCCAAATAACTAAGAGTTTCCTTGGAATTTTTTATTTATGATATAACGAATTTAACAATTAATTTTATTTGTTTACAATTCTTTTGTTACCACTTTACAAAAAAATCATAATATAATTTTTATAATGCGTAAGTGTCGTCTGCGTAAATGATTTCACATAATAATAATAAATTGTCTATTAGAATTCTTAACACTTAAAAATACTTTTATAATTGAATGTAAATAACTGGATTTTCACAAATTTTAATTCATTAAAAATATGCTATTATTTTCACAAAAAAGGGTATTTTAAGAATTTCATAAAAGAAATCGTGAAACCATTTTATTAATCATAATTCTATCTATAATGATATCTCCATAATTAATTTTTTTTTCTGAAAATACATGTGCTTCATTTTTTATTTGCAAAAATGCGTCCATATTGGAAAAACATGTAAAATAAGTTAATAAAATAATAAATTTTTTAAGGTTATTCTGTAAAAAAATAATATTGTGCAAATCTACAGATCATAATTTATTTTTATATTTAATTTCAAGTTATAA
This sequence comes from Maratus speciosus, assembly GCA_963932465.1. Lineage (NCBI taxonomy): Eukaryota > Metazoa > Arthropoda > Arachnida > Araneae > Salticidae > Maratus > Maratus speciosus. The sequence continues at coordinate 176,093,493 of OZ010786.1, forward strand.
AACTGAATAGTTTTTTTGTAGCCTAGTAGAGAATTCACTTCGCTCATCCTAATTATTTACTCAAATGAATTACATGACAAACTATGCGTGTATGTACAGTTTTGGAAAAAAGGAATAATCACACTCTGCCAATTATGTCTTAAAACATAGTATAAATGTGATTAGTACCAATCCAATAGCAATAATATCTACAAATTTGTCGATTGGGTAGCTTTAGGATAGATGGCCATAGTTTTTGAAGATTGAAATAAAATTTCTTAGAATGCAAATACAAAAAATATTTATGCATATTTGAAATTAGTATAGATATTCCCATCATATTTTGAAAAAAATAATTAAATATCGAGAACAAAAAGTGGCAAACAAAATTGAAATTAAAATAACAAATGGCCATGTCTCCTTCCAGCCGAGTAGATATGGCCAACTAATACAAGATAGAAAAAATGAAGTTAAAACATAAAAAAATACGACATTTCATGTAGTTTGTCATGAAAAGCATAGAAATTTTGAAAGATACAATTATATCACGGAAAATCAGAGAATAAAATTTGAATAAACAATATTTGAAGTACAATTTCAATCCTTCATTTTTCTAAAATTTTATCACATTTTCGGCAAAAGATCTTGATAGTTTATACACGATTCATGAAACCACTTTTGGCGCCAGTCACCCTTTTTGGTTGTGGTATTATATTCTTCTGCACAACGAACACAGTGATCCTCGTTCAATTCCAGTCCCTCGGACTCTGCAGAATCTAATAATTTCAAATGCATTTCATCTACTTCGCTGCTGGAAATATCGTGTTTTATTTTTTTTCTCTTTTTCGCGTTTATTTTATAATTTTTCAGCGTTTTAAGATTCTTTATCAACTTTATCTGTTTCTGTAATGAACGTTTCCGAATTCTTTCAATATTTTATGAAACAAAAATACATCGTTAGACTCTATTATATTATTGATATTTATATTAGTTAAAATTTAAATAATTATATCAATTAATATAATTATAAAAATAAATATTATATAATTATAAAAATAAATATTATATAATTATTTTAAGAATAATTATATTTAATTAAAAACCTCACTCTGTATAATTTTTAAATATTGATTATAGGTGGCCATCTCTCCTCGATTCGATGTGGCCATGTATCCAAAAAATTGATGGACAGACTGCTACCCAATTTAAAATGGCCCTCCGCCATTGCACGTCTTTGAAGCAAAGATTGGATTATATACGTGCCTTAAAAGTTCTTATAATAAAAAGAAATGTAATATACGTACTGCAAAACTTTCGTATACCTAACTTAACAAAAATATCCGACTACTAAATTAAATAAACATTAAAATTACACTTTCTTTTTATAATTGAAAAACTCAGTTACACATCGCATTGAATGAACACGGTGAACTATTTCTTATGAACGAAGTTTATGCTGCAATCTATGATATAGTTTTTGAAATATTTAGACTGGCCATCTGTCCTTTATAGCCATTTATCCTAGAATTACCCTACTTATTTTTTTATTAAGGGATCTCTAACCTACAGAAAATGTTCCAAATATGAAAACTTTTAGTATAGACATCTAGCTTTGGGATCATATTTGGATACTTTAGTGAATTGTACGAATGTCAAATGAGAATTTATTCGGCCAAGTAGTTTGGGAGTTATGCAGATTTAAAGATCGCAATTCCTCTCGTTAAGAGGAGGTATGCTATCTTTTCGAATAAAAAAATCAATTTTTCTTTACATTTTTCTACTCTCTATAGTCTGTAGATTATTCTTGCAAAACAATTTGGTCGAATTCGAAGTCTGTTATTCTGTCTTTTAGTGCTTTCGCTCACCGCGTCCGTTGAATTAAACTGTTCAGGTACTGTCCTATAAATGGATTTTACGGGAAATGACTTTTTAAACTAGGCGGAGTAAGAACGGAAAACGTATTAGACAGATCTTGCTAATTTTTCTTTTAAATTATAGGTAATATAATATAGTGGAGCTTGGAAAAGTTTCAGATAATAAAAGAAAGAAAGAAAGAAAGAAAAGAAGCACGCCAAGCTGTGAAAAAGGGGGTCAGAAATGAACTTTTTTTTTTTTTTTCAAATTTAAAATTTTTTTCTCACTGAGTTGATTTTGAACTTTTTTTACCTTAAAGTCTTTGAAGCTCCAGGCAATATTATTTTCTTTCACAATCGTTAAAGAAAATGGATAGGAAAATACTCTGGTGGCTTATCGGATTGTTGGAAGTGCAAGGCGTACATGCTTGGGTGTCCACCCAAAACTCGATCCACATTAACAACTTTTTATTGAGAAAATTTTTAAATTTTCTTGAAATAATAATAAATAATATGCAATAACCTCGGAGATAAAATTTTCATACCTATTGCAGAAAAAATGTAAAAAAAAAACACCTTTTTTTATAACCCTTTTGCTTCTATAGGAAAATCCTTCCTTCAGTTCGTTATAAATCGTTTCAAAGCAGGTTACAATGCGTTCAGTGTTTTAAGAATGACTCAAAAACAACTTTGCGGAATGAGCTGTTATTTTGTATCGGTGCGTTTGAAGTTTCTAGAAATAGATTTATTTTCAAAGCATCATACGTTACCATACATTTTCTTTCAATAATAATTTTCAACTATACGTAGTTTTTAAATAATTTTCAAAAAAAAAAAAAAAAATTGCGAACTGGAATCTGTAATTTTTTAAAAACATAAGTCGATATCTAGAATATTTAAGTATTCTAATCCTTAATTACAACACTTTGTGGAAAGTAGTTTTTGAGATTTCTTAAAAAAAAAAAAAAAAAAAAATCTAAACGCATTATTATCCGCTTTGAACGATTAATAATGTATTTAGCAGAAGGAGCTAAAAACTTTAAAGCTGCATATTCCTAAACTACTTGGCTTAATGACGCTCTGTTCGGTATCCGTGTGCAAAATTTACGGAAAAATTAAAGCATGATGTCAAAATTATGTCTTTGTGTAGAAAGTTTTCAACTACACAAGAACATAATTTTGACATCATTTTTTGTGCATTTTTTATATGGAAACAAACTTTAAGTATAAACAAAATTTAAGTTTAAACAAAATTTAAGTATAGCATTTATTAGTAGTCGTTATTACCTATCGATTACTACCAGTTAAAATTTTATACAGTGATTTTTGTTAGAGTTTACGTTTTTACATAGACTGTACTGTAAATAATTATTTGTATTTTTAAATTATAGCTAAATTTTTCATTATAATTTGCATTATGAGAATGCTTTTTAAACCATAATATAGTTTTAATATTAAATATATAACCTCTACGAATTGTATTTTCCTCCCATTTTTATTGTAATTTGTACAAAATTATTTGAATTTTCAGATGGAACACGTTTAAAGACTATTAATATTTGTTAATATAGATTAATAATATATCAATATATTGCTTTTCCAGCCATTAATTTATAAAAATACGTAGTGTATGTAAGAGTGTAATAAAATATTTTTATGAAATATCTTTTAAAACGTAAAATTATCTTTGAAATAATTTTATGATGGAAATTTAAATATTTAAGGCTATTGTCTAAAGTCGTCTGGTCGTTGTATTATAACCATTTGCCTACTTATGCCAAGTTAGGGGACATAAAATTTTCAAAAATAGGTTTTCCGACTTAAAACATTCTTTGTTTTACCTTTATTCATTTTTTATTATAAAAGATTTATTTATCAATTTTTATTAATTTTAATAAAAAATAAAAATACCGTTAGCTTAGAATTTAATTTTTATTTCTGGACATGTGGGGGAGGTTGCAGTAATTTTAGTCACTTTTTGACAATTTTAAATTTGACAATTCATTGCCAGAGAATGAAGTGGACTACATACTAATGTTATGCATCATTTTACTCAGTAGGTAGTTGTCTCTTGAGATATGTAAAGAATTATTTTCAATGTACCAGGTTACCTGGTATAAGTGTCTTTTTCAAAAAATACCTCTTTGATAATTAGAATCAGTGTTATTTTCTCTCATGCCTTACAAGATACATAGTCATGAGTAAATGGGATTAAAAGATCTCAGTGTAGACTTTATATCAAGATATTTTTAATTTTAAAACTACAACCTATCTCAGAGATACAGATTAAGTACGCTCCAGTATATAAGTACAGCACCTAGAATACCTAGTATGGGAATATGCTATCCAAACATTGCTAAAAATTTGTATCTCTTAAATGTGCGACGATACTGCTAAAATTTCAAGTGTCGATCGCAGCGACATCTGCGGAATTTTCGTATTACTAGTATTACATTGTATAGACTAGCAATTTCTTGCAGTTGTACAAAATATCCTGCAGATGTCGCTGCGATCTGTATATTGCAGCAGTATCATTGCACATTTAAGGGATACAATATTTTAGCGCTTTTTTAAGTATTACAAGGATAGCCGATTTCCACACTATATATTCTAGGCGCTATAATATAAGTACCCTGGAAAAAATGTTTTTTAGGAGAATTTTCATATTCATATATTTTACACTCTGTTTACAAAACAAAATCAAATATAAAATTTTCTATTGGAAATTAATAGCGTTGTTATATTACTAATTAACTACTTTTTAAATTAAAAAAAAATTATTTTTTTGCATACATAGCATGAAATGCAAACAAAAGATCAATCAAAACTCATATGTTTGAAGGAGGAAAATTTAATTTACATTGAAAGTGTTGAGGTCTAATTAGGCTTAAAACATGCAGTCAAGGCTAAAATTTGGAAAAAATGAAAAATAAAATTGTAAAATAAAGGTTTTGATAACACAAAATGTGCAGCAGAATAAACTAAACTAGGGGTATTTCACAGGGTCTGAAAACTGAAAAATTAAATGCATTGTAAACCACAATTTGATTTAAATAGAAAGAAAATTTGCGAGCACAATTTACCCTTAACTCAACAACTCTATGATCCTATTTATTCCGAAATTGCTATTTCTGGGGTAATTAGAATCATGCAGATTATTAATATTATGCTTAGTCTGTTGCAAAACGTAACAATTTCCTCTTATAAACAACCTTTTTCTAAATTTAAATCCATAGCTATATTTCAATATTTCTGCAATTTTTTACATAGGATCTTTTTAACTAAAACATTCTGACTTTGACAACCAATGTATTCATTTGTATTCTGGGAAAACAGTGATTACTTCTACAGGAACATACATTTTCACTCCAAAAAAATTGCACATGTAGACTATTAGTCAGACTTCATAATTAGTATGGTTAATTTTTTTTTTAATATGTTACAGATTGCCCCTGAAATGCCCCTTAAATGCCCTTGATCCCAATTACCCCTGATCCTTATCACCCATAACTCACCTAAATATGATAATGACCTAGAAATCGATAATAATCTCAGTATTAATAGTAAAGAAAACTGTGAATTAGAAATAATTAATTATTTAACTTACAAAAAGAAAATAGTGAAATACAAAAAAATTTCAAAAATATTAGTATAAACGTTTATCTTTGTGTTCTGGGAAAACAGTGATTACTTATACAGGAACGTACATTTTCACTCCAAAAAAATTAACCATGTAGAATATTAGTCAGACTTGTAGAATGTTAGTCAAAGGGTTATTGGGATCAGGGGCAATTCAGGGGCAATCTGTAATAGATAAAAACAATGACCATACTAATATTCTACATGTGCAATTTTTTTTGGAGTGAAAATGTATGTTCCTGTAGAAGTAATCACTGTTTTCCCTGAACACAAAGAAAATGAGTTTATGATTTATTGCGTTAATAAAAAACAGATACTTTTATTCGGGAACATTATTGCAAGTTTGGCATTTTCTTTTATTCAGAAATTCTTAATTTAAACTAAAAATTGTGAAAAGTAATTTTTTCTTTATTTAATGAAAGAGATTTCGTGATTACGTAAAGTAAAAGTTCTTCTTTCGGTATTTCCGGTAACAATTCGAAATTACTAAATAAAAAACATATAGCCAAACAAGCAACTTTGGAAGGGAAATTGCCAAAAAACAAAAAAAGATTATTTAGTATGTTAAAAAACTATTTTTCTCCGCTGTTGAAACACTAATCGTAAGTATATCAAAAGTTCTGATTTATAAGAATTAAATGAATAACCCACCAGAGGCTGCTCTTGTTGGGTCGTCCTCGGATGAAACATGGCAGATAAATTTCCCTGGAGATTTTACTCTGTGATCACAGCAGAGTTGCGGCACTTTTTTCAAGTATTTTTCTAGGAAAGAAGAGAAAAGCTGTGTTTTTCTTTAATTAATGCATCATTCAGAATTCCCATGTTGCATAACCACGCCACCCACAAGTCAGTGATATATATATATATATGTGTGTGTTACTAGGATTATTTACTTCAAATAAAAATCTACAATTTATACTAATAAAAGAAAGTTTCGCTCTGTGTATCTTTGTGTGTGCGATAGCTAGCAAAATCTACGAAACGTAAGTGACTCATATTTTTGTGAAGATAGTCGAAGGCCTCTTCTGGTGCACCTGAGTTTCAGAATTTTAAATTTCTAATAATTAATTGAAAATTAATTAAAAACTCGAAATTAAAAGATTGGAAAAGTATTCATAATTCAACAAAAGCATAGATTTTTATCAAACCGCAGAATATTTCTTCGAAAACTGGAAAAAAGGGTGAGGGGTAATAGAATTACAGCGCTGCCAGGGCGATAAATGTATTGGATTGTTTATAAAGGGCTATATCTTAAACTCTACTGGGCATAAAAAGTCGAAAATTACACACCAGACGTAAATAAAATTCCCCTTTCAGAGGTTCTAAAAATTATTCCTCTACGATTTCATGCTCTGCACAGCACGCCTGCTATACGATGCCATAGGCAAAGGGGACTCGGTTCGAGATTGGGTCTTTTTATGAGATTTTGCAGTACATATTTCAGATTCATTTAAGAATATTATTACGGGTCCGGGCAACGCCGCGCGGCTCAGCTAGTACATTATATGAGTACTTATTTTAAATATACAATTAAAATGTTATACGGTTATTCAATAAAGGATTTCATAATTGAAATCTGCGATTAAAACAATACAAGGACTACTATTGGGAAATTGTGGTGCTCAAAGGAAAACACCTCTACGCACGCAAATTATTTAAAAATATTTAACCCTTTTAGTTGCAAGTAATTGCTTTTCTCTAATGTTGAATTCACACCGGAATTTTCGAAAAAAATTATTTCAAAACACGGAAAAGCAATTTTAAAATGTTTTTCCGTTATATAGGAAAAATTTAATTACAATTTTTGTGTGCAAATCTTGACTAAATTAGGTGAGATACGATATATCCCAGAGAGTTTGTTTTTTTAATTTTTAATGATTTAAAGTTGTTACAAATATTACATAATGCTTTAGTTAACTAAACCTGTTTATTGAAAATAACCTTCTTTGGCGGTATTAATATCATAAATTTCTTGACCATTTTGTCTTCAAATGCAAGGCAATAAAAATTACTGATTTAAATGTTGTGAAAACTGACGGAAGTATTAGTGAAATGTATTATTGGTTCACTATATTTTACATTAAATGTAATTGTGTAATCTACTATTAATTCTTCGTTGCATTTTGCATGATATACACTTTTAAAAAAGAGAAATGTTTTGTAATTTACGAAAATATAATCACAAAAGAAAATGTATTCTGAATTAACATCTGAATGAACAACGGTTGTTGAATTAATTTTCATCTGAATTAACAAGTGTTCTGAAAATCGTTTCGTTATCTAAAATTCTCAGAAACTGTTATAATTTCGCGATTTAAACAAGCATTTATGAAAGAAAAAAATTCTGCGTGAGCCACCGATTTTTGAAAACGTTTCAGGGTAATTTTCCTAGTGCATTAATTATTTTTTGAAAACCGGAATTTTAGCATTCTATCAATTCACAATGAAACATTTTCAGCTGCGTAACCGAATTTATACATGTAAGAGTAACAAAATTAATTTAATTTTAATTTTAATGTTAATTTTCTTAATTTATCATGTTTATCTATAAAAAATATTTGTTGAACTTTAAAATGTTTACTTGAGTATTGATAGTATCCGAAAAATCTATATTCAGTTTTGAAGAAATTGATTAAGTCATCATGAAAACTATTCGGGAACGTTTCCGAAAATCGGTGGCAAGAAATAAAAACTTTTTTATGCTATAAATCTTGAATATATATTGGTTTCTGATATTACTAAAGATAAAAATTGGCTTTTTGGTATCATAGGTAACTTGGAAGAAGTTTTTATATATTTTTTTCGTGGTTATATTATATTTTGCTATACAGGACTGCACAAAAGAATTCAAGTATTTTTCAGTAAATTGGCAGAAATTGCAGAAGGAGAATTTTTAACATATCATGCATTCTCATACTAAACTATGGTTGGCATACCATGTAAAATATATTTAAATCTGCCCATAAAATACAGGGTTGCACAAAAGAATCGGACAACTTTTCGGGCTATGGATGGTAATTTCTTTAATCTGGTTTCAAATGTGATAATTCTTTTAAAAATTGTTTACTTATCTTTTGTCTGTTTACTTAGATTCTGGAAGTGTTGGAAAGTGCGTCGTTAACGGTATCACAATAATGTGTTTAGTAAATGAAAATTTGTCGGGAAAAAAGTGTAAAATAGTAATTTTATTCTTAATTTCTTTTTCAGCTTTTATCAAAAGAAAGGTTTTAATAATTTTTATACATTATATCTTCATTTATTATTTAGCATATCGTCCGGCAGACAGCGTTGAACGTTTTGTAATCTATTTTACCATCGATGATTTCCGTATATATGACAGATAAGATGGTACAGATAGCGAAACTTCCAGTCAGCGGGCGCACCAGCGAAGGGTACGCTGGAGACATCGGGCAAATTCAAATGAAAGGTAACCCGATTACTGGTCACGCCTTCGAGTCCGGGAACATCGGTAATCGGGTTGGCATTCATTTAATACTGCAGTGGAATGTGCGATTTGTTATGGAAACACCCGCACCTCCTACGATGCGACAACTGACTGGCAGTATTGTTATCTACATCACTTAGTCTGTGAAACAAACCCAAATCATTGATTCTAAATTTGATTACAAAAGTGTGACTCTGCCTGCCTTATAAATATCAATATGATGCTGTATTTATTGTCACAAATCAATCACACATACGTTCACAAAAACCAGTGTGTTTTATCTACATAAGCACTGTGGTACTAATGAAATTTATCATATTGAAAGAGAAAATTTCTATATAATATTACTGGCTTGTCTGCCACATCTTTTTTATTCCTAGTTAGTTTTTCACTTGTTCTCATAATAGTAAGATTTGTCTGTGTTAACTGAATCCATAGCATCCCATCACATTGAATTTTCTTCAGTTTTATGACATATTCTATAATAATGTATTCGTTAACTGCTTTTTTCTTGTTACTATTGTTGTTAACTCCTTTCATATCGTTTTAGTAACTTTCATGTTTTGTTTTTATTTTTCAAATTCTGAAAATATTTTAACTGGCTGTTTACATTATCAGAATTTCGTTTCCATTTCTAAACGATTTTATAATAGAATTGTTATTATTTTCAAAATTCAGACAATTCGTTTTATCTAAAACTTCAAACATATTCTAAACATAAGATAAATATAAAATACTGATCGAGTTTTATGCACACACAAATTCCCTGGAAAGGAAACTTAAAAATGTAAAGCTCTACAAAATCCAGTTGACTTTCTTCTGGCAGATTTTCTTAGCAAGCAATAATGTAAGATTTATTAGAAAATAGTCGGAAACTAAGCAGGCTGAATAATAAATAGCATGCGCATCTTAAACAAGTTGTCTGAAATCCCTCTTTCCTTCTGTAAACTTAATTTGAATACTGAATATAAAATGTATATGTTTTACTTAAAATAGAATTCAAAATGTCATCTAAATTATTCTAAAAATACCAATTACTTAAGGTTAAAAAAATAAATTGTTTACGGGTAAAAAAAGTACCTTTGCATTCAATTCAAAATAAGAATGCACATATCGCTCATTCGCTAGAAAAGTGACACAACTCCAAAAAAATTAATTATGCGTATTATTGCAATAATAGGTATAAGATGGATGTATCTTGCTGCAGGAAAAGTTTTATATGTTTAGTTACCTGGAAAACCAATAGATTACACAATATGTACGTTTACCCCCACAGAAGGAAGGGAAATTGCATGTGATTAAAATTTTACTCATCCCACCAAACCACTTTTACGTCTTCCATCTTAAGACTTTTACGCTTTTACAGCTGCATGTAGAACTGTGTGCTATAATATTATGTTGCAGTAAAAAAAAATGCTAATCTCTTTCTGACTCTCTTTGTGAAATATAATATTTTAGAATTGTGTCACTTTTCTTGCGGGTGAACAACATTACGTATCTCGTAAATAAACACAAAACAATATTTTTGTTACAAATTTAATGCTATACATATTTAATGCCAGTGGTATAATGTTATGTTGCAATAAAAACATACGAATCTTCCTATACTTCTAATGTGAAATATAGTATTTTTGAATTGTGTCCTTTTCTTGCGGATGAGTAATATTATCTATTTCGTAAGTAAACACAGAATAATATTTTTGTTACACATCTCATGAATATTATGTTTCATCATAACATTCCAGCAATATTTTTGAACTTAAAAATTTCTGTGACCAGCAACAACGTTTGATTGAAGTACGACATCTGATATTTTGCGAAGTCTCTATAATGCTCAAAGTCTGAAAGTCCGAGATCAGCAGCATCGAATGTTATGTCCATAGCATGCCTACAAAGCCTTCCTGAAATGTTCTTAACGTATTGTCTACGTCCGCATAAGCAATGTATGGTCTCCCGTTCCCAGGTTTTCAGGGAAAGTTAAGACAATTCATATTAAAATACAAAAGGACATTCGTACCGGCCGGTACCCACCTACTTTAAAGCACGTAAGCAATGAATGGACGTCGCCAAGAGTTTAAGGTGTACCGTGATATCCGCGAGATGCGCACGATATGGGTAACGGATTTACAAAAAGGTTGTTGTATTTGTATTTATGTCGGCCAATTATCATCACGTGGGATATAGGCCCTAAGGGGGGGTGCATTCCGTGGAGGTCTTTCTAAGGGAACCTAATCCGTATTAACGCTTGGAGAACCAAGGTTCGAAGAAAACCACGAAAACTCCGAACGATTAGGCCGACGGGCGCGATTGGGATCGAACCCAGCACCTCCCGTCTACCAGCTTCGAGAGCAGAACCTCTCGGCCACTGGTGGGGCTGATTTACAAAAAGGACTTGTATAACATCTAAACAAAATTAAAGAATTTTCATTATACCAGAGGGAGTTCAGAACGAGGGTTAGTACGTACAAGGACAAAATAACTGTGTTATAAAACATAGAGTCGCTAACTATTTATTCACCTAAGAAAGCAGAATGCCTCACTTTTATTCGAACATTCGAACCCAGATGAAGACATTTTCTAAAAATTTACACCAAACTACACCGATCTTATTTTCTGTATGTGAAGTGTGACAATAGCACAAGAAATGCTGAAAATGTTTAACAACTTTACCCAAATTTGACGCTCCAATTTTTGGAATGTTTCTGATAGTACATGTCACAGCCAAAATTATTTTTTAATTTGGGCACCTCTAGGATGCCATTACATTTCGCAGAAAGAAAGAAAGGTAAGTGATTAAAAAATTTGTTTACCATATCTTTTTTTATTATTAAAGTTAGGAACAAAAATGCAGTTTCGGCTTAACATTTTGTTACTCAACAACTCCAATTTCAATATTATTCATTTAGATGTTATTTATTATTAAAGTTAGGAACAAAAATGCGTTTTCGGCTTAACATTTTGTTACTCAACAACTCCAATTTCAATATTATTCATTTAGATGTTATTTATTATTAAAGTTAGGAACAAAAATGCGTTTTCGGCTTAACATTTTGTTACTCAACAACTCCAATTTCAATATTATTCATTTAGATGTTATTTATTATTAAAGTTAGGAACAAAAATGCGTTTTCGGCTTAACATTTTGTTACTCAACAACTCCAATTTCAATATTATTCATTTAGATGTTATTTATTATTAAAGTTAGGAACAAAAATGCGTTTTCGGCTTAACGTTTTGTTACTCAACAACTCCAATTTCAATATTATTCATTTAGATGTTATTTATTATTAAAGTTAGAAACAAAAATGCGTTTTCGGCTTAACATTTTGTTACTCAACAACTCCAATTTCAATATTATTCATTTAGATGTTATTTATTATTAAAGTTAGGAGCAAAATTGCGTTTTCGGCTTAACATTTTGTTACTCAACAACTCCAATTTCAGTATTATTCATTTAGATGTTAGAATACAGATAAACGTCGTCAGATGAACGAAGCCCTAAAATAGAACGCAATCTGAAAATAAGGTATTAGTAGGGAACCTTCTTCCTCACAATTGAGCGACGCGGCGTTTTTCTACAGTGACACCGCATAGGAAAACCACGCGACATGGCATATTGTCCAACACGGTACCTCACCCCCACCCCCACCCCGTTCCCCTATCTTTAATATAAAAGGTCAAATTCGTTTATATATTTCTTTTGGATGAGCCAGCAATTATAGGAGGCGAAGTCTGCTAGTAAAGTAAAAAAGTGTACCAAATATCACGTTTAAATTATGTCGTAATTTTTTTGACGGCGTTCTCGGTGAAATGGTAAAGTATCTTTTAACCATTGTTTACAGAGAAAAACTTTTACATTTTCAGCTATAACTACGAATTTTTAAGTGCAGTTTTATAAATTATTAGAAAATATTGCTCATATACATTTTTTTTCTTCAAAAAGACGCCTTGTTCAGCGATTTAAGAGTTATTGGTCTTTTTAAATCAAGTATTTTTTTTTTAAACATTTGAAGAATATTTTATCGAGGTATCCATAAAATGAGGAAAACTTAGTTTAAATAATATATTCATCCGAGTTCACTTTTAAACTTAAGTAAATATTTCCTTCTTTAACGTCACTCGAATATTGAATGTCCCCATGTGAATACTAATGTGCTTGAACCTCTTGTCACGGAAAGGAAAATGACATCAGATTAAATCTCCAAAAACATGTTTTATGCATGCTCGGAACTCCAATAAACGGAAGAATTTTACTTACGATAATGTAAGTAATATCTAATTACTACACTAAGAATGAGAATTTTAATAGGATATATTTACATCATGAAACAATTTTATTGTATAGTAGTTGTAACTACCTTCAATTATGAAGTGCGAAATAATTTATTCTTAAGTAATAATAATATTAATAGTAATAAGAATATACGAAGTAGAACCCGTCGAATTTCGACGAAAGAAAATGTTTAAAGAAGAACGGTTAGCATTGAATAATGATAAACCTTCAAAATTAATTGCCACACAAAATCAATTGAACATTGGTTAGTCCGACTCTTAAAACAGATATTACTTTAATCCAAAGTTAACAAAATGCTAGTTTCTTAAACTACTCCAAGTTATTAAAGAATTCAAATTTATTCGTATACGTAATTACTAAAATATAATCAACATAAGTAAATACGATGAAATTATCAATTAAGGCTCATATGCACCGTATTATGGAATGAAAAATCTGCGAAAATTTTTTTACACTTATACAATCATGGAATTTTTTCTGCTCTAAATATTACGTCATTTTTATCAACTAAAATTTTACATACGCACCTTTCATACCCGTATTCACAATTTTAATAATATTTTGACGAGCAATAGTTTATTACTAAATAGTTTCCCAAACTTCAAGTCTCGTTTGCCAGCTACAACTTTGCAAGAACATTCGCACTCTTGACTTGAGGTTCTAATCTCAGTACCGGCGAGTAAAAATTTCAAAAATGTATGGCATTTTTGACTCATTTGTCGTAAAATATTTAATTTTATCAAAGAAAATGTTACTTTTCTTTTATATATGACGACATTTTCTCTCATATTTCTTTCATCAGTGGTGGAAAATTGGCGCAGAGGAGGAGCCTATTGACACCACTAAATTTTAGTAGAATTTTTCGTCTTATCTAATGACAGTTTTTATTAAGATGAAGAATACCATAAAATATTAGTGGTGTCAATAGGCTCCTCCTCTGCGCCAATTTTCCACCACTGCTTTCATTTCAATAAAGCATTTCGCTTAGCGTATCATCAGTATCAACGGAACGAAAAAATACTGAAATTTAACATTTTTATGAGGTAAATGCGGATTTTTTAAAGCATGATACTTTTTTCTGTTCAATTTTTTAAAGTTATTTTTACTTATAATGAGAAAATGGAATTAATAAAGATATATTCAATAAAAGTAAATAAAATCCACTTTTCCTTATTTCTACTACAATGGAAGTAATCCGGTTGCCACCATTTTAAAGAAATTTCAGAAAAAAATTTTAAAGTTAAAAATAAAATATAAAAATGGAAATAAATTAAAAAATAGCTAGTACGGGCAAATCTACAAATTAACAGCTTACATTAAAAAAATATATATATACCAAAATTGGTTTAGTAGAAAGCTCCGGGTTGATGACTAAAAAATCATCCTGGTCTTTTAAATATATAGATTAATAATAATAATAACAATAATAATTCCAATTGTTTGTTGAAATGTTTGAAGTAACAATTTATCCAGTGACGGTTCATAAATTTTCTGTAAGAGGAGCTCATAAATTTTCATTTTGTGATCTTGATTGGTTACAAAGAAAGGGATATCATCCTCGGACCTTTTGCATTGTATTTATTGACACTTCACTTTTTTATTTAAATATTTTTGTGGTTAAAAAAATTAATAATATATCTTGCATGACTCAGATGCGTGCAATAGACTTCCAATTGGAGGACCATGTTTCTCCGGTCATAAGAATCTCAAACATATTTTGTCGCTTTATTATCAATGATAATTAAATTCTCTGGAGCTGACACCAACATTTCATTAAGCAAGTCGGAAATTGTTCGTAAAACGTGGCAAATGATGTGCGTTCGTACTATAACTAGTTTTATAAATATCCAGATCTTGGTGCAATACATGTTGCACTGTTATGCAAAAATATATGAATATAAAATTTATTACGATTATACATATTAAAACTCCGTAATACGTTAATAATATACTCCATCATAAAAAGGTCATATTCACCATGGCAACCTAGAATCCATACCTATCAAGGCATATCATTGAATTACGTACGCATGATAGGATTTGTTAGAATAAAGAAAACTTTTATTAATGTCTTTTTAAGTTTTGATTCCATTTTCATAAAACTTGAAATGACTCGACTAACTTCTGAAACGGTATTATAACGGTATTATATATGAGGACATCAAAAGCCAAGGGGTACAAGTGACAAAATTTCGATTTCGAGTAAATTGAGTTCAAAGATAATTGACGTTAAAGTTGGACATCAATAATAATTGACTGAATTGAAATGCGAAACGGCTCCTTGTTTCACAGTGGTCTTTGAACTCTTATTTCAATAAATGTGAAAAAAGTAGATTACAATTTTCTTTAACGGCAAAAGTGGTTGATCTCTATAACGAAACACATAATTAGAAAACCACTTATATTTCTTTACGGGAAAAGAAAAAAGCATATTTCTAGGTCGTCTGTGCATTTAGTTCAATTTTTTTCAATTTTGTCACTTATACCTCTTAGTTTCTGGGGTCTTCATATATTAAATTTCAAACCATTCGGTTGGTTAGTTTTTGTGCTGTTATATGTGGACAGACGGACAGACAGACGAACGGATCAGATAATTACTATAGGTGCAACGTACTTATATAATTACAAACTCACCTAAAAAGTTAATTTTTGACATAATGGTGGTCTTTTAAAGAAAACAGTTCGCCATTCCACCATTTTGTAACCATTTGTGTTCTCTAAAATAATATTTATTCAATGAAAATTACATTTTTAGTAGTATAAGCTCTAGAAAAAAATATTAGCTTTCTTTTATCTGTAAAATAAAGAAAATCAGTCCAATAGTTCTCGAGAAAAATGGTCTCCCAGTTTGTAAAACAGGGTTTAAAAAAAATTACTATAACGTTATATTGAATGAGTGCAAAAATTCTACCTGTTTTGAGTATTTGGTAATGTCAAGTGGAGTACGAACGTCATAGCTCATGTTTGGAGGACGGAAAGCGGCCAGTAGCGTATACAGCAGTAGATTTTATATGGGCATAACGTTTGTCAGATTGGAAGAAATTATGTTTAACGGGAAACAACATCCCAAGCGAGAAAGTTTATCAGACATTGTTTTACTATACGAGTATGATAAAGGCGCTGCAGCAGCCGCATCTTGCATAGCATTTATCAAGTGTATGGGGAGGATACCATGGACGATAGCGCCTGCCGCCGCACAGTGTAAGATTTTGCGAATCTAGCAGGTCAAAATTCAATTTGTGAAAATTATTGATATTAAAGTAATAAAATTGATCTTACTAGAGACAAAATGATTATGTGTTATGAAAAAATACATTGAAATCTCCCTGTGCGACCACCTCCCTGAACGACCATTTTTTCATGGTACGAAATTTATTCCCATATGCTTAGTACTAATTTTACCTCCATTCAGAGACCATACTAGTTGGACTCACTCTATGAGCGACCGATTTCTTTGAAGAAAATGAAACAAATTCCGCTTTTTCCTGGTCGCTTGAAGAAGGTTTTATTACCAAAGTAGTTCCACAAACCGCATTATTCATCAATCTTCTAAATTAAGTTTAATTTTTTTTCCTTCCGGTAACTTTTATGTGCTTAAAACCTTTTGCCCCTTTTTAGCCAATGAATTTAACTCTGCACTGTTAAAAATTTGCAACATTCTGTCCAGTCATTCGACCGTTTTTTGAAAAATATGTTTCATAACCGTAATTTAACGATGCTATGACCATAAAATTGTCAATAATATGGTCAGAATAGTGTTAAATTACGGTTGTGTAACCGCTTTTGATAGAAATGGTCAAATGACTGGACAGAAAGCTGCAAATTTTTAACAGTGTGATGACAAATTAATAATGACGGTGAATGAACTCCTCTTTCCTATTCTGTCAGGACACACTCAAAGAAATAGATAAATTAATGAATTCGTCATTATTTGTTCCCGTCCAAAAAAAAATTGCTTTTATTTACTGAACTTTGAAAGGACTTGGAAATAAAAGTTATAAAAGATAAAACCGTAAAAATCAAAGAAAACGTCAATGTATTCATTTTTTTAAATCTGCAGTGATTAACTTATGTAATTAACTTTTGTTTTGATGCTTAAATTTTCATATTTTTTCTTAATGTGAAAAATAAATTTTAGTAACATTAATTGTCGTGATTTGTAATGCTTAAAGGCAGATATATTTATCTTGTATCCACATGTCATGTAAAATTATTCAAATCACTCAAGAAGAGCTTATCAACATCTGTTATGCTAGCGGCCACTGCAGCATCCTTAAAAAATCTTCCTTTTTCTATTTCCTACATTAATATTATATTGCCCTTGTTTTGAAGTTTTTAATAATAATTCTCTTTTAAGTCTAAATACTTCAATTATATTTTTTTTCTTTCGGCGATACTTCATTTTTCTTCAGGTTTTCGGAACTGCTATTTCTTTACATCAAATCTATAACCAATATGTAAGAGGCATTCCATAAATCTTAATTGTGCATGCTGTGCCGATAAGCCCCAAGAAAAGTTGTGAGTATTATTCGTATATTAACGAATCATTTTTAAGTTATTCACCACCTTGAATTTTCCGTTACAGACATTACATTTTTAAGTTGCTTTATTTGAAGATAGAATGCTGCACACTGTGCTGTCTAACCACTGTGTCTTCAAATTTGTGCTCTCTATCATACGTCTGAACATTGAATCTACTACAGTTAGTGCAACAGCTGTTAAAGATTTAATTTCTGACAATTTGAAATTCCTCTGTTATTGACTGATCAGTTTTCATGATGAACTTAAACTTTATGAATCTAGAGTAAGAAGTAGGTGACGGCTGTGGATATGCCAGTTATAAAATTTTGATTTTCTTCATTACAGCCCTTTTTTATATGACGGGTATCCGGCTTTTTGAACGATTTTTTAAAATGTCGTTGCTCTTTAAGGGCTTTCGAATATATTGTTTAACGCATCCATAGCATCCTTTTTTTCCAGATTGTCTTAGTTTTAAATACTTGGCGCGTGGTTATTCATTTGTATTCCGGAAATAACGCATCACCTTTTGTCTTTTGATTTCGGTCCACTTAAATAAAAAATTTTTTTGGTTGTCCAACCTTTTTCTGGTAGTAATTATTACTTCTGCACTGTAAATGTATTTATTGTTAATATTCGAATCTGACCTTCTCTTACTTTACTTCAAAAAACGTTCTTTAAGCGATGTCAGTTTCTCCATCTTTGATTACTGCCAATTACAAATGAATGGATCAGTCGCTTAATCTGGTCTAACATAACAGATGAGCAATGTTGAAGATTATATTTGTGTAATAAATAGTCTATCAGGATATTTTTAGAATTAACAGGGAATGATTCATGTCTAGTAACATAATTTTTTAAAATCTCATATAATTCTCTTTTCGAAATTTACATTTCCGTACCAGATAAAAAATTACTTATATTCAAGAATTGCAAATAGTGGCAGCTGAAATTGATTTATTCTATATCTATATGCATACATAATTACAAAAAAAAAAAACTACATTGTACTGGCGTGTACAAAATGTTTAGCAGCTTTTTAAAATTTATCATATGCTATTAAATTTTCAAATAATTTTTATATTGACTTAAAAAATTATTTTTTAAATATAACATTTCTAAATAACTATTATAAAATACAAAGTATCTACATTGTTGTAAAGATTCCATACTATCATTAAAAATATTTGCAAATTAAGTATGTTTTTAGCCAAATGATAACAATGGCAATTGCAACTAAAGAATCGCCATTCTAAAAAGGTTAAAAGAAAATTTGGGTTTTTGTACCGATTTTTGATGGTGTTGTTGTGAAGTTAGGCTGCTATCACTTTACATTTTTTTTCTCCAATGTTATAGATGTTATTTGAAATATCAAAAAGTGAAATTACTGCAAGTAGATTTTTGGACTTTTTTCCCGCTAGATTTGCAAAATCTTACACTCTGCGTCGTTGGTTTAGGAAATTCCAATACGGTAACAGGCTCTTTAAAGATAATGCTCATTCTGCACGCCTATCAGCGGTTTCTGACGAGTAACTGGACACAGCCATAACAAATTCCCCACATTCAACCGTTGGAGAGTTAACGGAAACGTTCTCGGTACACAGAACAACAGTCGAGAGACGGATGCATGAGCTTGTCTTCTTCACCAAGATCGATCAGTGGGTACCATTCAAGTTTACAGCGATAAGAAGATTAGGACCTGTGATTCTTTGCTTTCCCGTAAAACTAGGGAGCCCTATTTTAACCGAATTGTAACGGGTGATGAGAAGTGGGTACCGCCCCGTAATGTCAAGCGTGGACAGTGGGCCAAATTGCAGTGGATACTCCATCGACTTGATAAGGAGGACTTTACCCCGAAAAGAGTTTGCTGAGTGTATGGTGGAATGCCAAGGGAATTATCCACTGAGAGGTCCTCTCACCTAGCTAAACGAACAAAGTAGACCTATACTGCCAACAATTGGAAGGACTGCGAACAAAACTCACGTCTAAGCGTCCAGCATCCATCAATCGCTGAAGGGTTATCTTTCATCACGATAATGTCATGTCTTATGTTGATTTAAGGACTCGGCAAAAATACTGGATCCTGATTGGGAAGTTTTATATCACCCGGCATATAGCTTTGACCAAGCACTGCAGAATATCATCTTTTACGATCGTTACGTAACACCTTCGCTCAACAAACCCTCAAGGATGTGGATGGAGGCTGTAAAAACGGCGTTTCAATAGTTTTTTCATTTAAAACAGAGGAGTTTTACGGGGTGGGATTCACTTACTGCCAGATATATTGCAAGAGAATATAACGATATACACACACATATATATATATATAGATACATAATGATGGTACTTACCTGAATTCATAGATGCTTAACTTTTGGTGTTCTCCGGTTACCTTTTGCACTCATCCAATACCTTCAATGAGTGGCGTTATATTCAATAAGAAAAAAAAAACTGTAAGGAATTGAAATATCACTAAACAGGTTTAAGGGACAATTCATACATTTCTTGTTTTAAAAATACAAAATAAAAATAGGCGAAAATTGTGACCCAAAGATGTAGAACCTCCTCTAAAGGCATAAAAAAATGACACTTAACCCTTTCGCTGCGCAACCAGAGAGTTTCTCGGGCAACGTAAAAGTAGCAAAATTTGCGCAACCCGAGATTTCATCGGGGATGCAATTTCCCCGTCTAATTAACTCGCTTTGATCATTCCCACCAGTTACTTTTTATCGTAAAATTTGCTTAATCTAATCGAAGCATTTTTTCCCGATTAAATCAGACGAAAAATTTTGTTTTAAAAAACCGATGGCAAAAGAATAAAAATTCTTAAAAGACGGTCATCGCGAAGGAATAAAGTACGCAATTTTTGTAGCTATTTTGATAAAACAATTACGCAGCGAGAGGGTTAAACTGAATTCGTTAAGAAATTAAGTTACACACTAAGGCAAGGAGTTATTATAGAAAAAAAGTTCAAGTTCCCACTATCGTATTTCAAAGATGCACATGCATGGGTGAAAACGTACTTCTTATCATTTATTGAAGAAATTCAAAGATTTCTCAACAGTAGAGTGATTTAATAGAGCAAAAACAAAGATCACACAAAGATAAGAGAAACGCAAGCTTATAAATTTAATATAGCAGCACTATTGTTAAACAATACTTTTTTTTAAATTATGTAATTTTATAATTGCGGGAATGAGTGTACTGCACATTTTATTACCGTAGTAAGTGGTATAAAACGGCCAAAAATGCAAAATCTGAAATATTATTATCTATTTACCTAGATGCGAAAACATTAGTGTACTATTGCTTACAAAAAAGCAACTAATGTAAAATTTGTGTAATATTAGTGAGATTTTAAAAAGAAATGTTAATGGATATCCATAACAGACCATCTGTACACACTACAATAATTTTATTTGGAAAAACAAAGACTAAAACGTATACCAATTTATAAAACTTATCATAAATAACTCGCTAATTTATTGAAAATACAATCAATACATTACAAAGATCATTCAAAAGAAAAAAAAAAAAAAAAAAAAAAAAAGCCAATACACGGGGATAAAGCCAATAATAATAAAAGCCAATAGTCGGGACAACTTTTTCTCTGAACATGTTTTCTATTACAAAAGTTCGTTCTATCCAAAATGATTGGCCAGTCTCATTGAATGAGTTTTTTTCTAGCAATTTTATGACATGAAAAGCCACTGTTAAAAGAAAAAAAAATGTGTTTTACAACTTTATGATGGCAATATACACATAATTGGTAAAAATGATCCTTGTATCTTGCCCATATTAGTTTTGCATTGAAATAATTGTAATTGTGATAATGTGTGCTAATTGCGCCGGTATATTAAATCCTGTGCTATCTTAATTGAGTAGCACTTAACACCTGTATGCGCAAAAGAAATTAATTACTCCTCTGAAAAAAAGATAGAAAATAGACATTTTGAGATTTTGAAATTATTCGGGAATGCAAATCTACCAAAGATCTTGATACTAATATAATTGGATAAATTTTCAATGAAATTTCTTCACATGTTAAAACATCATTCAAGAAATAGAAAAGTATATATTCTACTACTTGCAAACAACAAAAATATAATAAGATGCTGACAGATCAATAATTTTTTTAATGTAATTTGAAAATGCAAAAAGTAAATCTGTTAATTTATCAGCTAAGTAAAATAAAATTTCAAAATAGCATCCTAAAATGTCCAATACTCTCATTTGTTGTATTATTTTAAAATGTTATATTAAAATCGTTTATGCAAGAATGTAACTTGAAATCTTTTCTAACGGTCATTCGAAGATTATTTACATTTTTCATTCTCTTGTGTATGTTGTTACTGTAATGTTTATCGAAATTAGAAAATGTAATTTTCTTTGCTACATAAATTATGATAAATATAGTCTTAATTACACGTAAATATAGTAATCCCGCCTAAGGATAAAGGTTATTGAAGCTCTGTTTTCTCCCACTTTATTCTGTATCGTTAAATTTCTTTATTTCAACTCACATTGTCGAAACTCGTTATCAGAGAGAGGGCCACTGGGTGAAATTTTGTCCTGTCTGTACTATGAGTAATACAAATGCAAAAATATTGGTCTCACAATTAGATCTCATTCGGATATTTATGAAATGTTAAAGATAAAATTTAATTCATATATACAGTTATCTCATATGTGTTCGCCCATTGACCCATATTAAAGGTGATTTGCCAATATATTTCCAATAAAAGATTCAAATAAATAAAAAATAAAAAAAATAAAATAAGAAAAACTTAAGAAAAATACATAAATTATTTCATAAAAATGTGACATTTAAAATTCTAAGCAGTTACATTTTATAACTTTTCTTAAATGTAATAAATCAAAATTATAAATAAATTTCAAGCGTGGTAAAAGCAGTAATCGAACAATGGATTTTGTGTTGTCTTTTTTAAAACGAATTTGTCAGCGAGAGCATAGATCATATTTAACTCATTATTTTATCTAAAAACTGATCTTGTACTTCCAATACCTCAAAACTAAATACCGTTAGAAGAAATTCCTATTTTCCTTATTTATTTATTCATTTCTCAGCCAAGGATTACGAAAGTCGTACTCGTACAGGTGTTACTATTTACAAATAGGCAAAATATGTTAAATTTCTGACAGCACTGTATACGATTCAAAATTATTTTTTAATTTGTAAGCTAGATTTATTAGTTTTTCTTATACATAAGAAATAAAAGTTTAAATTTCCATCTGAAATATATTAATAATGTCATTTGTTATATTACCTTTGAAGGTCGTATTGGAGACTCTTCTATGAGAATTTCTATCCGCTCATGCAAAATAAAGAAATTTTTCTTTATATTTTTATATTATTAAAACAAGGCTTATTAAAAATAGAAACCGAACTTCTGTTTGTTATTTAAATATGATAAGGATACTCGCCATTACATGTAAATATAATAATTTCACCTGCACCTATGGTTATTGATACGAAATCTTTTATTTTCAATATCATAGAATTTGCTTATTGGAACTACCATCATCAAATCTCGCGGACAGAGAAAGTGCCAAAATAGAAAATTTATCCTGTCTATTGTATACGTGAATATAAAAAAAAACTATATACGAAAAATACATAAGTTACATCATACAAAACGTGATATTTTAAAATTCTAAGCAATTGCATTTCATGTTTGTGCTTAAGGGGACGGCGGACGCTTAAAAAAAATTCTTCTAATTTCCATAATAGAGATTTGAAATTTTGTGCAAATATACATTTCACCACAAGTATATAGAACACCTTAAAATAAATTTTCAATCTTATTACAATTTTGAGATATTTTTAAAAAATTTTAATTTTAAAACAAAATTTTCAAATTCTCCTTGCGTCTTAATTTTTTAGATATTTCCTCGTTTTAGGATTTTATTCACGGAAAACGCTATTACAAACAAATCTGTGTATCGATTTTTTAACCCCTTAAATAGTTAATTTTTTACAGATATTTCTCTGAATTCCATATTTTTATAACGCCGATCTCTTATTATAAACTAATTACTCTTAACTAAGGAAGAAAGCATAACTATAATATTACTTATAGTTTATTATATACATTATTTACAGCAGCTGCTAAGCGCAGCTCTCAGAACAAAACACATCTTATAACTGCGCAGAAATATTCTCGGCTACGTGCAAAGCCTTACAATTCCAGATTGTGTCGTGCTGCCATCTATTAACATAGATCGCTACTATTTCGGATTCTTGGTTAAGGATATAACACCCCTCCCCTCATAGTTCAAACGAACTACAGGCAATCTTGTTCTATGACTTCTTCGAACTGGAGCACTTTTCTTACAGTCCTCGTCATTGTTTTTAGTCAAATTGTCTTTTACAGTTTTATCTGTCGTAACATCATTTTTATTATTCACAACTGTACCTGCCACAATATCATGCGAAGGCTGAGATTGGCTTGGTTCTATCGTATTATCATTATTAAGCTGTTCTTTTATTTTCCCATTAATACCCGAAAAACGGTTTTGGTTAACCCTTTCATACCTATCATAATTACTGTAATTTTTACCACTATGTCCCATATTTTCAACTTTGTCTGACATTAGTTTATCATTTCAATTTATCTCTGTAACTCTCTCTGGTATTTCATCACTTATCTCTTTATTACGTCTCAACTGATCAACGTGACGTTTACACGTTATTCCATCACATCTCTTTACTAAAATTCATCTACTCCCCAATAATTTCATAATTTTTCCTTTTACCCATTTCTCCCCTTTTCCAAAATTTTTAACAAAAACTAAATCATGAAGCTTATATTTGTGAAGGGGTTGCTGTATTTTAGGTTTTGATGGTAATACCAAGTGAAGGGCTGTTCGAACTGGCCTTCCAAACATTAATTCAGCAGGAGTTTTACCAGTCACCGAATGAGGAGTGGAATAATTTTCTAACAAAAATCGTGAAATTGACAATGTTATGTCACTTTTATCTAGCTTTTTAAGGCAATTTTTCACAGTTTGCACATATCTTTCCGCTTGTCCGTTCGAAGACGGATGATAAGGTGGAACAGGTGTATGCTTAATTCCATTATTTTTAAGAAATTCCTCAAATTCATCACTTATGAACGGGGGACCATTATCACTGACCAATTCAACAGGTAATCCAAATGTGGCAAAAATTCTTCTTAATACCTTAATTGTAGTTTTACTATCAGACCTGGGTACTACTTCTACCTCCAACCATTTAGTATAAGAATCGACTACTATTAAAAACATTTTACCTTCAAAAGGACCGGCATGATCTATATGGATCCTTTCCCAGGGCAGTTCAGTTTTCCATTTCAAGGGTTCCTTTTTGGGACAATCCCTCGCAAACATCTGACATCTATTACAAGAATTTACCATTTGTTCAATTTCTTTATCCATATTTGGCCACCAAACTACCCCCCTAGCTTTCGCTTTCATGCTCGATATACCCTGATGAACGGAATGTAGTAATTTTAATATATATACAGTATACACGGCCTTCCTCTCGTACGATCACTCTATGTCCCCACAATAGACAATTTTCTAGACAGGAAATTTCCTCCCTTCTACGAAAATATGATTGATATTCTTCTGGTTTAAGCTTTTTCGGCCACCCATGTAATACCCACTCTAAAATTTGTTTAGTTACAGAATTTTCAGTTGTCCACTTTGCAATAGTTTTAGAAGTAATAGGCCAATTATCATTATTTGAAACGAACATTATTTCCGCAGGATTACTCACTATATTTACAGTTTCTGGAAGAGGTAATCTACTTAATGCGTCAGTATTTTAGGTAGCTTTCTTTACAAAAAAGCTACCTATTGCAGCCGTTCGGAGGAAAGCGATTTCAAAAAATTTTGGTATATTTTCATCGATCATGACCCCCAGACCCCGAAACCACCCTCCGTTCAAAATTGATATATATATATATATATATATATATATATCTATATATATATATATCTGACCTATGTCACACTGTAACTCCCGTAATTATGAACCGATTTCGATGTAATTCGGTGTGTACATAGTACATACCAATGTCTCGACCGAGTTCGTTGGCCAGCTTCATCCGCCATTTTGTTTCAAAATGGCGGCCATTTAAAATTTTTAAAAAAATTTAAAACTTGAAATGTGGTACCAAAAAATTAAAAATGGAAAAATATTTTTTTCTTATGTATTTGACCTTTATACAAAGATTCCGGAGCAGTTTTTGTTTCGTCTATATCTTAAAAAATGGCTGAGTTATAGCATTTTGAATTTCTAGCGTGGCTGACATTTTGAAACGTCCTGAATTTTGTCACGCGATAAAAGGCGTATTTATGAACCGATTTGGATGTGATTCGGTGTGTACATAGTACATACCAATCTCTCGACCGAGTTCGTTGGCCAGCTTCATCCGCCATTTCGTTTCAAAATGGCGGCCACTTAAACTTTTTTAAAAAATTTAAAATTTGAAATGTGGTACCAAAAAATTGAAAGTTGAAAAATATTTTTTTCTTATGTATTTGACCTTTATACAAAGATTTCGAAGCAGTTTTTGTTTCGTCTATATCTTAAAAAATGGCTGAGTTATAGCATTTTGAATTTCTAGCGTGGCTGACATTTTGAAACGTGCTGAATTTTGTCACGCGATAAAAGACGTATTTATGAACCGATTTGGATGTAACTTCGTTTATACATAGTACATACCAATGTCTCGACCGGGTTCGTTGGCCAGCTTCACCCGCCATCTTGTTTAAAAATGGCGGCCATTTAAATTTTTAAGAAAAATTTAAATTTGAAATGTGGTACCAAAAATTGAAAATTGAAAAAATATTTTCTTCTTATGTGTTTGACCTTGATAAAAAGATTCGGGAGCAGTTTTTGTTTCGTCTATATCTTAAGAAATGGCTGAGTTATAGCATTTTGAATTTCTAGTGTGGCTGACATTTTGAAACGTCCTGATTTTTCTCACGTAATAACAGGCGTATTTATGAACCGACTTGGATGTACCTTGGTGTGTACATAGTACATACAAATATCTCGACCGAGTTCGTTGGCCAGCTTCATCCGCCATCTTGTTTCAAAATGGCGACGATTTAAAAAAATTAAAAAATAAAAAAATTTAAATGAGATACCAAAAAATTGGAAAATGAAAAAGATTTTTTTTGTATGTGTTTGACCTTAATACAAAGATTCCGGAACAGTTTTTCTTTCGTCTATATCTAAAAAAAAATGGCTGAGTAATAGCATTTTGAATTTCTCTTGTGGCTGACATTTTAAAACGACCTGATTTTCATCACGCGATAACAGGCGTATTTATGAACCTATTTGGATGTAACTTGGTCTGTACATAGTACATACCAATGTCTCGACCGAGTTCGTAGGCCAGCTTCATTCGCCATCTTGTTTCAAAAGGGTTGCCATTAAAAAAAAATTAAATTTAAAATTCAAAATGAGGTATTAAAAAATTGGAAAATGAAAAAGATTTTTTTTATGTGTTTGGCCTTGATACAAAGATTCCGGAGCAGTTTTTGTTTCTGAAAATTTGTTCTTTTGTTGATATCTTAAAAAATGGTTGATTTATAGCACTTTGAATTTCTAGCATGGCTAACATTTTGAAACGATCTTGTATTTGTCACGCGATAACACACGTATTCGCCTATTTCGATGTAAGAAGGCATGTGGATAGTATACATCAACACCTCGACCAAGTTCGCTGGCCAGATTCATCTGCCATCTTGTTTCAAAATGGCGGCCATTAAATTAAAAAATATATATATATTTAAAGTGAGGTGCAAAAAAATTAGAAATTGAAAAAGGTTTCTTTCTTAAGTATTTGATCTTGATATAAGGATTCAGGAGCATTTTTTGTTTGTCTTTACCTTAAAAAATGGCTCAGATATAGCAGTTTCAATTTCTATTGTGGGTGACATTTTGAAAAATCTGATTTTTTGCATGCGACAGCACTCCTATATATTAACCGATTCCGATGTGAGTGAGCATGTGCACAGCAATTACTAAGGTCTCGACCAAGTTCACTGCTTAGCCTCATCCACCATGTTGTCTTAAAATGACAGGCACTTTAAGAAATTGCCGAATTTGGCAGCCAAATATAAGTTACTTTAAAGAAAAGCAGCTTGTATAAAGCTGACTAATTTCGCGAAATTCTCATTCATTATATTGATAAAAATTAGTATTGAATCTCCTATATTCGGTTTCCACTAAATTCAGCTTCGTGTGTTTGCATGATATAAGTTGGCTTTTTTTAAATAAGGATTATGAAAGCTACCTGTTCCTCCCGGCACTGGCCGGAAGGACTTTTTATTATTTTTACCCTCGCGATACTCAATTGTATAATCATACCCAGCTAACATTAATGACCATCTCAGCATTCTAGGTGATAATGTATCAGGTACCTTTTTAACAGGATCAAATAATCTAATTAAAGGTTTATGATCTGTTATAATTTAAAAATTTTTTCCAGCTAAATATTCGTGAAATTTAGTGACACCAAACATTACAGATAAAGCTTCTTTATCAATCATGGCATAATTTCTTTCAGTTTTATTTAAAGTTCTCGAAGCATAAGCAATAGGTTTCTCTTTACCCTCAACAATGTGGCTTAAAAATGACCCTATACCATATTCAGAAGCATCACAGTTTAAAACTATATCTTTGTTTCCATCATATAATTCTAAAACAGGAGATGTAGTTAATAATTGTTTCACTTTTTGAAACGCTTTTTCATGCTTTTCTGACCATGTCCACTTTACATTATTATCTAATAATCTATGTAAAGGTTCCAAAACATCTGAAATATTAGGCAGGAAGTTTCTATAATAAGAAATTAAGCCTAAAAATGAACGCAATTGTGACACATTATTTGGAATAGGGGCACTCAAAATAGCATTAACTTTTTCTGGAATGGGTCTAATTCCTTCCTGAGATATTTTATGACCTAAATAAGAAACTTCTGAAACATAAATTTTAATTTTTCCTTATTTAATCTTATACCATGCTCAGAAATCATTTCAGAACATTTTCAACTCTTTCAGAATGTTCTGATTCATTACTAGCACTAATGATAACATCATCTAAAAATACACCAACATATTCAAACTTTTTTAAAATATGTTCAATTTTTCTTTGGAACATACCAGGAGCACATTTTACTCCAAATGCTAATCGTAATACATTAAACAAACCTTTATGAGTATTTATAGTCAAAATCTTACTACTTTCATTATCTACAGGTTGTTGTAAATATGCATCTTTTAAATCAAAAACAGTAAAAAATTTACCACCTGATAATTTAGAAAATAATTCTTCCATTCTAGGAAGAGGATAATTGTCATTTTCAGTAATTGAATTTACTGTTGCTCTATAATCACCACATATTCTAACAGAACCATTAGGCTTAGGAACAATTACTATAGAACTAGCCCATTCTGAATTATCAACATGTTTTAAAATACCCTCATTAGTTAATCGTTCCAATTCAACATCAGTAGCTTTTCTTAAAGCAAAAGGAACAGGTCGAGACTTAAGAAAAACTGGTTTTGCATCTTTTTTCAATTTTATTGACGCGGGAGGACCCTTGATTGTTCCGATCCCGTCAGCAAACACATTAGGAAAATTTCTAATTAAATCATCTTTCGAAATGCTTTTAATCATATTTAAATTAGGCCAAAATAATTTTGATGCTTTCAACCAAGTTTTTTCCGATTACGCTCGGACCCTCCTCTTTAATTACCAATATTCTTAAATCAGGTATACAATATTCATTAACAACAGCATTTACTTTTAATTCCCCCAAAACAGTTAAAAAGTCTTTAGTATAAGTTTGTAGCTTAATATTAGATTTAATTAAAGGCAGCTTACCTGAGAACAATTTATGAGCAACACTTTTACTTACAATCGTATGAGCCGCACCACTATCGATTTCAAATTGTATATTTACAACATTTATTTTAACCGATTTAATCCATGACACCTTATTGGAGTTGTCGTCCATAAAATTTAAACAATATTCTTCCTGAACAGTTTTAATTTTTCTGTTCTTAAAAGGTTTCTCACTTTTCATTCCAAATTGTCTGTTACGACAACAAATTTTTAAATGACCCAATCGATGGCAGAAATGACATTCTGCAGATTTAAAAGGGCATACTTTTGGATTGTGATTTTTAGAACATCTATAACACGGTTTCTCAGGCACGAATCTATCTTCTTTAGACTTAGGTGCATGAGTATACTTATCCACTTTCGATTTCTCTCCCTTCGAAACACGCACTTGATTGACAGTCGTAGTATCTCCTATGCGCAGGGATTTCACTCCAGCCTCAGCTATCTCAAATGACTCAGCTATTTCTATCGCTGTTTGGAACGTTAAGTCTCTAGAATCCAGTAATTTTTGCTGTATTTTCTCATCCTGGATCCCAAATACCAACTGATCACGGAGGCGGTCATTAAGCGTATTTCCGAAGTTGCAATGTTCGGATAAACGACGCAAATCTCGTACAAAATCGGCTATATTTTCTCCTTGCTTCCTTAGTCGTTTCTGGAACTTAAATCGTTCCACAATTTCACTAGGGCGTGGTGAAAAATGATCCTTAGCTTTCTTTAAAAGATCCTCGTAACTGATTTCTTTCAGCGTATTCGGAACAATTATATCACGTAAAATAGCAAATGTTGTTGTTCCCACAGAACTTAATAATATGTTCTTTTTCATTTCATCATTTTTGATTATATTTGCTGAGAAATAAAAATCAATTTTCTCGACGTAAATAGCCCAAGGAACATTTACATTATATTCTTCCAAGCGTCCCAGAGAAATTATTTCTTTATCTGCCATTTTCCGTGCCTCTTTTTCTTTTTCTCTTTCGAAAAAAGAATTTTTTTTTTTCACAACATTTCACTTTGGGTTAAATTCCCATTTCGTTGCCACTTTTTTAACGCCGATCTCTTATTATAAACTAATTACTCTTAACTACGGAAGAAAGCATAACTATAATATTACTTATAGTTTATTATATACATTATTTACAGCAGCTGCTAAGCGCAGCTCTCAGAACAAAACACATCTTACAACTGCGCAGAAATATTCTCGGCTACGTGCAAAGCCTTACAATTCCAGATTGTGTAGTGCTGCCATCTATTAACATAGATCGCTACTATTTCGGATTCTTGGTTAAGGATATAACACATATCGATTTTCATCAAAATTTTACCTTATAATAAATTAAAAATCAAATTTAATTGTCTTAATGAAGTCAAAATTTAAAATGCATACACACTTTTTAAGCAATATCAGGATTATTCCCTATCAATTTCATGAATTTTTATAAAAAATTGAGTAGCCAGGAACATATAAAAATTTTTTTAAAAAAAGCTGAAACATCAGTATTGAGAAAAACAGATTTAAAGTATATTAATAGGCCAAAAAATTGTTTGTGAACAAAATTAAAACACTTGTAACTTTGCGTAAAATAATCTCATCTGCATGAGGTTTTCCACAAATGACGTGGTACAAATTCTAGAATAATAATAAGCACAAAAAGAAATGTCGATTTTGTAATGGTTGATTTATGCTCAAATAAAGGTCCACGGTCCCCTTAAGGGGGTCCGGGACACATTTAAAAATAATTTTTATTTATTGAGTTAAAATTTTAAAATTTATTGTGATGGTTAACCACATCATTTGTAAACAAAATCACATGCTAAAAGTCTCTAATTTTTAAAAAAAAAAATTTAAATTTAAAATTTTCGAAAAATGTGGGGTAATTTAAAATCGTTATAACTCGAAATAATATTTGTAGAAATTTTATTTTTTTTTCATTTAAATAAACAGAAATATTTAAGTTTTAACTTTGATTCAGCATTTAAAAAAATATTAATTTAAATAAAAATTAAAAATATTTAAATTTAAAAAGATTTAAAAAATGATGTAACTTAAAAAAAAATCGTATTTTCAAAAGTAAATATTTTTTTTTTCAAATTTTCTGAATCAAAATTCAAGTAAAGCAATTGAAAAAGACATGTTCTAAGTTTGACCGATTTATATTTAACGGTTCTTGACTTATAACAATTTAAATATGACAAATGGTGAAAAAACCCACCAGGAAGAAAAACGCATTTTTACCAGATGTCGTTTGCATGACAACCATTGCTTGAGAGCTAGATTTTGAAAACAAACTAAAACAAAAAAAGTAATATCTCCTTGTTCCAATTAAGATAGAACAATGATTTAAACGGCATTTTAAGCGGAAGAAGACAGAGAAATCTTTAATGCAATAAAATATTTTTATAAAATTTGAAGATTTTTGTGTACCGGATCCCCTTAAATGTAATAAATGAAAATTATAAATAAATAAGAATGGTAAAAACAGTAGTCTGGTTTTGTAATTTTTTTTTAACGAAGTCATCAGCGAGAACATGATCATATTTAATTCATTATTTAATCTAAAAAGCGATCTTCCACTTCCGCAATACCTCAAAGCTAAATGCTGTTAGAAAAAATTCCTTTAAGTGGCTCCTTTTTCAATCAAGGATTACAAAAGTACATGTGTTAATATTTACAAATAGGGAAAATATTGTTAAAATGCTGTCAGCATTGTATATGGTTTTTATATATTTTTTTAATTTGCAACCTGGATCTATTAGTTTTTCTTGTGGATCTATAACAATAAAGAAAGAAGTTTGTGTGTGAGTAAGTGAGTGTGTCGACGGTGTTCTGAAGAGACCACTGCACGTAGAGCTACAAAATTTGGGGAAAAGATACGTCTATATATGAAGTTTTGCACCTCGAAGCCCGATTTTCGATTTTTTGATTAGATTTCTTTTAATTTAATTTTTTATGCGATTTTTAGCGCTTTTTTATGTTTCGAGGCGATTTTTCCATATAAGTGAGAAGAATATGGTTTCTTTCTTTTAACCCAATATAGTAAATTTTGTTCTCTTTTCAAAAAAGTTTATTCGGAATTCGTGCAGCGATTGTTGAATTTTTAGCGAATTTTTTATGCAATTATAGAATGGCATTTAATGCATTTCCATATCTATAAGGAGGTTACCTTGGAGGGACACAGTTCTGTCGCCAAACACAGCCAAGTTTGTCGCCAACTTGGCGATATATCGCCAAATTTGGCGACCAAAATGAGTCGCCAAAAATGACGCCATCTTGGCGATATCTCTAATATTTCGCCAAATTCCCATAGACTTCCATTGTAAACCAATATGAATTACTTGCTTACAAAAAATCAACAAATTGAAATCTATAATAATAAAGAAAGAAGTTTGTGTGTGAGTGAGTGAGTGTGTCGACGGTGTTCTGAAGAGACCACTGCACGTAGAACTACAAAATTTGGGGAAAAGATACGTCTATATATGAAGTTTTGCACCTGGAAGTCCGATTTTCGATTTTTTGATTAGATTTTTTTAAATTTAATTTTTTATGCGATGTTTAGCATCTCTAATCTAATATTTCGCCAAATTCCCATAGACTTCCATTGTAAACCCATATGGATTACTTGCTTACAGAAAATCAAGAAATTGAAATATTTTAATGCAACAAAAACTAATATTAACTTAAGGGATTATTAATAAATTATATTTAAGGGAATCCAAGTAAATGAAATTGTCAATAAAAGTAACATGATACAATGCTTAGATTATTGTATTTTATTGATATTTTCGACGAAAGGGTTGTCAGTGGTCATTTTGGCGAAAATTATAGTTGATAAATGAATTGAAATGGCTATATCCGTTAGAAAATAATGTAAACAACTCGCAAATTAAAAGAAAATAACTGTTATTTGTTTAATAAAATAATAATAAAAAAAAAGAATCAAAAACCTTTTTAATGCGAGATAAAATTTATAAAATGAAAATGTTTAATTTAAATATGAAAGGAATGTTTATAAAACTTAAAAAATAAATTAGTATGAAAGAAGCAATTGATACATTATTTGGCGATTTTTCGCTTCGCCAGGTTAATAAAAATGTGCCTGGATTCAATTTAATTATCATTTTTATGTAATTTTTCCCATCGTATGTCTTACTGGAGAAAGGCTTTATTTGTGAGTTACATGCTATTTAATTATTACCTTGGTCGCCAAACAATGCAATTTTAAGCCACAAAGGCAGAAGCGTGAAATAAGCCAGGCTAAGGTCGCAATATTTTTTTTTTAAGTATAGGAGAACATTTTGGAGTAAATCTTTATATTCAAATGTAAATTATATAAAAAAGGAGTTAAAATTATAACTATGCAGTCAAGTATTTAAATTTTAGTGTAAAAATGTGCAATATACACACATATTTTATAATATTCGATAATCAAGCCACTACCAAATGACATATTTACTATATTATTGAAAGTTTTGTTGCCACTGATGTCATATACGCTCCATGGTACATAATGGCTCCAAAATGGCGTTATTTTGCCTGACATGATAACTCGGCTATTGGTGTTTATTTATTAATAAATTGTTTATCTACTTTTATTTTCTTTTTTACAGTTATATAAACTGTTTTGTTCTATATATATTAATTAAACTTTTTATTATTTATTGCTATTTCCTTTTAAAATATCAGGCAACAAGATTGAAGAGTATTTGGTATATTTTTAATATATGGGCTTTGGTGAGTTAGAAAAAATGGCCTTGGCGAGTGAAGTGAATTTTGGGTATATTTACTGGCAAACTGTTTACTTTTCATATTTCATATACGTATCAGCATTTTTTTTCAATATTTATTTTATTTATTTATATAAAGAAGAGCTATTTATCTACTTTTAAATACGAACAGAAATAATTAGTGGTTCTACCTGATTATCCCGTAGACCAAAAAAAAATATAGCCAAACATAAGATTAAATGCCAATAATGGGTGATCGTAAATGTCAAATTTACTTGACATTAAACACTTTACACGTGTTTGTTACGTCATCAGGTGATTTTTAATTCGATATTTACGTTTCTTCGCGATCTGCTGCAATTTTTGGACATTCCAGTTTTGACCTATAATACTAAAATAATTTCTACCTTCATTTCAATAAAGTTTATTCGGATTTCGTGTAACAATTTTCAAATTTTTCGGGTATTTTGTATGTGATTTTTAGTGTAATTTAGGGATTTTCTACCATTTTTCCACATTAGTGAAAGACGTTGATAGAAGTTGAATCTACTTTCAATCTTCGAACACAATATATATATATTTTTTTCTCTTTTCAAAATTTGTGCAGCGATTTAAAATTTTCCCGCGATATCTTATTGTGATTTTCTGAGGTTCGTGCTGTTTTTTTACGTACCCGGGAAACGCCGGACAAGTTAGCTAGTAAGAAATAAAAATTTTAATTTCTATCCTAATATATATATATGCACACTGTAATTTGTTATATTAGCTTGAAAGGTCCATTAAAAGCCCTTATATGAGAATTTGTAGTCAGTCATGCAAAATACACAAATGTTTCGATTTATTTTTATATTATTATTAAAAGAAATATAAATCGAATTTTTTTTAGTTATTTAAATAGGACAAGAATACTCTCCATCACATATGTAAATATAATAATTTTGCCTGCAGCTATAGGTTATTGATACAAAATCTTCTATATGCGGTATAATATAATTTGCATTATTGGAACTGCTATCATGAAAATTCGCGGACAGAGAAAGAGCCAACAGAGAAATTTTATACTCTCTATTGTATTAGTGATGAAGTGTAGAACAAATGTAATAATATTTGTCTTACAATTAAGTTTCATTGAAAAACACGGGAAATGTTAAAGATATTCAGCAATTGCTTAGTTGTTGCAAGAATTTAGTCACTATTGTTTTTAACACTTATTTTAAGATCTGTAAAGATTAATTTAAAAATGCAAAGCTATAAAGATTATAAGGAACTAGTCAGATATGCCAATCCCAAAACTTAATTCTATCTCATAGATGTTAATAATTCAAAAATCGCTATCACAATACCAAAATTAAATGTCAGCCCATCATGAGGATTGTAAAGGCATATAGGCTCGTTTAATTGGATGCATTTAACAAGGAGATATAAGTAACCCATTTTTTGAAACAAATCATTGAGTTCCGGGACCGACCCTCTTAGACGTCCGCAACCAAAATTTCCATCCCAAAGAGTAAAAAAACAAGACATGTTGTTCACTATACAACCAAGTCTAATAAGGATCTATTTACGTGAAAATGAAACAGAAAATTAAGTTTGATAAAATTACGTGCATTATTTTTCGAGATGTAGCTTTTGCGAAAATCGTAAAAATTTCAGCATAGCAGTGCCACCTGTTGTGCAATTTTCACCAAAATCTAATCAGTAACAGCTTACGTCAAAGTCTAACTGAATCTGAAGTTTCATGAAAATCCATTCATCAGTTTCTGAGATAGAGCTATTGGAAATCTTACAAAAAGCAGCACAACAGTGCCACGTGTTGGGGAATATGCACCAAAAACTCATCAGCACCAGTTTATATCAAGGTTTAACTAAATCTAAAGTTTTATTAATTTCCGTACATTATTTCTTGAGATAGAGTTACCGTTTAGATGGTGAAAAATTCTGCATAGCAGCGCCACCTTTTGGGCGATATGCACCAAAACCTAATAAACAGCAACTTAAGTCAACTTGTAACTGAAGCTTAAGTTTGATGAAAATCCGTACTTTAGTTCTTGAGATATATTAGTAGAGATATATATTTCTTGAGATATATAGTCTATTGCAAAAATCGTGAAAAATGCAGCATAGCAGTGCCATCTGATCGATTGGGCGCTATACATGAAAAACTAATCAGCTAATGTTTATATTAAGGTCTAACTGAATATAATGTCTTGTGAAATTCCATGAATTAGTTGCTGAGATAGAGCACCCACAAAAATCATGTCACATACAGACCAGACAGACAGACTCACAGACAAACGTTTTCTAAAAACCACCATATCGTGTTCAGGACCTTTTAAAACATATAAATCCAACGAAAATCGGAAGTCGAAATTTTTCACGAATGCAATATTTTCTTCTTCAAAAGATAGATCAAAGTAAAAATGAGCACGCTTTATAAATTCAGCATAAATTATCACAGAAAATAACATGTACTAGATGATTAGGAAACATATATTTTTTGAAATTATATGGAGGTTACGTCCAAATAATGTTTTTAAAGACTACATTTATTTAACATAGTTATTAAAATAATTCTTCACATTAAAAGAAACTAAGCTACTTATTTTCAAGACATTAATATGAATAGTTTTCGATGTAATCATAATATTTTTTTCAATAAATGGATTTCATGGATTATCCCTTAATTGAAATTAGATAATTATAGTTGTCAAATAAAGTTGTAAAATAATCATTGTTTGATATGCTGTAATTATCCTTATTATAGCACAAAGAAAGATTATTTATTTATTTATTTATATTTTTATTTATTTGCATTATCAAATATTTAAAAAATCGTCATTATTATAATTTAATATTTATATTCTAAATCCAATGTTTAAACAAATATTTAAGTAATGATCTTATCTTTTGTAATCGCTTAAAAAACTTTCCTGCCTGTCATCCAAAACACATGCATTTATCAGTCTGAAGTATATTATTACTAAAAATCTTATTGAAATTAAAAATCGAATTTCCGTTCGCTGTTTAAATATGACACGAATACACTTGATTGGATGTAAATATAATAATTTCGTTTGCAGCTTAATGTTACTGAAACGAAATCCCAGTCTCCTATATTCGGTATCACTGAATTTGTGTTATTGGAACTTCTTCATAGCTCATTGGCAGAGAAAAAGTCACGAGGGAAATTTTATCGTATCTATGGTATACGTGAGGAAATTTAGGACTAACGTAATAATAAATATCTAACAATTAGAATTTTCTGTAAAACACATGAGATATTATAGGTAGTCAGTAATTGCTATCATGTTGCCAGAATTCATATAACACTATTTTGATTAGCAATTGATAAATATTTCTGAATAAATATTTTGCTTAAATATTTAATAAAACATATTATAGATCTGAAAAGTTTAATAAAATAGATTGCAGTTGATTGGGAAACATGTATCAATCAATATTCATGTTGAAAATTTACATTAGACCATAGCTGCCAACTTTTACGCTTTTTTGCTAAAATTTAATGGAGATTTTCGCCTTGTTTAATCGTGAGATTTCGACGATTAAATAAGACAATATATACTATAAAGTTTTAGTGGTAGAAAGAAAGCGTAAAAGTTGGCAGCTATGTTAGACGTATCTTCAAATAAAAATAAGCTCAAATTTTTTCTGAAAAAAAAATTATCAAAATAAAAATAATTTTCACATTTGAAGAAACATAACTGCAATTTTTCAAGACAATCATATGATTAGTTTTAGAAATATTAATAACTATTTTAAAATAAGCAGATTTAACGAAATGTCTCATTAATTGAAATTAGATTTTGAATAAGGTAATTGTAAAGGGATTATCGTGGAACATACTTATTGTTTTTATTAAATCAGAATGTAAGCATTTTTTAGTTTTTGTATTCTACAATAGTAAAAATTTCATTTTTTTTTCTATTTTTAACATTTTTACTATTTTTATTCAAAAATTTAATGCTCAAGAAAACATTTAATAATGAATATAATGCTTAATTTTTTTTCTGCCTGTCATCCCAAAGACATATATTTTTCTTTCTAATTCTATGCCGTTAGTGTAAAGTAATTAAAATTGGAAAACGAAGTTCTGTTTGTTATATAATTATGACAGATATAGTCTTGATCACCTTGAATATAGTAATTTCGACAGAGGCTAAAGGTTGATGAAACAGTCTTAGTCTTCTGTAATCGGTATCATTGATTTTACGTCATTGGAATTGCCTTCATTAAATCTCGTGGACAGAGAAAGTGTCGTCAGGGAAATTTATACTCACTGTAGTATGTGATAAAGTCAAATGGAAAATGTAACAATATTTGTCTCACAATTAGATTTAATAGGAATACACATCAAATGCATTCAGTAGTTGTTAACTTGTTGCCAAAATTCCTCTCAGAATTTAAGATTTTCATAGTGATAAAAAAAGTATTTATAATCTAAAAAGCTAACAACAATAATACGAAATAATTAACGTCTTTACGTTGTAAAATCGAATACTACACAAAATGGAGTTTACTATCCAACGTATACATTATTAATAAACTTAAATTTGATATCAAAATTACAACACATGAATAAAATAAAATTCAACGTTTCAGTTTAATCTTCAAAACCATCTTCATGAATAAAATTTTCTAAAAACACAAATCAGCAGGACACAATCTACATGCAACGTCGTCAAAAATTATAACCAAACTGGAAAAAAACAATGGAAACTTCAAAAATCGTTGAACATAAAAATGATTTGAAGTATGATAGATTTTCAATAGTATTCTCAAGGAATTTCCTTAAGGGACGGATTTCATTAATCGTCTTCGACATAGCTAAGATTATTCGAAAAAAGATATTCCGTATAAAGCAGTTATTGGTGAATCTATGAATATTCGTTTTAGGAACCAGGAAATATGTAACGATAGTGCTTCATTTCTTATTCCATAAATCTGCTTCATCATTTTGAAAGGATTGTGATATTTGCATGCTTTTCCAGCCCACCCTCTTTTATTTATTTTGAATATCAGATGGCGCCACTGGAGTTTGTTTTTAAAGGATTTTTGATGTTCCCGTTGCTTCTTCCAGTTTGAATATAATTTTGACGATGTTGCATGTAGATAGTTTCCTGCCGATTTATATTTTTAGAAAATTTTACTCCTGAAGATGGTTTTGAAGATTAGATCGAAACGTTGAGTTTTATTTTATTTTTACATAATCTTTTATTTATGAATAAAGTATACGTATAGGATAGCAATAACACGAAGATTAAAGATTATGGAAAAAAGGGAATGAAAATGATTAACTCTTCCACAAATAATCACCAAATTATGTTTAAATTAGTGGACTGGGAATCGCCTATTAATCAATATATATTTTCAAATTTTACATAGAGTAATGTCTCCAAATGAAAATAAATTCAAAATTTTTATTTCGCTATAGAATACTTTAATTTGTTAAAATAATAAAAATAATTCTTTTCATTTAAATAAACTAAAGTACTAAGTTTCATGGCATTCAAAAAATTATTTTTGCTATTATTAATAATAATTTTTAAATAAGAAAATTTTATGGATTATCTCTTAATTAAATTTAGATAATTAGAGATGTCGAATAAAGTTGTAAAATAATTATTATTGGCTATATTGTATTCTTCTTATTAAAAGACAAAGGAAGCAATTTAAAATTTTTGTAGTCCACATTTAATAAACGTTTAAGAATCTTATTTTTCATTATTTACTTCATCCTTTCTTAAATTCAATATCTTAATTCTTAAATTCAATATCTCAAGTAATATGTTGCTTAAACCTTTTACCTGCCTGTCATCGAAAATACATACCTTTTGTCATTGTATTTAAATGTTATGAGTGCAAAGCTTATTGAAATTAGAACAATATTTTATGTTTGGTATATGCATATGAAGCTATAGCCTTGCTTAAATATAGTAGTTTCTCCTAATGCTAAAGACTATTAAACGAAGTCTTAAGGCTCCTGTCCCTGCCGGATAAGGCACTCATGAGCTAATGCTATTCGTATGGGGAGGGATTTTTTTAATATCTCGTTTGCATTTCGACATTTTTAAATATTTTTTTTTGCATTGGATAGCCGAGATCCGTCTCTGCATCGCACCTTTTTTACTTTTTCGATTTTGGTTGCAGATATTTTTTAGAATGACATTTTAATTTTCAGAACCCGTTTTGAAAGTGAAAGTAACTTTATAAAAAATATCTGCGTCCAAAATCGAAAAAGTAAAAAAAGTGCGATGTAGAGACGGACCTCGGCTGTTAATGCAAATAAATAAATAAATAAATAAAATAAATAAAAATGCCGAAATGCAAACGAGATATCAGATAAATCCCTTCCCATAGGATTAGCATTAGCTCGGAAGTGTCTTCACCGGCAGGGACAGGAGCCTTAATCATCTGTACTCGGTATCAGTACCATTGAATTTACTACGTTGATAAAGGTCGTGGACAGCGAATGTTTACAGTAATTGCCAACTTGTTGCTATAATGCCCCTAGCATCCATTTTGTATTAGCGATTGATAAATATTTCGCATTAAGATTTTGCTTACATATTTAAAACAATATATTTAAGATCTGCAAAGTTTAATAAAAATAATGTCAAGATGTAAACACTTTGAGGAAAAGTGAACACGCTTTATTATTTTAGCGACAAATAATCACAATAAGATACAGGTATCTGTTTTTGGGGAGCACCTGTTAATCAAACAATATATTTAGAAGTTAAATTAGGGATATTTCCAAATGAAAATAAAATTAAAAATTTTATTTTTTTCCTTTAGAATACTTCAATTTGATATAATAATTAAAATATTTATTCACATTTGAATAAACATTGATACAAATTTTCAAGTCATTCTTATAAGTAGTTTTAGATAGATTAATAACAATTTTTAAATACGCCGATTTCATGCATTATTTCTTAATTGAATTTAGATAACTATCGGTGTCGAGTAAAGTTTAAAAATACTTATTATAAGGATGTACTGTTTTTACTGCAACCTAGGAAAAGCATTTTTAAGTTTTTGTAGTTTATGTTAATAAATATTTAAAAATCAATTATTTTTTTAATTTACTATTTTTATTGTTAAACCCAATCTTCAAGCAAATATTCAAGTAAGAATCATGTTGCTTAAAATTATTTCCTGCCTGTCATCGAAAATCCATACATTTATATTTCCAATTCTATGTTATTAGTCCAAAGCGTATTGAAATCATAAAAGGAAATTCTTTTTGTTATATAAATTAGTACTAGTCATCATTACATGTGAATATAGTAATTTTGCCTCAATCTAAAGATTATTGAAACGAAGTCTTAGTCTTCTTTATTCAGTACCACTGAATTTACTGCCTTCAGCAACGCTCGTGGACAGAGAAAGAGTCACGGGGGAAATTTTACCCTTTCTGTAATGCTTGATGAAGTACAATGACAATTGTAATAATATTTGTCTCACAATTAGATTTTATTTTAATATACAGGAGCAGTTATAGGTATTCAGTAAACGTTAATGATTTTCCGGAATTCCTTCACCATGTAATGAAATATTATCACACGTTATTACATAATTTTATTTTTATATTGATACATATTCGAAATTAAATATATGCCAAAATTGTAAAATCTTGAAACTAAATAAAATTAACTTTAAGATGTATAATCAAATTTATTTTTGTAAACGAATTGCTTAAAAATTTATGTGAAATTTGATCTGAAGAATAGAGATAATTAAATATAAGGAAAAGTATTTTATAAAATTTGTATCTATATAAACTACAAATGAGTAAAACATTAGGCATATATATAAGAGTTATATCTTAATACATAACATTTAATCAATACATTAAATGAGCAGTTAAAATAATCATTTAAACATTCAATTAAATTTTTTCAATAATTAAGTTGAAGACACGTATGCATACATTATAAAAAAAAGACATTTTTACAGCACAAAGTATTGTTCATCTCGTGCTCAAACTCGATCACTGTCGAATGTGCTGTAGCTTTCTTCGGTTTCCTGACTATACAAACATGAAAAATAACAGTAGTTGCGTAAAATTAACAGCACAAACTGCTGGAGTCCGAATTGCCAGCACATTGTGCTGGCAAATCTACAGTGTTTTTTCGAGCGTACTGAAATTATAAAAAGGAACTTTGTTTTGTTATATAAATACTATAGTACTAGTCTTGATTACATGTGAATATAGTAAGTTTGCCTAAAGCTAAAGGTTATTGAAACAAAGTCTTAGTTTTCTTTATTTAGTACCACTGAATTTAAGTTATTGGAACTGCTTTCAGCAAAGCTCGTGGACAAGGAAAGAGCCACGAGGGAAATTTTACCCTCTCTCTAATACGGGATAAAGTGCAATGACAATTGTAATAATATTTGTCTCACAATTAGATTTTATTTTAATGTACATGAGCAGTTATAGGTATTCAGTACATTTTGCGGCATTCCTGCACCATGTAATGAAATATTATCACATATCTTCACATTATTTTATTTTAATATTGATACATATTTGATATTCAAATTTTTAATTAAATATTTGTCAAAATTTTAAAATCTTGAAAGTAAATAAAATTAACTTTAAGATGTATGATCAAAATTATTTTTGTAAATGAATTGCGTGAATCTTTATGTGAAATTTGATCTGAAGGATAGAGATAATTAAATTTAAGCAATAGGATTTTATAAAATTTACATCTGTATAAACTACAAATGAGTAAAACACTATGTACATATATAAGACCTATATCTTAATACATAACATTTGTTCAATACATTAAGTGAGCAGTTAAAATAATCATTTAAACATTCAAGTAAAATATTTTCAATAATTCAGTGGAAGACACGTATGCTTACACTATAAAAAAAACGACATTTTTACAGCACAAAGTTCAGCACTATTCATCTCGCGCCCAAACTCGATCACAGTCGAATGTGCCGTAGCTTTCTTTGGTTTCTTGACTATACAAACATGAAAAATAACAACAGTTGCGTAAAATTAACAGCACAAACTGCTGGCGTCCGAATTTCCAGCACATTGTGCTGGCAAATCTACAGTGTTTTTTTTTTTTTTTTTTTTTTTTTTTTTTTTTTTTACACTGTAGAGTAAGTATAAGAAGAAACTCTATATAAAAATCAAGATTTTTAATACAGGAACAATAGTCAGTGGCATCCTGAACATTAGTAGAAGCGA
The DNA here is from genome assembly GCA_963932465.1 of Maratus speciosus. Taxonomy (NCBI): domain Eukaryota; kingdom Metazoa; phylum Arthropoda; class Arachnida; order Araneae; family Salticidae; genus Maratus; species Maratus speciosus. Next base: position 176,137,107 of record OZ010786.1, read on the forward strand.
TAGAAATATGCATAAAAGGGACAATTTGATTTAGTTGCATCCAGTTGGCGTCTTACCTGTATTATAAAAAATGTCCGTGAGTAATGCTGACGTCATATCAACAGTGACAACAATCGAAGCAATACCTTTCCTTTTTTTCCTACATTAATTACCTCTAAACATTGCATAATATAAATCTTATATAGTCAAATATGAAGGAAAATGGACTTTCTATTTGTTTAGAAACTGTAACTAAATTTACCAAATTTTTATGTTTTAAAAATAATTTTCAAGCCTGATTTTTTTCAAAATCTATATCTATTGCGTGCAGTTTGATTACAGACGATTAGCATGTTAGCACTTAAAAGAATATAAATCTTTTGTTTTCAGCTATTTTTTTCATATTTAACCCTACATAGCATACTGTTGCCATTTGGCAACTAATTAAATTTCCTCTCCCTATCAATTTATTTATTGTTGCCTCTTGACAAATTTATGCTCTACGTATTTCGTTTGACCCTACATTTAGGTTCATAAAAAATATCATAGGTGACAATAGTTGTTTATCAATTACAAATAAAAAGCAAATTTTGCAGCGGTTCATTTTGCTAGCCGTAGGTGGATTTCTAACGTATATAAAATATATTTATAATGCAAAATGTCATTTGAATTTTTTTTTTAAAGAATATACTATTAAAACTCATTTTAAGTGTTTTTAGTGATTTTTTTGTGCAACAAATATTGTATGCGTACGAATATACATTTGTTGCCATGTGGCAACATCATGAATTGAGTTCCGCTTTTGTTTCCATTTTTAGTATTATGTTCAATCAGTTTGTTGTTTGTTTCATCTTGCTTTTTGTATATTTTTTCATCAAAATTTTTGTTCTGATAAAGCCTCATCATGTTCAACATATTTTTTTAAAGCAAAGACGTTAACAAAAATTATTAACAGAAGAAATATTGATTGAATTGTCAAGTGAAAATAGCATTTCTGACAATGACAGCGATGTCGATCCAACTTTTGATCCAAAACTTCTGTTCAAAAAACGGTTCCGATACTTATGATAAGACTGACTGTGATTCAAAAGCAAATGAATCGGTTAATGAAATTGACTAGATGTTAACGCATACATTGAGATAGTGAATATTCCATCTACATCAAAACAAAAGCAATCAGGTAAACGTAATAGAAAAAAATTGTTCTAAAAGCTTTAACTCTCAAACCACTTCCTTCTTCGATAAAGAATATTTCAGATGTTTCTCTGCCGGAAAGTGTTTTATTATTAAAAACACTATATGTTTTTTTTTATTTCTCCTCCCAGAACTTTTCTTGCATATCTATGAACAATTAATCCTATTTAGTGCTCTAAAATACATTGTACTCAGTATATGCAAGACAGATATAAAAAAGTATCTAAGAGTATGAATCTTGAGTAGCATGGCAAACTTTAGAAACATAACAGGTTTGGAAACCCTGTCATTGGTGCACCACTAGTTAGTCGCTCTATGACCTTGAATAGATTTGAAATTATACGTTAATTTTTTCAACTGAAAGATATTATATTATCTAATGAGGAAGATAAGTTATTCAAGTTAAAACCAGTATTCGGTGTTCTATTAAGACATAAACTGCAATCTAGAGGACAGAAGGGCATTAACTGTAACCTAAAATTAACATAGAACATGAACGCTGACTTATATTTATATCATGTTGTGTCCGTGTTTGCATGTGTAACCTAAATCTAATAAGATATGTGTGAATAAATATGTACAAGTAAATTAGCTGTATATCCATTGGAGCCTTCGATGGTTTGCTACATTATTAACATAACTTCAAAACAACACATTCGGTACTGTATAAATTTTGAAGAGAATAGTCCTTTCTTGAGGTTTTCTTTTTTTCATTTTTTTTCATACCACAAAATAAATCTTGACAAACACTTCTCAAACAATGAAATGTAAAACTCTAGTTTCAGAATAAACTTTACTAGTTCAAAAGAACATTCTAATTAACATACTTTCATCACAAGAAAGCTTTAAATTACATTCTAAAATATATATCCCCTGCCTACACTGGGTGCAGATAAATTAACAGAATAAAAGCATTAATGCAACAGTAGCATCTTCTATGCCCCTAGCAATACTATTAGAATCAAAAATCAACTAACTCATGATGATAATTATGACTTTACAACACAGCACATAATGCATAGTGCTGCCATCTGTTAACAAATAGAACAACTAAAATCATTAATTTTATTCCTAATCAAATCAGTTGCAGTGAACATCTCACCCATCAAGAAGTCATTCTTTATGCAAAGAAAGTAAACAAACATTTAAAATAGGTCTTTTAAGGACACCCCTAGCAGTTTTAACAGTCACTACACGGACTATATTATCCTTACCTGGATGAATCTAAAATTTTTCCCAATGGCCAAATAGAATAAGGAATATTATCCTCTTTCAAAATTACTTCATCATTGGCCTTAAAATTTTCAGTATGTATTCTCCTTTTTGCAAAGAACTAAAAAAATCAATACTCCCCCTTTTCCAAATACATAATTTCACTTTTTGTTGAATATCCCAACGAGACCGTAAAGATAAATTTTCCTCATTTAAAGGTTCAGCTGAGGAAGAGATAACATCACCAGTTCAAACATGAGATGGAATCAATACATTTATACTACCTAAATTTTTTTCACTATCAATTGCCACTAACGGTCTAGAATTCAAGATAGCTCCCATTTAAGTCAAATATATACAAAGTTCTTCATATGTTAAATTAGTATTTCCGATTACACGTTTAATATGAAATTTTTCAGAGCGAACAGCGGCTTTCCACAGTCCACCAAAGCGTGGACCCACTGGAGGAATCATATACCACTCAATATTTCTTTGAGACAAGAAATAAATTTTTTTTCCTTTCCTTCAATTAAACAAATAAATTTATATAAATCGGAGAGTTGTCTTTTAGCACCTACAAATGTGGTGGCAGGCATTATCACTATAAATATTGTAGGACGCTCCACTTCGAGAGTAAAATAATGAAGCAATAAATACCTCAGGTATCACTCACCAACTCTAAGCGTCGAGCCTCAATTGCAAACAAACAAATTAAACAATATAGCATTTGATACTTTATCTCCTCTACCTCGATATTTTAAAATATTAATAGGTCCTGCATAATCGAATTCACATGCAAACAAGTTGAAAATTGCTCGTCAAACGTGGCAAATGAGATGCGTTCGTACTATAACTAGTTTTACAATTATATTTTGAACCCCATATTATACTGAATGTATATTTTTTGCACTTCATAAGTGCATACATCATTAAAATGCACTTGCAATAATTTTTCCCATTCCCCGTAATGTAACGGAAAACTTGCGACTGTCCCTGTAATTAAACTATACATCCGATTTTCATAAAATTTTAAGTGACTCAACAAAATTTTACAACAATTATATATTTAAAATTTTAGACCATTCGGAACACTGTAACATCATTAAAATGCTCTTGCAATAATTTTTCCCATTGGCCGTAATGTAAAGAAAAACTTTTGATTGTCCCTGTAATTAAACTATACATCCGATTTTCATAAAGTTTGAAATGGCTCGACAAAATTTTGCAACAATCATATATTTAAAATTTCAGACCATTTGGTTGGGTAGTTTTTGCTCTGTTATATGCGGACGGACAGATGGACAGACGGACTGAACGACGACTATAGGTGCTACGTATTTATATAATTACGAACGCACCTAAAAGGGTCTGTTAGGAGTAACTCAGTTCAGAGGAAGATCTCCCATTAACTGTTTGAAAGAGGCTGCTCTATACCTACAGCAAATAACACATTTATGAATATAATTTGTAATTATCTTTTTGGAACGTGTTATTCAATAACTTTGTCTAATGATGCCCATTAATAAATTTAACCCAGCATGAAAATGAATAATATGAAACGTTTTAACAATTAACACGCTTAATTTTTGCTAAGTTGGCGAAAAGGCAGAATGTCGTGCATTGCACAGGAGGGGTGAATTTCTTAGCCAATCTCCAACATTAAGTAAACCATCACTATCAATAAAAGGACAAAGTGGGAAAAGAGAACATTTTTTAGAAACTGGTCTATTTGATCTAATATGACTAATTTCAGCTGTGGAATATGGCTGCTGAATATAAGAAATAATCAAATTACCTGAATGTCCTCTGTCGTTTGTTGATAAAGGAAAAAATTAACCTTTGCTAAAAGGACTGATGTTCATTTTGACAACTTCCTATTTGCAATTTCTCACAAACCTAATATAAAAAGCTATTATATCAACAAGCTTAGTAATGAAAGAATATTTTTCAAAAAGAAATCAATGAAAGAATTATTCACAGTTACTGGAAAACAAATTTTAGAGTAATTTTTCTCTTTATTTAGTGTCTAAATTAGACTTTATTTGAGGCTGTTAAGGCCAACGTTCTTGACTTAAAGAAAGCCATTTTGGGACCTCCCACTAAAGGGAACAATTAGGAAGATCCTTAGAAGATAAACATCTAGAAGCAATGTCAGGAGGATTTTCTTTTTCTGCGACATATCTCAAACAGTCAGATGGATCAGAGTCTAAAATTTCTGATGTTCTGTTGGCCACAAAAGGTTTCCAAGACCTAGAATGAGATGACAGCCATATTAGAACTACTTGTGAGTCAGTCCATGCATAAAACTTAATAACGATAGTATTCAAATTAGTCACTAGTGTAGAATATAATCTGGAAAGTAGAAGAGAACCACTGGGTTCAAGCATTAGAATGGAAACTGTTTTAAGTGGTGCTACCTTGCTTTTAGCAACTAAAATAGTTACCCTTGACTTCATTTCACTGCGTTGTATCACATATCTGACTGTGGAATATGCTGATTCTGAAGCATCGTTAAAACCATGCAATATAGTTTCTTAACTGGAAACTTGGATCCATCGGGGAATTCGAATAAACAAACTTGTTCAAATTACTTTTGGAATTTTTTTCCAATTTGCTTGGAAATTTTCAGGAAAAGCAGTATCCCAGTCTAACGTCATCAACTATAATTGCTAGTAATTTTTTTTTTATAGAGGCAGTACATGGAGCCAAAAATCCTAACGGATTAATTCATTTGGCAGATTGCGAAAGAAATTTTCTTTTAGTTATGTTATCCTGAAATTATGAATTTACTTTAAAGATAAAAATATCATTTGTAGAATACCAGATAAGCCCAAAAGGCTTTGGAACAATCATCAGGACGAATTTCTAAGTTTGTTGATTCAAGATAATTTGAAGATAAATGAGACAGTACATCAAAAGAATTAGATCTCCTCTTCCTTAAATGAAAACATCTATTTTCTAACGCCACAGAAAGTTTTTCAATCGTTGTAATAGCCTCTTCACTCGGGATTGAATCTGACATACCATCATCAGGATAGAAACTATCTTTATAATTATTGAAACTGTTACAGGATCCTTTTCTTATCCTTTCCAATTTGAAATAAGCAACGAGTAGCTGAGAATAGAGCTGATGATGTACCATATGTAACAGTTCCTCGCAGCCAGTACTCCTTTATAGCCGAGTATCTTGACTCTCGCCAAACAGTGTGCTGTAAATTTTGATCTGTTTGAGCAATTAAAACTTGTCTATACATCTGCTGCATATCAGCGGTAAAAGCAATAGGATTTGTTCTAAATCTTATTAGATTGGTAAAAAGATTTGGTTGTGGAATTTGACCAATTGTTCAAACAGAATTTAAAGAATTAGCATTAGGAGGTTAGCATGAACCATCAAACACTACATGTAACTTTGTAGAAATAGAGCCAATTTTTATAACAGAATGATGCAGAATATAATATATTTTGTTGCTTGTAGGACTTGAATTTTAGTCAACAGGTGTCATATGGCCAAGGTCTTCATATTGCTTCATAAAATTTCTTTATTCATATTCAACATTTTTATCAAACTGAAACTTTTCTCCATAGCAAATAAACCTGATACTGCTATGGATTTAAAATCTCCCAATGACATCATATCTTTATAAACTGGAATCTTAACTTTAATTCTACATTCTGAAGCTACCTTGCAAGGTGAACAAAAATGTTGTTCAAAAATTTTATCTTCCTCAGACAAATGCGGTTTATTAACATTTATTCCTTAAGCTTGCCGAGAGTTTTGCAATAACAAATCCACATTTGATTCAGCTTCAGTATTAAGGAAATGAAATTTGATACTAAAAGAATATTTACATTTAGGTTCCAATTTTCTAACTATCACAAAAATCAAACATAGTGTTTTGGGCAATCGGCTCATTCTCAGTACTAAGATTTCTACCATATCTTAAAAGTGTAAGGAAACAGTCAGATTCTAAAATAATATCGCATTCTTGGGGTTTCATGAAATCATCATCTGCTAACGTAATATTTTTATGATACTCTATATTTTTTGTATCAAGTAATTCGGCAGGTAATTGAGATGTCACTTTAAACAGGATGTATGGCCTAACCTTTAAGGACTCATTAGAAAGCTTTGAACCTACTGTAAGAGTTATAGAGCCACGAGTCTTTTATGCCGATATTCCAGAAATTCCATTTAAAAAAATTCTGATATTCTTTTTTTAACCCTAAAGATCTTACGACACTTTCACTAACAAAAGAACATTCCGAACCAGAATCAAGCAGATCCCTAAAAGAGTAAGCTTTATTTTCATTATTATATAAGAGAAATTTAGCAGTATGTAGGGAAAAAACACATTTAGAATTTTTGAAAGGAGCACTAGAATTAACTTGTAATTCATGAGATGTTGACTCGTGTGCAAATTCTTTATTTGACTGATGGTTTTTAGTGTCAGATTAAGTGGGAAATATTTTATTTTCAAACAGTGCAAGCATTATTACTTTTATTCTCTTCATGTAGAGTGTATTGTGTTTATTTTCATACTTAAAACATTTCAAATATAAATTGGGACATTCCTTAACTTTATATACGTTTAAACATAAAAAACAGCAGTTATTACGCTTAGTAAAGTTTTTTCGAGCAACAACATCCATGGATTAAAATTTAACATATTTGAAGAGTGGATGTCTTCCTTGACACTTTATTACACCTTTGATTGTTTATCATTTGAACTGTACTTGGAACCAACAAAAATTGAACTTTTGGAATATTTTACATCAATTTCATTGTTAGATGTTACTGTAAAGAAGAACATCTTACATTTAAAAAATCAAAATTTTCTTTCAAAGTGGGAAATTCATTTTCTGTACTTCCAATGTACCAAAGTCACCGACATTCAGGATCAAGTTTTTGAAATAACAAATATATTAACCATTGGTATCTATTAGTGACTTCATCACCAACAGATTTCAAACCCCTAATATAACTCCATCACTTGTATTTAGCAAATTCCTTATATTCATGCTATTAGGAGGTAGAACTGATTTTTGTTCTAAAAATAATTTAATTAAAGAATTTACAATCTGTTTCTTTTAATCATACCGGTTTAGCAATTTACCCCAAGTCTTTTGATAAGATTCAGTTGAAAGAGGAATCTGCGAAATTAATGTAGCTGGTTCTTCAGAGAGCAACCCTTTAAGATACTGGAATTACTGAATGTGACTTAAACCGATTTGTGAATGGACAGTGGAAACAAACATAGCCTTAAAATATGTCCATTGTGAAAACTTTCCAGAAAATACTGTAATGTTCAATTTTGGTAGTCTAATAATACAATGAGTAGGAATAGTAATAGATGAGCCTTGTACAGAATTGTGTGTTGCAACATTAAGGCTTCTGAAGAATTAAAGGAATCTACTTTGTTTTGGTATTTAGTTTTCAAGTAAAAATATCTGTTTCAAATTCTGCTAATTCTGAATCATCATCATTTAAATAGGAATCTTATCATAAGAACTCAGTAAATCATCTAATCTTTGCAATCTAATCAAAATTTCATTTCTGGTATTCACATTATCAAAACTATTCCCTAATCTAGTTATATAGCCTTTAACTCTAACTTTCTCAATTTTAATTTGAGCAGATTATTTCCCATAATCATCCATTTTAAACGATAACTTATAAGCAGAATGATTTTTAAAATAAAGTTAATAAGATTAACTTCAAAACAAAACTAATCAATATTACTTCAGAATCAAAAGTAATTAGAATTGCTTCAAAACAAGAACAATGAATTTAAGTTAAAAAACACAGCTAACCGAATTAAATTAAAAAACAGGACAAATCAAATTCAAAAATAGAACTACTATAAATTGTTCTATCCTTTAAGAATATTCTTTCATACAAACAATAGTGGAATGTTCTGTTCTAAAATGTGCATAAATTTAAAAATAATCTTCAAAATTCTTCAATGTAAAATAATAATTCACCATAATAAATAAATATATAAAACATTCAAGAAAATAAATCATATTGTTCGTCAGAACAACCACTAAGTAAATCATAAAATTCTTGTGAATAATTTTTCTTCTTCAAAACAATTATCAAAATATAATATCCTAGAATATTTTTCTTATTCTATCAATTCAATAAACAAGATACTTCATTATTCTTATATTCTAAAATAACATCTTGCTAAATGAAACTACACTAGCAATAATTAAGCTTCAGCGTGAAAGAACAATAAAAGTAAGTACTCACATATCTCGCCTAAGTGACTCAAATTTCTTTATATAGAGAATTTTGAAGAGAATAGTCCTTTATTCAGATTTTCTTATTTTTATTCATGACACAAAACAAATCTTAACGTTTACAAATACTTCCCAAACAATGAAATACACAGTTCTTGTTTCAAAATAAACTTCACTAGTTCAGTAGAACATTCTAATTAATATAATTTCATCACAGAAAAGCTTTAAATTACATTCTAAAATATATATCCCCTGCTTATTCTGGGTGCAGATAAATTAATAGAATCAAAACAATAATACAACAGGAATATCTTCTATGCCCACAACAGCAATAACAGAAACAAAAACCAACTATCTCTTGATGTCATAATTATGACTTTAAATCACATCACAGTCATCTGTTAACAAACAGCGCAACTAAAATCATTAATTTTATTCCTAATCAGATCAGTTGAACTGATATGTAACAGGTATCTTGGAAAAAAATTCTTATCCATTCAAATGGAAGAATATCTCTATGTTGATGAGCAAGTCTGTGTGACAAACACTCGTCACCATATGGAGCAGTATATGCCCCGAAAAAATAATAAACCCCGCATAAATAAGGTATTTTTTTTCTTTGGTTGGAGTATCTCGATTTGCGAAGAATGTTATATTTACACTCTTGCGGAATAAAACACAATCAGTTTACCTAGTGGATATGACTTGGGGGTTAGCAATTGAGTCAATGCTAGACTAATTTATCCAGTTGTTGAACATGTTAATCGTACAGTAATTATACATCTATTATATACTATTATACTAACTATTATACATCAGTGAACCTAATGACACATTAAAAATCAAAAGTAATTTCGTGTCTTTGAATAATAAGAACAGATAGAATCCAGTGCTGCAAAATACCACTCGACAATTAATAAAAAAAAGGACCAGGGAAGTATCATAGAATATGCATACAATATGCTGTAATGCACGGTGTTGTCATTTGGAAACCATTTTAAAAAATCCAAAATACTGAAAAATATAACAGTGATAATTTTTTCATCATTTTTCCTTCAATTTATGCCTATTAAGGATTCAAATATAGTTTTAAATTAACACTTCATAAATAAATAAGTAATGTAATACAATATAATATAATATAAATAAAACAATATAAAAACAATACATAAAATAGTATAAATTAATTTAACACATGTGTAATCGAACTGCGCGCGTAAGGCTGTTCTTCACTGAACTCCCCAATTCAACTTGTTAATGATAAACTTATGGGTTAGGGTGGAACTAAAAAATGAAGTTTCGAATTTTATATTCTAATAGCGATTATTTTTTTTCCTTTTGAACTCCATAAAAAGAAAATATTTTTCTTTTAATTTTAAAATGGTATTTTCCGGTTCCTCAAAGCGCCTGATTTTCCCTAAAAAACGAAAAAAGACAATAATTGCATGAAAAGTTTTTTAAGCTTATTGTTAAATTTATATTTTGCAAAATTAAATTAATTAAGTGTTAATGTCCTGTAATAAAGAGAATAATTTAGTTTGAGTGCCTTAGAAAAGTTAGCCCCACTTTATTTGACTTTTGTAGAAGCCAGCGTCGTGGCGTCGGCTTTCATTGTCTCTGATTTATTTGACTGCGACACATAACAAGTTAATCCGATTTAACGTATGTTAACAGTTTCTTTAATTATTTCCCAATAAGCATTCGGTGTCAAAAGTGACAAAGTCTGTTAACTTACCTAAATCCAGATAATTGTTGAAGTGTCCTGTATTTCGTGAACCAAAACAATTAACATTAGACTGTCATCTTTGACGAACATATCAAGATGTTATGAAACATTAATTTGGGGTTCAATTTAACTTAAAATCTAACAGCTGGAATCTGGTACAAACTATTTCTAAAGTACCTAAAGCTGTTTGTGATACAATTAAAAGTGTATTGCTGCGACTTTCAATTCCAACGATTTCTGATACACAAATCATACAAAATGATTAGAGACTAGCGTGAGAAAGTCAAAATTTGAAGAAAAATATTAAGATTAGAAAGAATAATCCCACATCCAATATAAAATTGCAAAATGTTAGGTAATCCTGCAAAAAACATTTCTTTGTGTAAAAGCACTAAATATTATCGAGTATCAGAACAAGAACGTTACTTTCTCAAAGACCAAAGAGAGATGGAGTGATGGCAATAGGATCAATAGATATAAAAACTACAAAAAATATGTAGCAAGACTGGAAAAGGAAATATCAAGGAAAAAAGTTATTTTAAAACAAAAAAAAATGATGTTTTGATTGAATGATCGTCAAGTGTAAAAAATAGTTCGGAAGGAAATAGTTCAATAGATTGTTTTTCTAAACCTGAATTTAATAATCAACAAGGTGAAAGAACCGGAGTATTAGACAGAACTGCAAATATTATAGCAAATGGCACCTTAGAAGATATGGGTATTTCTGATGATAATAAAGAAAAGGTAACTGAAAGAAGGACTTGAAGACGACAAAGAGAAAAGAAAAGAAAGAATTTGAAAGAACAGGAAAGACGAAATGAGTTAATTTTAGAAGGTTAGTATTTTGATGGCAGAAAGGATAATACTATGATAACTGAAGCAGAGGGAAAAAAGTATAACTAAGAATCATTAAAGACGAACACCTGGTCTTAGTTCAAAAACCAGGATAAAAATATATTGGTCATATTTCATTTACATCTTCTTATATTAGTATAGGCACTGCAATTTTGGTGTATTTTCAAAATAATAATACAGACATTTCAAGTTTGAAAGTTATTGGGTGAAACAGAAACGTCTTTAATGCAGGATGCAAATCTGGAGTTGTTAAAACATCGGAAGCAATATCCTAAAAACTTTATAATGAATAATTTGATTATTACATGCAGATGAACTTTTTTCTTAGATACTTATTTCAACATTTTGCTGGAAAAACTACAGGGATGACAGGGATGACCGCCCCGGGAACCCAGCTTTCGCTTTAGAGTATAAGTGCAATCCCGGGGGGAGACTCAAATCCACTGCATATGGTAAGATACATTAACAATGACAATATTTTTAAAACAGTTAATAACATACAGAAAAATAAATTCAGTTTGCTGTTTTTGACTCTGAAACTCACAAGGAGTGTCATCAGTACATACATTGACAGCAATTGCACTATGTTGTATACATGCATAAACAATTACAAGACATGTTTTTTGAATATTAGAGCTGAAAAACTTTAAGTGAAATGCATATGCTGATAAATATAATGAAAATACTAAATAAACAAACCATAGGAAATAAGACAAATATTTACATTATGTACAAAACAGGGGCTCCTGTCTGAAATGGGAGCTAAAAACAATGAGTTTGCTCAGCTAGCTCAGAAAGGGAGGGGATTGGTAAATATAAATTCGTTGTCTTCTAAAAATTTCATACAATCCGCTATACGTTGCAGGAGAACTGGACGGTCGAGCAGGTAAGTTAGCCAGTCAGGCAGTGTCATCTGTTGTGGCTTTTTAACGTGATAGTGGGACGTTAATGTGCAATGTAAAATATAGTGTAATGATGTTGATAAGGATCCACAAATGTAAAGAGGTGAGTCCCGTTTATTTATGGTATATAAGTGTTGTTGGAAGGGTCCGTGATTTGTGAGAAAGAGATACAGGTATCTGTTACTTATGAAAATGTTTTGTGAGACCTTAGGTATGAAGTCACGCGTGTATTGACCCACCTGCACTGTAGACCAACGTTGTTGCCATCGGTGTAGCATTTGTTTTTTGAGTTCTAATTTCAATGTTGATTGTGGGAATGGAAGAAATGTTAGTGGTAAAGTTAAATCATCGACTGCCGACCTCGCCAGCTGATCAGCCAGTTCGTTGCCCGTTATACCAGAATGTCCTTTAACCCAATTAAAGAAGAACGATTTTTCTGAGGACTGAAGGAGTAAGGTTATGTCTAGAACTAAGTGATTATTGTTATCAAATTTTGAAAGGGCCATTAGACCTGATAAACTGACTGATGAAATTAAGTATTGGGTGTCAGAGTCCTCTTCTGCCCAACGAATCGCCTCCTTCATAGCAAAGAGCTCTGCCTGGAAGACAGAGTTCCGCTGGAAAAACTGCAGGTAGAAGAGACTTTTCTGGACCAGTAGGAAAGCGACTTGAAAAAATGCGAACATATTGAAATTATAGACTATAAAAAAATTTATCCTATCTTGACGGACTGATCGGATGAAGAACTTAAAAGAAGTACAAACAGGGGGATATACACCTGAATTTTAGATTTTCCTTGTCATACTCAAACAGTGGAAGCGTGTGTCAAAATTGTCCTGCAAGCTGCGTCAACCGTCTTTAAATATTAAACAAAAGATGGCATAATATTGGGAAAGTTGAATTCCCACAATGTAATGACAAAGTTTGCCTAAAAAGGCAGTAGGTTGAATATCCAATTGAATTAATGCATAACAAAGCGAGGTAAGGAGGGTGGAAGTCGACATTTAACCACGTCCTCGTGGCGACTTCTGGATAGTATTTGCTAAATAAAAGTAGATATGAGCTAACAGCTACGTTGTTTTTTTTTTTTTTTTTTTTTTTTTTTTTTTTTTTTTTTTTAGTTACTTTATACTGAAATTTCAAAACTTTGACCTCCTTGAGGAACCGGAAAACAACTTAATTTAAAAAAATCTTTTCAGCCAAAAGGTTAGACATCCAAAAAGGAAAAAAGTTTTCACTATTACACATTAAGACAAAAAAGGTTTTTTTTTTACCATATACTTAAGTTCCACCCTACTATGGGTGTGGCATGCATACATATGTTGAAAATATTTCCTCACAAAATTAATATTTTTAACTTTTTGTGTACTTTTCTTTAAAAATATCTTCTTTTTTCTTATACCAGCGAACATCAAAGCGGCTCTAAGTCATTTTAACGTCACTACAAAGTTACTAGAAAGAATGCAAAAAAAAATCTTTTGCATAAAATTTACTTTTGGAGAGACTTGTTTTGCATTTCTATATGTAAATACTGACCTTTTTAACTGAATTGTAAATTTAGCAGCAGCAATTATTAATGCCCGTAGTTTATCAACCTTGTAATTGCAATATAGCAATAAAATCTCACGCTTTCAAAACCCATTCAGCAAAAAATCTTCTTTTTTGTCAGATTCGTTTTTCAATTTAATATTTTTTATACCAGTAAAACTCCCATTAAAACAATAGCAGAATTTTAACTGTTAAATGCGTTTGAGCTAAACGAATGCAATAAAAAAAATAAGTACATCATACAAAAAAAGAAAAAATCTCCTTTAAAAAATAATAAAATATTCAATAAAATTTTAACACAACCAATGTAAACGAGATGTTACACATAAAATAAAAGTATTTTGGTGGAATAATTAATTATTTATGATAATATGCTTAATTAAATCTGTAACAAAATATACCGAGAGTTAATTTAAAGACATGATTATTTTTTGTTAGAGTTAGATATGCTAAGTGAATATATTAATATATTATCAAGAATCAAACTTATTTAATGTTTTAATATCTTACATGCACGACGGTATATAATTTCAGAAGCGCATTTATATTAATATTTCATTCTTTAGCATATTATTGTGAAGATTAAAAAAATGTATATATCCTTAAACAATTTCTTTTCTTTGAAAATGAAATGCTGTTAGAAACAATTTGTTTCAGAAAATAATAATAAAAAAGAACAAGCTGTTAGTAAATGGTTAAATTAACAGATAGAAATTCATTGTTAATGGCATAAAAATGAATAAAAATGACTATAACTAGAATTGTTTGAAATATTTCTCTTTTAAAATTATTATATGCCTAAGTATATTTTAAAAGATAAAATTAGATGTTCTTTTGATTTCGTCTACGAATTTATTTAATCACTTTCAGTGTTTAAACCGTTTATAATAAAAAATAAGGTTATTTAATTACAGTAAAATTTAATAGCTACTCAGTTTTAATATTCAAAAGGACCTGTGGAGTGCAGTACAATAAAAAACTGATTTAACAACATGATTACGTTCTTAAAAGGAATCTAATTATACAAATTTTCTAAAACTGCCAACAACATTTAGATGTAAACAAAACAGTAAATAATTAATTTACGAGATAAAAAAATTCTAAATTATCAAGTTAAGTTCTAAAAAATTGCTCCTAAATGAAAGCGTTTGTATGGTAAAACATTACACAAAAACTGCCCTATTATAGTAAAGCATTTACAAAATTTAATGCAACTTTTCGTCATCCAGAATTCTGGAAACATTTCCATTATTTTCCGAAACATTTCCGAGAAGAAACGTAGATAAAGTAAAGAAAACAATAGTTTCTTAGAATTGAAAAAAAAATCTTTAAAAAGGCTATTTTACATTTAATTTAGGGAAATACATTTCTGTTAGAACTTTTTTCTTGCAGCACTATGCATAGAAATGTCATCAACTAAAAAAATATATACATGTATAATGTATATTATATATATATTTATATACAACATATCTTGTAAGTGTCTGAAGAAAATTCTTCGATGTTTCAGCCAAGCAATTATAGTATGGTGTAAAATTCTATAGGATAGTATTCTTTACATTCCTTGTAGGTCAAAAATGGAAACACGACGACTTGCATTTTCTTTTATTTTATTTTTTGGAATATACATATTTCAGTTTTAATTCAGTTTGTTTAAAATGTTATTTTTAAAATTTACATTAATGAAGTGGATAAGCTGGTTCTCCTCTGTGAAAACCAATGAAACTGTTTGTGAACCTCTGCATATTATGTGCTCATTTTATGGTCTATATCAGGTTTATATATCTGTATATAGATATATGTATAAACATAATACAGACCATAATATAAATCCATAGCATAATTCATCATACACAAATGAGAAAAATATTACTACTACAACTAATTACAGTATGTAAATACACTATATAGCAATTAATCACCGGACACTTTCAATTTTAGACATTTTGTCGAATATTTAAAAATATAATTGTCGGATTCTTCTGAAACTTCAGTATTATAGAGAATATGTTTGACCTCATATTTATAAACGTCGATTTGATAAGGAGGCCAACAAAAAATCAAAGAAAAATATTAATATTTAGTATTACCCTGAAATTAAAATGCACGAAATGATCTATCGCTACAGAATACCAATATGTGGATAATGTACAACATGTTTACTGATTTTTGTAAGAATAAAAGGTATATTCATGGAGATATAGCGATTTTTTTTAAGTTAAAAAAATTCTAGCATGTTTTTAACTTACATCTGCAGGGATTTCAACCTAATTTAACGCCAGTTTCAGAAAAAATAGCAAAATGTAATAGAAACAATATAGTATAGTACAATTCGAATATAAATATATTAAATATTTCATAAAATATGAGTAGTTGTGTGAGATAATTTTTATCTGCGCATGCGTTAACGATAAAACAGAATTTTTTACTTAATTTAATAGTCAACTCTATGGAGCAACTAAAAAAAATCCAGTCGAATATTGTGACAATTCAGAAAGGTATTGGCGATAGAGTGACCTAATTTTTAGTTGCTCTCTAAAAGCAGCTGAGGGATAAGGGATTTTCCACAAATTGTCAAATGTAATGTTATCTTTTTTTTTCATTTTTTATTGATGCTTTAGTTCTTCTTGGATATTCCCCAGAACGAGCTTATTCCATGATAAAAAGAAGTAACAAAATCAAAGCATTTGCTCCAAACCTACTCGTTGATATTCACTAAATACTAACTTTTTTCTGAAAGGCAGTTAAGAAAAAAAAAGACAGTTTGTGGATTATAATTTCACGATATTTGACTGGTTTTTTGATGCGTTACTCCATAGAGTTGACTATTAAATTATGTAAAACAAAATCTATGCTATCTTTTGCGCATGCGCAGGTTCAGATAAATATTGTTTCATACATCTACTCCTATTTCATTAAATATTTAATATATTGCACTATATTGTTTCTACTACATTTTTCTAATTTTTCTGAAACTGGCATTGAATTTGGTTGGAAACCCTGCACGATATAAACTAAAAACAGGAAAATGTTTTTTGAGCATTTAAAAAAAAAAAACACTACATCGCCGTGAATATACGTGCTCTTCTTACACAAATATGTAAACATGTTCTAAAGAATCTACAAATTTGTATTCTGCAGCGATAGATCATTTCGTGCATTTTTATTTACTGGGTGATCACAAATATTTTTATTTCTGGATGATTTTATTTGTGTGCCCCCTAATTGTGGTCCTTATCATATCGACGTTGTTAAATATAAGGTCAAATGTAATCTTTATAATTCTAAAATTCCAGAAGAAGCCAACAAGTATATATTTAAATATTCGACAAAATGTCTAAAATTGAAAGTGTCCGGTGATTAATGGCTATATAGTGTACATTAGTCAGTTCAGATTTTAATACTATTTGAATTTCAAAAAACTGTGAAATGTGAGTGATTTGAGATTATGATGCTTGTACATGCTGTTACAGGTTCAGATTTATGAAAATATCTTCACTGCATTCCTCATCAGAAATTTCGCCTTTGTAAAAAAAAAAAAAAAAAAAATTGAAGATTGTACCCCTTCCAAAGACATTATCATGATTATTGGAAAGTTTTCTCTGAATTGGGTTCCTTTACTCACTGAAGTCCAAAATAATTTGCGAAACCTTTGTTTTGCCTTTACTGTTCATAGCACTAAATAGTGTTCTTTCATTCAGATATCTGTTTGCTTTTGGATGTGAGTTTTGAACATGCTATCAGACATTAATAATATCTTCATTTTCCCATTAACAGAGCGTCATTGGATATGTACGCATCACCATTATTTGAAGGTTCCTTCGGTATGAAACATCGCTTTATAGATACAAATAATTATCTTTAAACATTTAAACAATTTCGAGTTATTATCTTCAATGTAAACTACACAAATTATCGAAAAATAAAGAACTACTGAATATACACGTGACACAATTCCTTCAAATATTTTCTATAAAATATTTGTAGTTGCGTTACGAATTTTTCTGTCCAATCGCCGTGATTAAGTAGAAAAAAAAAGACATAAAATGAAAGATGGAATTTGTCTTTTATAAGGAAAACTTTATTTTATACATAAATATTATTACATACATTAAAAAAAAATGAACACATTGTTATAAAAAGTTTTCTGATTTACTAAAATGAAAAGTATTGTTTATACCTATCTTCTAAAATTATTATTTTTCAAAATGTTTTAACTGTTGGCATGCTTTTCTCTCTACAGCTCCATTTCGTGATTGAGCGATACTTTATAAATCTTTTAAAGATCCCTTTTTTTTTCGAAATACATAAACATGTTTAAATCAGAGCAAACTGTGAAGTAAAGAGAAAATGATAACGTATAAAAATCTACAGTCGTCTCTCTGTTTAACGTGTCGCTCTACTTAACGACGATCTCTATTTAAGGACGATATTTTGCGGTCCCGGCTCCTTTAAGTAAAAAAATCTCTATTTAAAGACGAAATTGTTTCTATTTAACGACGATTTTCACGTCGACTCCCCCCCCCTCCCCCCGCTCCCCGATCTCTTTAAACATACAT
This sequence comes from Maratus speciosus, assembly GCA_963932465.1. NCBI lineage: Eukaryota > Metazoa > Arthropoda > Arachnida > Araneae > Salticidae > Maratus > Maratus speciosus. The sequence continues at coordinate 176,155,325 of OZ010786.1, forward strand.
TTTAAACGAAGGAATATAACTTTTACGTAAAAGAATGAAAAATGTTTTGGTGGAAAACACAGTAAGGAGCGGTTGACTGTTTTACTGTGCACTGATTAGGATGGATTTGAGGAATTTCCTCCACTGGTTATATGCATATCAAAGTGACCTAGATGCTAGAACATTAAAAGAGAACCTTGCGAATATAAAAACAACAACAATTCATGGATGAGATCATCCATTTTTATTGACTGTGTTAAAAAAAAATTTATGCGAAAATGCGCAAGGAAGAAAGAAAAATTCTACTTTTGGTCTATCCTTGCCCGGCACATCCTCCAAATATTCCTGGACTTACTAACGTGTCAACTCATTTTTTACCTGCTAATTGCACAAGTAAGTTGAAGCCTGAGGATCATTCGTTGTGTAAAATCATATTACCGAAAATCCTTAATTAGGAAATTATTAAATAATTTTGCTGACGAAAAAGAAATTAAAAAATTACAATTTTGGAAGCTATGCACATGATTACATCAGCCTGAAAGAAGTTTCTCCTTACACAATTAAAAACTGTATTCGGGCATCTGGAATTGACATTCAAGAACATATGGATATAACAGATGCACAACTCGACACAGAAGATATCACCACCGAAGAATGGAAAACTCTTATTGGTGATGAAGATGGAAGATGTATCAGTAAAAGATTTTATCGATTGTGATGAAAACGTTTTAATAATAGACCTCAGAAATTTAGATCAAATTTATGAAGACGTCGCAAATTAAAATGCAACTTCAGATGCAGAAGATCGTGATGAAGCTGATGATACATAAAGCGAGACAATAGCTCCTAGTTATTCAGATGCGAATTCTGCCCTGGATATTCTTCGTCTGTACATTGTTTCATCAAATATGGAAGATGACCCATTCAACCTTCTTATGAATCTAAAAGCTAGGGTACTAAAAACTAGATCACGATTGAAAAATCTACATTTTTTTATTTTTTAAAAACATAATTTGTTTAATTAAATGTATTATAAATATTTTTATTGTAGTGTAAGTGATATTGTTTGCTGTAATGTTGTTCTTGTATGCAATATAATTAATGCAATTTGTATTTGTGCAATGAAAATATTTTGCATTATATCTGTATCAATAAAAAAAGAAAGAAAGAAAATATAAAATAACTTTAAATAGATATATAAATAAAACATTTCTAAACACGCCAACATATTAAGAAATGTATTAACAGTCTTCCGACTGTAAAGTGTGAAGTAAAATGTTTTTCAAATATTATTTTTTTACAAATTCTGTTTAAGGACGATCTCTATTTAAGGACGATTTTTCGAGATTTTTTAAAGTCGTTAAACAGAGAGCCAACTGTATTAAATTTTCTAGTAATTGTTCAACGAGAAAAATACTTTAAGTGCAGCGTTTGAGATTACATATTTTTAAATGATTAATCTTTAAACCATAACATAAATTTATGAAATAACTCTATAATTCTTAATTAGAATTTTTTAAAAATTATTAGCTATCGAACTTTTTATGACGTTAAGTGTTTTATCGCCAGTTTAACTGCATTTTACTGATTGAATTATAGTTAGAACAAAAACTTTAAATATATGCAGCAAACGTATTTGAAAAGAAAGAATGCAAATGTAGCAAAGATAACAGAAGAAATTATAAATTGTAGGAATTCTAAATAGTTAAAAAGAAATATTTATGTGTGTGACGCATAAAAAACAGATGAGCACTGCAGCGAGTCTTCAGATATGTACATTAAATAAATAAATAAATAATCCATTAATGCATAATTAAACTTTTAAAGAAATGCACTTATTTTACTTTTAGCTATTCAATTCATCTTACTTTTCGCATATATATTCATTTTACTTATTTTTAACTTTTTCCCCCCATATTACAGAACAAATGTTTTTTTTTTTTTTTTTTTTTCAGAAACGAAATTAAAAATAAGAAATAATTACTACGGTAAATAATACCTTAATATTTAAAATATATGATAGACTTGACAAACTAAAATCCTGATTTAAATTAAAGATTACATGAAGATGTCTACTTTGTCCCTTTATTTTGAATTTAATAATCTTTATTTAAATTTTCTTATGTGTAAAAAGAAAGATATATAACTGCAATGTTCCCAAATTATATGCAGTATCAGGCATTTCATTAAACCCCCTTCCCTACCACAACCCTCTGATTGACATCTTACACGCATCGAATACAGCTTTAATTTTTTTTCGGTGGTGATTATCCGTGATTGGGTGTGCTAATGTTTCGTAGAACAAAGGAAGGGACTTCCAATTCCGAAGCGCGTCGTCTTTCCCGTGACTGGCGTGCCAAGGGACTGGGCTTGTGAAAAGTAGGTTCTCAGTTCAAGGGGCAAACAACAAGTTTTTTGTACCTAAATTAACTTTACGCCTCTATTAAGTCAAACCCCTTTAAAGAAGTAAAATTTAAGTGGAAAACTAACACCTGATTATAAAAAACAGTTATGCCAGAGAGTTTTCCATTTGCCTTCTGTATGTTATCCTTTGACTCCTAATATACTTAAACTCAACGTTTTTCGTTCGTATAAAGAAAACAATATCCAAAACCGTAATCCCAAAACCGTGATTGTTGGCCTAAAAAGCAACCAAGCACAAACTGTCATTGTACAACAAGCCAATAGTTTTTTTTAAATAATTTAAAGAACGAGCAGCAGCAATTCGGTAAGAAAAAGGCTCGTAGACGCACATAAGCTGAAAGCTCGTACTGCAGTGTTTGTCGGCAGGACGAAGTCAAGAACATGGTACTCCATTAGCTGCGAGAATTAATACCACGAAAAGTGTGTTGGCATCAAGATTTTTTTGATTTAATTGTAACAAGTAATTTATTTTTGCAATCTCATTTTTATGAAGTATTTCCCTCTAGAATGATTTCACATAAAAAAAGGATAAAACTGAAGTGTTATGTACATTTTGCTAACTTGTTCATTTTTAATGGTATATCCTGTTTTAAAACCACTTTTGAATAGCAAAAAGAATTATTAATTCTCATGTTTATTCATTTTACACTAAATTTATTTAATTTAGTAGAACAACGCAATGAAATTGGAGAAAATCACGATTTATGAAAACATGGAACAATGGTATATATACCATGTCCACATTTTCCTTATATGGCCACTAGGTAGATTTTAGGAATTTGCTTTGTTTGAACTAGTAAAGCTATTTTTATAAAAAATCAAAATATTTTTTATGAAAGTCCATTAGCCTGAGAATGTTAAAAAAAAAAGTTTTTATTTTCAAAGTGGCGGATAGAAGAATCCTTAAATCTTAGTATGGCCATAACAGAAGCAGGTACCTTTGTAATATTAGTTAAATTTTACAAATTGGTTTATTAAAAAATAATATTATCTTTATTCTGCTATGCTAGTAGTTTTAACTTACATACTTGCCACATTTTCGATTTTTTTAAATATAAAGACAACATATTTTGAACCAGAACATTTATCTAATTACCCAAGTCTTGATTCTATGTGGTAGTCATTTGAAATCTAACTGATGTCATTCATTAAATAAAATTTCATGTTTATTATGTTATCAGCATGTTATTCATATCCCCTTGATGTATAAACGGGAGTCCTCAGTTAAAAACGACAAAGTTAGGAAGTCTGAATTTTTATTACATGATGAAAACTCAATACTTATTTGCCACAGGATAAAATATACTTGTAAAAATGATGGATTGGATGTCTATTCTTGGGTTGGATGTTATTGTTTTTTATGTGATAGTTGAGAAAGCATTTCGCCAAAAGTAGTCACAGAATGAATTAAATGTAATAATTTAGAAAATGATAAATATATGGTAAATCCTTAGTACTGATTGCATTTTAGTGTTACGTAATTATTAGTTATTAATTTATGAAATATCTGTTTTCAGTTTGTGCAGGTCGTATGCCATACTCTAATTAAGAAAAAATAGGTTTTTTTGTACTTAAAAATACTTAGAAATTTACACACCGTACACTTACAAATTGTACTTTAAATGATTTTGTTAAATCTAGATTATTTGGAAGATGAAATATAAAGAAAGTAATAAAAAATACTTAAATTAAATTAAATTAAAAATATAAACTCACAAGTTACTGGAAAGAGCAGTATTCGATGTTATACGTGGCTGTTCTATATTGACTCCATGCAATAACACTATCCCTGATCAGTATCGTGACATTCAAAGTTTCACAAAACTGGTTTTATAGCCGTTGAAATTTAATGAAAAAACTTGATGAAGAACAGCGGAAGGTAAATTGCTATATTTGAATTAATGAACCATTACACGATTTTTGAAAGGCGTAAAAAAAAAAATTGAAAAACGTTACTGAGCGTGTAGCTACACTGGTAGTATAAAGAAAATGGCGATCAAATATTGACTTGCTTAAAAAAAAGGGGGGAGGGGGATGGTGAAGACAAAAGAAAAACTATCCCTCTCATACAACAAATACTTTAATTTGAGAGGTAGGAATATCAAGTGGACTGCTCCTTCCCTCGCCAATCCGAATTTGACCTGCACGACAATGACAGGAATCATATGTATGTAGAAAAAGGGTGAAATAGGATGAAAATTTACTAATAATGCGGGCAGAAATACAGATGAGAATCCGACAGTTATTTAAGATATCTAAAGAGATAACGAATAAAGTAACATTAAGCACAATGTGTACAGTAACACTTCTGTGAACAATGTTTTACCCCAATTTTACTAATAAGGCAGACGAAAATATATATGATAATTTTAAAGTTATCGAAGCCCTCACCTATAAGCAGAATAATGCATAAAGCAATATTAAGCACAATGTTTATATTAACACTTCTTTAAACAATGATTTAACTCAATTTTACTAACAATGCAGACGAAAATATATGTGAGAATATGGCAGTTATTGAAAGTGTCGACTATAAGAAGAATAATGAATGATGTAACATTAAGCACAAAGTTTATATTAAGACTTCATTAAACATTGTTAATCTCAGTTTTATTTTCTGGGGGAATAAAACGCCTATCTGCTAATTAATCAGAAAAATAAAATATTAAATATTTTCGAAATACCCTATAAATTCTTTTCCTTTATTTCCACTTAATAGTCATGTTATTACAGCTGGGATTTTTATTTGTATCATGTATTTACTGCTGGGTCCAAATTTATACCCAGAAATATTCGATGTTTTGCTACGTTTTAGATTAAATACCGTCTCTTTTACTACGGATGTAAAACTAACTTTTCTAGAGATAGTTACAGACAAACAAGATCGACATGTAACAAGAATTTTATTTTCAGAAGATCTATTTGATAAAACTAAACCCCCAGAAGTTTACAAATTTTCGAGAGTATTATTCGGAATTAGCAGCAGTCCCATTTTTTTGGCTGCGACAATCAAACACTACTTGTAAAATTATACTACAAATATCCAGATAATGTAAAATATTTAAACGAAAATGTTTATGTCGATGACATCATCGGAAGTCATAAATCTATTGATCAAGCTTTGTCCACGAGTTAACAATGCATTAATATATTTGAAGATGTGAATATGCATTTATACAAGTGGCTTACTAACTCTCTGCCTCTTACTAAACTATGGAAAGAAAATTGTTTAACTTCAGAAGTTAATCTTGAAGCTTTTGGGGAACAAAATCTCCCTTATGAAGACTTAGGCACTGCATGGAACAATTCCAAATATTTACTTTATTTTGGTATTCGAAGTTTATTTGACTTCATTACTAAAAGAATGGACACAAAAAGGATTTATTCTACTAGTCTTGGGTAGGACATTTGATCCGGTCGGATTATTCATACCCTTTACGTTAAGGTTAAACTGCTTTATACAGCAAATTTGGATTTTAGGTCTAGATTAGGATGTATTCGAAGTGAAGATTGAAGCTTACTCTGTAATAACTGGTTTAATGAAGTCTCTCATTTGATAAAATGTTCAGTACCCCGATATTATTTTTTGAAATTACGAAGTATAATGTTTATGACCTAGAATTCAATGTGTTTGCCGATTCAAACGCAAAGACCTATGGTACGGTTTTTTATTTGAGTGCAACAACTTACACCAAACATATTCGAATATTTTTTGTTGCTTCCAAAAATACAGTATGTCCGTTAAAAACTCTTACTTTACCACGGTTTGAGGGGATGACTGCATTGTTGTCAGCTGATCTGAGCAGTAACATTTTAAAAGCCTTTACACTGAAGGTCCCAGCTTATTATTGGACTGATTCTAAAAATGGTTGTGTTTGGATGAAAGGTATTTCAGAAGAATTTAAGCTGTTTGTTAGATATAGAATTGAGGAGATTCGTAATTAGATCTCCATTGCGGTTTGGTATCATTGGCCTAGTGCTACAAATCCCGCAGACATTGTTACAAGAGGGTCGAAATTCTCTAAAATCATTGATGATACGTCTTGGTTACAAGGGCCAGGGTAACTAAGCTTATCTCCCGAGTTTTAGCCAATTTCTGCAAACACAGTAATTACTTACTCAGATGAGTTAGAATACAAAAATAATCCTAATGATGTATTTCAATGTGAGTGCTTAGTTAAAAACTTCAAAATTCCATAAATATTGCTAAAATAGTAACTTAGAAAAGCTACTAAAGTTAATGTTTGGGTAAATGATTTCGTTATGAAGCTTCAAAAATCATTTAAAATACGCGACATAGTGACAATGGGAGAATTATTGGAAGCATATAATTTTCTTTAAAATCAGAACAAAAAAACTTTTTATAAAGACTAATTCAAATCTTTAAAAAATGGTAAATCTGTAGGGAAGATCTTTAATAAACTTTATTCTTGGTTATCTACTTTGATTACATAATGAGAATAAGAGAAAATTATGCATGGATGATTCCAAAGGGTCAGTTGGTCAAGAGTTATTAAGAATTGTATAATCTGTAAAAATATATCTCTCTAAATCTGCTGACCAGATCACTGCACTGTTTCTCAAGGATAGGGTCGATGAAGCGCGCCGTTTTAAGCTTGTGGTTTAGATTTTGCATGTCCCATCTTTGCGCAAAATAGGAAGGACACAATATACGCAAAATATGAATACAAAATATGAATACACAATTTTCTTACATTGTTCTACTCACGGGAGGTGTTACCCTAGCTCAACACCTAGAGCTCGTATCTGACATGACGGCTAATTCCTTTGTATTTGCATTTAGAAGATTTACAGTTAGAAGATAAAACTGTAATATGTTATTTATTCTGATAACGCTGAGCTTTCAAAAAGGCTAGAAGAAAACTCGAAATCTTATCTGATATAATGGCTGGCAGAGCATTTTTAAATTTTGTCACGAAAGAGAGAATCATATGGAAAAGTTTTATTGGAAAGACAACATGGTGTGGAGGATTCTAGAGTGCCTAGTAAAGTCAGTTAAAGAATGTTTCCGAAAAATAACTGGCAAAGCTGTTTTGAATTATAATGAAAATGCAACTTTGCTGACAGAAGCAGATGCCGTCCTAAATTCACGTCCATTGACTTACATTTATAATACCATGAACCACAACCTTTGACACAGATGAATTTTCTAAATTTTGGTTAAGATCACACTTATTCCATTAACTTTACTGAAATAATTGAAATTGGATGGAAAAAAAAACCAATCAAACCAAAACGAAAAAATATAAATATCTATTGCTGATGTATTTTTGGTCCAAGTGGAAGAGTCAATAGTTATTAAACTTAAAATCTGCACATTCTATGAAAAATCACAAATCAAAATCTGAAATGAAAGTTCGAGATATAGTTCTAATTGAAGAAGACACGAAAATAAACTGTTATGGACAGTTTATAAAATAGAAAATTACTTTAAGCTTCGATTTTTCTTCACTTATTTTTAGAATGGTATTTCTATAAATGTTTAGTATATGTTTTTAATATGAAATATTATTTAATTATCAATATTTGATTCTTTTTTAGTTTCTATTACATTTTTTTTGTATGTTTGTTTATTTGGAACACTTTTCGCACTTCCTCTTCGCTTCACCCCTTTTTAATTCGAATTTATTTTCGACAGTCATTCGAGGGCATTTATATTTTATAAGTAACTACCATGACATATTTAAAGTTTCTATCCTCTTCAGTATCACAGAAACGCAATTTAGAAAGATTTTGCTTCTACAACCCTCAGGTGGTAGTGGCACAGACATAAAATATACCTTATGTTTGAGCAGGTTCTATCAAGAACAATTTGTAACCATTATTTTTTAAATCGGTTTGGTATTTGATAAGATTGCATAAAGATTGTAATTTAGAAAGTTTTTGGAACGCTTTTCGCTCACTTCATCCTTTTAAATTTGGAAATTTCTTTCGACTATTCTTAGTCGGTTGCATCTCAGTTGCATCTTATAAGTAAATACCATGACATATTTCAAAAGGTTAGACCCCTCAGTTGTGCAAAAAACGCATAATAGAACATGTTTTGCTCTTGTAACCCCCAGATGGTAGTGACAGCAACATAAAATATAGCCTATGTTGGAGCAGGGGGCCTGTCACCATCAGTTTGCAACCATTATTTTTGAAATAAGTTTGGTATTTCCTGAGATTGAAGAAATCGCAATTTAGAACGCTTTTAGAACGCTTTTTGCATATTATCATCCCTTTTAAATTTCCAATTTTTTCGAAACTGTTCTTAAAGGTCATTTATATCTAACAAATGTGTATCTTGCCTAATTTCCAGTTGCTAGCCCCCACCGATCACAAGAATTGAAATTTAGGACTTTTTTGCTTCTACAACCTCCAGGTGATAGTGACCCCGACTTGAAATAGCATCTATGTTAGAGCAGAGGCTGTCAGAATCAATTTCCTACCATTACTTTTGAAATCAGTTTGAATCTTCCTGAGATAGTTCACAAATCGGCATTTAGAACGTTTTTAGAACGCTTTTTGCGCATTTTTACCCATTTTAAATTTCAAATTTTTAAAGAAATGTTATTAGAGATGATTTATATCTAATAAATATATACCATGCAAAATTGCATGAGACTAGGTCCTACCATAATTAAAAAATCTCATTTATGCAACGTTTTTTGCTCCTGCATCTCCTCTGGGGTAGTGAAAACAGGCATAAAATATAGCCTATTTTTGAGCAAGAGCTGTCGCGATCATTTTTACACCATTATATTCAAAATCGGTTCAGTACTTCCTGCGATTGCATAGAAATTGCAAATTAGAACGTTTTTTACAACGCTTTTCACGCATTTTCACCCCTTTTAATTTTCGATTTTTTTAGGAACTGTTCTTAGAGATTATTGATATCTTATAAGGAACTACCATTCCAAATTTCATGATTCTAGGCCCTTCCATAACACAAAAACCGCAATTTAGAACGTTTTTTTTTCTCCTGCAACCCCCAGGTGGTAGTGATACAAACATAAAACAGAGCCTATGTTAAAGCGAGGTCTGTTACCATCAAGTTACAACCATAACTTTTGAAATTGATTTGATGCTTCCCAACATTGAGTAAAATCGACATTTAGAATGTTTTATACAATCCTCTTCGCGCATTATCACACCTTTTTAAATTTCGAATTAAAAAAAAAATGGTCATAGAAATCCTTTACATCTAAAATGTATCTAATATTTCAAATGTCATATTTCTAAGCCTTTAGTAACGCATACATCGAATTCTTAGAAAGATTTTTGCTCCTACACCCCCTTTGAGGGTAGTGGCACCGACATAAAACATTGCCTATGTTAGAGCAAGGGTTGTTACCATCATTTTGACACCATTATTTTTTAAATTGGTTTGGTATTTCCTGAGATTGTATAAAAACCACCATTTAGAACATTTTATAGAACTCTTTTCGCGCATTTTCACCTCTTTTAAATTTCGAATTGTTTAAGAACGGTTCTTAGAAATCCTTTATATCTAATAAGTAACTAATATTTCAAATTTGATATTTCTAGCCCTTCAGCAACGCAAAAATCGCATTTTTAGATCTTTTTTTTTGCTCGTGCACTCCCTTTGGTGTAGTGGCTCGACATAATATATAGTCTATCTTGGAGCAGGGGTTGTTACCATCATTTTGATACTATTATTTTTTTTTCAGTCGATTTGGTATTTCCTGAGATTGTGTGGAAACCACCATTTAGAACGTTTTTTAGAATGCTTTTTGTGCATTTTTACCCCTTTTAAATTTCGAATTGTTTATAAAATGTCCTTAGACATCATTTATATCTTATAAATAACTAATATTTCAAATTTCATACTTCTAGGCCCTTCAGTAACACAAAAATTGCATTTTTAGGAAGTTTTTTGCTCCTGCACCCCCTTTGGGGTAGTTGCACCGACATAAAATATGGCCTATGTTCTAAGTTGAACTAACAAAATCATTTTGATAACATTACTTTTGAAATCGGTTCGGTGCTCCAGAGATTACCTCTAAGAAACACACAAACAATTTTTACTTTTTTATAATATTAGTTTAGATAATATGTATAATTATGTGCTTTTTCTAGATTTCTTCAAAATACGCCTTTAAATTGTATATTATATACTACATCTAGTTTTTTTATGAATTACTAAAAAATATATTTCTTTGCAGAGACTAACAGCATTATGATTATAATTATTAAGAAACTAAGAATACACGTATTTGACGCTTAAAAACAATTTATGTCATAAACATCTTGAAAAGTAGTTTACATAAATAACTTTCCCTTAAATTTCTAATAAAAATATGCACCCATTCGTGCCTTGTTCCCTGTATGATAGATGTTACAAAAATGCATAAAAAATAGGTTAGAATATATAATTTAGTATTTAAAAAAATTCTTATTTAAAAGAACTGTATAAGGTAAGATTTTAGCTTTTTTTTTCTTTGATAGAAAAAATTCAACTAAACTTACATTTTACATTTCATCATCTTGAGCAATAAAAAAATCATGAACAACGAATAAAACCTTCATTTAAGCAAATATATATTCATCTTATGCTGTCATCACTCGGTAATAATCCGCGTGTACGGTTGAAAAAACTGCAAATCGTATTACGAATATACGGATTGGTGAGTATCTACACTGGTTTCCAAAAATTAAGGAAAACAACAAAAGTAGTGATTACTCAAAATGTTACAAGTAGATTTTAATAAAACTGAGCCACAATATACAACACATAGTAAGGTATAAAGTAACATTAAAAGAAATTACTGGACGATTGTGGTGTTTCAGAAATTAACGCAATTATAAAATAAACAAAATAAATGTGCCAGATTGGTGTAAGGAAAGTACCTTTAAAATGGTGTATGATCACCCCTAGAAGCAATACAACACATACAGCGATGTGTGATACTGTCAATTATGCGATATATAAGTTCGTTGGACAGTGCGAGCCATTGCTCTAGTAAAGCAGTTTTAAGCGTGGCAAGGGTCTGAGGAGAAGGATTGAGAGTAGCGACACATCTTACTAAAGCCTACGAAACAGGCTAGATGGTTTTCAAGTCCAATGATCGAGATGGCCATTTCATCCGCTGAATTGTTTGGCGCTGAAGATAATCTTCTACGATGTGAACCCTGTGCGGTCTAGCGTTATCGTCCTTTAACAGGAAATCACTACCTATTGTACTGGCATAAAGGCGCACATAAGCATCAAGAATGTCATCTCTATAGACGTGAGCAATCAAAGATCCACGGGGAAAGACATGGAGGTCTGTACGTCCACCCAAAGAGATACCATCCCAAACACAGACACTGCCTCCTCCACACGAATCTCTTTTACGAATGTTTGATGGATGGTAGAGTGTTCTCTGTTCTCTCCAAATCAAACAATGCCTACTATCGCTTTGGAGGATAAACCGAAACTCATTAGTGAAGAGAACACGTCTCCATTGATCAGCCGTCTAGTGAACATGTTGACGCGCCTACCTTAAAAGTTCCCTCCGGTGACGTGAGGTGAGCGGCACACAAATGTCTGGTCGCATCGCATAAAGACCGCCTTCATAAAGCCTTCTACGCACAGTAGACGTTAATTCCAACTTTCCAGTGGTTGCAGCAAGGGAGATTCTAAGATAAGAAGGAGTTGCTGTTCTGTTCCTTCGTACGCATATCCGCACATATTGGTCATCGGTGATTGTCTAGCTCTTGCCGGTCCTTCGCTTAACCTTCTGGACCGAACCAGTGGTTTGAAATTATTTCCAAGGCCTATGAATAACACAAAGTCTCAGATTTAGCCATCTGGCCACCTCTGTCTGACTTTGACCTACCTCCAATCTTCCAATAGCTCTATATATCAGTTATGCGGACAAATGATACCTCGATGTCATACTAATAAATTGGTTATCTCAGTTTTCTCATCTCATAATCACAGCCACACCAGCAGCCGTACTGTCTAGCATGTATTTTCATGCTCCTTACAGTTGGCGCAATCCGATCGCAGCCCCACTAATTTGCATTTTATAATTTTATTCAGCATCTTTTAGTTAACAACATATGCAAATTTCATATGGAAAGGTTCATTTTTGAAGAAGTTATCGCTCTTTTTGTGATTTTTCCTTAATGTTTGAAAACCAGTGTACTTTATATTAATACAATACATTTCAGAGGCGAAAGCTTCGCGTAAAGTCGTGGGAAATGAAGATGGCGGTTGTTTTTCAAAATGGCATCATTTTCTGAATTTTCTTGCTATCCATCATATAAATGTGTGTTTCAGGTCGATTTCGATTTTTTTAACGTCAAAAATTTCGTTTTTAATATTTTTCGCCATAGTTGAATGAGTTTATGAATTCAATTTGTCTGTTTGTTTGTCACTCTGGTTTCTAGCCATTCCATGCTCTAACTCGCTAAAATTCACTCAGATTGTCATGTAATTTATACATATTATTGAAGTTTACAATAACATGTTCCGAATAAAATGAAGTGTCTAGGTGTTTTAGTCCGTTTACAGGGCCCTCAAAAAAATTTCATCACGTTATTGTCTATTAATCCGGGTGCTACGGTTGAGAAATCTGCAAATCGTGAGAAGAATATACGATTGGTGAGTATCTATTTTATACTAATACAATCCATCTAAGAGGGGGGGGGGAGCATCAGGTAAAGTCGTAGGATTTCAAGATGGCGGCTATTGTTCAAAATGATGTCATTTTCTGAATTTCCTTACTATCCATTATATAAATGTGTCGTTCAGGTCGATTTCGATGTTTTTTTCTTCAAAAATTTCGTTTTTAATACTTTTCGCCACAGTTGAATAAATTTATGAATTCAGTTTGTTTGTTTGTCTGTCTGTCTGTCTGCTTGCCATTCTATGCTCTAACTCGCTTAAATTCACTCAGATTGCCATGTAATTTATATATATTATTGAAATTTACAATAACATGCTCCGAGTAAAAATTCCAGTGTATATGTTTTATAGTCAGTTTACAGGGCCCTCAAAATAATTCCATTACGTTATTGTCTATGGGGGTGGGGGATCGTTTGCAATGCGTTTTAATCCTGTTATACTCCCTGAAACACATTCAAATTGACATAAATCAGTGAGGTGCACTACAAGATACTTACTATAGAATAAGTTGTGCATAGTAATTATAGTTTATTTACAGTGACACATAAAAAAAAAGAATAACTCGTTTGTAACTCGTGTATAAATTCTTTAAAGATCATCAGTTAAATCAACTGTTATTAGTGGAGCTGCTAGGCATGAAAAAACTGCATTTTGTGATAAAGATATCCCGAATGGTCAGTATCTACTTCAATATTAATACAATGCATAAAAAGTTGAGGCATCGTGCAAATTCATAAGAATTCGAGATGGCGGCTGCTATTCAAAATTGCTTGCATTTTTATTCCTATACATCATATAAAAGGTCCTATGATGCCAATTTCGATATTTTAAACTGAACAATTCCCTATTTAATATCACAAATACGCTTAAAATGAAAATAGGACAATTATTAAAGTATTTTTGTATTTTATAGTGAGTAAAATGAAAGGAATAAATAACAAAAATGCATTTTTATTAATACCTTAATTATACAAGATATTAAAAAAAATTCTTGTTACATTTAAAGTTAAAGAATGTAAAATCTTCACTTTGTATTATCATATTTCTCACATTCGTTTTTGCAGTTGCACAATAATGTGCAAGAAAGTCCAACATGCATACTTATGTTTCTACAGGCATACTTATTTTTACAGATTGCACATATATTTTACATGAAACACACTCTTACACGATGAATAGTATGAAAATTGCAAGAATTCCAGGAAATGGCGTCATTCTGAATAACAGCCCCCATCTTGAATTCCTACGACTTGTTGCGATGCTTCCCCCTCTTATATGGATTGTTTTAATATAAAGTAGATACTCACCAAACAGTATATTCTTCTCTCGATTTGCATTTTTCTCAACCGTAGCATTCGCACTAATAGACAGTAATGTAATGTAATTCTTTTGAGGACCCTGTAAACGGACTATAAAAGCTGCACTTTTCAATTTTTATTTGGAACATGTTATTGGAAACTGCAATAACATATATAAATTACATGATAATCTGAGGGAATTTAAGCGTTATTTAAGCGAGTTAGAGCATGGAAGGGCAAGCAAACACACAGACAAAACAACAGACAAACTGAATACATAAACTCATTTAACTATGGCGGAAAGTATTAAAAACGAAATTTCTAAAAACATCGAAATCGACCTGAAACACACATTTCTATGATAGATATTAAAAAAATTCAGAAAATGACGCCATTTTGAATAAACACCACCATCTTAAATTACTATGACTTTACGCGATGCCGCCCCCTCTTATATGGATTGTGTTAATATAAAGTAGACTCTCACCAATCGTATATTCTTCTCACGATTTCCAGTTTTCTCAACCGTAGCACCTGCACTAATAGACAATAACGAATTGGAATTCTTCGGAGGGCCCTATAAACGGTCTATAAAACCTTTACACTTCATTTTTATTCGGAACATATTATTGTAAACTTCAATACGATATATCAATTACATGACAATCTGAATGAATTTAACAGAGTAGCGATATTTAAGCGAGTTAGAGCATGGAATGACAAGAAGTCAGACGCAGAAAACAATCAGAGACAAACTGAATTCATAAATTCATTCAACTACGACGGAAAATATTAAAAACGAAATTTTTGACGTTAAAAACATCGAAATCGACCTGAAACATACATTTATATGATGGATAGTAAGAAAAATCAGAAAATGACGGCATTTTGAATAACAGCCATCATCATGAATTCCCACGACTTTACGAAATGTCTCCCCCTTGAAATGCATTGTATTAATGAAAAGTAGATGCTGACCAATCGGTGTATTCTAATCATGATTTGCAGTTTTTACATTATTTTGGTCTTGTAGCACTCGGATTATAATAATGACATTTATAGATAATTATTTCATATAGTTTCCATGTTATAGAGAAAAAGAAAATTATACAATTTTTTTTTTTTAATTCGAAGGCTCTCATAAATGAGACGCTAGGCCTTTTGGGTTAGAATTCATTTGCGTTTTTTATAACTTAAAATTGCTTAGTGTTGAAGGTTGTTTCTTAAATGATACTGAATATTTTATATTGTTCAATTAGGATATTTGATTTGAATTGAATGTTTTCTTATTTAAAATTATATGTTTGACGTATATGGAATCTTTAAGATGTAAGGTGGGGAGTGTTTGCAAAAAGTATCTGTTAAATCACAATAGTAGAACTATTTGCGCACACACACACTCCCTTAGAAGTTTTAGTTCCGAATGACCCGTAAGCGCGAGCACTTACTTAAAAGTTTTAGTTTAGAATCGAGTCTTTACTTGATGAGAGAATGATGAGAGAGACATCACATGTTTTGGCGGAACGCAATGTTCTGCTTTGAAATATCGATCATCATTTTATATAAATATTTTTATGACTTTTATGCCTAAGTGGAGCAAGATCGTCAGATCACTAGGATCTTATCTGGTGTAGACCTTATTTGCTCCACCCGGTAAGTTCACCGACATACGGGGATTCACTACACATAGTTCCAGTCCTCGGACAAAAGGCACATGCCAGCGAGGGGAAAAAATTACATTAACACATAGATATACACAAAAACTAGCCGCTGGAGCACAAAGCTCCTACGCGACAGGCAGCGGTGGGTTCTTTATGTAACTTCAATAAAGATGTTATCAGTCTTATTTTACATACATGGTGTGTTCACAAAGTTTCAAAACTGGTCTGATAGTTCAAAATTTTTAAAATATTTTTGTACCGCGAACCAAAATTCTTCGAAATATGACCCTTGGGCATCAACAAACCGCTGCCAGCGTTTTTTTACATTGTTCATAGGCCCCATAGAAGTCTTCGCACGAAAGGCTGTTAAGGGACCTCGTCGAAGCAGCCTGGAACGCTGGAATCATGTCGAATCGCTTTCCTTTCAGGTCAGACACGGGGGAACAAAAAAATTGCTGGGAATGAGGTCGTGGCTGTAAGGGACTTGCAGCAGTATTTCCACGTTAAATATATCCAAAACTGATGGAACACTCCAGAGATAAACTGACCTGACCCGTCGCGTCCGCTCAGACATCAGAAACGATTGGGTTGTTCCCCACGACAATGCACCCTCTCACACGTCGCTCGCGCCGAAGTTTTGGTTACCTTTAGCGTGGCAATACTACCGCAAACCACCTACAGGCCCGACCTCGCTCCCAGGACTATATTTTGTTCCCCCAAATCAAAAAAGACCTGAAAGGAAACCGATTTGTCAGGATTCCAGAGATTCAGGCAGCTTCGACGAGGTCCTTTAACAGCCTTGCGCGTGAAGACTTCCAGGGATCGTATGAACAATTGAAAAAACGCTGGCAGCGGTGTGTTGATGCCCAAGGGTCATATTTCGAAGAATTTTAGTTTGCGGTACAAAAATGTTTAATAAATTTTGAATTATCAGACCAGTCTTGAAACTTTGTGAACACACCATGTATATTTCTTAGAGTCGGTTACAACCGCCTTAGAAGTTTGCACTTTGGTCATGCAGTCTTAAGCACAGGCATTTTTCTTTTCTAACAATACAAACAAATATAAATCTAAAAAAATGACGAATTCTTATTTGAATTATATATGAGGGCCTTAAAACCACAGTAGACCAAGTCCATTTTGAAAAAAAAATAAAATAGGATAGTCCATTTAGAAGGTGCCTAAAATCTGTTTTATCCACTCCCACAGTGCACCAAATCTGTTTTCACATACTTTTTTATATAGGGTAACTCCGGGAGAGTCGCCACATACGGGATAGATGCCGCACCTCTTGTATTTCTTATAATTATCGAGTGATGGTCGTCAAACGCATCGTATAGGTGCGCAATGAGATTATTTTAACCAGTGTATAGCGTGAATCCCATTTCGATGTTTACTTGCAGAAGTACAATCCTTAATTTGGCATAAGTGCATGATTTCACTGTCTAAACTTTTAAACACGTTATGTTTAAATACTTTTCATACACTAATTACTAAATGCATGCATGATTTCGAAATCAAAACTAAGTGTAGCGTTTGCATAGAGTACTGTGTGTATGGTTACGCCATTCCCCTGAGCGATGGCAGGTAACTGTGATGGCTGATGTCTGCATCATGCAAAATGTGATACATGCTGCACTGCTATTCCGGTATACATGCCACAGTTTCTTTTGTACGGGATGATTAAGTGTTATTATCTTTTCCTTTTCTTTTTGCCCAGACTAAACATGTTAGGCATGTTATCAAGTTTACTAAAACCAAAGGAGAAAAAGGGGAAAATAAAAAGTAAGAAGTGCAAGAAAGATGCAAGTCAAGATGATAATAATGAAAAATGGGATTACGTGTAACGCAGACGTTCTTTGCAAACTACTCTAAAAAAGAGGAAATCTAGCTGGCTTCGTTGCATCACGTGTTTAAATGTAATTACATAAAGACTACTTTTTTGACACTTTTTCTATAGGTTGTAGTCGAAAAAACAGGTCTCTTAACCCATTTGGGACCATAGGTGCATATAAGCACCTTCATAAAGAGCTTACAAAATTTGCTTCTGGCACCAGTAAAAAAGAAAAGGAATATTTGTTTTGTTTAATTAAATCATTTTCGTGATTATTTAAGTAAAGGTAATTTATTTTTAAAAAGTGGTACCAACCGAATAAAATTTGTGTAAAAGCCACCGGTCCCGAAAGGGTTAACAAATAAATTATGTAAACAAAATTTTAGTTTTTTCTTTTCTCTTTATAATACATTGATGTTACGTTGTTGCTGAAATAACAATTAAAATTTAATGTAAAAAAAATAAGTCGATAATTTTAATAGTGAAAGTAGGCAACAATTATAAATTTGAATCTACTAATACGTTTCATTGTACTCATTTAGTTTCATTTTGTTATTACATCGTTAATTATAGTCCAGATATAAATATTTTTTTAAATATTTTTATTTATAATTTCATTCTGTTCTTATTACAAGCGCGGTGACTACCACACAAGTGCAGCGTCTCAGCCTGAATGTACGGGTGACGCGCCGCGGTGTAACGTTTTAGAAAAAAATTGTTAAAAATATTAATAATTTGTTTTGAATTTTTTTTGTCGCAGTCACAAGTTTTATATTTAACATTAAATAGCACAGCATGGTTTTTTAAATTTTGTGTCCACCATGGAACTTTATACACAAATTCAAAAAAATGTGCGGCATAAATCCCGGAATTACCCTATGGTACCTGTTTACAGACTTGGTTCACTGTGGGTGTGAATTAAATAGACTTTATGCACCTTCTAAATAGACTACATCATTTGTTTTCAAAACGGACTTGGCCTACTATAGTTTTGAGCCCCTCATATGGGGATATGAGGACGGGTCTTTATGGCGCTAGGTAACAATCTGTGTTTAGCATGGTTCACATCACACACCTAAGTGACGTATCTCTCTTTGTATGAGAAAGTAAAAACACAGCACTTTATTGCTGAGAACCGCACATATAAATAAAATGTACAGGAGTTGTTGCGTCACTGTTGAGCAAAATACTGCTCATGGCGATTTGTCCGACTATATGTCGCAATGATGTCGCAGTTCTGAATTATCTCTATTGTATTATTTATATAGCATTTCATTTAGCCTAGATATTTAATTAAAGTCAGTCAGTTTGTGGAAGCTGTCAGCCGGTAGCAAATGGCGCGTACAATGTTGTTGTTATGTTCTCTCTTGATCTTGTTACTGTACGGTATATATTTTCTCAGTTGTTTTTGTTGTTTCTGTACGTAAAATCTTGTAGCCAGGTGCGGATGGGTACAATTACGCCAGCATGATAGACTGTCGGTATAACGATGGGCTTTGTATGAGAAAGTAAATATTCAACACTTTATCGCTGAGGTAATTGTGGTCTGACTGTTGAGTGAAAAACTGCTCAAGGCGATGTGTCCAACTCTAATTCACAACGATGTCGTAATTCTGTATTATCTCTATTGCTTATACCACTTTATTTAGCCTAGATATTTAATGAAAGTAATTCAGTTTGCAAAGATGTCTATCGCAATCTCTACTCACTACAACCTTCAGCAAATAGCCTGAAGTAATATGTACGGACAGTAACAATAAACGCAAGCACAATCCAAGTCTTTATATTAAAATTCTCTGAAGAACTTTTACCTTGATTTTATTTTCCTTTCAAGTAAATTATCTAACCAAGTATTAATCCGAAAAATAAAACTTAATATCTTTCGGGAACATTCGATAAAATCTTGGGTTTTGTTTCCAAACACACATCCATTCAATATTCAAGTTATTGTTGCAGGGCCTCTTGAAACCGGAAACTAACTTTTAATTACGATAAAACTGCGATCAGTTTTGTGTTATTTGGAGGGAAATCTGCAATACCTCCCGAAGGAAAAAGGTAACGAGAGCGAATTCTTAGTTTCCCCTTTTCTTTATCTCTGAATAGGAATTTCTGGAACTAGCGACGAGTCAAAGAGTACGGTCAGAGAGGCAGCCACGTAGGAGAATTTCTCTTCTTTTCGATATGTGATAAAAGGACAGGAAAGTGGTAATAATATTTGACAGACAATTAGTTCTGACTGGTATTCAGATAAATACTTTTGTAGGATCCTTGAAAGATTTTTTGAGAGACTTTACCATAGTTTGTAATTTTAACATGTAAGAATTTTTCAGCAACATCTTAAATAAAAATTGTGTATCTAATGATACATTAATTGTATTGTATGTGAATTTACAAGTAAATCCAGTCTTTGTTTTACAAACTTGGATTAGACACATAAAATCAGCAAATTTTTTAATATAAAGTGACCTAATAAAGAATTAAACATATACCATTTGTTAGTTTAAAATAAATTCATTTAATCTTAATAGAAATATATGCAGATAAACGTTCGCAAGACAATCAGACGTTTCTTTAGTAAAGCATTAGCAGAACCGTCGGCTTTCCCGTCTTAATCTGATGAGAGAACTAAGCACTAGTGCTAGCATTATTCTAGCTTAATGATAGAAAATTGACCTCAAGTCCTCCAGTTGCACCAAGTTTCAACTTCGGACAAGTCTGAATAAACATGACAATCATTACGTCATTAAAATGCATCCGAAATTATTTCCCTCCTTGTATCATAATGTAACGGCATTCTTTTGCGTGCTCCAGTAAACGAAATATAAATGCTAGATATTTCATATACAATACAGAACATTCTATAGTAAACATTAGTAATACAAAAAAAAAAAATCATGGCAATCTGAGTTTTTATACGGAAGTTACAGCACGGGAAGACGGCAGACAGACAATCAAACTGAATTCATAAACACTTTTCAACTATGCTGGAAAGTGCTTACAAAAATTAGAAGTAAATGACAAGCTGAACGGAAAGATATGAAGTTTGGTTCTTCTTTTGCGGCATCTCTTTTCATGGAAGTTCGTCGTCCTAGCAACAACATTTATTGATAAATGGTTATTCTAGTAAATATAACAAAGAAAAATTTGTGTTTGAATCCTTGTTGAAGTGTTCAAAAATTTTATGAAACATTAATTTGTGCAGAAATATGTATAAATTTGGGATGGTACTATTTTTATTTATTTATTTATTTATTTTACGATTCCCGGGGTTTTCCCATGCGGGGATATAAATCATTGGATGGTTAAGGTGTCTCATACATAACGGAAAATAAAATTTCTCATTTTCGGAAAATTGGAGACCTAAAAAACGACAAAAATTCAAAAATGGCTGTATGAATTCCGAATAAAATTCATTAAAAAGAGTACAAAATTCACTATAATGTGCTAAATGACTGAATTTAGCATGGGTCCAATTGCTAGAGAACTTGTTTAATCGGATGAATACGCGATGTGTTCCGTTCAATGAAATATAACAAAAAATCTCTTCTAAAAATCGAAAATCTGAAAATCTGGGGCAGTCGGACCTGCTTTCTATCTGAAAGTAAATTTGCTGACCTCTACGGTCTTAGATATCCCTTACTATCGGGCGCGCGCATACGCACATACAAACATATTTCTTTTATTTTTATAGATACAAGGAGATAAACCTGAGGATCCCAGATTACATATTGTTGGTGGAAACCATCGTTTCTGATGTTACCATCCTCTTTGCTTCTCACATTGTAAACGCACAGCGATGAATGAGATATTTTTTGTAGGGATGCAACGGATATCCGGCAAATATCCGATATCCGGCACATCCGGCTGATTTTTCAATATCCGAAATACCGTCGGATATCCGAATCACAATCACCGGATATCCGACTTCTCTGCCGGATATCCGGCAATGCGTAACAAAGCAAATATATAAGGATAAGAGAAATCGTTTGACCCAAACAATGCCGAACGACTTTTGTTTATAATGCAAAACATGAAAGTAAGTCCACTATTTATGAGTAAAGGGTAATTCCCAAAAGTTTAAAGAATTACCAGCTTTCCTAACATTGGTATTTGAACTCTCTATAATAAATTTAAGAATTTATGTTTACATCTTTTAGAAAATTGTACCTTTACTTTCAGAATGTGAAACAAAATCTGAAGTTGTTTATTAAAGTATGACTTTATTAATTTTCTTTCTCTCTTTTAGTTTAACAATTAAACAGGCCTATTTTTACTTTCTTCTATCTTCAATAGAAGAAAGTATTGTAACTGAGATTTTTTTCGATTTCTGGTTTTCGGTGGGCTTAGACGTTTTAGGGGTCAGAGATCCCAAAACATGCTTATACAAAATGTCTGTTTGTCTGTCATCATACCATCAAAAAGTGTATGAAGTTATGCATAGAATTGAACCAAATTTTTTGTGAATATTTTTGGCTATAGCCAGCTCGCCCTTCTTCAATATTGGAACATTCCACTGGAAGGGGGCACTGTAATCGTGATTTTTGTGCCATCAAAAAGTGTATGAAGTTATGCATAGAATTGAACCAAATTTTTGTGTATGTTTTTGGCTGTGGCCAGCAGGTCCTTCTTCAATATGGAAGCATTCTGTCAGAAAGGAGTGCTGCTGTAATTGCGATTTTTGTGCCATTTTCATTATTGTACTGTCGAAAAGTGTCTGTTAAATATGTAATAAGTTATCCATATAATCGAACAAAATTTTTTGTGTATGTTTTTGGCTATGTCCAGCAGGTTCTCCTTTAAATTAGAAATATTCCACCAGAAGGGTGCGCTGTAACAATGATTTTTGTGCCATTTTCATTCTTGTATGTACCATCGAAAATTGTATGAAGTTATGCATAGAATTGAACCAATTTTTAGGGGTATGTTTTTGGCTATGGCCAACTGGTCCTCCTTGAATTTGAAAATAGTCTGCTGGAAGAGGGTGCTATAATAATGATTTTTGTGTTATTTCCATTATTTTACCATCGAAAAGTGTATGAAACTAAGCATAGAATTGAACCAATTTTTTGTGTATATTTTTGGCTATGGCCATCAGTTTTTCCTTGAATTTGGAAATATTCTACCAGAAGGTGTCACTGTGACAGCGTTTTTTGTAAAATTTTCTCAATTTTTTGCAGTTTTTGTACTGTATATTGGTGGCTCGTGAAGTCATGGGAACTTCACATCCTGCTAAGCTGTCTATTCACAATCAGCTGATGTACAACAGAATAACGAAAAAATTTATTGATTTTAATAAATATCATGATTGAGATTAACTTATTCTTATTTTGATTAATTGACGAGCAGAAATCTTAGATCAAAATCAAAGTTGGTATAATATTGAACTAATAATATCGAAGTATTAACATTTAAAATTACTTTTAGAAATATTAAGACGTATGAGATAGAAGAAAGTTTTGGGATTGGCACATCCAATTAGTTATATTTGTAACCAGAGTTGTATAATATAGACGCACTCCCGCACGCGGTGCGCGGAAAATTTTCCGCAAAATTCGGAACTTTGCGGAAAATTTCTTAGAAAAGAAAAGTAGTTTTTGTTCTTGTATTTTTTTTTAAATACCGAAAAATTAAAAATGTTCTCCAATTTTATGTATGATTTATTTATTGTTTGATAGGGGTGATTCTGTTCCGAATTTTCCGAAAATTTAAGGCATTCGGTTCCGAAAATTTAAAAAAAAAAAAAAAAAATCGCCCATCAGTCCGAAAATTCAGACACAAAAAAAATCACTGAAATATATTGCAGATTTCAACAAATGATCGCCGAAAATAAACCAATTCTGTCAATCGTTCGCAGAAAAAATACCCAATTTTGTCAAAGCATCACGGAAAAAATGAATTTCGTTAAAGGACCGCGGAAAAACGCTAATTTCTTTAAAGAATAATCGTGGACAAAAAAAATTTCTTGTCAAAGAATAGCAGAAAAAACGCAAATTACATCAAAGAAGTGCAGGAAAAAAATGAATTTCGTAAAACATAGCGGAAAAAGCGCGAATTTTGTCAAAGGATCGTGAAAAAAATCCCGCAAATTTCATAAAAGAATCGCGGAAAAAAACTAATTTCGTTAAAGGATCGCGAAAGAAACACAAATTTGGTAAAAGGGCCGCGGAAAAAGCACGCATTTAGTCAAGGGATCGCGAAAAAAAATGAATTTTCTCAAAAGGCCACTGAAAAAACACGAATATCGTCAAAGGATTGCGAAAAAAAAGCAAATTTTATCAAAGAATCGCAGAAAAAAGCAAATTTTGTGTAAAAGCGCAGGAAAAAAACTAATTTCGTAAAAGCATAGCAGAAAAAGCACGAATTTTGTCAAAAGATCATGAAAAAAATGAAAATTTCGGCAAAGAACCGCGGAAAAAACTAATTTCATCAAAGGATTGCGAATTTCGTGAAAAAAGCTTGAATTTCGTCAAAAGATCGCGAAAAAATGCAAATTTCGTCTAAGGATAGGAGAAAAAAAGCGCATTTTGTCAAAGGATCTCTAAAAAAACGCGAATTTTGTCAAAAAAATGCAAATGTCGTCAAAATATCGCGGAAAAACGGAAAATTCGCCAAATGATCGCGGAAAAAAATGAGAATTTCGTCTAAAGGCTGCAATCATCGGTCTTTTTAATGATGATACCTAAGAATGGGCCTCTCCTTACAAAATGTGATTCTGTTGTTTCAGAAGCAATGTCCATTATTGCATTTTGTGAGAAGAGGTCACAATATTAAGGATTGGGCTGTTTCTAAATGCATTGACAAAATAACTGATAAGAATTCACCCCTTCACATCATGGATTTTTAGTTTTATTATTTTTTTAGCCAACATAATTATTCTGTAATTAATATTAATTAATTTTTAAATTAAACGGTAATTATTTTAAAACTACTATTTAAAATTCATACAGTCAAAGTAATATAACACGTCATTTTATTAAACATTAAATTTGCAGAAAGTTTTTGACCCAATATTTATGTGCGCAGAAAGATTTTGGTTTTATGCAAGTCTGTTTGTAACTTCATTATAAATAAAATATTTAAAATTAAAAGTAATTTTCTTTTTACTTATAAATATCACAGTAATTTAACTTAAAATAAAACTAAATGTGATTCAAAGCAAAACACTATTAAATAATTAAAACAGAAAAAAGGCATCAACTAAACCTTTATTTGGAGAAAATCACTCTTTAATCATGGGTATATTAGTAGATATTTTATGTTTAAATTATAAAAAGAATGTATGTATTTCTTTGTGAAAATACTCTACAATTATAGGCATATTTAATTGGTTAAAATTTGTTACACAAATTATCAGCATTTCATTGTACAAATTAATTATTAGCAATTATCAATATACTCAATCCCATATCCAAATCCAGTAACAATTATCAGCATTTCATTGTACAAATAAACAGAATATTTTAATGTTTAAATAACATTTTTTATACAACATTATTAATATACATTACATGGCTTGAATGGCAGATACATGTCTTGAATTTCGAGATGGGATGGTAGGATTCGTGCCCTAAAGAATATTGGGGGCGGGAGACTCCTGTTTCCAAAAAAATCATTTTCCGAAAATGTTTCTTTGTAAAACGACGATGAAGTCTCAGGACCGGCTGACAAACTTCGTGATATTTTCCACTATCAATTGGCAGATTTCACAGTTTCTTCTTACAACAAATTGACAAAATTCATGTTTGTTTTTCTGCATCTGACAAAAAAATTTTGCGATTTTTCTCCGTGACCGACTACGAATTTCTTGATTTTTTTCTGGAGACAGATTGGTGAATTTCATAAATTTTTTTCGCAATTAATTGACAAATTTAGAAATTTTATTCTGTGACCGATTGGCAAATTTCCCTGTTTGTTCTTGTGACATACTGATGAAAGTAACGATTGTTTTTCTGCATCCGATTGAAAAATTTTGCAGTTTTTTTTCTGCGACCATCTGAGGAATTTCACAGTATTTGCTCGTGACGGACTGGTAAATTTCACGATAGTTTTCCATGATCGATTGACGAATTTTGTGATATTTTCCCAGTGTCGATTTCCCATGAACTTCAGTTTTTTTCTCGCAACCAATCGACAAATTATTTTATTTATTTTCACCATGATTGACGAAATCAGCAATGTTTTTTCTATGACCGTTTTACGTATTTTGCGATGTTTTACCTGTCTGCCCAAAATAGGAAATAACTAAAAGGGCAGCAACGGCCACTGGAGACTAAGCTCTATCAAATTGGCCAATAGTCAGCACTAAACAAAATGAGATTACACTTGTGATGCACATGAAAAAAAAAAAACTTTGATGAACTTAAAAAAAACATAATTAGAAACAACAAACTAATTAAAAAGCAGAAAAACCAACGTTTAAAATGCACAAATAATATATGAAAAGCAGCAGACAGCTGTTTCAAATCTACTAGCGAGATTCTTCTTCAGAACAGCTTGATTTGAAACAGCTGTCTGCTGCTTTTCATATATTATTTGTGCATTTTAAACGTTGGTTTTTCTGCTTTTTAATATTGTTGCACAAAGGCTTTATTTGCTATTTTTAAACAAACTAGTTGTTTCTCGCAATTAACAGAAATTAGGACATGACTTTTTGAAATCAACCTTTTCTCGTGTAATAGAAGAAATCAATTGACTATTCCCTTTTCAAACTTTGGATATGGATTTCATAGCGTAGATTCCAATGCGTAGAACATAGTTCAATTAACGAAAATACCAGTGATTACAGTTTTGACTATAATTCCATTAAGGATATAATAAAAAAATTTGTTCAGAAGTGACATACCATCACAGATGTGCATTATTCATGTAAGTTAAAAATTAATGCACATCAGATTTTACAAAGTTTTCTAAAACTTTTTAAGAGAGCATAACCATGTGTTTCCGATAATTTCTAAAGTTATAAAATCGCTCTGTACTGTTTGTCAAAAGTGTAACTTCTGAAAGAGGCTAAAGTATGCAAAATGGAATAAAATCTAAATTAAGAAATTCATTTAGCAACCCAATTGTTAATTGCCCATAACATTGGGTGAAAATTGAAAAATAGACATGCAGGGCTTGAAATTCAATTTTTCACAGGAGGGGAGTCTCCCTACCAACATTTATAAATGGAGGGGAGTTGACCTATTTGGGAGGGAGAAAAAAGTCTAAAACCCACTGCTATTTTACGTGCTTTTTAAAGATTTACATTAATTGTTTTGTGATGTCTGCATTAATACAGGAATGATAAAATACCATTGAAGCAATTTAAATCAACAACTCAGAATAATGATGCAAAATATTTTTTTTATTTAAAAAAGTAAGAAAACAGGGGTGATTATGGGTAAAAAAAAAAAATTCTGAAACTGACAGCAAATTTTCTGAAAGGTTACAACAGAGGGGATGAAGGGAAGGGGGAATTACTCCCAGCACTAGCTATATGTGTTTTTTCGTGCCCCTTTGACGAAATTTGCGTTTTTGTGATCTTTTGACGAATTTGCCGTTATTTCGCGATCTTTTGACGAATTTTGCTATTATTTCGCAATCTTTTGACAAATTTAGCCGTTTTTCTGCGATCTTTTCACAAAATTAAGAGTTTTTTGCTCGATTCTTTGACGAAATTTGTGGGGTTTTTTCGTGATCCCTGGATTAAATTCGTGATTTTTCGCGATCCTTTGACAAAATGCGCGTTTTTTCGCGATCCTTTGACAAAATGTGTGTTTTTTTCGCGATCCTTTGACGAAATTCGCGTTTTTTTTCGCGATTCTTTGATGAGATTCGCGTTTTTTTTTTCGCGATTCTTTGATGAAATTTGCGGGTTTTTTTTCAGCGGCTGTTTGACTAAACACTAAATTCATGTTTTTTCCGCGATCCCTTGCCGAAATTTATGATTTTATTTTGCTATCCTTTGATGTAATTTGCGTTTTTTTTTTTTTTTTGCGATCCTTTGATGAATTTCGAGTTTTTTCCCGCGATCAGACGAAATTAATGTTTTTCCGCGATCCTTTGACAAAATTTGTGTTTTATTCGCAATCCTTTGCGAAGAAATTAGCGATTTTTTCCTCGATCGATTGACGAAATTGATTTTTTCGGCATTCATTTGTCGAAATTCGCGATATTTTTCTGTTGAACTGATGACCAATTTTTCATAATTTTCGGTAAATTTGTAACAGAATCACCCCTGAATTCGCCAATCGGTTGCGGACACTTGTCAACCGATCGCGAGAAAAAAATAATGAAATTTGTCTATCGGTCGCATGGAAAATTCGCGAATTTCAACGATCTTTCGCAGTATAAAAAGAAAAAAAAAGAAAAAAAAAAAAAAAAAAAAAAAAAAAAAAAAAAAAACGCAAAATGTGCCAATCAGTCGCGCGAAAATATCGGGAAATTTGCAAGGCGTTCGCGGGAGTTGATTGTAATTTCAAAATGCAAAATTTTCAGAAAATAGTGAGATTTTTTGGACGGGAGTCTCCCGCCCACGATATTATTTTGCGCGGGACTTCCAAATTCTGGGCGCGAATCCCGCCATCCCGCCCTGAAATTCAAGCCCTGGACATGGTATATATAAAGCTTGATTCTGTTCCTTTGTTTTAATAAAATAAAAATTTTGAATAATTATCTTGAGTTGTTAATTTAAATTGTTTCAATGGTATTTTGTCATGTCTGTATAAATGTAATTCTTTAAGTAGCACATAAAAAATAACGGGGTGTAAAGATTTTTTTTCCCTTTCTAACAGTTCAACTCCCCTGCATTTATAAATTTTGGGTACGAAACTCCCCTCTTGGGAAAACTTGAATTCAAGCCATGATATTCAAAGAGATATAGTTTTTGTAAATTATATTTCAGTACATTTAAAATGTTTCAATGGTGTGTGAAACATGTTTGTAATTTATTGTTTTGAAATGACATTATATAGAGAAATAATTCAATATATAACTAAAAACATATCTAGGGCCGGATATCCGATCGGATATCCGGCCGGATATCCGAATCCGGCAGACGAAGGAGCTTCGGATATCCGGTATCCGATATCCGGCAAAATCAATATCCGGTGCATCCCTAATTTTTTGGAAGGTTCTTCAAGTGTTTTTTGATGTTGCATACTTATATATCATTAAAACGCGTTGTTTGATTAAACAAATTGTAGCTAATCAAAAATTTATGAAAAAACTAATCAGCAAATAATCTACATAAATATTGCGGCGAGAAAGCCTCGCACGCGTTCTCGAGTTGTTTAACAAAATAATAAAACCTTTAATATATTTTTTTAGAATGCCCACTAACAAAAAAAAAATCGTATTTATATGAAAAATATCAATAGTGCTTTCAAATAAAGTTTTGAAACGTATTAAAAGCGATAGTTGAATCGCATCAGGATTTGAGAACCGAAGAAATCGCAAAAGATCGCTTTTTAAAATTAGCCTTTTCGATTCTGTTTATAGCAGTGTTTTAAGAGTTAAATTGAATTACATGTCTTAAATTTGTGTTTTATTTACATTTTATTATTTTATTTATTGATTAATGAAGGTTTTAATTTCGTTATGGAATATAAACTGGAAACAAATGATCAGCAATTTATCTTAATTTAAGTGCAAACGGTTTTATCTTTTGTTATCGTCTGAACGCAATAGAGACAGATTTGAAAAAAAAATCATGCTTGAAAATTATTTAAAAAAACAATAAAAATTGAGGAATTTGCGACACAGTTTTCAAACAAACTGCGGTATAGTTTTCAAACAAATTGTATTTGAAAGTACATTTGTGCGATTTACGAGGGTGGTTCTATAATTATTGTCCCGAGTGTGTATAAAATATTTGTAGTGCGATGGTTGATGTGCAATATTGAAACATAATGTCTTAGATGCCTATGTGCTCAATTTCCGAACCGTAGCTGCTATATTACCATATTTTTTTCGTGTCAGAGGTAGCACCTAGCTTGAAATTAGTGGTTGGGGGTGACAGTGAATGAGACGCGGCTATTGTCGTTTGGACTCGGGATCACAGTGATGTAGCCACGTCTCATTCATTGTCACAAACCTATCACAGAACTGCTTGAGGTCTGGCCCCATAAGCTCTCCAAACCAGCTTATCCCCCATCCCCCCTCTTAGGTGCCACGTCTCACACCTAAAACGTAAAAAAAAAATATTAATATAGCAACTACGGTACTGAAATTGAGCATATAGGCCTCTAAGACATTAGGCCTCAATAATCCACATCACCGATCGTAGTGCAAATATTTTATGTACACTCGGGACAATAATTATTGAACCACCCTCGTAAATATTTTTAAAAATGCAATAAAAGCTGTTAAAAGTTACTTTTAATCGCCTGCTGTTGCCATAGTAAAATGACGCCAGCGTTACGCACAGACCCGTTTGTCCCTTATAATGCAGGTATACAAAATGATAAATTGAGTAATACAGTTCGCGATATTAACATGAATCTTAAGATCTTATATATTGATTTTATTTCTTGTAGAAACAGAATAATCTAACCGTCTATTAATCTGAAAAATCAAATATCATGTGTTTTGGAAATAATCGATACAACTGTTTCCGTTATTTCCAAATATACAACCATTGAATATTCATATTATTGTTACTGGACCTTATAAAATCAGAAACTAACTTCTAATTAAGATAAAACTGCGATGAGATTGGTGTTGATTGGATGTGAATATAATAATACCTCCCGAAGGAAAAGGGTATTGAGAGCGAAAACTTAGTTTTCCCTTTCCCTTATCTCTGACTAGGTATTTGTAGAACTAGTGACATATCAAAGAGTATGGGCAGAGCTGCAGCCACGAGGGAAATTTTCTCCTCTCTTCGGTACGTGATAAAGTAGGGGAAAGTCGTAATAATATTTGACAGACTATTAGCTCTGATTGGAATTTACATAAATGTTATTGTAGGATGTTTGAAAGTTCTTTATGGATACTACGCCTGGAGTCGTATTACTTTCTTGTTGTGAGAGGTTTTTAATAACCACTTAAACATTTAACAGTATCAAAAGTTGCTTATCTCAAAATATATTAAATGTAATTCATGTATGTACATGTACATTTAATAAAGTAATAATAAAGTTTTAAGTAAATAATATTTTAATAAAGTAAAATATTTAGACGCATAAAATTTGGAAACAATTAATACAAATTACGGACTTAATACATAAGCTAAAATCTTCAAGAAAGATTTAACGCACAAATATGTACAAACACGACATAAAAAATCCAATACGATCGTTTCGAGGATTCCAGGATACCCATCCTCAGTGCGAGAAAAGAAAAAAAAAACGAAATGGGTTCGAAGAACCCCTCGGTTACAGCCCCGAGTACTGGCCAATGGACTGATTGAAAAGGTGAAAACAAGAGTTTATATATCTTAAAGAAATGACGCAATGGACCAGAATTAACTGAAAAAAAGGAGTCACTGCGCAGGATCCCTCCACACTAGCGAGAGAAAAGGGGTGCTGGTCATATTATTCACTAAGGAAGAAGTATGTTTATGACTATAGTGAGGTTCGTAAAAGTCTAGATCCATAACTGAATTACATATTTGAATAATTTTATCTTATACTGTTATATTATATTTAAATTATAATTATATTATATTATAGGTTATATTATATATATTATAGGTATATTATAATTGAACTGGTGGTTGGAATTCCAACAATATTTAGCTATTGTAGATTTCTCACATTCGTGCTTTCTAACGTAAATCTGGTGTTCTTTCAGCCTAATTCTAAATCAAATTACACACTGAAGAGACAAGCGACAAAAAAGCGTGAGTCAAGAGACATTTCTCCCTGTGAACAAAGAAGAAACCGATTTGAACGCTACAATTTGTCTCGTGTTACGCTTTTGTCTGCTTGTCTATTCAATGTGTGATCTGCCTTAGAGCACGCTTCGTCTGACCAATGTAAGAGAGGCCGCACTCACAAAAATTCTATAACGACTGACGAAAGAAATTTTATTGGTTGGAGATAAAACAACATTGAAACTAAACCTATTGAGAATACGAGAAATTGGTATATTGATTTTAGGAAAATAAGGTAAGACAATAACAGTTTTAAATTCTTTATTTCCTGGAACAGAATCAGTGATTATCGGAGGTTTAGATAAAATACGGTTAATGATATTCAAGTTAAATCCACGATCGATGGCAACTGCTTTTATATACACCATATTGCCATTAATGACCGGCAACTTTCAATTTTAGAGATTTTGTCGAATATTTAGAAATATACTTGACAGATTCTTCTGGAATTTCAGGATTGAAAAGAACAGGCATGACCTCATATTTAGCAATGTCGATTTGATAAGGGGGGCAATTTGGGGGCCAACAAAAAATCAAAGAAAAAAAATAATACTTTTGATCACCCTGTAAAATAAAATGCACGAAATGATCTACCGCTACTGAATATAAATAAACAGATATTGTGCAATATGTGTATTCTTTTGTGTAAGAATAGCACGTATATTAATAGAGATATAGCGATTTATTTTAAAAAATTAAAAAATTCTTGCATGTTTTTTGCTTATACCATGCAGGGTTTTCAACCAAATTTAACACCGGTTTCAGAAAAATTGACAAAATAGAGTAGAAACAATATAGTGTAATTGGAATATAACTATATTAAATATTTTAGGAAATATGAGCAGTTGTATGAAATTATTTTTATCTGCGCATGTGCAAACGATAACAGGGATCATTTTACATAATTTAATAGCCAACTCTATGGAACAACTTATTAAAAAAATCTAGTCAAATATCGTAAAAATTCAGAAAGATATCGGCGTTAAAGTGGGCAAATTTTTAGTTTTTCTCTAAAAACAGCTGAAAGATAAAGGATTTTACACAAATTGTCATATTTTATTAACTGACTTTCAGAAAAAAGTTAGTATTTAAAGAGTATCAACAAGTAGATTTCGAAAAAATGCTTCGATTTTGATACTTCTTTTGATCAGGCTCGTTCTGGTGGTTATCCAAGAAGAACTAAAGCATCAATAAAAAATGAAAATAAAAAAAAATTAAAAATTAAAAATGACAATTTGTGGAAAATCCGTTATCATTCAGCTGCTTTTAGAGAACTACTAAAAATTTGCTCACTCTAACGCCGATATCTTTCTGAATTTTTACGATATTTGACTAGATTGAATACGATATTTGACTAGATTAAAAAGTTGCTCCATAGAGTTGACTATTAAATTATGTAAAATGATCCTTGTTATCGTTCACGCATGCGCAGATAAAAATTATTTCATTCAACTGTTCATATTTCCTAAAATATTTAATATATTTATATTCCAATTACACTATATTGTTTCTACTATATTTTGTCAATTTTTCTGAAACCGGAGTTAAATTTGCTTGAAAATCCTGCATGTTATAAGCAAAAAAACCTGCAAGAATTTTTAAATTTTTTTTAATAAATCGCTTTATCTCTATTTATATACATGCTATTCTTACACAAAAGATTACACATATTGCGCAATGTCTGTTTATTTATATTCGGTAGCGATAGATCATTTCGTGCATTTTATTTTACTGGGTGATCCCAATTATTATTTTTTTTCCTTTGATTTTTTTGTTGGCCCCCAAATTGCCCCCCTTATCAAATCGACATTGCTAAACATGAGGTCATACCTGTTCTTTTCAATCCTGAAATTCCAGAGGAATCTCTCAAGTATATTTCTAAATATTCGACAAAATGTCTAAAATTGAAAGTTGCCGGTCATTAATGGCAATATAGTGTAGTTAATGATCGGAGATCCTGGAATCCTCGAAACGATCTTATGGGATTTTTTGTGTCGTATTTGTACGTATTTGTACGCTAAATTGTTGTTGAAGATTTTGGCTTCTGTATTAAAATTCGCACAAAGTGTTTGATTTATGCTTATAAATTACAGACTTAGATCAAACTGTTATATGATAAACTTAAGGAAAATGGCAACCGTGTATGGCAGATAATTAGCTTTAAATTGAAATTACCATAAACAGCAACTTTAGATTTTACAAATTCATACTAATTAAATTTGGTTTTCAAGGAACATGTTCTAGTAAACAGAAAAGTTTTAAGAATATAATATTACTAATAAAATGTTTTATTGTAATAATACTTTTTACTTTTAGTACAATAAATATGTTAAAGTTATATATTTATCAATAACCATAGCTGCGCGAAATAAAAACAAAATGTTCTCTAGCAAATAACGTTTATTTTGATTTAGGTAAAATTTCACAAGCATTTTGTAATACCTAATATTAAATCTGCGGGCACCATATTATAATTTGAAGGCGAATGAGAAGGGTATTAACCGAGCTGTAAAACAAAGACAAAAGTCTTTTAAGAATAATTTAATTCATTTTTCAATTCATTTTACAATAGTATAATTACGCCCGAAAATCCGTCTTGAGTTGCTGTTGCAGCACTTCCCGATATTTAAGAGTGAGAGATGCCAGGCTGGTTATCGCACTCGTAGTTTAATAGAGCATTGGAACGCTATTTCAAGGATCCGGGTTCGATTCCCAGTTTGGACATTTTTCACAGTGTTGGTTTATACTTAGTAATGTGAAAAAAATCACGTATTTAATAATCAAAAATTTTTTAATGAAGGAAAATATGAAACAACCACGAACCAAATATACAATAACCTGTTCCGAGTAATCGCAGAATGTAAATAAAAGTAATTTCGAAGAATGTTTTTTGTCTTTAAAAACCTTAAAAACCAATAGATTTCAAATAGATTAAATAGATTGAAACCAGTAGATATACCAATAAAACCAATATATATATATATATATTAATACCAATAGATTAAAAAAAAGCATTTATAAAAACCAAGTTTCTTTTACTGTCACTGATTTTTGACACGTTTCCGAGTTGTTTTTATAGAATATTAATCAGATTTTTCAATATGAAATATAGTTTTTTTTGGGTGCTTCCAATCTCAAGTGAACAATTTCATGAACAACAAACATTTTTACAGGTAAGCATGTTAAATTAACAGCATTCATATTAACAATAAAACTTACTTTTGCATGTATAAATTCAGTAAAGTATCTAAAAACGCTCATTTGCGTGTAGATAGCATCCTGAAATCCGACTTTACTGTTTGAGGAATAGGCTGTAAAAACTACTCGTGAATGTTTCCTAAAATCAGTGGCTGCAAAAAAAAACTTATCATAACTATCACATTAAAATACAGGATGTTTCTAAATGAATATCAGGATTTTAACGCTTGGTAGTATTTGTTACATAAAACATAAAATGATAATTAATACATAAAATGAAAGAGCAACTCAAACAGTTTTACCTACAATCTTACAAGTGTTCAATGTGAGCACTTTTCGTCACGCGACACACAAGTGGATAGCTCAGTTCTTCCCAAACGTTGATTAGTGTTTGTGGGGTAATTGTTGCAAAAGCAGCCGGTATTTTCAAACTGATGATATCATCTGCGGACTTATGGGATCACATCTGAATTTAATCTGGAACGCAAGCTGCGCAGTAACTACAGATTCGGTCTTTCCAAACTGCAGAACACAAAATGTTTTCTGTTCACAAATCGCCATTTTTGCTACTAGCGCTTTCTAACGGATGAAGGAAGAAACATTGCATGCGCATGCGCATGCACAGGTACCAACAAACTGTTTGAGTTTCTCTTTCATTTTATGTATTAAGTATATTTTTAAGTTTTATATAATAGATACTACAAAGTGTTTAATCCCCGATGTTCATTTAGAAACTCCCTGTATATTGTTTTCTGAGGTTTTTAAAGATAAAGAACGCTTTTCGGAATCGTGAGTAACTAGTTACTACATTTTTTTATTCGTGAGTATAATGTTTTCGTAAATTCAGAAACTTTTTCTTGCTGTGTGAAGCTTGTAAAATATCGCAATGAATGCAGGAGATAATCGTGAAAATAGAATTCCTTAAATGCCTTAATAACGCTAATGGCTAACTTTTGTGTTAACGGATATATCCAAAAATTGTCGTTTTAAAATCCTTATATACTTTTACTTGAATGAAAACAGGCATTATTTACTTCATAGTTATCTGATTTTAATTTATAAAACGCCATCTATTGGTAAATATGTGGACAATTATTTTTCATGTACAATAAAAAAAAAAAAAAAAAAAAAAAAAAAAATACACCTTAATTGGAAAAGGTTACTTTCAAACCGAATTCAATTGTATCGATCCATTTTATTTTTGACACCTGGTATATTCCCTAATAAAATAAATGTAAAGCTAAAATGAAATTTATACTTTACAGAAACTTACTTTTCACAACCAAAGTAAAACGAAATAACTGCGCAAATTAAGCAAAATTTATAAGTACAACTGTAGTTTTGTACTAATTGTGTTGTTTTTCCTCCGGAATCCAAAAATATTATTTAAAAATACATTAAAACGTCCTAAAAGGCATCAATATTTATCAATTTTTCGTATTCGCTAAATATTTTCCTTCCGATAATAAAACTTTAAGCATTATCCTTTAATATGATTTCGATAAATTGTGTTACTTCTTCTTTAATGCTTGGAAAGTTATTCTTTAACGATAGAAATAACCCGAAGGCAGAAGATAACTTAATTTGCACATGAATTTAATTCGAACTATTGAAGATGACTTTATCGGCCACACATTATCTTACAAGGCCCAGAAATTCAATTTCGAAAAAGAGTTTATCAACCATTATTCTCGTTAATGTACTTTTCTAGTTTCTTTTTTTTTTTAGATTTCTCTTTATTAACTATTTTTAAACCAACAAGAAACATTTTTGCGGTATATAAGTGAATGAAAATATTAAATTAAAATGAAATTAGTTAGGATTTAAAAAGAAAAAGTTACTCAGTCATTTAATTTGTGAACGAATAAAAAAAAAGGAACGTTGTTCCTTAAAAAGGTTTGTATGTTATAAAAGTTGTGCCTACACACATGAAAGTCTGGATACACTCTGTACAGTGACATCTCTAGAAGTGGAGTGCGGTACTTTGCAATTCTATATTGAAAACATTTGGAGACAAAGGATGTAATGGACTTAAAATGACAGTAAGCAAAATTTCAAGAGTAAAATTTCAACAGATTATTGATAAATGACACTTCATGTATATGAATAGCATAAACTAAAAGCTAATGATGTGATAAATTTCGTCCTATTCCTATTTCTACTATACTACGATGTAGATTTCAATTTAGAGACGAACGGTGTGAAAAACAGTCTAAAATATTCAATTAAAAAATGTGACTCAAATAAATGAAGCAGACCTTAATTATCTATTTTCGAACTTCTCATCCTCGGACGTAAATCATTCGGTATTGTCGACAATGATCAAACCGCACTTGCCGACATTAGCACTTAGAGCTTTGATTTAGACTATTCAAATACGCGGAGTTATACCACCGATTCTACTAAACTGCCCATTGTGAAAAAAAAAAAAAAACATTCTAATTGACTAGTTTCTCATATCTCCAGCGGATTTTGAGATGGGATAGCAAAATTCTGAATTGATAGGACCAACTCTTAAAACAAAAGCAAATTAATCAAAAATAGAATTCAAGAAAAAATTCTCGTATTAAGGATGTAGTCAAATCCAAACTGCTTATTTTCTGACTCATTTTTAAATTCATTTTTGCTCTAAAATGCATCCAATTGTGTTTTCTTATTCAGAAACTATATAATGTGCCGTATTGGTCGATTTTTTGATAAACGCAGAATATATTTTTTTAAATGCTATCAAAGTGGACATTTTGAACCAAATTTTCTGAAGCGATAGTGCTGGAAACAACAACAACAACAACAAAAAGAAAGATCGTACTGACAAAGAAGCTCTCCAAACTGGGCATATTCAGAATATGTTGAAAAAAATGCTAGTGTACTACTGTAAAAAGTACTCATGTATATAATAAAGAATCAGTTAAAATTAGCAGCGGAATTACAGTAGAAAATCTGTAAAAAAATAAAATACTTTCGAATAATTGGCGTGAAAAGACGAAAGCGGCACGCAATTTGGCGAGCAGCACTTTTCCTCGACAAAAGCAAACGATTTTAAGGAATCTGAAAATTGTTTGTTAATTGATTTTGAGAATATGCAGTATTTAATGAATTTAAACGTAAACCATGAAATAATTTATTATTATTATTACATTTTGTATCATACTTTTTGCTTGTTGCCGATTTGAACGAAATTTTGCCATTGTTTTATTCTCCAATCCACATTTTTTCTTTTATTTAAACGGCTTTATCGGTTATAAAAAAAAAAAAAACCTTTAATACATTTCCATACCGAAGAAGTTGTTTCCATAGCAACAAAGTTGAATCGACAGTGCTCGATGCGGCATATTTTTGAGTTTGGAACAATTTTAATCAATTTAAATTTTGTTTTAAATCGTAAAATATGATAGTTAACATTCGTTATAAGTACATATAAATATATATGACAAAACTATAGTTAAAACAAACTAAAAATGACAAAGCTAAAGTTATTTAAATTAAACTTATTTAAAAAAATTCAACATAAAAAGTTTTTTCCTTAAAGAGTATTCGACAAGCGAATTTTTTTTAAACTTAATTTCTTCGCCAAACGGTGATAAGTCGCCAAATAAGTGAAATTCTCATTATTTTTTTACGGACGTTCTACCGAGGTTCCGCCAAAAAAAAAAAAAAAAAATTATAAACATATATACTCATGGGAGAAGAACATTCTGTATTTTTTTCAGATTTTTCTGATATGCCCGTATGGAGACCTTCCATGTGAGAAAATAATTGTTTGTAAATCAAGTTCTAATTAATTGAGCGAAAAATAAGAACACAAATCGATTGTAAATCTCATCAAAAAATCTCGTCAGCAAGTTTCATGTTTTTACTTTTAAAAATAACTTTGAAATGTGTCAGAATATTTTGAGTTTTTTGAGCGTAGAAAAATATATATTTTTTTTTTTTTATCGCCATAAAGTGATTCTGACAAAACAAGCTCTTACAGAAAAAATAAATTAAGAACTCGTCAAAAGCGGCTAGATAAAATTGTTAAACTGGGTTTATCTCTAATCTTGATTTAGTTTTTGTTGGTGATATTAGTACTGAACTTTGAAATCTGCCGATCCAGCAGGGATTTTTTAAAGACCCAAAGGAATCCATTCATTCCATTCCTGCTTTTTCTGAGATATACGTCGAAACCACAGAAAAATTGTTGAGGAGAACATTAATAATCACCCGAATATAAAATACCACTAAAAAGATGCCTTTACTGATACACTGGTGCTTTTCAACTGCTTCATTTCCAATAACATGTTTGAATAAATAAAATTAAATTTAGAAAAAAAAAGTAGATTCAAATTCGATAACAATCAATTTCTATTAATATATAATTAGTGAAACAGGTAAATAGCGGTTGTTGATATGAATACTATGTGAAAACTATTTCCTATTCAAATAAACAACAGCGAATCAGAAAATGTTATTCCTTTTGTTTGTAATTAATTGTTTCCCACTTAAAAAATCTCAAAGAAAAAAAAAAACGAGCTCTAACAATAGGCATTAATGATCAGAAGATTTTAGAGAACCAACCATATAATGTATACAAATATGGAATAAAGAAAAGTTATCAAAATAATATAAAAAAAAGGTTAAATTTCAAAAAACAATATTTTAAAGTCTGTTTTATGTTAGTGGGATCATTTAAAGGTTGAAAACTGATATGAATCAATTTTTGTTACGTAAGGTATAACATTTAGGCACCCAAATTTTAAAAAGTAAAAAGTACTTAAAAAGTAAAAATGGAACCATTATAACACCACTCCTGTGTCAGTCACAGCCCTTTTACTCGTGAACTATGCAACGTGAAAAGTTCAAATTCGGGAAAGTAATAAAGACTATTGACCCACATATTTACAGATTAATAAATATTCATAAATATATTTAGGAAAAATGTACAGGGGCTAATTAAGTTACTTGAAAAAAAAAATTCTTTGTATATCGTGTGGGGTATCGTGTGAAAGCTTTCGTAACGCTGAAATCAAAAATATATTTCTTTAATTTTAGGTATTATATTTTCAAAGTTATGATGGAAAATGCAGTTCTCAAAAATATGTTCCCTTCCATCTAACTCCGAATCTATTGAAACCAGAATTATGAAAAAATTAGAGGTAGTAGACATTAATTT
This sequence comes from Maratus speciosus, assembly GCA_963932465.1. NCBI lineage: Eukaryota > Metazoa > Arthropoda > Arachnida > Araneae > Salticidae > Maratus > Maratus speciosus. The sequence continues at coordinate 176,195,365 of OZ010786.1, forward strand.
AAACCTTGCAGGAAAATTATAGCGATTACTCTAGGTCACATAGTTTTTGAGAAAATCGAATTTTTCCGTTACACTCAAATTTCGATTTACGGGCTTCAACAAAAGCGTTGAGCTGAACTCGAGGCACCTATCGTAGCAGAAGTATAAAAGCATTGTTGATCATGAATTTCGGAAAAAAACTGCCGGTAATTAGTCGAAATATTAACCCTTAAAGACACGGACGGTTTGGACCTACATAATGACAGAGAAGGCGAACTCTATGCTCCATCGGCTTTTAAAGCCTAGATAACAAATTTTAATCATATATATATGCAATGCAATGCCCAGTAGCAGTATAAAAGCAATAAACGTCAAATTGTTAAAAACAGACTAATTTAATGAGAATTAATCACATAAATACTATGGGATTCGCGACTAGTTTCCATTGAGTGGCTCTCTCAATACACCTACTATGTCTTTAAAGGTTAACTACAAACCTATATGGAATAATAAATATACAGAATAGCTATATTTGCTATTATTTAGGTTCAATATAACTTTGAACTTTCATGGTATATACATTTATACTTTTCTAGTATACAGGGTGTAAAGAAAAGTCCCTTTAACCTGAAAATACTTGTGAACGGAGAGAGCTACAGTATGCAAGTGAGGTAACGTTAAAGTAAAGCGACTATCTTGGAAAGCATGTCTATTTGTTTGACTGTAATTCACGTTTTTTTTTAATTATTATTTCTTTACAATGCATTTATTTGATTTGGGCACCGAACTCGATTATGAAAAATTCACGGATTTTTTTTAACGCTTTCTAGAAAACGCAAGCCAATGAATTTATTAAGAACTACACCATTTTTGCTGTTCCTTTTCAAATGCTCGCAAAAATATCCAAACTGGTTGCCACAAACGGCAACAATAATATATTTTAAGGACTAAAAAGTAAAAAATAAATTGTAAATTACATTATTAAAATTACATTAAAAAACATTATTTAAACTGTCCTTTAAGGATTTCTAAATTGATTGCTCAATGTATAATCGTAAATTAATTACATTTAGTCCGAGTGCTACACGACCAAAATAAGGTGAAAACTGCAAATCGTGATAAGAATATACCGATTGGTCAATACCTACTTTATAATAATACATTTCAGAGGGGGAGGCATCGCGTAAAGTCGTGGTAATTCAAGATTGCGGCTGTTATTCAAAATGGCGTCATTTTCTGAATTTTTTTACTATCCATCATATAAATGTGTGTTTCAGGTTGATTTCGATGTTTTCAAAGTCAAAAATTTCGTTTTTAATAATTTCCGCCACAGTCAGTTGACTGAGTTTATGAATTCAGTTTGTCTGTTTGTTTGTTTGTCTGTCTGCTTGCCATTCCACGCTCTAACTCGCTTAAATATCGCTACTCGCTTAAATTCACTCAGATTGTCATGTAATTTATATATGTTATTGAAGTTTATAATAACACTAGAAAGGTAGCCCGTCAAAAATGACGGAAATTTAGATATAAAGATATATATACAACTCATGTGCAAGAATATGAGTTTTCTCGCTTGTTCCGCAGTGATAGATGAAAATAACACATTTTAAGAACGAAACACATTTATGAAAAACTGCGTACAGTAATCTGCACAGTTTGGTTCCAAGTGTTATGCAGATTTGAGGCTTTTTGCGGTCATGTCTATTCAGTCTTTGTTTACATTTTTTTTTAATTCATATATTGGACAATTTAGATTGTTGAGCCTTAAAAATAAATAACACACTTGAAGTAAGGTTAAAAACTATTAAATTATCGTATACGATTTCATAAAATGGTATTATATGGTATTATATGTGTGGGCTTCACGATCTTGGTTACAACGTTGGCGAAATTGGCTGCAACTTGTCATAATAGTGTGGGCATCTGTAACAAAAAAGTAACCAGTTTTTAGTAAAATTTCTGATATAAAGTAGTTTTCAAAAACTTGTGTAAAATTGCAGGCCGTTCTCATGTTATGCCAGTCCTTGGAATAATATTTCTAACACTGAAGAGTTTCCATGTATATGTGGAATTTAGAAAAGCTTCTCCAAAAGAAAGGTCCTGAAATGACATTGTAATTCCTCTAACTTCAAAGTCTAATCGGGCATTGATGTTGTTTACTGAAATCTAATAAATACAGTTATTTTGAATATTACAACAGAATTAAACAGCTAAACTTATTTAACTTAAACTCGCTGTTACTTCCCGATGTTATTTTTTAGAATTAAGAAAGAAAATTATTTAAATTTTGCAAATCATGCACATTTATAATTTTTTTTCGTCTTTAATAACTAAATAATGAAAAAATATGCTTTTGTTCTGATCTCATAAGTACGACAATAAAATAATGTAACTAAGAAACATAGCAAAATTAAATCTTTGTGATTTCAAACCATAAACAAATGATACCGCCACCATTTTACATACTATGACGTCATTAGAATATTGTCCATTGATTGTTGGAGAACTTACTTTGTGAATGATTACCTCAATGATTTAATATTTTTTACGGTTCACGATGAATGAATCACTTGTGTTTGTTTAGGTTTATGGAATGAGATATTAAGCCGTGAACCCAATTTCAATTAAAGTTATCCAAAGATATATGTATTTTTAATCGAAATTAAAAACAATGCTTTAATCTCGAAATAAAATGTTTTAGTTTGTATAATTGGTTATTTCTGTTAATTATTTATTTAGGTACTTTTCCATTATAGCGCATTTTTAAAAAAAAGCTTGGCGTAATTCGGGCATCAGAAAGTGAGATATGTTGCCAAAATATACAGCTGTGAAAACAAATCGGAACAGATGTCATATTCGCCCCATATTGGCGCGATTTTTTTCGGTTGCCAATTTGGCGAAAACATCAACAGCATAAACAACATAATCCGGGTTACCACATCAACCAAAATAACGACACTTTGGCGCAAGTTAAGTACGTGTTGCCTATATGATATTGGCGACAGAAAAAAATCGCGGCAATATGGGGCGAATATGACATCTGTACCAACAAATCTAATGAACTTTTATTTTTGTTTATATATGCACTTATATACATAAAAAAATCGTTTCTAAATATATATAATATTTTTTTATGTACAAATTACGGCACAGATTTCAGATATGAACCGGGATACCTATGTCGCTAAAATGGTGTTATTTTGCCGGCTATTGTTTTTTATTTATTAATAAATTGTTTAGGCACAGATGTCATATTCGCCCCATATTGGCGCGATTTTTTTCCGACGCCGATTTGGCGAAAACATCAGCAGCATAAGCAACAACATCCGGGTTACCATATCAAGCAAAATAACGACACTTTGGCGCCGGTTAAGTATACATTGCGTATATGACATTGGCGTCAGAAAAAATTCGCGCCAATATGGGGCGAATATGACATCTGTGCCATTGTTTATTTACTTTTATTTTCTGTTTTTAAATTATATAAACTGTTTTGTTCTATAGTTAATATTCAAACTTTTATTTATTTATAATTAATTCCTTTTCAAAATGATAGCAAATAATTTAAAAATATATAAGTAACTGGTATTCGAAAGCGAGATTTCTGCCGAATTGGCGTCAGAGAAAAATCACGCCAACCCCGATGCGTATATGACATCTGTGCAAAAAATACTTCTGTTTCTTTATAAAAATGGATAAATAGTTTTTTTTACATTAAATAAATTGCTATAAGAAAAAAGTAACCAGTTTTTAGTAAAATTTCTGATATAAAGTAGCTTTTAAAAACTTGTGTAAAATTGCAGGCCGTTCTCGTGTTATGTCAATCCTAGGAATAATATTTCTAACACTGAAGATTTTCCATGTATATATGGAATTTAGTAAAGCTTCTCTAAAAGAAAGATCCTGAAATGACAATGTAATTCCTCTAACTTCAAAGTTTAATCTCGCCCTGATGTTGAGTACTGAAATCTAATAAATGCAGTTATTTTGAATATTACAACAGAATTAAACAGTTAAACTTATTTAACTTAAACCCGCTGTTACTTCCCGATGTTATTTTTTAGTATTAAGAAAAAAAAATTATTTAAAATTTTCAAATCATGTATTTATGATTTTTTCCGTCTTTAATAACTAAATAATGAAAAAATAGGCTTTTGTTCTGAGCTCATAAATATGACAATAAAATAATGTAACTAAGAGACATTGCAAAATTAAATCTTTGTGATTACAAACCATAAACAAACAATACCGCCACCATTTTACCTACTATGACGTCATTAGAATATCGCCCATTGATTGTTGGAGAACTTACTTTATGAATGATTACCTCAATGATTTAATATTTTTGACGTTTCACGATGAATGAATCACTTGTGTTTGTTTACGTTTATGGAATGAGATATTAAGCTGTGAAACTAATTTCAATTGAAGTTATCCAAGGATATATGTATTTTTAATCGAAATTAAAAACAATGCTTTGATCTCGAAATAAAAAGTTTTAGTTTGTATAATTTGTTATTTCTGTTAATTATTTATTTAAGTACTTTTCCATTATAGCGCATTTTTAAAAAAAAGCTTGGCGCGATTTGGGCATCAAACAGCTATGAAAACAAATCTAATGAACTTTTATCTTTGTTTATATATGCACTTATATGCATAAAAAAATCATTTCTAAATATATATAATTTTTTATATACAAATACGGCACAGATTTCAGATATGAACCGGGATACCTAACTGGCGCCAAAATGGTGTTATTTTGCCTGCTATGGTAACCCGGCTATTGTTTTTTATTTATTAATAAATTGTTTATTTACTTTTATTTTCTGTCTTTTAATTATATAAACTGCTTTGTTTTATAGTTATTATTCAAACTTTTTTTTATTTATAGTTATTTCCTTTTCAAAATGATAGCAAATAATTGAAAAATATATAAGTAACTGGTATTCGAAAGCGAGATTTATGCCAAATTGGCGTCATAGAAAAATCACGCCAACCCCCATGCGTATATGACATCTGTGCAAAAATTACTTCTGTTTCTTTATAAAAATGGGTAAATAGCTTTTTTATATTAAATTGTCGGCACAGATGTCATATACGCCCATATTGGCGCGATTTTTTTTCTTTTTCTTTTTTTGACGCCGATGTCATATACGCACCGGGTACTTAACTGGCGCCAAAGCGTCGTTATTTTGATTGTAATGGTAACCCGAATGTTGTTTATGCTGTTGATGTTCTCGCCAAATTGGCGTCGGAAAAAAATCGTGCCAATATGGGGCGCGTATATGACATCTGTGCCAAATTGTATACATATGGAAAAAATTGCTTGTGAGTATGAAGCAGTAAATAGGTTGCCAGAAAATACGTTGGCAAACTTCTTTCTCGCCAAGAAAGTTTTCTCTGAAATATTGTACATAAGCAATGATTTCTAGAAATGCATTTTTAATTATGATATGCGCTTTTATGTTTCACTACATTTATGCATACTATACTCAGTGTATAAATGCTACAGTTCATATGCAGGGCTACACAAAAGAATTCGTAAGGGTTACTGAGTATGAGAGTAAATTGCTTAAAGGTGGTTTTTAAAGGAGTTATGCATTTTTATACGCTGAACTGCATTTAGTTTCTTAAGAAATGTTTGTGGAATATAGATAAAATGATATACATGGTCACGCAAAGAATTAGATACATAACCGTCTATGGATGATAAGATCTGCAAATGTGATTTCAGTAGTTTTAAGAGTAGTTTAAACTAAATTTTAGCTAAATAGTGGCATGTAATAACGGTACTATTGGCTATGGACGGTAACTGCTGAAATCAATTTTAAAATTTTTTTATGCGTTTTCTAAAATGTTTACTTAGTTATCTTGGTACTTCTTAGTTATCCCGTCGACCAAATTACTGTCGCTAAATTGTAAGATTAATTGCCAATAATGGTTGCCGTTAATTAATTAATTAATTGCCAATAATGGCCAATAAAACCATTAATTCGACGTTTTATTTATATATTTATTAATGTTTTACTATTGATTTGGCGATTTATATAATTTGGGGAAATTGGTCGACGGGATATCTAAGAAATAACGTTATCTTATTTACCATATTTCCCTAAATAACGAAGTTTTGTTAAAGCATTCAGGATGTGTTGGAAAGTGTTTCATATTCTATGCTTAACGCATGATTTTTCTTTCTTCTTTAGTCTTATTTTGCATTTATTTTATTCTTAATTATATTGATTATACTGCTTTATAGAAACTTATAGAAACCTTATAGAAACTTTGGCACAGTTGTCATATACGTTATCATATATTGGCGCGATTTTTTTCCGACGCCAATTTGGCGAAAACATCAACAACATAAACAACAACATCCAGATTACCATATCAAGCAAAATTACGACACTTTGGCGCCAGTTAAGTACCCGTTGTGTATATGACATTGGCGTCAGAAAAAAATCGCGCCAATATGGGGCGTATATGACATCTGTGCCGAAATTTTAATATCTAATGTTTAAACTCTTCGCTCCACTCCCCTTGCATAAAGTACAGACTATAACACGGATAGCGCAAAATAATAGACAGTTTGGTACTTTTCCACTGTAGGGACTTTGACATTTTTTTTAAAAGCTTGGTGTAATTTAGGCATCAGAAAGTGAGATTTGGTTACTTTTCCGTTATGCGGACACCATTGTCGCCAAGCGTAATAGTTGGCGCAAAATCGTGAATTGAAGCATTTGAAAAATAAAAGAAAAACCATTGTCGATACTAAAGTGAGCATTTAAAAAATATAACATTTGAAAATTCCAGACTTTTACGAACTATTTCATCAAATCACAAACATATACTTAAAATAAGTGAATAAATAACTGCTATAAAATAACGCAATAAAATAAAACTCATATTAAACTGCTGGCATAAAATTACAAATATCCTTTAGCATTTTGAAATAATTGGCGCATTAGCATACATTTTGACATGGTGTCCGTATAACGGGAAAATATTGAGATTTGTTGTCAAATCATATAAACAGCTATGAAAACAAATTTGATGAGCGTTTTTGTTTGTTTTATATGTATATTATTGATGTTTTTATGTACAAATTACATCTGTTTCTGTATAAAATTAGAGAAACGGCTTTTTTATGTTAAATAAATCGTATAAATATCGAAAAAAATGCGTGTGTATATAAAATGAAACAGTGAATAGGTTCCCGGAAAATATGTTACCAAATTTTCTTTTTCGCCAAGGCACCTATACTGGAAAAGTACCTAAAACACATTAAAATCGCGCAGTTAGGAGCTCACACAGTACACCGTTTTCTATTGGCGGTTATTTTATTAGTAGCATCGGGAGGAAGATGTAAAGATGTACTTTAAATTATCACCCATAGATTTCGAAAAAATATCTTAAAAGAGTGGAGTTTAAATTAAATTTCGGTGACCTCCATTATGAAAGATTAATGGTTTTAAATGTGAATTTCGCCAAATTAGTCAGCTATCGCCAAGTTGGCCCAACATTTGGCGCTACTGTGTGAACCCTGCATTAATATTTTTCAACAATTACTCGTTTCAATGAGGCGGTCCTACCGGAATAGTGAGGGACACACAGAGACTTGGATTTTATATAAATAGATGTTCCGAATAATAATTGAAGTGTATAGCTTTTATAGTCCTTTTGTAGGGCCCTCAAAAGTATTCCATTACGTTATTGTCTATTAGTGCGGGCGATACGGTTGAGAAAACTGCAAATCGTAAGAAGAATATTCCAATTGGTGAGTATCTACTTTATATTAACACAATTCATGTAAGAGAATGAGGTATCGCGTCAAGTCGTAAGAATTCAAGATGGCGACTGTTATTCAAAATGGCGTCATTTTCTGGAATTTTTGCAATTTTCATACTATTTATCGTATAAAAGAGTGTTTGATGTAAAGTGTATGCGCAAACTCTGTAAAAATAACTGTGGCTGTAGTAAGGTTGGATTTTCTTTCACATTATTCTGCATCTGCATAAACGAATGTGAGAAATATGATGATACAAAGTGAAGTTTTTATATTCTCTAACTTTAAATATAACATGCAATTTTTTTAATATCTTGTATAATTAAGGTATTAAAAAAACGCATTTTTGTTATTTATTTATTCCTTTCATTTTCCTCCCTATAAAATACAAAAATGCTTTAATAATTGTTCTATTTTCATTTTAAGCGTATTTCTGATATCAAAATGGGAATTTTTCAGTTTAAAGACACCATAGACACTTTTATATGATGTATAGTGTGTAGGAATAAAAATGCAAACGATTTTAAATAACAGCCGATATCTTGCATTCCTATGAATTTGCACGATAACTAAACTTTTTATATGCATTGTATTAATATGAAATAGATACTGACCATTCGGGATATCTTTTTTACAAAATGCAGTTTTTTCATATCTAGCAGCTCCACTAATAACAGTTTATTTAACTGATTATCTTTATAGAATTTATACATGAGTTGCAAACGCACGTATTCTATTTTTGGTGTGTCACTGTAAATAAATTATAAATATTATGCACACCTTATTCTATATTCAGAATCTTGTAGTGCACTCACTCATGTATCTCAATTTGAATATGTTTCTGAGGGTATAACATGATTAAAACACATTGCAAACGATCCCCCCCCCCCATACACAATAACATAATGGAATTCTTTTGAGTGCCCTGTAAACGGACTATAAAACTTGATATATACACTTGAATTTTTATTCGGAGCATGTTATTGTAAACTTCAATAACATATATAAATTGCATGACAATCTGAGTGAATTTAAGCGAGTTAGAGCATGAAATGGCAAGCAGACTGACAGACAAACAAACAGACAAACTGAATTAATAAACTCATTCAACTATGGCGGAAAGTATTAAAAACGAAACTTTTGACGTTAAATACATGGAAATCGAACTGAAACACACATTTATATGATGGATAGTAAGAAAATTCAGAAGATGACGTCATCTTGAATAACAGCCGCTATCATGAATTCCTACGACTTTACGCGATGCATCCTCATCTTATATGGATTGTATTAATATAAAGTACATACTCACCAATCGGTATATTCTTCTCACGATTTCCAGTTTTCTCAACCGTAGCACTCGGATTAATAGACAATACCGTAATGGAATTCTTTTGAGGGCCTGTAAACGGTCTATAAAGCCTATACACTTCATTTTTATTCGGAACATGTTATTGTAAACTTCAATGATATATATAAATTTCATGACAATTTGAGTGAATTTAAACGAGTAGTGATATTTAAGCGAGTTAGAGCATGGAATGGCCAGAAGGCAGACAGACAAACTGAATTTATAAACTCATTCAACTATGACGGAAAGTATTAATAACGAAATTTTTGACGTTAAAACCATGGAAATCGACCTGAAAAACACATTTGTACGATGGATAGTAAGAAAATGTAGAAAATGACGCCATTATGAATAACAGCCGCCATCATGAATTCCCATGACTTTACGCGATGCCTCCCCTTCTGAAATGCATTGTATTAATATAAAGTAGATACTCACCAATCGTTATATTCTTATCACGATTTGCAGTTTTCTCAACCGTAGCACCCGCACTAATTATTAGACGATAATTCATAACACTTTAGCTATTAAAATATTTCATTTTTGCAGCTTCACAATCGTTTGGCCTATTTTTGGCAGCGTTTATTGGCGCATAATTAAATCCATCGTTGTTTTAACTCTCGTAGAACTGTATGCATTACAAAGAATATTTGGGGATTGATTAATTATGGTATGCTAACATTAAACTGCCTTAAAATTAATGTGTTAATTTATAATTAATTACTGAAAATAATAAAATGTTGCACTGTCATCGAAAACTCACCTGTGGACATAATTCTAATAATTCTAACTTATGGAGACGTGTATTAAAAATAGAGTCCAAAATTTCATCTTTACATACAAAAACAAGGTTGGGTTAAATAAAAGAGCGTAAAAAATATGCTTTTATCAATTAACGGTCTAATATTAACCAATATGTTGAGAAATCATTTAGAAATTCTAAAAAGATAGTTGAAATGATAATTCATTTTGCCCTATCCGAATAAATAAAAAGTGTAAAAATTATATATATTTTTTAAATAATTCACTTGCTTGCGCTTTTAACCTAGCGTAAAAGAAGCAGTGAATTTTTCATAATCGATTCCAGTTATCGCGCGAAGTTAATGCATTATAAGTAAAAAGAAACAAGTCGTGATTTTGAAGATGAACACTGACTATTTCTGAAAGAGAGTTAAAAAAAAAAAAAAACTATATTTACTTTTATACTTATTTTTCTATAAACATCAAAAAGTAAAAGTTACTATTTGGAAACCATCAATAAGCCATGGAGTATATGTTTAAATCTACGGCTCGTATTTTTAGCACAGTCGAAAGCGAAAAGTCAGTGAAAATGTGTCAAAATGATGCAAAAGTAAAGACATGTTTCAGATATAGTATAAAAATGATTGCTTTCTTTTAAATATAATGTCATTTTGGGGGGAGTATAGTTTAAATTTTGCATTGTAAACAATTTCGTAAAAAATAATGTACATAGAAGAAAATTTGGATTGTCATTTATAAAAATAAAAGACTTTTATTTGAATGCGATTACCTCCCGCATATTCTGAATGCTATTCTTCGTGTTTTGTAAAAATTTAAATGATTATTCTTCAACGATTGTTGTCCAAGCCAATGGTTAGCGGCAAAAATGAGACATTTCGGGAACTATGTAGCAAATTTTGCAGAAAAATTTTCGTGCTTTTAAAACTGCTGCTAATTTTGCGCCAGTGTGTGTCGCCATGGTATCAAAGTACAGCGATATTTCTAACAATATGTTAGTAGTTTTAAACATAGCAAAAGTATAAGCGCAGTTATCTATAAAAATTATTAGCATATTTACATTTATATTTGTGAAAATACTTAAGTTCACGAAATCAACATTTAGTAAAATCAATTAATTTTATTTTTCCTAGTCAGTTAAAACGAATGTTTCTGTACTTTTGACTACGTAGGCCGTTGTCTAGTGCTCGATTTACTGTAGAAAGCAAGCAGTGAGTACCGCCATCGAGATCATACATTAAACCTGTTAAGGATAAATGAACATTAGTATATGCGGTAATTTCGATGACGGAAGATTAAATTAAAAAAATGGCTTTAAACCTACCAACATTTTTTTTCCCGCAGTCGAGACTTGGATGGTTTTCTCACAATCGAATAAAGTATATTTCATAAAAATCGTCAAAATTGTTTTCGATTGGTACCACCATTTTGAGTAATGAGTTTGTTTTAATAGAAGAAAACGAGTTTTCTCGAAATAGCGACCTAGATTTCTTGCGTTCGAATTGTATAAGAACCAAGTTTCATGAAAATCATTAGAGCCGATTTCAGTATATAGCAACATTTTCAGTGCTGAGTAATTTAATTCAGTGTGAGTAATTTAATTTACATTAAATTAAGTCACAAAGAAATATACTAATTATCAGTAGAATAATAACATAACGAAACATTAGCCATTGAAACATGAGGAATATATAAATTTTGTATTGTTTATGGCTCCTAAACATATTTCGTATGACCAAGTGCAGCATTGAAGGCACTGAACCCACTGTTCTTGATGTTTATCAACAGAAAAACGCTTCAAGCAGATAGGACACTCTGCACCATTGCTGCCATCATATTATCATTATAAGGAATTTCAACAGAAGAGTCACTTTCGTCTTCAGGGTTGCTGGGAAGGTCACGTTTGGACATTTTACATTGTTGATTCTTCCCTATCCCTTTGAAAATGGTAGGTGCCAGAAGTTTTTTTTTTCTTTTCAGCTGAGCGTTTCTTCTTCACATGTGAATGTTTCACATTGTTTTCATGTGGACATCCAGTGCTGAACCTTTTCGGGTAGAAGTTGCTGGTGAGAACACTGGCACTTCCCTGATCTCTTTAATTCTGATTGTAACAACATCTTCACCGTTTGATGATGGTTGATCAGGCACATTCCTAGGCTTCATTGAAAAGTTGTGCGATTTGAAAGTTCTAAACTTTTCTACCAGGATCGTTTGAAAACGAATTTTCTATTGATTTAGCATAAAACATTTTAAAGGTAACATAAAGGTGACACCGAGAAGTTGCAGTTTTGCTATTGAATGGGGAGGCAAACACACGATTATAACACCATTCTAACATGAAAAGCTTTATCCCACTTCTTCCTTGGCACCACATGCAATTATCAAGAGAGAAAATATTTTTTTTCTTTTAATAAAAATAAAAGTATTTACAAAAATATTTTCAAAGTAAAAAGATTATTTTCGTTTTGAATTTCATTTTAAACTTTTAACATTTTATTGTACTTTTTATTTTAATTTATATTAAACTTTATTTTCATTTTGAATTTTATGTTAAACTTTTTTCATCTTATTTTATTTTATTTTATTATACTTATTATTTCATTTTATAATAAACTTTATTTTTATTTTGAAATAATTGTCCTGAAAAAGCATTTTTAATTTCGCCCCCGGGACGAAAATGAGAACTGCATAGGAGGAGATTGGGACCACACTACTTCCCAATATGGCAGAGCTTCAGTTCCCGTAAGATGAACTGAACGTCCTAAAACTCACTGTATGCTACTGTTAGCTTCTTATCTACGTAAAATACATCCAATGAATAAGAAATAAATACTTACAGTACAGTAAATAGCGTTCTACAAACGATGTAGAAGAACTCAAGTTTTCTAAAAATAAGAAATCTTGCGCTTTAATATATGTATGCGTCTTGGCGCAAGGAACTTTCATTACTAACCCCTTTTGCCTTCCGTTCCCTGTGCCTTGCGCGATAAGTGGCACCACTTTCACAGAAGTGGAGAAATAAAAGGGGACGACATTAGGAAAGGGGATGAAATTAGGGCACTTATCCTATATTTATTGCATAAAATATTCGGGAATTTCTTATATCACTTTTATTTTTTTTAATAAAATTTACCATAAATTTACCTGTTTTGCAAAAAAAAAAAAAAAAAAAAATAGCAATTAACATCATAATTGTCAATACCTGCTATAATTTTAAGTTACAAAACTAATAATCTAAAATTTCATAAATAAAAGGATTTCTTAGAATTGTATTTTTGTTTTAACATTTTTTATTAATAAAATACAAAATAATGAAAAAGTTATTAAGACTTTTCTGTGACCATGAAAATTTCTGGCTGACCATTGGTTGCCCACAGAACATCATTTGACGACCTATATAATTTTTAACGAAAACATTCCTTTTCTATACACATAAAAACGCACAACGATGAACGAGATATCATAAGAAAAGTTTTAACGGACTTTCGAATAGTACACTCATTTTTCATTAAAACATGTTGTTTGATTAAAACTTCGCGAAAAAAAAATCTGCAAACAATTTCAAAGTGCCCTGCATGGATCCACTGGTACAAATGCAAATTATGCAAAATAGTATTCTTTATTGTGTACAAATAAAACGATTTTATTAAAATTATATGCATTTCAATTTTTCAGAACTATTCTGGTTTGCGTTCTTCGCATTTTACCAAAAATAAATAAATTTAAACACAAAATAATTCTCTCTAAATTATAAATTAAAGAAAACTGTTGAAATTTTTTTTCTCACAAACGTGATTACTTTTGGAAATCAACGATCATATTTTGCGTAAATCAGTGTGCTGTACGCATATAAATGGCAGTCAAAATTAATTTATTTCTCATACTTTATTTTAGTCTGGATATCTAAATAAAATATCATTAAAATATCTTTTCTGCATAGAAATTCATTATTTTGGATCATCTACATTTAAATTACCCCATGGCAATATAAAAGATAATTTTGTATTTTTTTTAATCAGATATTTTTTTTTTAAATTTTTAATTAAACCAACAACTTGTAATCAGTATATGCGGTTATTAACTTTTACAGTTGCAATAAAAATAACTATTAAACTTATAATAATATCTTATTTAAGGAAGTTACTTATTGTATAAAGTGCCTTATTCTTTATATTTGATATACTATATAGGGAATGACTGAAGTGTAAAGGAAGTAAGGAAAAGTATTTTGAGTTAGAAATTTCTTTCATTGTTTGCAATATTGTTGCTTACATAGATACATTTTTCGCATTAAATCATCTTTAATGCGCCAATTAAAATTAATTTAATACAAATTTGATAACTAAAGTTAGAAGTTTTTTATATAAAACATTAAATGCTTACAACACATATCCGTAAGGTGGAAAACAAATTACCACCACACAGCTTAAACAAATAAAAGTTTTTCTTTCAGCTATGCAATTTCATGCACGGTAGGCTACTTAAACGAACATATTACATCCCATAAAATTTTCTGGGACACAGTGTGAATAAAAATGTAGAAGTGATATCAGAAATCAAAGTGTGCATAAAAATATAGTATAAATCTATTTCCACAAGCAAAAACTTTCAGTTTCTACTTATTACCCAAACTAGATGTTTCAAAAAGACTTATAATGTGAGTTATTACAAGAGATAACAGTAAAAAAAATCAGAATATGATTATGATCTGGGAACATAATCCCAGGGTGAATGCTAATTTTAATGCCGAAAATTTTAATAATTTTCATGCCTAGAGACATTTTTGATTATTAAATACATAACTTTATACATAAATCTACCAACCTCAAATTACGTAAAAGTTATACAAAAATCATTAAACTTTTAGTACAAAAATCATTAAACTACATAAAATTTTTGTGGACTTTAATTACTCCGTATTTGCTCTGGTAAATAGATCTTTAAACTAACTAGTCCCTTTAGAATGAAACACGTTTGTAAGAAGAAAAGTTAACCAATCGGTATTTGATATCAATATGCTTATGAAAACATAACTTCAACCCCCCAGAAGTTTTAATTAAAAAATTTCTTGAGCCAAATCATTAAAATTTTAATCGATACGTAGGAAGTTATTAAACATATTTTTAAAGTATTTTGGGTGTAACGTTTTTTAATTTAGTTCATTGAGCTTAAATTTAAATGTAGAAAAACATATAAATATAATGCATGTATTTAAAATGAATTTCACTAAATGATAAAATAAATGCTATTGTTACTGCATAATTTAGAAAGCTTTATTCAAAAGATATTGTTAAAGATTTGAACACTTATTTTTATTTTTTATTTTTACTCTAACAATGCTTTATTGTTTCTACAGTCCTCGTACAAACAAAATATCTCAGTAGTGGGCGGTTTGGTTTGGTTTGTGTTTATGAAGGTCAATTATCAATATGAGGGATATGGGCCCTAAGGGGGAGGGTGCCCTCCGTGGGGTCTTTCTATGGGAACCTAACCCGTATTTACGCATGGAAATCCACGTTTCGAAGAAAACCACGAAAACTCCGAACGATTAGGCCGACTGGCGCGATTGGTTTCGAACCCAGCACCTCCAGTCTACCAGCTTCGAGAGCAGAACCTCTCGGCCACTGGTGGGGCCCAGTAGTGGGCGGAGAAAACAGGATTAGACCAATGTCACACGGGCTGCTTTTTTGCTTAACTATTATCCATTCACAATGCTATAGCAAAAAAAATGCCAATCTGACATTGGTCTTAGTGTATGGCAAGTATGTATTACCATAAATTATCTTGTTCACTCGGAATCGGCGCTAAATGTTTGTGAGAAGTTTGGATGAACATTCTGGAAACTGAATTTTTTCGAAAGTTTTAGATCACCATTGTATCAAAAATGCAAAATTTTCAGCAATAGCAAGGAAAGTTCTATTGAGTAAGGGCAGTATTTCTGTTCAGTTACCGGAGACAGATCTGTATGATTTCTTCTGATTATTTTTCTATTTGAGGCTATTTCGCTGCTTTATATTACTTGATTCTTGAATTTTAATTTTATTAAGGCGATTCTCAAATCCCATACTCAACAAAGCAACACTTTCTGATATATTTTCTGACACACAATTGCAGGTCTGACTATTGAAAAGATTTGGAATCGAAATGAGTTTCCCATTCTTTGATAAAGAAAATTACTAATCGAAGTCACACGACGACCGGTTTTTCTCTCCGTTCGTGGTAGCGCGTACAGAAATTCGCTTGGAAACGCCACTTTGACAGTATTTTATGAAACATCTTCTGCCTTTACCAAAAATAAAAATCACCTTTCAGTTACTTAACCTCTTCACTACCTGGGTCCACGTAAGTAAAACTCTATTCTTTCCATGATAAAAACGTTTGAATTTTTTTTTTACATTTTGACTTCACCTCTGAACAGCTGAATGTTTCTGCTTTAAAAGATAACCAATAAATGGCAGCATCTATGCTAATTTCATCCTAAAATAGATGTTATTTTCATCAGCGTTTGTGAAATATCTTCAAGACAGTGTGGCCAAGAAAGTGAAAAACTTTCATAAGTATTTAACTTAAATACTTCACAAAATGTTTCTTGAGGATTTGTATATCATTCACTTGTTTAAAGACATTAAATTTGTGATTATGTGTATTTAGGTTAGTGATAATTAAATTGACATTTCAAGGTGATTTGTAATTTTAGATCCCTTTTTATGAACCTAAATTACTAGTCTTCTGAAGGATCAATTTCAGAAATTTTCTGTTTTCTGTCATCCATGGTGTCATTTTGCTTGTGAAAAACGAATGAATGAGTATTTGTAGCAGTATTTTAGCGTCGGGTCTGAGGAGGATAAATTCTGAATAAAAACATCTTCCAATGTCATAGGTTTCCAAACACAAATGAATTAAAAAATGTGTCAGAACGGAAAAGTTTTATTGTTGCTCTTAGTAGTAATCTACAAACATTTGAAACGCAAATGGTTTTATTTATTTAACTTTGGGAGAACTATAATACACAGCTAAGTTTTAACAATATAAAGTGTATCGACCGTAGTTGTGAATAAATTGAATACAGCGGTATATTTTAAGAAATTTAGATACAATTCCAAGGTAATGACTTTGTGCATGTGTTTAAATATTTCTAACATTCCATTAATATCTATCCCATTCTTCTCTACTCAGTAACATTACTTATAAAATTGATATAAGAAATGAAATTAATTTAAGTATGGTTAGTGTTTAGGGTTATGTAGTGTACTTAAATGTAAAGTGATTAAGTATAGAAATCGGTACTGAAAAATGAACAAGTTTAGAAACCACTACTACATATCAGCTTTGTAAAAAAATGTTTGATCTATTACTTAATAGAATAAGAAAATTTCTTTTTTATATTCAGAAATATTTTTTTTAAATTACAATGTGTGATAATGTACGAAATAATGTAATCTGATAAAGTTAAAAAGGATTTTGTGTCATCCCCCCTCCTGCCGTTGGCAGAGTAGAATCTCAAATTTCTAGTATATTACATTTCGAAACGAAACTCTAGCCAAGCGAACCTAAGCTTTGACAGTTTAACCTAACCTAACCTTGCATCGGAACCTAACCTTTGGTCTTGGGAGTGCTACGCATGCTATATTTGGTTTTACAAACGACCCATGAATTTGTATGATTTATATTTTTAAACGAAAATATCTTTCCACACGAACCTAGTGTTTGGGGTTGCCCCAAAAGCCTTCAGCAGAGTACACAGGGTGTACTACGCACATTACTATCTATTTTTGCAAAGGGACAACGAATGCGAAAATTTGAAAAACGAACTTGCCGATTGCCCGTACTAAACTAGTAGTTATTTTTATTAAAAGGTATTTATAGGCCTTAAACTGCAGTCTTATGATATATATACATACATTTTTATTTTAAAATAAAACATTCTAATAAAAATGTGTTCGATACATACTCAAAATCTTGAAAGTTCTTTTGCTTAATAAAAATCATTCTGTAATTTTAGAAAATACAGCACCATATTCTTTATTTCACTCAGTTTAATTCAAGATTAATAATCAAAACTAAACTTTGAAAATATTTCTTTTAAAGTCAAAATATAAATTTTCTGGCGAATAAGATCTTTCTTTTGCAAAAAAACGAAGTCAGATTTTTCCATCCTTAAACAGAATGAAGTATTATCATAGTCTTTTATTTACTTAGTACTTTTTTTAAATTTTTACACTAATCAAAAATATTTCTGCAAAGTCTTCTCTGGGGAATAAAGCACATTTGTATCAAGATCGTTTAACGGATCAATATTTATTATCAATGTGCTTATACAAATGTTAGACATTTCCCCTAAAGCTTTCTTGTAAAACTTTCTCGAGAAAAGTGTAAAATAAAAATAGGATAATAAAATAATGGTGAATTGTGAGAAATATATTATTTATAGTACGCATTGTTTTGCTATAAATATGTAAGTCACTCGATAAAATTTAAAATTTCGAAAATGTAGAAATTGCTTTGCAAAGAATTTTATCAAATGTTATAAAAACGATTATAGCGTTTTCTAAAACAGAAATATTTGTTGGTTACTGAATAAATTTAAATTCTGTATATTTAGGAAGTACTGCCATATATTTTCCCTTTTAAACAATTTAATTCAACAATCAGCAAAACAAAACTTTTAAAATATTTCTTTTAAAGCCACCAAATAAATCTTTTTTGTGACTAAATTTTGGTCACGATAAAATTTAAAATTTAAAAAATACACAAATTTCTTTTGAAAGAATTTTATCAAATTTTATAAAAACGATTAAGGCATTTTCTAAAATAGAAATTTTTATTGTAAAAAGGTACTGAACGAATCTCATTCTGTATTTTTAGGAAATACTGCAGTATATTTTTTTCTTTCATACAATTTAATTGAACAATCAACAAAACTTTAAAAATATTTCTTTTAAAGTCACCAAATGTATTTTATTGGTGAACAAGATCTTACAAAAAAATTCTTATTCAAGTGTGTTATTTTCTTCTTTAAACACAATAACGTATTTTCATAGTCTTTAGTTACCTAGTATTTTTTCTATTTTGGTACTAATGGAAATTATTTCAGCAAGTTCTTCTCTGGGGATTAAAACACATTTGTATCAAGATGGTTTAACGAATCAATATTTATCATCAATACGCTTATACATGTACAGACATCTCCACAAAACGTTTCCTCAAAAATAGTCTCGTGAAAAGCGTAAAATGAAAGTAGGAAAATAAAATATATGGAGAATTGGGAGATATATAATAACAATTGCACGCATCTGTTCGTTATAAATGTGTAAATCTTTTGATAAAACTTGAAATTTAAAAAATGCATATATTTCCATGCAACGAATTTTAGCAAATGTTATAAAAACGCTTATAAATTTTTCTAAAGCAAAAATTTTGGATTAAAAAATTTCTTTTGAAAATAGTGCATTTCAGTACGAAATAAATAGTACATTTTGGTATTAATATCTTGTATTTTTGAGGTGTGAACGACGGTAATAAATTAAAAATAGTTCAGTCTTCTTCTAAAATTATAGTTATGATATGAAATAAATACAGTGAGAAGAACGTCATGTGAAGTGACATTCAACAGTTTAAAATATAAAGATCTGTTATAAATTAAGTATACCACTTGAAATTTATTTTGCAAATGTTCTTAATCCAATTCATACAAAAGTATATAACAAAGCAATTTTCATTATCAACACTTTCCAACATAGTTGAAAAATGTTTATGACTTCGGTTTGTCTGATGTTGTTGTAACTCGCCTAAATACACTTGGATTACAATGAGATTTGAATAGGTTATTGAGGTTTATCATAGAACATTGACAATTGAAAATAGTTTATACAGCTTTTCAGTTTATTCACAGGGATACACAAAGAATTCCGTTAAAGTATAGTCTGTGTAGAAAAAACTTTTTCAGCATATTTTAAGAAAACTGCACTACGTTAATCACACTGAAATTAATATACAGTATTGAAGTGAAATACAACATTCGTTCAGTAAAATATGAAGTGCATTCAAATTGTCATTTATTTGAAGTGGCACACAAAAGTATTTCATTACATAATAGCCTATGGGGGAAACATTTGCAGACATTATTTTAAATATTACAGTACTTCAAACACAATTAAACTGATCTGCACTGATGAAGTGCACTTCAAAATGCTTAATGTGGGGAAAATACCATTTATTTGTTCATTTTCAGAGGCACAAAAAGGAATCACGTTACATTATTGCTGTCAACTATAATTATTGGAAGTGCATTTTCAGCTGCTGTATGCGTTTTCAGCTGCCGTATGCATTTTCAAGCTTGTGAAATTTTAGTATATTATGTGGCATTCATAAATTCTATTGCTCAAATGCAGGATTGAGCAAAAAATTCACAAAAATTATTGTCTATGGGTGTGAATTGCTTAGAAGGGTTTTTAATTGTGTTATGCATCACCCAGCTTAACTATATTTAGTTTGTATATACTGACATAAGTTTGTACATAAATAAGGCTACGGAAAAAAAACGAATATTTTGACGTCTATGAATGGTTAATGCTATATGTGCGATACTAGTCGTGTTATGCGTTTACTACGTGAATAAAAATTTAGCTTAATATGTGATAAATATAAAAATATGTAGATCGTATACGATATTATGCAAAATGTTTCAAGTTGCAATGTATGGTCGGTAAATGCTGAAAACAAAATTCCAAATGTTTTTTGCGTTTCATAGCTTAATTAAAATTTAGCAAACCATGTGGGATGTATACAAATCTATAAATCATACACAGAGATGCTTAAAAGAATTGAAATATTTTATTGACTGTGAGCGGTAACTGCTAAAATTGAAGGCCGAATTGCGTTATGTGTTTCCTAAATTATTTATTTGACTATCGTATTTTACCTTATTAAATAGTGAAGTCTCCTTCCAATATTCTGGAAGTGATGGAAAGTGTTTCATAATCTATGAATGATGCATGATGTTTCTTATTTGTTTTTGATTGTTATTAGGTGCGTTCATAATTATATAAATAGGTAGCACCTATAGTCGTCGTTCTGTCCGTATGTATGTCCGTCCGTCCGTCCGTCCGTCCATCCGTCCGCACATAACACAGCTGAAACTACCCAAACGAATGGTCTGAAATTTTAAATATATAATTTTTGCAAATTTTGCCGAGCCATTTCAAAATTTTTGAAAATCGGAAGTATAGCTTAATTACAGGGACACTCAAAAGTTTCTCGTTACATTAAGGTCAAAGAGAAAAAACTTATTACAACTACATTTTAATGATTTACAGCCTTTCGACCAGAATGATATTGATATGCACTTATGACGTGCACTAAAATATACGGTGCGAAAAATATTTATAAAATTAGTTATAGTACGAACACACCTCATTTGCCACGTTTGACGTGCAATTTACAACTTATTTTTTATTATTTAGTATCTAAATAAGACGTATTTAGAGATTTTGTAGTCTAAATAATAAATAATTATAATTTTGTTTGTGGTTTTCTGTTGCTATTGTATTTCGGTACATTGCAATGTGCTTTTTGTACTGGAATAATAATTTCTTGATAGTGTTTTTACACAAACGTCTAAAGGTTATTCTGTTATCGATAAATCATAAAAAAATTCAGTACTTCTCTTTTTAAATTCTGGATTAACACAAAACGTAGGAGCAGTCTAAGCGTTATAACAACAAGTGTTAATTACATATCAACAATTTTACTACTTCCCCAAGAGGCCGATAAATTATGCCTTAGCCTTTACTAGCCTATGGCATTTTTTTTTTTGAAGAATTACGCCGCCGAAAAACCTTAGCTTATATATTAGGACCTAGAAGGTCAAAACAATTTTCTATGACTGAGATAATTGTTGTGAGTTTGTTTCATTTAATATGATGATTTTCTTTTATGAATCCGTGCGTGCTCTATTGACTACACTGTAAAAAAAAAATCTGTAGTTCTACAGATGTAAAGTTACATGCTTACTAAACTTTCACCTGTAACTGTACGAAAAAAGCTGCAAATCTACAAAACTAGTTTTTGTAAAGCTACAAAAATCTGTAACTTTACAAATGAATCTGCTAAAATTTCAGTAATCTTACTAAACTTTTATTTGTAACCCTGGCTGCAGTTACATGAAAAGTTCTCGGAATCCCAGTTTCCGAAAAAATTCTTAGTAACCTTACAGATTTTTTGATTTTCGGCGCAAAAGTGTGTCTGTTACATGAAATTTTGTTGTTGACGTTACATGAAAAGTTCTAGGAATCCCAGTTTCCTAGAAAAACTTTAGTAACTTCACAGATTTTTTTTTACAGTGTAGAAAAACTTTAGTAACTTCACAGATTTTTTTTTACAGTGTATAGTAGGATCGATATGAGTTTCAGTCATGTTCAGAAATCTGGTTTTTGAAAATGTACGTGATGTATTTAGTTCTATTGTTTAATAATTATTTGAAGAGTAGTATGTTTTTAAAGAAATATTTTAATTATGATCAAGTTTACAGTTAATAATTCTAGCAATGTTTTTTTTTAGTTTTGTTTTGTTTTTTGCATGCAGAAAGTAGCACAAAATCTTTTATTAATGTTAACAGTATATCCATTTTTTGAAGTTTCTTTTATTTAAATTTTGACCTTATCCAAATCTAATTTAAATATTATTTGATTAAAAAATAAGAAGCTAGAACGAGATTGTACTGTATTTTAAGTCGTTCTCCAATTTAACAAATAATGTGAAAAAAATTACAAAACGAAAATTTTGTAAGGAAATTTCTATCTATAACTGATGGAAAAAAATTAAATATTTGAATCAGTTTAATAAACATTTTTTAAACTCATAGAAGTAATTGAGATCTTGTTTATAAATTACTCAACACTATAAATAAAAATCTGTAAAGTTACAAAAGTTTTTCTGGGAAACTGTGATTTTTAGAACTTCTTATGTAATGGTAACAACAAAAATTCATGTAACAGATACACTTGTGCACCGCAATTAGAAAAATCTGTAACGTTACTAATAATTTTTTTAGGAAACTGGGATGCCTAGAACATTTTATGCACCTGCAACCCGGGTTACAGATAAAATTTTAGTAAGATTACTTTAATTTTAGTACACTGTAAAAAAAAATCTGTGAAGTTACTAAAGTTTTTCTAGGAAACTTGGATTCCTAGAACTTTTCATGTAACGGCAACAACAAAATTTCATGTAACAGACACACTTTTGCGCCGAAAATCAAAAAATCTGTAAGGTTACTAAGAATTTTTTTGGAAACTGGGATTCCGAGAACTTTTCATGTAACTGCAGCCAGGGTTACAAATAAAAGTTTAGTAAGATTACTGAAATTTTAGCAGATTCATTTGTAAAGTTACAGATTTTTGTAGCTTTACAAAAACTAGTTTTGTAGATTTGCAGCTTTTTTCGTACAGTTACAGGTGAAAGTTTAGTAAGCATGTAACTTTACATCTGTAGAACTACAGATTTTTTTTTACAGTGTAGATTCTTTTGTAAAGCTATATATTTCTGTAGCTTTAGAAAAACTAGTTTTGTAAATTTACATCTTTTTGTGCAGTGTACAGATAAAATTTTAGTAAGCATACAGATTTCAATAACTTTACATCTGTGGAATTACAGATTTTTTTTCAGTGTACTAAAAATACACTGTTAAAGTGAAATAATTTACAGAAAATCGTCTAAAGAAATTGAATCAGTTTCATATATTTTTATATTTTATTTCACTTATGTAAGCAATATTCCCCTCGACCAAGAGTACGTTTTCAAAATTCCCCCCTCGTCCAAGAGTACGATTTAAAAACTTATCCCTCGTCCAAGAGTACGTTTTCAAAATTTACCCCTCGCCAATACGCCGAAACTAAAAAAATAATAAATGCAAAAATCTAAAGTATAAAAATAAATATAAAAATATAATAAATATAAAATTATAAATATAAAAATTTAAAAAATAAATTTATTTAAATAAAACTTATTAAAAAATGCATTCCCTGAAAATAAGTTGAAATCCACTGATTACGTCATACTCTGAACACTTCCAGAAAACCGAAACCCCAATATAACCCCTCTCCTTTAACATGTAACCATTGTCATCCCCCACTTCCTCCCCTCCTTTTACCCTTCGTCCAAGAATAAGATTTCAAAATTTACCCGTCGTCCACGAGTACTATTTCAAAAATTTACCTTTCGTCCAAGAGTACGATTTCAAAATTTACCCCTCGTCCAAGAGTACGATTTCAAAAATTTACCCTTCGTCCAAGAGTACTTACCCCTCATCTTATAGTACGATTTCAAAATTTAACCCTCGCCCAAGAGTACGCCACACCCAGCAAAAAACAACTCCACTCTCGCTAAAGAGACGCCAATACTACTTTTTTACAGTAGTCGGTAGTTTTCCAATAAATAGATTAATATATACACGTATCATGAAATATAGATAATGCAAATAGAAGAGCTTTCTATTCTAAAATATTTAGAAAATGTTGAATAAATAATGGCACCTATTATAATAGATAAAATACCACCATAAAGTAAAAAAAAAAAAAACTAAAACAAAAATGACTAAAATTAAAATAATTTAAAATCGAGCCCTTTCTATTTTTTTATTTTAATAAAGTCAGTTATAGCATTGTTATTTCTCAAAATTTAATTAATTTTTCCCTTTAATTAATTATTTTCCCATGAAATATTTATTTTTCTGCCTTAAGCTTTGTAAGAAACATCTTATTTAACATTTGAATATCTAACTTTCAGTTTTCTAATGTTAGTGATAATAGTGAAAGTGCTCATAAAGTTGAATAAAATTTGAATTTGGTGTAGATATAACAGAAAAAGAAAGTATTTATTTCCTAAGTATCTCTTATCTAATTACATACATAATGCAGAATTCCACGTTTATTATATACATGAAATAAATATCCTAAGGTAAATATAATGCTACTTCTTGATGCATACTATTTTAATATACTGGACAAAAAAAGAATAATATATCTTCCGTTTTCGAGTATGTGTATTATTCAAAACATATTAGACTTGTAAATAATTCATGCGTTTATTGTTAGGACATAAATCCACTTATATTCATCGTTATATAATTATAACAGGTATCGACGACGTTTATTTAGTTAATAACATGAATAAACATTCATTTATTATGATATGTATTTGTACGTGCAGTTAAGAATAATTAAATTTATAGAGTGACTTATTCCAAAAATATTAATATCTAGGGAAATAAAAAAATAGCACATAACAAATGCTTATGAAAATATAAAAATACACTGAATTGGAAAATACTATTTTAACTTTTACTTCAGAAAGGCAACCAAGAAAGCTAATAGCACGTAAAAACTGAATAATTAATATAATCATAATCATAATCATAAGGAGCTATAGAAATTTTAAAATCACGCTATTTCGCGCCGCCGCCGAGGAATTTTACCCTGCGCACACCTGTAGTTGCTGCCTATAGCAAAGCTGCAAATCCAAGACAGGAAAAATAAATTCTTCTTATTATTTTTTAAAGATGTTTCCCTGAGGTTGAATTCTTAAAAAAATAATAGTTTATCAATATGAAAGTAAAATACAAAAAGTATTTGAAATTTATATACCATATTTAATGTTGAAAACAGCGAGTATATCTGAAAATAACGTTTCCTTTTATTTTTTCACATTTTTTATGTAATATTTTTACTTTTCCTAACATAATTTTTTTATTGAAAGAATTCCCTTTTCCCACCAAGCTTGCATTTATGAACAAATATACTAACGCCTATATTGATTAACCTTCACTGTAAAAAAAAAAAAAAAAAAAAAAAAATCCAGAGGGTTTCGGGCAAAAGTGGTGGTATTAAGATGCCGCGGCTTTTTGCTGTTACAAAGTATAATCAAACATTTCAATTTTTCAGAAACATTCCGTAATATAGACTTTGAAACCTTTCATAACTGTTATGAAAGGTTTCGGAGTATATATTACGGAATGTTTCTATGAAAAATTGAATGTTTCACTACTTTGCTGTGAAAAGTTTCGGAGTAAATATTAAGGAATGTTTCATTACTTTGCTATGAAAGGTTTCGGAGTATATATTACGGAATGTTTCTAAAAAAATTGGAATGTTTCACTACTTTCCAGAAAAAAATTATGTGTGCGTTTGATCGCACGTCCGAAGTGAAAACATCTACGAAGATCGATAGCCATTTAAAGTATTATACAATGTACGGCCAAATGTCAACGGATTTTAAAAATACTTAGAAAATTCTTCTGTTATTTAAAAAAAAATAATGAACATGATTTACCTCATATTTTTCAGTAAAGGTTTAATCACGAGTGCAATTAAGACACCAACACGCATTGAAAAACAAATTGCGATCACATTCTAAAATAAAATGCTCGAAAAGATTTGCCGCTATAAGCATATGACTACGCGTGTCCTGTATAATATTTGTATCCGTTTGTGTTAGAATAGGATATATACAGCTCAAATTCAAAATATTAGAATAATTACTTTTCTTTTACAAATTGAAAATATCGTTTGGTAATTTAATATCTTTTAATGGAAATATGCAAACGATATTTTTATTAAGAACTTATTGCTGATTAAACTTATTATCTTAAAACTAATATCATTTTTTAAAAGATTAATTGAAAAAAAAATTATTTTGAAAAGTCAAAATATTAGAATATTTATTCAAGTGGTTCAAAATATTAGAATATTTCACATTAATTCTCCTTTAATTATCACCAATTCATAACTGGTGGTATCATTGATTAAATTCAGACGATTTAAAATAATATCAGTATTCTTTTTGCAGTTTGTTTACTTTTTCGTCTTAAAATGGGTGGTGTGAGTGATATTCCCGAATCTATTAAACTTCGTATGGTTGATTCGTATTGGCACTGTAAAAAGCAACGTTATATAGCGAATTATTTACATTGTTCGCAATCAAGCATTAGTAAAGTATTAACATAATATTAAAAAAAAAAATTTCAAAAATAATCGCCGAAATGGCGGCCGAAAACCAAAAACATCAGCTAGAGATGACAGAAAACTGAAGCGTATAGTTACAAAAAACGTTTTAAAAGTGTGCGATTCTTGCACCAAAAATGGAAAGAAGAAGGAGTTGAAGTTTCTACATCGACAACATTAAGACGTCTCTATAAATTAAAGTTGGAATCTTGTGTACCGAAAACAAAACCTCTTATGACTGCAAAACAAAAGCGTATAAGATTGAATTTGTGTAAATCAAGACGTTTATTGAGCGAATAAGATAGGAAAATTATATTATTTAGTGATAAAAGTATGTTTTGTGTTTCATATGGTAATCAAGGTATTCGGGTTTTCAGAATGAAGCAAGAAGTATTTGATAAAGAATGCCTTAAACGTTCCGTAAAATTTGCTGCTAGTGTCATGATTTTGAGTGCAGAAGGACCTGGAAAGTTATGGATCGCCTACGAAAAGTTTAACTCTCAGATATATCAAGAAATATTGCAGTATTACATGATTCCATCATCAGAAGAATTATTTGTTGATGGTTTCATCTTTGAACAAGTTAGCGTCACCGCATTCCCCGGTGTCAACTAAGAATTGGTTCTGCCAACGCAACATTAAGGTACTTTCTTGGCCTCCTAAGGTACCTCCTTAATAAATAAATGAAAAATAATTTTTTCTTATTACTTTTTCTCAATTATTCTAATATTTTGAGTATGAGCTGTATGTATATGAATATATAAATGTTTCTTAAAAAAAAAAAAAAAAAAAAAAAAAAAAAAAAAAAAAAAAAAACAGCATGTTTTTTCTTTGTAGCGTGCAAGGTTTTCAACTTAATTTAACACAACTTTCAGAAAACTTTACAAGGTAAATACTAATAAGTAAACTGCTATTAGAATATAAATATAATAAATATTTGATAAATATATCCATTTTTAATAACATTTTTTAACTGCCCATGCACAAACAATAACAAAAACTTTTTTCCATAATTTAATAATCAACTATAAAGGGTACTCTTGTAAAACGGTTAGTCACAATGTTTTGAAAATTAAGAAAGATATAGGCAATATAGTGAGTTAAATTACTTTCTAAATGTAACTGGATGATATGGAATTTTCCACAACCTGTCATTTCTTTTTAACAGAGTTAAAACAAAGATGTTTGCATTTTATGTATATCTACGAATAGCATTTGAACGCATGCTTTTCGATTTTGATAATTCTTTTTTTCAACTGAGAACTAAAACATCGATTAAAAATTACTAGTATCCTTTAAAAAAATTAAACTGGCTTCCTCTGCTATAACAAAATGTTCTTTTACAGCATTCTAATATATTAATTTATAATAGCATCAATGACTATAAACTATAGTGCATCCTTCCGAATGTAACACGAAGTTACATTGGTCAGTGAATTAAAAGAAAATCATCTCCTGTTGGGTATAAAAAATTTAAATTAGATGAATATATGTATTTTTAATGATTTTGAACAATATTATTTAATCATATATTAAATGATATATTAACGATATATTATTATATCATTAAGACGTGTAAATACAGGGTGTCCATAGAAAATATCCCAGTTATAAATTTTAATAATAGTATCAAATGTAAGCGTTGTTCAAGGTCACAAACAAAGAGTAACTCAAAAAGTTTTAGATAAGCGCATGCGTGCGAATTCTTTGTTATTTACTAGCTTACAGTGTCACATACGCGAAATGGCGACTTCTGAGCGTTAAGTGTTACTGCTGGGCCGGAGATTTATAAGGCGTTAGAGCCATGCGATTTCTTACTTTGGGGCTTTATAAAAAATCGTGTCCACATTCCGCCGCTAAGTAATGGTTTGCCAAAGTTGAGACACAGAATTGAAGAGGCTATTGCTTCCATTTCTCCGGACTTGTTAAACGAATTGTGGCAAGATATGGACTTTAGGTTGGTTGTGTGCCATATAACTAAAGATGTACATATTGAACATTTGTAAGAAAAACTAGATTAGTTTATCTTCAATTTAATGAATGATTTTTTGTAAATAATCTAAACTGTTATAATATACTTTTGAAACTGGGACATTCGTTTATGAACACCCTGTATAAAAATTGATTGAAAAGCTAAGTGGAAGAACATATTAAGTAACAAAAATTACATTTCAAGATATTTGAGGTGAAAGTTTTTGCTGTTAATTTTAATGACTTATTTTCTGTTTGATACCATGTGTTTAAAATATTAACAGGCATGGTACTAAACTCTCTCAGAAAAACTTATTCATATTTAATTTCCAAATATTAAAAATTATTAATATTATTGACATTATTAAATATTAAAATATTAAATATTATTGAATAATCTCTTAAGTCTTTAAGACTAAATAGAATCTTAGTATTTTAGCTTTACCATGTGATAGGATACCTCATAACGCTTTCATCCAAAAGATAAAAAAAAAAAAAAAATAGAAAATGTAGCTTTACATATTCATCCACTCAGCCCTTCAATTTACACTGCTTTCTTTTTAAAAAAAGACATTTTTCCCGAATCAAAATTTTCCCCATAGGTCTTAAAGGGAGGCTTAGCACTATCGCAAATAAAATGAAATCTGGTGCGGCAGATATTTAGCAATTTCTCACATGAGAATCGAGACCCTGATTGCTATACCGTTGTGGGTGTACTCATACCTTTGCCAAAGGAAGTTATATTCGAATATCCAAAAAATGCAGATCTAAAGGAAGCTCCCAAGATCATTAAAGTTGTCATTTTCCGATATGTTGATTGGACAATAGCATGCACCACGATCCCTCCAAAGCGAAAGACTCGTCTGGAGCCTGTTTAACATTTAGAGCTTGAGGTTCAGGTTTCATTGAAGCTGACTTGTTATGAGAATTTTTTAGCAGTATGATTTGACAATTTTTGATCTACTGTATAAATTGTAAAAGATTTTTTTTCTTGTAATTTTTCTTTCAAAGGCTCTTAGCATGTGACTTTTATTAATTGGTTTAAAAAGTTAGAAAAAATATGTTTGTACCTTAACATTAAGCGATTACTGAATTATTATTATTTGCCATTGATATGTAGTTCATAATTTAAATTATGAAGGCTTTGAAGGTGCGCATTGAAATTTACTGTCTGTATGTTCACGTGATTTCTAAATTTTGTTTACAAAAATGATTTATTATAGAATTGCATGTAGTTTCTTTGCATTTATAATTTAAATAAAATTGAATGCGATATTTTAAAGCCTTCGCTTTTACTAAACTTTTTATTTCTATATAAAATATGAAATATCTTTGAAAGTAGAACATTAATATGTGTATTCTCGGCCTCAGCCTGTGCATAATAACTGGAATGATGCGTTTACAATAAGAGTCAAAACTATTCCAGTAATAGAAGAAAAAAAGATATCTTCCATTGCATTTCATACATTAGTGAGGCATTTCACTAAGAATGAATAAAACCAATTGATAAAATTCATGCGAAAGTATTACAGATGTCCATTACAGTTGAAAAAAAAAACACTAATAAAAATCAATAGACGGAAGTTTCTTTTAATGAAAATTTTAATAACATTTAAAAATATCCCCTTTTATTGAATTTTTAATGAAATTTCCTTATCTTGAGTATTGTACTCTCTTACAAAAAAATCAGCGATTTTAACACCGACTGAGTGTGTTTTCACTTCTTTCCACTATTCAAAATGTACTTATCCTATAGGAGCGGATTTCATCCATCTTGCGGAGTGATTATTTTCACTCATTTTGATAAGCTGTTGTCACTCTTTTTTCGACTAGATTAATAGGAAAAACGAGTGACTGCACTCCTTATTGACAAGTCATTTTTAAACCCCTCTCTTTTCAAATTTAATAGGCAAAACAAGTTATTTCCCTGTTATTTTCAGAAATTATTTTTTTATTTTGTTTTATAACATATATAACTCTCCAGTTTGCAAAATGTAATATTTTTAAAACTCTGTTTTGTTTTAATTTAATCCAGATACAGAAGAGCAGAAGAATTTTTTTTTTTTTTTACTTCCGAAAGATAAATTAAATAATAATAATAAAAAGATGGTTAGCACCATACCCAGACAAGTTTTTTTCCCTTGTCAATATCATGAAATGCGTTGTTTTTCTAATAATGATTTTTTTTTTTTTTTTTTATCTTCACATGTACTTTACATGTTTTATTTATTGTTGTTGTTGTTGTTGTATTTTCACATTAATTACATAATTTTCACGTTATTAGTTTTAATCCGGAAGTGTGGATTTCTTTAATTATTTCTGGTATTATTATATCTTCATAATATATTCTGCTTACGAAACAGATAAATAACTATAGAACATAGAATTCATCTGTTACATAACTGCAGACTTTTCTTTTGGTTAAACGTTTCAATATGAACAGAGTTAAGTATAACACAAAAATAAAAATTCATAAAAGAATATTTTTTTAAAAAAGGTCAAGATAATTACATCTATTAGATCACAAATAGATCACGAATCTATTATTTCTAATACTTTCTTTTACTATTTACTGTATTACATTTGGTACGGTTTACATCATACTGTGCCAATTGAAAAAATAATAAATAAAGTTTAGATGTGTACAATTTTTAAATCAATCAAATTTTAATAGCAATAATGTTTTAATCGTGTAACGTGAAGCTTTGAATCCTGAAACAACAAACAAACTCTTTTCAAACCGGCTTCCGCCCTGCCAAACTAAATATCTCGTTCCAGGAACTGAATTACAACCAATGGGAAGGCTCTTAAATAGCTCTTTTTAAAGACATTTCTCTTTATTGATCTGAAATAGGATTGTTTTGGGATGCTGCTCCGAAAAGGGTAATTTGAAAAACCGGTTTTTTATGCAAAAATATTTCTTTTTGATAAAACCGATATTCAGAAAGGACGAAAAGACGCTTAAAACATTTCGTTCTTTTATTGACTTAATAATTCGTTCTTTTGAATTAAGAGTGGTAGAAAGAATTAAACACCAGGGCAGAAATTGCATTATACAGAATTGTGTTACGTGAATAATCGTGATAAATCAATGAGGAATTTCATTAAGTATGATTTATAACGGTTACTCGTGAATTGATAAATTTATTTTTATTTAATATGTAACAGGAGAAACATTTATATTTTGCGGTTAACTATGAATGTTTCATCTGTTACAAACATAAATATAAATCTGCAGGTTTTACTAACTTCAAAGTTACGCTTAGGTAAATAAAAGCGAATAAAATTCATATTAATTTAAATGAATTTTCTATCAAGAAGTGTGTCATTGAATCAGCATTACTCAACCCTTCCATTATATTTTAACGAAAAATTTATTCAAAGTTACTATTCAGGAATTCATTGCATTTCCAAAATATGATAATTTTCCATATACGTCTAGGTTAAATATTTTGTTTTGACTACAAAATCACGAATATCATTATTTGAAAGTAATGTAATAGGACTTTTAAATTATTAATACAATAATGCTGAAAATCGATTCTTTCAATTGTGTTTTATAAATGTACGTATGACATAAAGGAATACACATCGACAGAAATATATCTTTAAACAATAGTAGTTCTAAATATTTATTCAAGTACAATGGATATTGTATTCATTATGCAATACAAACATACTTCTTTTATAAAATGCGTACTGTAATGCAGTGTTATGTTGATAGAAATTGAAGTGAAAGTATGATTCGTCGATAGTAATGATCACTATTTCTATTTCATTGTTCAATGCACTTTACATATAACTCTTATAAACTAAGTTGTTTCCCAATGTCTGCTTTTAAACTAATAATACCACGCTATAATGAAGTTAATAATGGAAAAAACTATGTTTTTAAAAATTCTATCTACAAAGAAATATTTTATGATTTTAATAAGATAATTTAAAATGGGCATTTAGAAATATTCATAGAGAAAATATGATTATATTTCAATGATTCATGTTTTACAGTTATAATATAAAAATGGTTCTAATATTCATATATTTCATTTAAAATATAACATCGTGTTCATCTTTCTCGTCATTCATATGCCTGGAATATAAGATGATATAACTTTAGGTAATATTCTGGCAATTATGCTTAATAAAATATCCCAAAATGAGGACAGACGAAAGCCTATTTCTATAGATTAAATAATTGTAAAATCTACAGTTTCGTTTTTTCTAAAATACAGGTCTGCAATAAATATGTGTAAAAATAAAGATATGATTTTAAAGATATTTACCTGATTTTAATAAATGTACATGTGAAACAGACTGTTTTCACTTTATTTCGCATATCTTTATATTAAAAAAAAATCAAGTTTTATAATTTTAAAAAGCAGTGGTTTACAATTTAGCGAAATAAATAGTTTTAGTCAACACATTTATAGGCCATTTTTCGTGTATTTATACCTGCGAGAAGATACAACGATGTAAATAAAGGAACAGCGTGATTTTCTTCACATTGAAGATGGTCTTATCAACCATCTACAGAAGATGTTGGATAAGAAAATTATAACAAAACTAAATCATAAAAAAGAAATTTAATAACATTGAAAGATTTCAATAAAAATTTATAGGGCCAATCAGGGCAAATTTAAGACACCCAAAAAATTGGGACTGATGTGAGACAGACGAAAATGTATAAAAAATTTTATAGTAAAGAGATTGGCTTTGTGATTAATTTATTAGTAACACATCAATTTATTTATTTCCAATACAACCAAACTCAAAATGTAAGGAAAATATTCCGAAACATATAACTGCACAACCTTACTTTTTGATATGAAAATATTGTCTATGAGACTTCAAAAGTTTTCCTGAACAGTACTTAAATATACTTTACTGTAAAAGATTCTAATTGGAATATTTTCAGACAAGAATGTTGTGTCTTTTTAGTCTTAATACTTTGGAATAGGGTTAACATAGTCTAATTCATAAACCAACAAATTCAATGTATTAATGTGAGACAGTGGCAGTGTATGCGGCTAATATTAAATGTGCATGAGGCTAATATGGGAGAGTACTTAAGACTGTGACAATACTATTCTATCACATAACTTAAAACGTCCATCACAAATAAAAACGGAAAGTGTTAATATTTGTCTTTCTGTTTTAATGTATTTTATTTCAAATTTAATTTCATATTCGTCTATGTTTGTTACCGATTTTTAATATATTGCTACACTGGTGGAATGTGATTTATGAAACCACGATTTTTTAACAAGAATTTCTATAATATTTATTAAAAACGAACGAAATTGCATACGTTATATATGCTATGTACAACAAATAATTTAGAAAAATATAAAATTTCATACATATTAATAAACTAAAACATAAGGTCAAAAATTAGATTTTAGTAACATAAAAACATGGAAATTGATTTATGAAATATCACATTTAATTGAAATTAATAGTTAGTAATACGCTTTTATTCATCAGAGTTTCTTTTATTCTAGATGGCATTGATAAAACAAGATTTTGAATGTATTTCTGATCAATTAATTTACAGTTTTGACATATTGAAGCTTTCATTTCTATAAAAGATGTGTATTGAATCCCGTTGGCATAAACCATTCGTACAAGCTGCCCCCAAATGATTTCGATGGTGTTCAGATCACGACTAATAGGTGGATGATCTAAAAGAACAACATTCGGTTCGACAAACAAATCTTTCATTGCATTTGAAATGTGAATACTTACATTGTCTTGCATGAGGATGTAATCTAAACCGTAATATTGCCATGCAAATGGGAGAAGTGAATTTTCTAAAACAGAACTGTAATCAAAAGAAATCTGGCGACCGTTTGAAAATACAATTTAATTTTTGCCATCATAAGCGATCGCTGCCCAAATCATCAAACTTCCGCCATCAAAATGTCTGCTGAATGTACATTTTGTTTCTTTTCGGAGATCCCTCCAATAATACGTCAAACCATCTGGGACATCCAAATTAAATCTTTATTCGTCGGAGAAAATTACTTTCTTCCAATTGTCACCCATTGTCATGTACTTCTCACAATACTGCAAACGCATCTGCTTGTGATGAAGAAGTGGTTTTAGACCAGACTTCATTTTCGACCATCTCAAACTTCGTGAAGAATGTAAAATTTGTCTAACTCTTCTAGAAGTAACAGTAAGGGATAGATCTGCACAAATCTTCTTTGAAGTGTGGTCGGCTTTCGATGCAAGTTGAAGAATCCCCCTTTTCTCTCTCTTACTTAAACGTGGAATACATTTTTGTTAAATTTTTTGCCATAATTTGCTGGATCTTATCTATAGTTATATATCACACCAACTGATCTTTTAATTAATTTTACTAATTTCTGGAACAGACTTTCTACATCCTATATATGCAATAATTTTAGCTCTTTTTCTCACTCAGACAACATCTTTCGTATACCCATCGTGAAAAGTATAACTGAAACGTATTTCTTCCAAAGTACAACGCTTTATATGTCTAATGTGCATGTCACGCTACCTTGTTTTATGCAAATTTTCGTCATATTATTTCGGAATAACCAATGAAACGTGATATTTCATAAATCACTTTCCATGTTTGCATATTACGAAAATCTCATTTTTGACTTTTTGTTTTTGTTTAATATTATATATGAAATTTTATTTTTTTAACTCATTTGTTATACATACTATGTATATTTCATGAAATGTTATTCATTTTTAATGAATATAATAGAAGTTCTTGTTAAAAAACCGTGGTTTCATAAATTAATTGCCACCAGTGTATGACATTCTAGCTATCCCCGCACAGTTTTACATGCTATGATGGAACGTGCTGTGAATGAACAAGTTAACCAAGCAACCATGCAACTTCATTTTTGTCTTTCTTATTATTTATATTTTAAGAAAATCATAAAATTACTCATTATAAAAATGCATTAGTTACATTTCGTTAACAAAATCTACTCTCTCAAATATTCCAGTCTATGTAAGTATAAATGAAAAATGAACTGACAATCAAGGTCGTATAATGAATTTTATTCTGGACTTTTCAATTACAATTGTTATACGATTGTAAATTTAGTACTAAATTTTCATAAATATGTAGTTTAACGATTGTAAGTAATCTTCTTAGTTACTTTTTACCATAAATTTCCATTTAATAAATTAGAGAAGGGGATTATAGTGATAGGTTTTGATGTGCATTCAATTATGATGCTTGAAAGATTTTCAGAAATTCAGTCAAAATTAAACATAAAAAAAATTCTAAATTGTACATCTGATACATTAGACCCGGTCAACGAGTTTAAGTTCTCTCATTTCTTTAAAGCTTAAAACCACTTATAAATTATTGTGTCTCACGTTAATCCCACAGCCATCTTACATTAGACCGATTAGTTGGACAACAGGCAGGATTTGAATTTTTTTGCCTTTACTTTTGAGACAAGCAGAT
The DNA here is from genome assembly GCA_963932465.1 of Maratus speciosus. Taxonomy (NCBI): domain Eukaryota; kingdom Metazoa; phylum Arthropoda; class Arachnida; order Araneae; family Salticidae; genus Maratus; species Maratus speciosus. The sequence continues at coordinate 176,231,661 of OZ010786.1, forward strand.
TCCTAATCAAATAAAGTAAAGAAACACGAAAATTACAGTATTTTGTATTTACGCATAGAGTAAACAGATCACAAATAACTGGAAAAATTTAGAATTTTGTTTCATATTAGCCTCTACTAACCCTACACGATACAAAATAGTGTCAGGATACACTCAATGACTATTTAGCTAATAAAGTTAGGGTTTAGGCAAAAATTTCTGCCTATAGTAAAAAGAAGCTCTTCTTTGTCATATGACTGTGACAGCAGACCTAAAAGTGGCAAAATTTCGATCTACTCTATGTCAAAATTTGTGTGAAACAGCAAAAGAAATGCCAGTTACAAACGTGTCTGACGTTCTCTATATCTTACATGTACAAATATCTTTATTAAAATCCTGAAATATAAACTTTTCGATATCCAATCACCAGCTTAAATGCGTCAATTATCGCGTATACGAGGCTAAAAAAATTAAAATCTCTGTGAGTGTTTGGTTTTTAACAAATAGTTTTTTAACAGATGGTAGAAAATCATTGATTATCTTCAATAATACGATTTACACTATTTTTTATTTTGTCACATCCCTCTTTTATCATCTGAACTCTTTTAAAGTTAATGAATATGTAGGATTTTTATATAATGTAGAAAATATAAAATACCTTCACGGATTGATTAAAATTTTGGTTTTAAATAAAATTATTTGAAGTTTAACAATACACAATTTTTTTTTTTTTATATAAAATGCAATTTATTCTTTATTTTGCTGTATTAGTAGCGTGCATTTATACCTTTCTGCATAAAATGTCTCGAGTATTACGTAGTCTTTAAAGATACAGTTAAGCGTTAAACGCTAAGATATATAATGTAATTAATTAAAGCTCGAATAATTTCATATGTAAAAAATGCATGAAACCCGTTTTTCTTCTCAGAAAAGTTGGTATATTTTCATATGTCACTAAGTTATCTTTGAGCTTTCTGTAAAACTAAATAAACAATTGGATTTTGAAATTATTTTAAAGATAAGCCACATTTGTACAAATTTACTCAAAAATTAACTAAAATTATCCTCATGTGTAACGATGCAATGAAGCATCATTTAACTTACCAAAATTATAGCTCGAGTTACACAATGGGGACGAAAATAGAAATAAACAAGCAAGCAAAACAAGCACGAAAAATCATGCTTCCAGCATGGACTATGAAGCACTTTCCAACGCAGTCAGAATACTGTAACCAAATTTCACGGTTTATTAATGTAAAAGTTTATATCTAATTAAACAATTTGGAAAACGCATAAGGCATTTGATCGCCCGATTTCTGCTATTACTGCGAATAAACGGAAAAAAATCATATATTTGAAATCCCTGGATATGATCTAGACTTGTGTGTATACTCCATAATACGCTAAAATTAGTTCAGTTAAACGAACAGAACAGCTGAAAATTTCCATTCAGCAATTTCCATGAAAAAATGGAAATGTTCTTGAGAACATCTGTGCAGCGCTGTATATGATCTATAAAATTTATATGCACCAAGTAATATAAAAACAAGTTAAATTTAAAAACGCGTACCACAATAGAAAACGCACTTCCAGCAATTATTGTTTATAGGATTGGGTAAATCAATTATTGTTCAATTTCTTCAGTAGCCAAATTCTTTTGTGTGTCCCTGTAAATGAACGATAAATTCTCTACACAACGTGTTCCATAGAAAGCGCTGTGTAGTACACCTGAGTGATATACATTTCAGTATGTTTAAAATACCGTAATGTCATTTAAATACACCGTAAGCGATTTTTCCCCATAGACGTAATGTAACGGAATTTTTTTGAGCGTCCCTGTAAAAGAACTTTAAGTATTACACACTTCATTTTCAACACCGAACATGCTATAGTGATTCCCAATAACATCTATGAATTTCATTGCAATTGGGATATATTTAAGCGTGTTAGAGCACAAACAAACGGCAGACAGGTAAACCAAAGTCATAAACACTTTTCAACTATGTTGGAAAGTGTTAATATAAAGAAGTTGGAAATTGCAGGTCAAACGTGTTAAATGAGGTGTACGTTCGTACTATAACTAGTTTTATAAATATTTTTTGCACCGCATATTGTACTGAATGTATATTTTAGTGCACGTTATAAGTGCATATGAATTTCATTCAGTTAATAAAGACTGTAACATCATTAAAGTGCACTTGTAATAATTTTTTTCCAATGGCCGTAATGTAACGGAAAACTTTTGATTGCCCCTGTCATTAAACTATAATTCCGATTTTCATAAAATTTGAAATGACTCAACAAAATTTTGCAGCAATTATATATTTAAAATTTCAGACCATTTGGTTGGGTAGTTTTTGCTCTGTTACATGCGGACGGACGGACTGAACGTCGACTGTAGGTGCTACGTATTTATATAATTACGAACGCACCTAAAAATTGTATGCATGATATGAAAAAGTACTTAAAAAAATAAATGATGGCAATTTAAATCGTCGCATCATATATCGTGCAATTGTGTAATATTTCTATTTATTTGTTTTCCAAAACACTCGGGTAAGGTCGACGCATGTAAACAGTCGAATAAATCTATTTTTTACTGTTCTTACAGTTTTAATCTTACACCTTTTAGAAATTAAAAGTAATATAAAATTACCTCCTTTCATATTTATATAAATAATAGCTTTGAGAAAATATTCTGTACTAATTTTGATAGAATCTCTCTAAACAGCCCACGAAATTAATTTCTCCAATTAAAATGTCATTTCCTTCTCTAATTGAAAATACCGCGAAAATGTTTTAAGATCTTGGAAGCATTTGTGTAATCTTATTTTATCAAATTATGCATCAAACAGCCGGTAATTGTGGAAACACATTAAATTTATCTTTCACGAACCGTTCAAAATGAAGTTTGCATTCATTGCACTTTTCCATGAAATGCCCTTGAGTATTTGATGTGCGACATTAATGGCTAAATTAAGCCTTAAACTTTAAGAAAACTAATTTACGTAATTAAGGTATAACAAATGAGTTAATGTTGAATATCTGAAATTCCAAGCTGCAGTAGAATTTAATTAAAAAAGTCAAATTTACTTAAAATTTTACGATTTGTAAATTCACAATGCTTTAAATAATGAGTGTTGTTAGTAACATTTAAGAAATTTGTTTAGCATATTTTTTTTAATGGTTCCTAAATTAGAAAGTAAAGAAGAAATTATACTTTATTCATAGAATTACAGTTGATTTATTAAACGTCACACAATACGGACTGCTTGTAATAATTTACATTCATTTCAAATACATATGAAATTTACAAAAAAAAAAAAAAAAAAAAAAAAAAGTAATTGAAAATGTAGACATTGACTAAACAAGGAGATAAACCAGGACTTTGCGGGTTACAGAATATGGGTGAAAACCATCATGTATATTACTTTTTTTGCTAATCTTTAACCGGAACAAAGTCTGTGCGATGTTTGCGTCTACATATCTACCCTTTACACAAAAGTGAACGCGTCCCCAATGTTATCAGGTAATCTAATCCTTACATAGTCTTCTTCTTTCCCCACTCATTTGCAATACTTGCGCATTTTTAATTACTGCAAGAAAAATATTTTATTTACAACGAAGTCTGTTAGGCGGCGTGTTTTCGTTTATCTATCTATATATATATATATATATATATATATATATATATATATTATGGACTATTGAAATGGCAGGGCCGTCAAAGCGGTTACGCTATGGTGATAAAGAATTTGAAGAAACTATTTTGCTATAGTTTGATGAAGTAGAAAGTGACATAAGCGATGTTGAAAGTATTTCAGATGATGAATATATAAATTCTGAACACGAAATTGACTCAAGATTGTTAGAAAATGCATAAAAAATGCAGATAATCAGAACATGCTGCAATATTAACTATTAAATGTTTTGTTAATTTTGTTGCTTAATAATTTTTTTTAATTCATATAGTATGGAAATATATGAAAATATTTGCAATTATTTAATTATTATGTCGAAAATGTAATATTTAGAACAATAATGTGTAATTTTAAAATATTTTCTGTCTCCCAACATTCAAAACTTATTTTTATGCTGTTACATTATAAAAGTGGTTCTATTAATGCATCACTATTAAAGATTAAGTGTTTAAGTTCACTATTTGGTAAATTATTAATAGTTATTTTCTTCTTTAAATTTTATGGCAAATTTTTTAATTTAGTAGTCTCACAGACCACGTTTCTGATTGTGCACGGGATTTTTACGTTTCCGGCTAAGGGTTAACAGCCTCTTTCCGGTGCACATACTAAATACACAGCGATGAAAGGCGTACATTTTTCGGAAGATTGTGCAAGCGGTTTTTGATGTAGTATACTGAAATTTCTTTAAAACGCTTTGTTTATTAAATTAAAAAAAAAATGCAGTTAGTCAAAAATTAATGAAAAACGCATCAGCAAATAATCTCAAAGATTGAGGCGAGAAAGCCTCGCTCGGATCTACTTTTTTTCTTTTAATTGGTAAATATAATACATTTTGACATTTAATATATGTTTTTTTAGAATGTCCACTAACAATACTAAACATCATATTTATATGAAAAATAGCAATAGTGCGTTCAAATAAAGATTTGAAGGTAATTCTAGGATAGATGGCCATAGAGGAGAGATGACCATTTTAAATATTTCTCAAACCTGATCTTAGATTGCAGAATAAACTTTGTTCGTAAGAAATAGTTCAGTGTGTTCATTCATTGCGACGCTCAGTTGTGTTATTCGATTATAAAAATTAGATTGCAGAATAAACTTTGTTCGTAAGAAATAGTTCAGTGTCTTCATTCATTGCGACGCTCAGCTGTGTTTTTCAATTATACCAATTAAGTGACATTTTAATTTTTATTTAATTTAGTGGTTTAATATTTTTTATTAATTAGGTATTTGAATGTTTTGAAGTACGTACGTTACATTGTTTTTTACTTTATGGACTTTTAAGGCACATATATAGTCCAATCTTCGCTTTTAAGCCTAAAACAAAGACGTACAATGGCGGAATGAAGCGTTAAACTGAGCGTCAATCTGTCCTTCAATTTCAGGAAAGATGGCCACATCAAATCGAGGAGCGATGGCCACCTTTATTCATTATGTTATAATTGTACTGAGTGGGGATTCCAAACTAAATATAATTATTTTTAAAATAATTACAAAAATTTTATATTTATAATTGTCATAATTGATATAATTGTTTAAAATTTAACTGATATAAATGTTTCAATAACAATAACATAATAATGTCTAACGTAGTTTTTTTTTTTTTTTTTTTTTTTTGAGAAAATATTGAAAAACGTCGGAATTTTTCATCCCAGAAGCAGATAAATAAATTTAACCATGTAAATAAATTTAAATCTGTGAAAAAGTCTAAAATAAGCGCGAGGGAAAAAAAAAAAAACACGACAGTTCCATCAGCAAAAAAGATGAAATACGTTTGAAATTATCAGATTCTACAGTTTCCTGGAGAATAGAATTGGAGGATTACAGTGTTGGTTGTGGGGAAGAATATAATACCACAACCAAAAAGGATGCCTGGATACAGTGCATAATGTGCCTGTGGTTCCATGAAACGTGTACAGACTATCACGATCTTTGCCAAAAATGTGGTAAAATTTTACGAAATATGTAGGATTGAAATTATATTTCACATTTTGTTTATTCGCATTTTATTCCCTCATTTTCAGTGATATAATTGCATCTTTAAGAATTGCTATATGTTTTTCAAGATCAAGTATATGAAATGTGTTATTTTTTGCCATTTTTTCTTTCTTGTGTTGCATGGTCATCTCTCCTCGGCTTGAAGGAAAGATGGCCATCTGCCATTTTAATTTCAATTTTGTTTCTCACTTTTTGTTCTCAATATTAGTTACTTTTGTTTAAAATATGCTGAGTATATGTATAAAAATTTTAAATATGCATGGATATTTTTTGTATTTGCATTCTAAGTATTTTTATTTCAATCTTTAAAAACTATGGTTATCTGTTATAGAGTTACCATACATTAACAGCGATCTTTTCTTGTTGACCACTTGTCAGGAATTAACAGCCGAAGAAATCGCCAAAAAATTGCTATTTACAGTTTGCCTTTTTGATGATGTTCATTTCAATGGTTTAAGTCTAAATATGATTACATGTCTTAAAATTGCATTTAATTTTTATTTTATTGTCTTATTTATTGTTAGATAACAGTTTTAATTTTGTTATGGAATATAAGCTGGAAACAAATGATGAGCTATTTATATTAATTTACATACAAATTGATTTTTCTCTAGTAATCGTCTTAACACGATATTGAGATGGACTTGAAAAAGTTCATGTTTAAAAATTATTTTTAAAACAATAAAAATTTAATCAATTGCGATACGGTTTTCAAACAAATTGCGGTATAATTTGCAAACAAATTGCAAAAGTCTGAAAGTACATTTTTTACTATTTGACGGTATAAAAATAAAAAATGTGCGGTATTTAGAAATTTAAAAATTTGCAATAAAAGTTGATAAAAGTAAAATTTAATTATCTGCTATTGCCACCGTCAAATGACGTCAGCGTTACGCACATACACGTCTGTCCTTTATAATATAGATAGATTTTCAAATTTGAAGTTTTGTTTATGAGTTACAACTTTTCACGTGGACATTAATTCATTTGACTTGAGGTTCTGATCTCAGTACCGCCAAGTAAAAATTCCAGAAATTGATGTCTTTTAGGTACATTCATGATACAATGTTTAGTTTTATCAAAGAAAAGGTTAGTTTTCTTTTAAATATGGCACTTACTACATTACGCTAATTGTCGGAAACTCGGTATCAACGATAAAAAAAAAAAAAAAAAATATATTGAAATGTAACATACTTTTATGAGGGAGAATGCGTGTTTTTTAAAGCATAGCGTCATTTTCTGCTCAAACTTTTAAAAAAGTTATTTTAATTGTAATGTGGTATTGGCATCAATAAGGATAAATAAACCTCATTATTTTTCTTTTTTCTGCAACAGTAGAAGTAATCCGATTGCCACCATTTTGAAGACTTTTCATAAAAAACTTTTCAAATTAAATTTAAAGTATGAAAATGGGAATATTTATAAAAATAGCTAGTGTGGCCATATCTACAAATTCACAGCTTTCATTAAAAAAAATAGTTACTAAAATTGATTCAGTAGAAACTTCAGGACAGACGTAAAGAAGAAAAAAAAAAAAAAAAAAAAAAAAAAAAAAAAAAAAAAAAAGAAGCAATTTCACAAATTACAACGACCATTTGGAAAAAGATTTTTTCAAAGACTGAAATTTAAGACATAAGAAATCGCACGGAGTTGATCATACATTACTTACGTCATGAATTAAACATTAATAGTGTTATTACACGTAAAAATTCCAAGCAACAAAAATCGCCTGCGACTCGTACGTATTATCCACCTGAAACTTACGTATTATCCAAGCATTTCATTGGCTGTTCGGAAAAAAGCTTTTCCATCGTCAGATTTCCAAGAAATCCGAAGACCAATTTTAAATGAAATTTCATTCTTAAACTTCTAAACATCCCACAATATTACTTTTTACACCGTCGTATATAGAAAAAAATGTACTTTTAAATGCAATTTGTTTGAAAGCTGTATCTTAATTTGTTTCTGAGTTATTAATTTTTTTTTGTAGTTTTTATTACTTTTTTGTCATGGTGGCAACAGAAGGTACCCATCTCTGTTGAAAGTAAAAGGAAATACATATTACTGTATAGAGCAATCACAAAACGAATAAAATGGTGATTAATAAACCAATAAAAACCTTCAGATATGCTTTTGATTTCCTACCCTGACGAGGACAATAACCATTTTTCCAAATGGTTAAAAAAGTATCCCGTGTTTAAAGTATAAAAATTATTTTTCTTTCCTTTACTTTAATAGTTGCCTAGCAACTCTATTTTTAAACGCATCTATTTCAGAAAAATTATATATATTTTCCCAATTCGGCTGTGTAAAACTTTAGGTTGTACGTATAAGTTAAATTCGTGTATTTTTAATATCATTATTTTATTCATTAGAGAAAATTAGTCGGAGAAAAATTCTGAAGAATTTTTATTTTTTTTATGGGCAAATTGTTTATTGTTATTTCATAATGGAGCCGACGTGCGACAGAGATAAATTTTAAAAAATGATGCTTGAAGATAATTTTATAAACCTTAATGAATCAGTTAGAATTCAGTCAGTTTTCAAACAAAATGTATCTGAAAGTAGATTTATTTTCCTATACGATGCAATAATAATTGAAAATGTGCGATGGTTAGCAGTTTAAAAAATTGTAGTACCGAAAATTGGAAACTGCAGTTTCATCGTGAAGTGTTTGTTGCCATTCGCAAAATGACGCCAATGTTACGCACAGATACGTTTGTCCTTTATAATACAGATATATATATTCATCAATTAAAATGAATAAAAAAGAAACTTATAAAATATTGTTGTATTACTCAATAGTTTTTGGCACTGTTATGCTACACAAATTTAACCATTAAAACGCTATTAGAAATTTTCATAAGTTTTACAGTTAGTTCTGTACATCTGATATTATGAGTTTTCACATTGTGACAATAATCTGCACACACACACACACACACACACACACACACAAAAAAAAAAAAAAAAAAAAAACATATCGAGATTTTAAGCGTTTAAAATTAGTGAATTACAACTTTAGCAAAATAATACTTTCAAATGTCAGTTTTTATTACTCTTTTCAGGTAGCCGGCTCCAGTGTTATATGTACATATATTATATATACATTCATATGTGTATATGTCCATATATTTATATATACATATATTGTATATATACACACACATATATATATGTACAGGGTGATTATAATTAAAGTTTAAGTTTAAAATGCTCTAAAAAACGAACCACTGATTAGAATGACATCAAAATTCAACGACGTATTATTGAAGGAGGGGGAAAGAACATGAACCAAAAAAAAAAAAATTCCAAATTTTAGCGACAGATGGCGCTGTAAGCTTCAGAATTTCGACTACAAATGACAAATCGTAAAACAACGGCTAAGGCATAAGTTACACAATAAACCAACTGTACTGTTCAGTGTGTATGACTGTACAGGTGTGATACTGTTAGTTACGTAAGCCCATCCACCATGGCAAGGTCGTATCATATCGGATGGAAAAATAGGTTTTTAATTGTCCTGAGTTCAAAAACCGCGTAAAAAGCATCCATCCAATCGGTTTTTAAATGTTCTGAGGCCCAAAACCGCATAAAAAACATCCATCCAATCGGTTTTTAATTGTCCTGAGGCCAAAAACCGCATAAAAAGTATCCATCCAATAGGTTTTTAATTGTCATTGACAGTCATCGGTTCAACGCCTTTTTTCATACCCTTGAGGGTCCTGAACTTCTACAGAGCTACTGGGGCAGAATCACCGTTCTTGTAATAAATCTTTACAAGCAGAGCACGGTCCTTCATTGAGACACACATGGCGAACGTTTGAGACGCGAAATGAGGAAACGCCGTTTACCCAACGCTTTTATAACACCTGAAATGGTCGTGTGCATGCCAGGTATTTTAATTTACATCTTTTGACGCTTACAGCGCCATCTGTCACTAAAATTTGGAACTATTTTTTTGGTTCATGTTCTTTCCCCTCTTCTAGAATAATACGCCGTTCAATTTTGACGTCATTCTAACCAGTGTTTCGTTTTTAGAGCGTTTTGAAACTTAAACTTTAATTATAATCACCCTGTATATATACATAGATATGCCCAGAAAAACGAAAAGTACCCTCTTTTCATATTCTTCGAGAAAAGAACAATCAAATGGAAACAAATAATACAAATCTCGCCATTCCTTGAAGACATTAATAGGGTAAATTATGATCACTGTGTGACAATAACCAAGCGAAATAATAATTATTTAATCTAAATTCTTCTTTTAAACTAAGTACAGAAAGATTGTAAATAGCTTCAACAAAATAAGAGAAAACATAATATCTGTCGGTTACAACAATGTTTGTATTAAAAAAAACTAGCGGCACAATCTATTTAATGAGCCAAAAATATGGGCCAAAAATATAAGATATCTCATTTATAAGCAAAATTTAGTTCCTAATTCAGCCCTTTAAAGATATTGACGATATTTTAGTTACGTCTTAACATATATACTTTGTTTCATGTGAAATCTGGTTAATGCAGTACACTATAAAAAGAAAATATGTAATTATACAGATGTAAAGTTAAGAAATCTGTATGCTTACTAAAATTTTATCTGTACACTGTACAAAAAAAGATGTAAATCTACAAAACTACTTTTTGTAAAGCTACATATATCCGTAGCTTTACAAAAGTATCTACTAAAATTACAGTAATATTACTAAAATTTTATCTGTAACCCGAGTTGCAGTAACATAAAAAGTTCTAGGCATACCAGTTTCCTAAACAATTCTTAGTAACCTTACAGAATTTTTTAATTTTGCAGTTCAAAAGTGTATCTGTTACATGAATTTTTGTTGTTGCCGTTATATAAAATGTTCTAGGATCCCAGTTTCCTATAAAAACTTTACTAACTTTACAGACTGATTTTTACAGTGTAATTGCGCTGTCAGTGACGCCTATCGTAAAATTATTAATCCACTGGTTCATCGTTTTATCTCACAAATGGTGAAAATTTACAATGTTTCTTATGATGGCATAGTACTCAAAAGAAAGCAAAGTAAGTTGTACAAATATGGCACTCAGAAAAAATGATCAGAATTAAAACCATATGAACAGATTGTGAAGTGTATTCTGTTCAGCTGCTTAATTCAGAACCAAAATCTGAACCATAGTAATATTTTGTAAAGCAACCTGCCTCAAAATGCGCGTGAAAAGGGCGTGCAATAAATAAATATATATATATATATATATATATATATATATATATATATATATATATATATATATATATATATATATATATATATATTTTTTTTTTTTTTTAATTCTCCAATGAACACACTTTGAGAAAATTTTCGAAGAAAGTTGTACCAAACTAAACAGTTTATGACCGCAAAACGGGTAGAAACAAAAAAGATATCTTATTTATATTATTACTACATTTGCAGAAGAAACTTTAAAATATTAGCATGATATTTTTCCTGGCTTTTCCTAATATAGAAATCCACTAGCTTTCTGTAACATGCATATTTTGCTTTATTTTATATGAAATACATTGCATTATTTACGTGATTCAAGCAGTACAGCATCATTCAGCATCCATTATTTTTTACATAAAATTTCCCAATGTATTTTTCATATGATACTGCTCTCACGATTAACTCTTAAACTTTACAAAAGTTTTTTAAAATTAATTAACGCAAAAAGTGCATGGCAAAAACTTTTGAATTACCTGAAATTTGTCATATTATCGCATATTTCTAACGTTTCTGCTATTTTTCAGCACCGTAAAATCAAAAGTCTATTGAATTTTTTAAAGAGATAGGCCAAATACGTAAATCATGATACGTTCGATGAGACAAATTAAGTAAGTTCATGACATTGTTAAATTAAAATTGATAGAATATTTTGTAGTAATTTGAATATATCGCTGATAAGAATATGGTCCCCACTAAAAATAATCTTAAGATTACCTGAAGAAATCTCCACCTTCTCCAGAAATTCTACAGAAATCTGTAGAAATTTTGAAGATTTAGCTTGACCTTAAAAATATCTGCAGAATTTAAAAGATATTCTTTAAAATATCTGCAGAAATGGGCCAAATACCTACAGATTTTCTACAGATTTGTGGGCCAATTACCTACAGATTTTCTACAGATTTTTTTTAGTGGGGGTATATCTCGAATTAAAAATCATTTTCATTTCTAAAAATAAATACCGTGAATGTGTTTTAAAGCTTCAGAAGTATCGCTTTATTTTAGCAAATTATGCATCTAAAAGTCGGTAATAGACTAAACATAATAAATAAGTCTTTTACTATGAAGGTTGTATTAAATTTTACTTTATGTAAAGCATACTAGAATATTTGATGTTTGACATTCATGTCAAATGAATAAGTCTCAAACTGTAAGAAATTAATTGTAGAGTAACTGAAATTTCAAATTGCGGTAGAATTATTAATTGTATTTATGCATCATACACAAACTTTGATTGAAGTTCTATAGCAGGAGCTACTTTGAAAGGTGTGTACGTTTCGATTGCGAGTGGCTGAAAATAAGCCTTTGAGAAAGTTTTATCTGTTTAACATCAGAGAAAATTTTCTCGGAAAATTTCTGTTGCACTGTGAAAAAAATCTATGGTGTTTTCTAATAATTTTCTAGGAAACTGGGATGCCTAGAAATTTTTATGTAATTGCAACAAAAAAAAAAAATCATGTAACAGATTCCGTTTACACTGTAAAAAAATGTAATGTTACTAAGAATTTTCTAGGAAACTCAGATGCCTAAAACTTTTATGTAGCTGAAAAAAAATGTAATTATTCCCTGTTACCGATAAAAGTTTAGTAAGCATACACATTTCTGTAGCTTTACAAAAGTCTGTTTTATAGATTTACATCTTTTTACTTTACAGTGTACAGATAAAACTTTAGCAAGCTTACAGTTTATTAACAGATTTCTGTAGTTTTTGCAAAAACTAGTTTGTAGATTTGAATCTTTTTTTACAGTGTATTAGCTCTAAAAAATTACAAAAAATGTTTTTAGTAAGTTGTTTACAGTTTCGCTTACAACAAAATCATTTATTAAGTCTTAAAAATAATTCTGTAGTACTTCTATTAATCAATTTTTAATGTAATTTTGGAGAAAAATATTTTTCATTCGCTTAAAAAAAGAATTTGTGAATGTGAGGCTCAAAATATTACTTTCTTTTCTAAATAAGAAATACCATAGGCTCAAAATAATACTTTCTTTTCTAAATAAGAAATACCATAGAAATGGTTTAAGGTATGGAAAATAATAATTTATGCATAATTTTATCTCTTCAATGCTCAATATTATCAAATTATACAACTAACTGCTTCTAATTCTTAAAACACATTAAATCTTTATTCTAAGAATCTCTCTGAAGAAGGATGCATTTATTTCTATTTTAAATAAAATACATAATCACTCTTATTTTACATAAAGTGTGATACTCGAACCACTTGGCAGTACGCGAGGGTGTTTTAGACTAATGTCACACGAATGTCTTTTTGCACGCTTTTTTCCCTACGTATTATCCCTACACAATGCTAGCGGCATAGTGTAGGGCTAATAAGTAGGGAAAAGAACGTGCAAAAGACGTTCGTCTGACCTTAGAGTATGAGTGACGAATCTGTATCAACAACCGTTCAATTAAATGAGTTAGTGAAAAATGCCTTTCATTTCATTTATTGTTTTAATAACAAACCATAATGAAACATTAGGTTTTGAAGAGGACCTATGATGGTAACTTAAGAAGACATACGACTCTTAAAATCTTTAAAAAATCGATTTTTTGTTTTTTTAATTTATTTGAAATGATTTTTTGAACAATCTTCCACAAACCGCATCAAAATGTTCATAAAATTGCGCTCGTTATAGTAAAAAATTTAAATTAGCCTTGGTCTGTTTCAAGCGAAACATTTACGCTTAAATTAATTTTAATCAAAATCGATATTTTTTTTTACTTGCGTGCACGATAATGCCAAATTTATTAAAGATAATGATCCGAAACTTCATATATATATTTACTAGTTCATTTTCTTCAAATTGTAATAAAATCTGAGAAATTTAACAAAAATTATTGAATGTATGTGTATTCGAGTGACAAAAATTATCAAAATTTTCATATTTTAATTTTGAAAATAAAACAAATTTAGAAATTTTTTGTTTATTCGTTAGATTTTAGTCCGTTTTATTTTTGTAATATTTTTAAACTTAAATACACAGTGTTTAATGTTCATTATACATTATATTGTATGGAGAACATATTATAGTATTAATAAAAATAATTGAGGTGATTAGTGCAAACATGTGTGTTTGGGGTCACTTTAAATATTTGTCTCCGCAATCAAATTTTTCAACCGTTTAAAGGGTCGTATGTCCCCTTAACAAATTGAGGACTAAAAATGGAAAACGTTGAAAGTCCAAAAGAGGGAATTTTTCGCGTAAATTAATTACAGCGTTTTCCACACCACCCCTTTTGGGCTCTTAGTTCAACACATTAAAATGTAGGTACAGTCGTGGGAAAAAAAAAAGTAAACACCCCTACTAACTCTTCAACAAATTATCGTAGACGGACGTTACTGGTACCGAACGATTTGAAATAAAGTCTACTTTTAAATGACATACATAAAATTTGCTTAGAGGGTCATCTACATATTAAAACGAACCCAAACCTCATTTTTTTCAATAGCAATACCCAATTTTAACGAGATATTTCAAATTTTCGGTTCAAAATATGCCTAGGCACCAAATTTCAAGTCATTTGAATGATAAGTTTTTGAATTATAAACATTCAAAATTTAGTGCTTCTAATGTTAAATTACATTTTCATATTTTTATTTATACCTTCTGAAATTATGCTCGTAATGTGCTAATTTTTTGTTTAGAAATAAAACTATTGTGCCCAAACATAAATACGCTGAATTTGCAATTTTTATAATTTTATGATATGAATTATGAATTATGAAATTAATATTCGAAAAATTTATGAATTGCAACCTACAATTTTTTTGATGGATTTAGATTTATTAAGTCCTGCTTTATGAAAATCCCAAATTTCACATTTTTCTTCCAAGTAGTTTTCAAATTATGCTTAAAAAACGGCAAAATGATGGTTTAAGGGGCCGTCTATGATTGAAGTGAGTAGATACACTGCTCAAAACAATTAAAGGATATTGCAGTTTTAGGTGGATTTTGTATCTGGTAAACTGTTTAGCTGATTGATACATGGTCGACAGACATAGTAGGTTATATGAGAATAAATTACATATGTTTGGCAGAAAAAAATGCATTTTATTGCGCATTTGTGTACTAAAGGAAAAAAACACAATTTGTGCATATGAGAAAAAAAGAATAAGAAAAGGTGTTTTCTTCAAAGAAAATCATTTTCAGTAGGGGGTATGGTTTCCACGGGCGGCCAGCAACGTTGAACACCTTTGAGGCATGGACTCAATGAGGCTATTAATGACGAGTTGGGGTATTCTGCCCCACTCTTCCAGAAGAGCTCTTTCCAGTTCTTGGAGAGTTTGTGGGGGTTGTTGGCGGCCAGAAACTCGTCTTCCTAGAGCGTCCCAAACGTGCTCGATTGGATTCATGTCTGGAGAACACGCTGGCCATTCCATTCGAACGATTCCTTCCTCGAAAAGGAAATCCTCCACCAGGTTTGCACGATGTGGCCTGCAGTTATCGTCCATTAAAATGAAGTTATCTCCAATTGCTGCAGCGTAAGGGACTACAATAGGTCTGAGGATCTCATCCCTATATCGGCGACCAGTCAGAGCTCCATCACGAATGATGTAGAGGTCAGTGCGCCCGTCAATGGAGATGCCACCATACACCAACGCTCCTCCACCGCCAAATCTGACACTTTCGTGCACGAACGCAGGATTATTCCTACTGCCACGGTCCCTCCAGATGAAAATACGCCTATTATCCGGATGCACAGAAAAACGGGACTCGTCAGAAAACAGAATATTGCTCCATTCATTTCTCCTCCAGTTGACATGCTCGTTTGCCCACTCCCTGCGGTCGTGACGATGCCTTGATGTTAATCTAACACATACCATCGGTCCGCGAGCATACAGACCTACAGCATGGAGCCGGTTTCGGACAGTCTGAGTTGAAATCGTGGTGCCTGTAGCCGAGCGAAGGTGTTGTTGGAGAAGAGTAGCGTTCATGGCTCGGATTCTCCGAGCTGTTAACGCTAAATACCGATCTTCATTGGGCGTTGTTGCCCGTCTACGACCTTGCCCTGGTCTTCGGCCTGCACATCCACTCTCCAAAAAACGGTTCCAGATCCTGGAAATGACACTTTGTGACACTCCAATGGCTTGCGCTACTTCGGCTTGAGTTTGGCCCCCTTCTAACCTACCAACAATTCTCAAAGCTTCTGAATCTGTCAAATGACTTCGCTGAGACATCGTACTCATCGAAACAAAGCAATCACTGAATGCCGATCATCCTTGTCTTCATTCTCTTTTATCCAGTTGAAAGTCAAATTTCGTTCGCTGCCGCTGGAGCGACGTTTTTGACGTCGAACTCAAAATTTGCATACTCCACAGTTTGAAAACCAGAAAAATTTGCATTTGTGATTCTCTTCTTCTATTTTCGGCAAAAAAAAATTTCGTTTATATCTTTATTTTATATAAAACTTCAAATATCCTTTAATTGTTTTGAGCAGTGTATTTTGAAATTTCTTATGCTGCCTTGTTATCCAACAGACTTCATTGACTGCTTAAGGTGCCTTGATCAAGAAGGCGGCTCTCTCGGTTAGCAATCGAGAACCCAACTTTAATTTGGATACAGCCCTTAAAATACGCTCGTTTTGAAATAATTAATTTCTCGGAAACTTATGGTACGAATTGCATAAAAATTTGTTTTTAGGCTATTTGAAGGGTGTAGAGTTCATTTATGCTGTCAGAATTGGGTAGTGCCATTGAAAAAAATGAAGTTATGGTTCGTTTTAATATGTAGATGGCCCCCTAAGCAAATTTTATATACATCATTTAAAAGTAGACATTATTTAAAATCGTTCGGTACCAGTAACTTTCTTCTACGATAATTTGTTGCGGAGTTAGTATGGGGTGTTTACTTTTTTTCTTCCACGACTGTACCTAGTATACTTTCGCTTAGTCCTTAAATAACTAATACTGTCATTTGTAAACATTTCTTTTATTTATATATTTAAAATTTTTCGCCTTGTTTAAAAATATCCCATTGATGTAAGCAATAACAACATGATCAAGTTGTGTAAAGGCCACCAGTCGCCGCGCATCTTATCACTTACACTTTTAGCGTTCTCCACTTCACTTCATTTTGCACATTCAGCGTTTTCCACTTCATTTCGTTTGTCACATTCAACCAGCAAAATTTTTGTACTCTTTTTTTTTTCCTCTACTAGGGTTGGCAATTAAAGGGTTCTCCTGTTTGTTAAGCTTGGCATTTAAGAAATTTTTTCGTAAAAAAAAAAAAAAAAAATCAATTATTTTTTACTTTTAGCGTTTTCGGGTTTTAGCCCTTACTTAATACGAGAAATTCAACATGATATGCAAGAGTGAAGAAACGCATCCACAAAATTACAAAGCTTGCTACTGTCAATGCTGTTAGTGACTGTAAAATAAATGTATGTTTATTCCTCCACATTCGTTGTTAATGTGCTTCTGTTTTTGCGTTCATAACTTTCAAAAGTAAAAAAAAAGGGGTACATGTAATTCTTCAAGGGGTACGAGAGGTGTAGGAACCTCTGCCGTATTCGTGATATTAATGAGGCAATAAGACGTTAAGCCGTGAGAAAATTCCTATGGCTAAGAAAAGCAACAAGTACGTTGATATGAATTATTAAACACCAATCTGCAGAGGAATCGAATTTATAGTTTGTAATTGTACTTGCCTTGGCTACACAAGAATTAGTTAACATTATTTAGTTGTTTATATTTTTTTTTACAAAATGCATACTTATATACATTATTCAAAATGCTTTAAATTAAATTAAATTACGATAATTTCTGAAACTAATAAACAGCTCAATAAGAGTTCATGCATACTGGCTTGAATATAATTAAAATGTTTTCAGATTCATGTTTTGCATCTGAAAATTCTGTATAATTTGTAAATAGCTTCTATTAACCCTCTCAATGCTCAACCCGAGAGATTCTCGGGCAACGTAAAAGTAGCAAAATTTGCACAAACCGAGATTTCATCGGGATGAATTTTTTCCGTCAAATTAACTTTCCTTGATAATTCCCACCAGTTACTTTTCATTGTAAATTTTGCCTTATCTAATCGGAGCATTTTCCCGATTAAATCAGACGAAAATTTTTGTTTTGAAAAACCGGTGACAAAAGAATAAAAATTCTTAAAAAACGCTCGTCGCGAAGGAATTAAATGAGCAATTTTTGAAGCTACTTTGATAAAACAATTGCGCTTCAGCGAGAGGGTTAATAATAGATTTCCAAATACCGTCAAGATTGTTGATTGATATTAGGTAGATTTCGTATGAAATACTACCTATTGGCGTCGTTCCTATGTTGGAATTTCTGAAAATTTTTTACAGATCTACACCTATCATGACCCCTAGAACCCCAAACCACCCAAAGTAAAAATCTTTATAACCATCTATCTATCTATCTATCTATCTATCTATATATATATATATCACTTTCTTCTGGACACGATAACTTCCACAATTCTGCACAAATCTCTTCCAAACTGATACATAAAATCAAGGGGCAAAAAATCTCAGTCAAGTTCGTTAATGGGCAAAATCGGACAAAGAAGATGGAAATAGGGAGGGGTTTTGTGAAAACCGAAAAAAAACCATAACTTCTTAATTTTTGTACATATCAAATCAGTTTAAAGTTTTTATTACTTCTAAAAATAGGACCAAAAATCTATGTATCACAGATTTTTGATAAAATTTAAAATGGGGTCAAGGGGCGCAAAAATAGGGTATTTGGGAGAAAAAAATTCCTAACTTCGTCAATTCTCAAGATATCAAATCCAATTAATTTTATTGTACATCTCCTTAATATTATCTACAACTTTTATATTCACAAGTTTTTGATACTACCAATTCGTACCGCAAAAAAAAATAATAAATAAAAATAAAAACGAAAACAAAAAAAGGGTGGTGAAGAAGAAAAATTTCCACAATTCCGTCAATTCACAAGATATAAAATCCCCATGAATTTATCATATATCTTCTTAATATTGTCTTCAACATTTATACAGACAAGTTTTTGATAGGATCAATTCTTACAGCAAAAACAAATTAAAATAAATATCGGTTGAGGAAAAAAATCATCTTATTAAGGGTGTATTCAAATCCAAACTGCTTATTTTCTGACTCATTTTTAAATTCATATTTGCTCTCAAACGCATGCAATTGATAGATTCTCTTCTTCAGAAACTATATAATGCACCGTAATGATCTATTTTTGATAGAGGCAGAATATATTTCAAAAAATTATATCAAAGTGGGCATTTTGAACGGAATTTCCCGAAGCGATTGTGTTAGAAACGAAAAATATTGCCCTACTGAAAAATTATTGTTTATTAATCAAGTTTCGATTAATTGAAAGAAAAATAAAAACACATGTTGCTTATAAATCTTTTCAAAAATCATGTCAGCAATTTTTTTTTTCTATTAAAAATTTATCTTAAAATGTGCCAGAAAATTTCGAGTTGTTGATCATGGAAAAGTTTTTTTTTTTTTTTCTTAATACCACTTTAACATGATTCTGATAAAACCAGCAATACTTAACTTCGAAATCTGCCTCCGCCTGTAGGCCGGCCCGGCAGAGATTTTTAAAAATAATATATATATATATATATATATTTTTAAGTAATATATAAATTTATATGTCAATAAAAAAAAAGACCCTTGTATTTTTTATTTAACTTAGTGCAATTCTGTTTATGCGGTTTTCTTTGTTTTAAATTATTTTTTATGAATTTTATCAAATAAACAGATGCTTTTGAAGTGTTCAATTTTTTTTTTCTTTGTCTCTTTTATATTTTCTGAAATTAATGAATCAACACAATGCAAAATTGTGCATTTGATTTTTCGTCTAATCGTACAGTACGTAAAAAATAAATAATTATCAACCTTAACAATACTTTAAGACACAAACTATTACAAAGTAAAGTTTTCAAAGTATAAACTTTCAATTCAGAAAAGGAATTTAAAGTGTGTGTTTCCGTAACTGTATTTTAATCTAGTTTAACGAAATACACAATGTTTATTTTCGGAGAATCATCTTTGTATAAGAACACATAAACACATTTCTCGAATTGAAATGCCGTTTCCTTCTTTATTTAAAAAACTAGCTGTTTAACCGTTCTACGGACTGGTGTTCATGAATTTAATTCTATAACAAAAATTAAAAATAAAAATATGTACAACCAAATTAAAGTTTATGAATATAAAAATGTGTTATGTCCATTAAAAATCAGTAATTACACAAACAATATGAAATATGTATGTGCACAAAAAATCAGGTATATATTAAAAAAAAAAAAAAAAGTGTTTGCACAACCAAATTAAAGTTGGGAATATAAAAATCAGTTAGAAAGTCAATATTTACATAACCAAACAAACATTTGTATGAAAAAATTAAATTTACATCGTGACTGCAATAAAATGGAAAAAAATTATTTTAAAATAAAAAAATCTTTGCACTGTTTTCCACGTCACCAATGAGGTAAATTGCGGTAGACTCGTATTTTTAGTTAGTATTTACTCTACCAAATTAATGTTTAGAAAATCAGTTATAAAGTCAATATTTACACAACCAAACAAAAATTTGTAAGAAAGAATGAAATGTACATCGTCATTGAAAAAAAACCCTGAAAAAATTGAAAAAAATTTTTAAATAAAAAATCTCTGCATTGTTTTCCACGTCATCCATGAGGTAATGTGCAGTAGACTCGTTTTTGTTTGTTTGTTTGTTTTTTACATTACAGCAAAATAGTTGCGACTTAAGATAAATCTTCACGAAAGACAATGTTTTGTGTTACTACCTTATCAGTCTGTGAAAAAAGTTTTCCTTGTTTTGGTCCGTCCTTGACCCAAACACGTACACATCCTTTAGAAGTTGTTCTTGAAAAGGCTACATACAACATCCCATGTGAAAAAATTGTAAATAGATTCCAACTTTTTTCAAACCTTGACCCTGAGATTTGTTGATAGTAATAGCAAAGGCGATCCTAAGTGGAAACTGACGGCGGCGTAACTGGCAAGATAAATCTGTATCCGACGGTGTAAGCAGGATCCTCGGTATGAAAACACGAGTGTCTCTCTTATGTCCTGTCAAAACGTCTGCATCTATAACATTTTGCGACAACCTTCTGACTATTAAATGTGTTCCATTACAGAAACCACTGGACGGATTCATGTTCCTAAGCAACATAACAATAACGCCATCTATAAGATTTAACAGATGAGGTGGCATTCCAGAAGGTGTTAAACTATTGATGAAATCCCTCTGCAAATAGTTTTGTACTTCTTCATCATGATAAAGTATTGTATCAGCACTAAAATAAGTTTTGACTTCGCCAGGTACTTTTCGTGAAACCTTCTTATTCTATCTCAAAGAATCCTCATTCTTAGGACACAAAATGGCTCTTTCCGAAAGATGATCAAGATCAATTTCAGACGAACCAAAAATATCATCCACTATAGAATACTGCACTAAACATTCTGGAGGTATTTCAATAATATCTTCTCAGAGTTCATAATCATTCCGAGTTCGACCATCCCCCAGGCGAATGAGCCATTCCATGAAATCAAGTTCCTCAGGCTCTGTTCGCATTTTTGTAACCAGATTGAACTGTCGAAATGTTGTCCAGAGAGAAGAATTCTTGATACAAATTTCAAAAATGAGTGTTTTGTTTGCATGTATAACAACAGGTAAAATCTGCCTCCAGTCACCTCCAATAATAAAACTTCGCCTCAAAATGGGACATCATTGCCCACCAAATCTCGCAGAAGTCTATCAACAGCATTCAAAGCATGAATAGGTGTCATGGTACATTCATCCCATATAATGAGCTTAGCCATTTTCATTAATCTTCCTTCAGATGTATTTTGCCGAACTTTTGAAGCTGAATTATCCAATATGGGGACTGGTAATTTAAACTGAGAATGTGCAGTTCTTCCACCTTGCAAGAATATAGATGCGATGCCTGTCCATGCAACCGGAATAGCAGTATGTCCCACTCCTCTGACGTAATGCAGCAAGATATTGAATAGGAACTTTTTTTCTGATCCCGCAAAAGCATTGACAAAGAAAACCTTAGCGACAGTAGCATACACTGTAAAAAAAATCCGACCAGTTTTCCTGTAGGAATCGGAAAAATAGTTGCCCGTATCGTACCGGAATATTTTCCGACCCAGCTCTGAATAAAATCCGTAAAAAAGGAAATAGTCAATAAAACGGTATTTTACGGATTTCATTCCGATTTTACGGATTTTGTTCCGATTTTACGGATTTTATTCCGAGCTGGCTCGGAAATTTTTCCAGTACGATAAGGGCAACTATTTTTCCGATTCCTACAGGAAAACTGGTCGTATTTTTTTTTACAATGTAATCACTTTGAATACTTTCAATGACAGCATAAAAAATATACTTTTATCCGTATTTAGCATGTTTAACAATCGTTTTCCCTTTGCTCTTTCTTCTTGTAAATCTAATCTTTATCTTTAAATCTAATCTTTATCTTCTTGTAAATCTAAAAGACATCGCATTCTACGGAGTTCTCCAGGTTTGAGGGTTCAGGTTATTCAAGGTTCTGGAGTATCATGTTGTGTATGCATAGATGATTGGCTATGTCTTGAAGGGTTCATTTTATACTGTAACAACATCTTCCATAATATTAAACTAAGTGTTTCGCATGCAGAATTCTGAAGCAATTTTTTGACAATTAAGACATTTTTTTTCTTTTAGTGAACATAAAATTTCTATAATTGATTTTTTTAAAAGATACCCTTCTTAAAAAATATGCTTAGAATTGACTTTTTTTCTAGTTCATAAAAGCATGTTTGAACTTTCTTTTGGCTTATTACATTTATGTATACTCTGTTCGTTTTATATTTTCAAATTTATGAAAAATCTGTACTATGCACTATATAGAAAATATTTCGTTTGATTCTTTGAACCAAGTTGTGAGATATTTTTCACCTCTTTTGCAATAATTGTGTTTATTTTTTATTGTACTTTTTAGAGAAATGAATTTTATATTATAATAACATTCTCCAAAATATTAAGTTAAACGTTATTGATGCAGAATTCTGACGCAAGTGTGTCTCTTTAAAAGCATACAAATTAATTTCCTAA
Source organism: Maratus speciosus (assembly GCA_963932465.1). NCBI lineage: Eukaryota > Metazoa > Arthropoda > Arachnida > Araneae > Salticidae > Maratus > Maratus speciosus. Next base: position 176,254,686 of record OZ010786.1, read on the forward strand.
ATTAAAATATAATTTCCTTCTCTAATTAAAAAGGCCATGAAAATGTTTTAAGGGATGGGGATTAATTATGTAATCTAATTTCATCAAAGTATGCTTTAAACAGCCAGTAATTGTAAAAGTACATTAAATCTATCTTTAACGTAGCTTTCATAATGAAGGCTTCACTCATAATTCTTCTCCATAAAATTCTTCTAAGGATTTGATGTCAGTCATTAATGTTTTACTTAAAGCCTTTATCTTTACCAAAACTAGTTTAATTTAGTACAGCAAAAAATGAGTAAACGTAGAATAAATAAAAGTCCAAACTGCAGCGGAAGGGTCTATATTTACTAATAAACTAACAGTACTTAATACAACTTGTTTATAAAATTTGAAAATTTTAACTATATCTTTTCTTTTTAAATGTTTTATTACAATGTTACAGTAAAACTTATAAATATTGTACATCCCCTGACAACTCTGCAACAAACTATCATAGAAAAGTTCAGGTACCAAACGATTGGAAATAAACTGTATTTTTAAATGATGTATATAAAATTTGCTTAGGCGGCCATTTACATATCAAAACGAACACAAATTTTATGTTTTTCAAAAGAAATGCTCAATTTTGACACCATAAATAAATTCTACACCCTTCAATTAGCCTATATCCAAATTTACATGAAATTCGGACGATTAGTATCCAAGAAATTCATTACTTTAAAATGCGCATATTTTAGAGGCTGTATCCAAATTGAAGTTCGGCACTTGATTGTTGAATGCTACACAATGACTATGTCACTTTTATTACTGTATTTTTTTTTTCAATATGACTATTACACTCACTAAATATTTCTCCACTATTGACAGCCCAAATATTTCAATAAAATGGTAAAATATATTTTTTTCAGGTTATGCTTTTCTGCACATCATAGACCCACCTTAAACCATCATTTTGACGTTTTTAAATCTTTTAATTCGAAAACTACTTGAAAGAAAAATTGAAATTGAGAATTCGCATAAAGCAGGACTAATAAATACTAATCTATCAAAAAATTGTAGGTTGCAAATAATATTTTTTTCGAATATTAATTTAATAATGCATAATTCATGTAACAAAAATTTTAAAATTATAAATTCAATGTATTTATGTTTTGTTTTTTTAGTATTATAACTACACCAAAATTATCACATTTGGATTATAGTTTCAGGAAATATTAATAAAAATATGAAAATGTAATTTAATATTAGAAGTTCTAAATTTTGAATGTTTATAATTCAAAAACTTATCATTCAAATGACTGGAAATTTCATTTTTAGGCGTAATTGGAACCAAGGATTTAAAATAAATTGCCAAAATTGGGTGTTGCCGTTGAAAAACACAAATTTTGGTCTCTTTTTGAATTGTAGACGGCCCTCTAAACAATTTTTATATAGATCATTTAAATGTATACTTTATTTCCAATCGTTTGATACCAGTAACTTTTTTCTATTATAATTAGTTGCAGAGTTAATGCCTGGTGTTTACTTTTTTTCCACAACTATACACTGGAAGTTTTAAGTATAAATTTGACATGAATATTTATTCCTTTCACAACAGAATTGCAGAAATTGATCTTTTAGATATAAGATAGAATTAAACTACAATTAAAATTTTATATATCTCAAATCCCTTTTCAAAATATCTTTTATTTTGAATGACATTGAAAAACACTTTTAAAGAATTTGATTGTATATCAAATAATTTCCTAAAATCTGTAATTAAAAACACAACTAAACAATTTTAGTAACTGGAAAACATTTTTGGAATCTTGTTTATTCAAATTACGCGTCAAACAGTAATTGAGAAAAGACATTTAAAACTTTATTTTATGCATCTTCCAGAATGCCAGTTGCATTCATTGCTCTTTTATGTCAAAGCGTATAGCATCTAACATTTATGGCACAATTAAGACTTAAACTTTAAGAAAACTAATTAAACTAATAGGACAATGGATGTGTAAATGTAGAAGAATTGAAATACTAATATGTAGCAAAATCTATTTTAAAAAGTCATAATTACTTTAATTGTTTACGAATTATAACGTTGACAATACTTTAAAAATTATGAATAGTAGAAAAAAGTTAAATACAAATTGTTTAAAAGATAAAGTTCAATTAAACTTAAGGGGGTCTTGTACTTTTTAAACGCGACGAAAATTAACGGAAAATTCAAAGTTTGAATTAGTCTATCTTCAAAAACGTTTTATGTATAAACATGAAATTTTAGATGTTGATTAACAGATTGTGCTTTGTAATATGCTACAATTATAAATTTATCATTCTTTTACAGAATTTGAGTATTGTTGAAATCAAAAGAGCTCTTTTATTTACTCCATAAGTCATTGCGCGAATAATATCTTGAGATAGTACGTATGGATTATAATTAAATTTGGTAAAGTTACTAGCTCTTATCCCTTCTTAATGCATTATATTTTCTCCAATCATAAAAATCAATTAAGAAGCAAAAAACCAACTTTTAAAAAAGCCTTGCCCATCCTTGCTTTTTCTAGTACGCTGTGTCTTGCTCTATCTTGCACTGAAGAAGAATCTCGCTAGTAGATTCGAAACAGCTGTTTGCTGCTTTTTATGTATTATTTCTGCATTTTTAAACATTGGTTTTATGCTTCTTAATATTCTTGCACAAAGGCTTTATTTGCTACTTTTTACGTAAAAATTAACTCAAAAATTATATTTTATTTTATTTTATTTTCCGTTTAAAAAAATTAAAAGAAAAATCATTCATTTCAATTTCGATTTCAGTTTAAATATCGATTAAATGGTTTTTATAAACATTTCTAAATAAAGCAAGGAATGTAGTTATTTTTAAATAAAAAGTTAAAATAGATCTTTCATTTTTGTAATACAAATTATTCTAATAAATTACCTGTTATTTATTATATACGAAATATGTCTCGCAGGAAGCACATAAATTCATTTATCGAATTAAAATATTATTTCCTTAGCTACGTAAAAATACCATGAAAATGATATAGTGCCTGCAGAGCATTTGCGTTATAATATTTTGTTAAATTGTGCATCTAAGTGCTAGTAATTGTGGGAAACCCAATAAATAAAACATTTACTAACCCTTCAAAATCAAGGTTGCATTTATTGCTCTTTTTAATAAAATACCCTTGAGTATTTCATGTCAAACATTAATATACAATTAAGCCTTGAACTTTAAGAAAGCTTGCATAACTAATAATATAACGCATGCGCCAAGGTAAAATAATTAAAATTCTAATTTATAGTTACAGTTATTCGGAAAGTCAAGTTTTCCTTACAAATTCACCAATTAGTAAATTAACAATTCTTTAAATTACGTATATTCCTTTTAGCATTTGAATTACTTAACTAGTATATATTTTTTAAAGATAGTTCACTATATCGGATTTGTAAAATTAATGGATATGCATACTAAATATATTAATATAAGTTGACTGACAAATAAATTTTATTTAATTTCAGTCTTTAAGTTCGAAATACTTTTCGTTTTTCTTTTCTTCTCAAATACATTTCAGAAATAGATATTATTATTAATTTATACTGTATATCAAATATTCTTCCTAAAATGTGAACTAAAAATACAGAACAAAGCTTCAAAAATTCAAAGATCAAAGCATCATGTAGCACTTTATTTACCCCTTTTGATTTGTTGGTATAATTCGATGTTTTGTGAAATTAAATCAAATTTACAGAACTGAAATAAACAAACAAAAACACAGCACCCCATGACAATTTCTCACTAAATAAACTCGCAGTGAGATGCAAGAGGTACAGTTTGGTTGCGAGTTATGTTTACTTTGAGAAAATGAATGAAATTTTCGAAATAGAAGTCACCTACATACTGAAACGTGTACGAATTTTGAATTTCCAAATGGTGAAACACACTTCCAAAAACATATTTTTTAAGTTCCCCGATAAATTTCACTATATTTAATAGCCGAAAAAAGACATTGTATATACTTTTTCTTGAATTTTATTAGTGTTATGAAGGAAAATGTGTTTGAGATTTTTTCATTAATTTCTTACAGTGAAATTAAGATCTTTAAAAGAAAATTATCTGAAACAAACTTTGATTCTTACGGAAATTAAAAAAAAAATAATAGGGAAGGTCTCCTTCAAATTTTAAATTTAGCTATACGGTCACAAAGTAAAATTTATCTATATCTGAAAATTCATGATTTTGATGTACTCTAAACGGACCAACGTTTTGATGATTTTGATTCGTTTTATAAAAATATTGTTTCCATAATTCATATTTTTAAAATGAGTTAAATAATATTTTTCAAAATTATAAATACGTTTATAAATTGAAAAGGGTGTAGAATATGTTCAGGTCTCTTTCTAGTATCTCAAAAAAAAATTATAATTTTTCACTAGCATCTAACAATCAATTTTACAGTAATATTCACAAACTATGAACTCTTTTAACGCCATGAGCATGTAAGAAATATAAACTTTACATTTATTTCGGGTTTCCTTGATCCAAAGAACTCATATAAGTTGTGAAAAGTGGGTGATGCCAGTTGAAAATTTAAAGTGGCACACGTTTTAAGCTTCTTTAAAAAATTATATACTTATTCGGAAAATGTATAGAATTCCGAATCGAACAGTATTTCTCGCATTTCTATAGGATAAATTGGTGATACAATAGCACGGAGTGGTATCGTTCCTGTCCAGGACTTTACAAATGTAAATTTTACTTTTATTTTTATCCTTTTTTTAATTTGTTGCTTTTTCACAAAAAATAAAAAATAAACTCGAAAGACTTAATTTCTTATATTTCGTTATAAATAAAATTTCCTGTTTAAATTTTTTTATTCCCATTTTATCCCCAGGGCAGATATAAATAAATGGTTTTAAATATATGCCGGGTGATTCTTAATTTCCGGGAGTTTTGAAATTCTAATAATTAGAAAACTCAAGAGATATCCGTATAAAAATCATCATGTGCACGACCTAAAGTCAACTGATTTTGTAACACATCAGGAATTTGCTAATTGGGTTTTCGAGAAAATGGGAAACGATGCAAACAAGCTTTCAAATGTTTTGTGGAGAGACGAGGCACACTTTTCACTACTTTGAAGCGTGAACACGCAAGGTATGGGCAAAAGAAAACCTTCATGCATTGGTAGAAAAACATTCCCATCGCCTAAAAGCAACAGTCTGGTGTGCTTTTATAGATTCTTTCATCATTGGTCCTTTTTTCCTCGAGGAAATTTTCGGTGGTAGTTTGCAAACAATTTCCGTCAGACCGATATACAGCGCTGTTTAAGGATAAAGTCATCTCTCACTTGCAAGAGAGAAAAAAGCTCCATTCCGAAACATTCATGCAGGATGGAGATCGATTCTCCTGTAAAAACAATCCTATGGACTACAAGTGGAATTACCCGCTTCCCGAGTCTCTCTTTTCAGCAAGAACGACCTCCAAAGTCTCCAGATCTTACTCGTTGTAACTTTTGGTTATGGGGTTACTTGAAGTCACATGTGTATAGAGATTAACCTTTATCATTGGTCCAGTTGAAAGATGCCTACACCATCACGTTTAAGTGATACCTTTGAACTAATCCTCAATGCTGGGCAGGCTGTTTTACATCGTCTCACAGCGGTACTTTTAGGTGTGTCCGTCATGCTGTAAAGTCGTAACCCTTAGACACAGATTCTTTCTTTTTAGTGAGCTATATTATACCATAGCAAAATTATATTAATAATTTTTGCGCCACCTGTTGGCAAAAATGCAACTAATTTAACATATTTTTGTTCATTAAAAAACAAATCCCACATATTTCCAAGCATTTTTGTGAAAACCGCATTTTTCTATTGTATATACTTTACTAATTATTAACTTTTCAAAACTTCCACAATTTCCGGATCACCCCACATATATATATATATATATACATATATATATACAGTGGGACCCCGATTTAACGACGTTTATGGGTCTGCTCAAAAACGTCGTTAAAAACCAGAAAACATTAAATCGGGGCCATAAGAAAAACACTATGTATGTTATTTAAAACATTGTCGAAATGATAAAATTAAGTTTACATTAATTAAATGAAACTTAAAATAGAAGTAAAGCATTTATATGTAACTAACATATATTGTTACTTTAACAAAAAATCAAAACACATTATTTTGCCGTAAAAATATCCGAGATTTTAGTTTGAATGTGTGTTTTATATTGCAAAACGCGCAAGGAAGTCTCAAGCATTGAAACTGCATCCAATTCTTTTTCTTGAGCTTCATGTCCTTGGAAAAAAAGTCTCAGTTTTTGCAAACTAGTTTAGGCTTCATTCAAAGATGGCATTGATTCAACACCTGCACAGTCTTTTTAATCATCGCTTTCATCCGAAGACGGTTCCATCAATACGGCAATCGGCAATGCTTTTGTTTCGCAAGTCAGTTCTTCGGTGTCACATTCTGCATATTCAAAAAAATCGATATCAAGTCCTGCTGAATCAACCTCAATGGAATCGCTATTCCGTGGATGATCAAAACCAGACGGTTCCAAGCTGTGAGAGATGCAGTCTCTTGTAACTTTATTCCATGCAGACGATATCAAATGTAGGGATTCCAACACATTTATCTTCTTGCATTCGTGTGTGTCACTGGATTCCAACTGAAACAATGCCTTTCGCACAAGTTGTTGTCTGTAAGCCACTTTGAAGGAATAAATTATCCCTAAGTCACAGGGCTGTAACATACTGGTACCATTTGGTGGAAAAAATTCTAGGCGCACATTTTTCAATGTTACATTCTTGTGAGCTGTGCACTGATCTACAAACAAAATTATTTTACGGTTCTACGATAGCATTTTCTTAATCCAGTCGCCGCAAATAATCTTGGAAAATAACTTCCGTCATCCAGGATTTTCTATTAGCTTTGTAACTTGTGGAAAAAGTTTTAATGTTTTTAAAACAACGTGGTTTTTTAGCACGGCCAATAACAATAGGGGGGGGGGGGTGTAGTTTTTCGCTACAATCAGCATTACAGCAGAGTAATAGACTTAGACGTTCTTTTGACATCTTCCCTCCATTACATGACTCTCTTTTTACTGTGTACGTCTTATCTGGAAGGAGAAAGAAAAATAAGCCCGTCTCATCAGCATTAAAAATATTTGCGGAGTGTAATTTTCTATCAGAGAAGGTAGTGTATCTCTTTTCCAGTCATCAACCTTGGCTTGATCGACGCTTGCGGATTCACCACACAATGATCTCTATGCCAAGTTGTGTCTCTTTTTGAATCTGTCGATCCACCATTTGATGCAGAAAATCCTGTTATTTCTAATCTAAGAGAAATTTCCAGCTTAATATTGTTGCATTCTTAATATTGTTCTTATTCAGTTCTCAGCTTCTCTTAATATTGTTCCATTAATAGGAATATTTGTAGAGCATGATTGGTGGAGCCATTCAATTAAAAATTTTTCCAGTTCAGGATATGGAGAAGCTTTGAAGGTTTTAATCATTTTTGCATCTTTTTATAGTGCATCTGATTTTGTTTCAACGGCATCTTGATGGCTTAAAATTGTTTTAAGTGTAGATGTTGCAAGTCCAAGGGATTTCACCAATTCTCCTTTAGTCCCTGAAAAATGCTTTGATTTTTTGATAATGCTGGGCTTTATCGTCAATAGAGAATCGCATCTGTTTTGCAGTCATTTCTCGTTGAATGAAAACGAATGAACATTTTTAATGTTATCTTTCAGTTCAGTTTCCATCGAAAATTAAACATTCCTGCTCCCTCCCTCTGTGGAATATTTCCCAATGCCTTTCGCGAGTCCCTCTTTTTCCGTCTATCAGGCGCCGAGGGAAAAAAAATGATTATTTGTTTTTTTAGTTTTTGAGTAGAAATAAATTTGAATGCAGCAATCAAGCTGCAAGTTTCTTGGTTTTCCAAAATGGTAAAAATAACTATTATTTCGTTTGATTTGGTTTTGTTCATTACAGGAAATATCGATTCAAAGGAAAGCAGAAATACAGATCGAAAAAATGCGAAATTTGTCAAAAAAGATCAATTATTGCTCGAAAAAGTGTTCATTAAAAAAAAAAAAAAAAAAAAAAAAAAAAAAAAATTAAATGCTCGAAATACATCAGAAAGAGACTTTAAAAGCGGGGTTTTTTTTAAATTATTCGTATAAGAAATTGGTGGTAACAAGTTGAAATTATGTTAAAAACGGTAAAGCGTTAAATCAGGGTTCCACTGCATTTTACTAATTAAAATATCTTCTTTTTTAATTAAGAAAACAATTCACGTAATTTAAGGCCCGGAAATAATTGTGTAATCTTCTATCATCAAATTTTGTATATAACAACAAGTAATTCGGAAAAAACAATAAAAGGTTTTCTTATTACAAATTTTTCGGAATGCAGGTTGCATTCAATACTCTTTTACATAAAATACCCCAGTTTATTTGGTTTCCGGAATTAATGAAACAATTAAGCATTAACTTAAACATAACTGATTTAACAAATTAGACAATGAAAGTGTTAATGTTTAAGAATTGGAATTCCAATTTAGAAAGAATTCAGATTAAAAATCACATCTATTTTTAAATTTATATATGAGTTCGTAAGATTACAATAGTGTTTGTTGCATGTTGTTTTTAATAGTTGAAATTTTTAACTAGTTCTTAAGTTTTTATAGTGTCCTTTAAAATTAATCAGTATGCATATTAAAACTGACAGTATAAATTGTTTCTTATAGAAGGTTATTTCAGTTTAAATTACTTTCTATTGTTAGAAATTTTAGGAAATCAGTGTTTTGTTGTTTGTTCAAACTGTAAAGGATTTTTATTATATAAATTAACTGGGATTTAAATCGCGATCTGTGTGATTTTAACAAGTACCAAAATAACCAAAGCGCATATTTAACAGCAAAAAATAATTGCATAATAATAGCATAATAAGAGCATAATATAATTACATAACTATAGTACAGAAATGTATGCATAGTTTAGATTTTTTCACTCTTATGTTACAAAATATTTTAATAAAATATACAATACTTGTTTAATCATACCGAAGTAACGACATAAAAAAATGCTTATTTAATTAATCTGTTTTCTTTTTTAAGGTTTGCAAAAATATATTACATTTTCTTCCGAGTTTAGAATATTTAGAAAATCTTCGATAACTTCAGACTAATACATTTTCAAAATTAAAGAAACATTTTTGAAACAATAGATCCTTTTGTTGCCTGTAAATTTCGGAAACGTTTCAAAGTGTTTTCCAGAGTGTATTATTAAGCTTCACCAACACAAAATATTTCTTTTCTGGATGCTGCATATCCTCAAATAAACATTTTCATTTTCAACAAATAAGGTAAATTGACAGCATTAACATTAAAGTTCACATTTTTTTTGTAACTCTTGCATTTTTTAATTCTGTTATGCAGCCAAAAATGTTTAAATGAGAATTGATTGCATTCATCTTTCCGGGTATATAAAATTGTATAATAAACTGTAAAAACTACTCGAAAATGTTTCCGAAAATTATTGGCAGCAAAAGCACTTTTTTGTTTAAAATAGTTTTTATTTCAAATTTAGGAAATACGAGGGCGTCAGTAAGTAGGTCACAAAAGCCAATACAAAAAAGGGAAAACAAGGCATATAATTAAAAGGCACGTTTATTTCTCTATATAATCGTCATTTACATTGATTCATTTGTCCCATCTCTTTATGAGTTTTCTAATACCTGTTGCATGAAAGTTTTTGGACTGCACTATCAGCCATTCTGTGTACCTCGCATTCAACGTCTGCATCAGTCGGCAGTAGGCTAAACCATGTAAACACCGTGTTGTAGTTGCAAGTGTTGTCTATTGTTGTTCACCTGTCAGCTCTAACCATTTCCTCAAACTTCCGCACTGTTCCTTCTGTTGTAATCGCAACAGGAAAACCACTTCGTTCTTCGTCAATAACTTTTAAACGCCCCTGCTCGTGTTGTACAACCGTGGTCTTTTAAATTCGAAATTGACATCTTACAGTTGGACAGTGCTGCCACCTATTCGCATATTTGGAAACAGTTTACTTCTAATTTCCTACCTCTCATATCGGTTTGTGACCTATTTAATGATTTTCCCACGTATATTGGTTTCGGACGCTTCTAAAGTATAAGTAATGCATGTCGGAACGTCGTAAACTCGGAAGAGGTTACATTTTATTTTCGTAAGCCTTATGCAAGATAAAAGAGAGATAAATAAACATTTGTCTTTTTTAACAATTCCCAACATAATTGAAAATTGTTTTTGGCTTCGGTTTGTCTGTCCGGCTGGTCGTCCGTCCGAACTGCAACTCTGAAACATACTCGGATTGCGCTGAAATGTACAGTCGTGGAAAAAAAAGTAAACACCCCCTACTAACTCCTCAACGAATTAACGTAGAAGAAAGTTACTGGTAACAAACGATTGGAAATAAATTCTACTTTTAAATGATGTATATAAAATTTGCTTAGGGGGTCATCTACATATTAAAACGAACTCAAACATCCTTTTTTACAATGGCAATACCCAATTTTGGCATTATAAATGAACTCTAACCCAACAATTAGCCCCAAAACAAAGTCTTATGCAATTCGTACGATAAGTTTCCGAGAAATTAATTATTTTAAAACGTGCGTATTTTAGGGGCTGTATCCCAATTGAAGTTCGGTACCCGATTGTTGACCGAGAGAGCCTCCTTCTTGATCAAGGCATCTTAAACGCCACTGGAGCAGTCAATGAAGCTTACTAGATTACCGGAGAGCAGAAGAAATTTCAAAATATGTAGTCACTTCTATCATAGACGGCCCCTTAAACCATCATTCTGCTGTTTTTTAAGCATAATTTGAAAACTACTTGGAAGAAAAATGTGAAATTTTGGATTTCCAAAAAGCAGGATTTAATAAATCTAAATCCATCAAAAAATTGTAGGTTGCAATTCATAATTTTTTCGAATATTAATTTCATAATTCATATCTTAAAATTTAAAAAATTGCAAATTCAGTGTATTTATATTTGGGTATATTAGTATTATTGCTACACAAAATATTAGCACATTAGGAGCATAATTTCAGGAGATATAAATAAAAATATGAAAATGTAATTTAACAGTAGAAGCACTAAATATTGAATGTGTATAATTTTAAAACTTGTCATTCAAATGACTTGAAATTTGGTGTCTAGGCATAGTTTGAACCTAAGTTTTGAAATATCTCGTTAAAATTGGGTATTGCCATTGAAAAAAAAAAAGAAGTTTCGATTCGTTTTAATATATAGATGGCCCCCAAAGCGAATTTTATATACATCATTTAAAAGTAAACTTTATTTCCAATCGTTCGGTACCAGTAACTTTTGCCTACGATAATTTTTTCAGGAGTTAGTAGGGGGTGTTTACTTTTTTTTTCAACGACTGTACGTATGTCATTGACGTTTACTGTAGCACGATCTCTATTAAAAATAAAGTGTGTCACTTTCATAGTTCATTTATAGGGACAATAAAAAGGATTCCGTTATATTACGGTGAGTGCTGAAAAATCCTTTCAAGTGTACTTTGACACCATTCTAAGGACATTATATGAAGTACACTAAAATGTGCATTCGCTGGAATATGGGGCATAAAGCATTTCAGATTCACTTACGTGGTTATACAAATAATACTCTTACATAATGATATAGGAGGAGAAAATATTTCCAGTTTATTTAAATCATGTTGCACTATTTCAAATGTAATGAAATGGATATACGTTAATGAGTAACTGCAAATCACTTGCTGTAGAATATGATTTGTATACAGGCATTATCGTTCATTTACAAAGACATGTAGTTATTTCGGATACAGTACAGTATCCAAACTACTATATTTTAACGATAATTGATGGAAGTGCATATTCAATTAAAATATTATTTTTTAAGTTGAACTAAATTTTTTAATACTACGAATTGTGCGTAACTGCCGTAGATCATATACATGGCTACACTTAAAGAATTCGTAATAATTACTGTGTATGTGCGTAAATTGTTTTTCCCATTATATCCCAAATTATGAATTTTTGATAATTTCATCTTCTAAAGCATTTTTCGTGAATTTTTCAAACTACATTAGAAGATTTACACCACCATTTAATAAATTTTAGAAGGATATGGCCAATTAAAATTAATTATTTTATAAGATTAGGAAATGTACAAATATAATGATCTTACAATAGAAATATAGAAATATTTCCTAACTGAAACTTTTCTCCCCAAAATTTACAACGTCAAGAAAGCTGAAGAGATGCAAATAAAAAAGAAATAATTCTTTAATTTTTTTTTTTTTTTTTTTTTTTTTTTTTTTGCTTTGTGAAACTAATAACGCTTTTGGAGCAAGATAAAGTAAGGTATGCATAAAAAGCTAAAATCTTAAACAACGTTTTTACGCACAAATAACGTACAGAACAATAAAAAATACCTATACTATCGTTTCGAGGATTCCTCTATCCCCTTCCTCAGTGAGAGAAAAAAAAAATGAATTGAAATGGGTTCGAAGAACCCCTCAGTTATAGCCCCGAGCACTGGCTTATGGATTGGTTGAAAAGGCAGAAGCAAGAGTTTAAATATCCCAAAAAATGACGTAATTGAACAATACTAACTGAAAAAGAGTCACTGCGCAGGATCTCTCCACACTGGTGAAAGCAATGGGGTGCTGGTCATATCATTTACTAAGGTGGAAGTATGTTTATGAATATAGTGAGCTTCGTAAAAGTCTAGATCAAAAACTGAGTTACATTTTTGAATAATTTTTGTCTCTGGATTCAAGAGTAGAAGATTGAGTAGTAGATTTCTCTCTCTATTGTAGTTTTCTCTTTGAGAAATCTACAATAGCTAAACATTGTTGGAATTCCAACCACCAGTGTAATTATCCAGAGACAAAAATTATTCAAAAATGTAACTCAGTTTTTGATCAAGACTTTTACGAAGCTCACTATATTCATAAACATACTTCCACCTTCGTAAATGATATGACCAGCACCCTTTTTCTTTCACCAGTGTAGAGAGATCCTGCGCAGTGACTTTTTTCAGTTAGTTCTGTTCAATTACGTTATTTCTTTGCGATATATAAACTCTTGCTTCTGCTTTTTCAATCAATCCATAAGCCAGTTTTCGGGGCTATAACCGAGGGGTTCTTAGAACCCATTTCAATTTTTTTTCTCTCACTGAGGAAGGGGATCTAGGAATCCTCGAAACGATCGTATGGGTATTTTTTATCTTTCTGTACGTTATTTGTGCGTAGAAACGTTGTTTAGGATTTTAGATTTTTATTACAATTCGCACAAAGTTTAATCTATGCTTAAGGTATGTATAACTCATCCTGAACTGTATTACTACTAATAGATGTATTAAATTAATTTTTATAACAAGTTATTTTAATGGTACTTTAAAGTACCGTCGGGAAATAAGGGATTAAAGGTGGTTTTTAATTGAATTATGTATTTTCATCCTGAACTTTATTTCGTTTAATAAGATATTCTTGTAGAATATAGATCTACTAAAAAACAACTTTTCAAAAGTAAAAAAAAGCCAAGCAAAAAAAAAAAAGAAAAGAAAAAAGGGGAAAGTTGTGGCTAAAAAATAGTGTGATATCAAATTTCCAAGCTAATATTATGGTACTTATTTAACATTTTTTATTAAAAATTTATCATATGTAAGTCGAGTACCTAAGTATGCGTTGATAGAAAGCCTTTTCTCCTTTACTAAATACATCATAACGTGTTTCTGAAATTATTTTTTTTTAATTATGCATGATGGGCTTGGCGGCCATCTTTCCATATTTTACACAATTTTCTAAGCACACAAGTACATTGTTAAGATCGGAAATTCGAAATTGTTGCTAAAGCAAACATTTTATGCTTTTAATTTATGGAAATGAGTGCCTAGAAATTTGTGTCTTAAAATAAAGTTGAAGTAACTTCAGGTTTCATCTTATGATTCTCTTTTTTCGGAGGGGGTTAATTCATTAGTTAAAGCAGTAAAAATCAATTTGTTTTTTTTTCTTCAAAATAAAAGACTTTCTTAATTTATCTGTCTGTAGCCAAAACTAGAAGTTCAAAATTCTTAATAATGCAAACATATTACGAGCTTGTCTGCTTAGAAATTTGTGTAAAATATGGAAAGATGGCCGCCAAGCCCATCATGCATAATTTAAGAAAAATAATTTTCAGAAACACGTTATGATGTATTTAGTAAAGGAGAAAAGGCTTTCTATCAACGCATACTTCGGTACTCGACTTACATATGATAAATTTTTAATAAAAAATGTTAAATAAGTACCATAATATTAGCTTGGAAATTTGATATCACACTATTTTTTAGCCACAACTTTCCCCTTTTTTCTTTTCTTTTTTTTTTTTGCTTGGCTTTTTTTTTACTTTTGAAAAGTTGTTTTTTAGTAGATATCAGTTCTTTTTTTTAAACAGATTATATATAATTGAAATAATTCTACTCGCTAAAATTAGTCCTTGTATAGCCTTTATAAGCAGGGAACAAACACAACAGTATACACTTTGTTTACCTATCATTCATTTTTTAGAGTAATTAATAATTTAAAAGTAACGAAAGTCAATTTCTTCTTTCAAAGTATCAGTCTTTCTCAATTTATATCGCCTTAAAATTTTCTATGAAGGATGAAAATTTAGTAAAAATCAAATAGAGTCAAAACAAAATATATATTTACAGTTAGTCTGTCAGTTAATTGTTTGTTCTAACGTTTTTTTTTGCTGACGGTTTTGCAAAATAAATTTATCTTTACAAATACCTACGGAAAATCCGAGAATGAAGCCCCGCAGGCATCTAAAGAATCGAAGATCTGTCTAAAGAAGTAAATCTAGCAATTCTAGACATGATGATGAAACATTTTTGATAAAAAAAATCTAAAAATTTAAAGACATAAACTGTACATATAACTTCATCTTCATTTAGATCGTGTTATAGAGAAGAAAGAATAAATATGTAATTTTACTCAAGTCTGTTTATCCATACCTATTTGCATAAATATGAGAATATAATTTCGTATAAAAATTCCCGTAAATTGATTATATTTAATAGTCTATTATTAAAGCCGCATACACATTAGAATAAAATTTTTTGCAGTTAAAAATTGCCTGAAATCTATAGTCTTATCGTTCGTCAAATTTGTTATATGATTTTTTTAATACCCAGACACCTTTTCTAAACTCTGACAAAAGATCACAGAAATACTGAAATTATCCAAATACTTATACCTTTCTATCGTATTTCTTTTTTTGAGTGGGGGGGAGGGGTGAGGAAGGGCGCTTAAGAACTTCATTTTGTTCTTAGAATTCTGAATTAATCATTGAAAAGATCTACCTACATAAGTCTTGTTGCAGAATTTTCATTAGGTAAGAGTTGCATCAACTTATACATCATGTGAATATATTAAATTACTTTTGTAAAATACTAGATGGGAGCCATTGATATTTTCAGAGCATTTGCCTACATTTTAAACTTAAATCATTTACAACTATTCATTAATTTTCTATACGAATTGAAGAAGTCGTTGTTTCCATGGCAACTGTACCTTTCATTATTGCTTGTTTGTTTGTTTGTTTTATTGAACACATATATATCAGATCACGTGGGGATCACGGCGGGATTTGAACCCCCCCCAACCTACGTTCTCAAGCGATTAGCGGCGTGGTGTCTTATCCACTCAGCCACGGTTGGCCACTATTGCTTTATCTAATACCCAGATACTCAAATTTAACCAGCTGCGCTTAGAATCATGCTCATAACAGAGTACATTTATATGTAAGAGTGGTGACACATATGCACAAGTCGTGTACTCATATTCAAGTTTTTGTCCAAAGTACAGTAACTCAGTTTTCATTAATAGACGTGGAAGATTTCGATTAAACTAACCAAAAAAATTTAAAAACATTGGCTTTCTGATTTGATTTTATTCAAAATCGTCTTAACCAACCAATGTTAATGTCCGGGATCCAGAGTGTTTACTGCAAACATAAAAAAGTTTTCAAAAATGCAGGCTTCTGATTGATCAATTTCATCGCGCTAATAGCGTAAAATCTATCTTGATCCCGGCCTATTCAACGTCCTTTAAATATTCGAGAAAGCCTTGACAAGTCAGGAAAATATCACACAAAGCAGGCAAAACAAAGAAGAAAAATCATTCATTGGCTCGTTCATATCCACGAGCCAATGAATGATTTTGTTCCTTTGCTTTGCCTGCTTTGTGTGATGTTTTTGTGACGCGTGTCAAGACTTTCTCAAATATTTAGGGGGCGTTTGTTTATTTCACCACCATGAAGCTATGAAAGGAGAGGAGCACACATGTCAATCTTCCCGTGTGAAAAACTACATAAAAAACGAGTTCTTTCCCCCTCTTCTGCCCTTTTCTCTCTTGATTTTGACCGATAGCAGCCCATTTAGCAGTCTCCAGTGCAAGATGCAGCTATATATGGCGGACGCAAGTGGGAGGGTGTTAGCGTGACCAATGACATAATAGGCCAGTTCATGACGTTTAAAAGTCACACGGAGTTGGATCATCTTTACACGATGATTAGTACAAAGCGGTGCGCCGATTTTTTTTTGTGTCCATTGCCGTGTACAGATAATCAACTCCGTGTGACGTGATGAGCTGGCCACACTTAGGAACAGCTTTAAATGACGTCATCTACTTCAAGGCAAACGAAAAAGGACAGGCTACCGCGGCGCTACAGCGTCTAGAATATATAGTGTGGAAATCCAATCAGTCGATCACAGCGATATCTGCAGGAAATTTCCCAAAACTCCAAGACAATTTGGTCTAGACGCTGTAACATTTTTTTTTAAACGTTTTATTAACTTACATTTGACCTGTGTGCTTGGCGTCAAACCCGCTGTAATAATACGATGTTTACTTTAAAATTTGAAAATATATAGCAGATGTCGCTGCGATCATCTCCCTGGGTTTCAGCGTCAGTGCACATTTAAGGGATACACTTTTTAGCGGTTCTTGGATAGCAAATTTCCACATTATGTATTCTAGACGTTGTAGAGGTGCATTACACATATCTCTTTCTTCTTTAAAAAATATCCTGCAGATGTCGATGCAAATGACTGTTTGGAATTCGACATCGTTGTACATTTAAGGGATTCAATACTTCCGCGCTTTTTTAAGTATTGCTGGAATAGTCGATTTCTACAACATATAATCTAAACGCTATAACGGAGCTATAGTTTCTAGAAGATATAGTTTAAAAATTGGCTTATTAAAAAAGTGCTAAAAATTGTATCCCATAAATGTTGAACGAGGCTGAACGACGAATGTCGATTACAGCGACATATGGTAATTCCAACATAACTATTTCAAAAGAAAACGTTTCGCTCAGAGAAGATCTAGAAAATGTTGCTCCTATTGACATTTGTCATTCAGTACTTTTCAATATTTATGGGATTCAATTTTTAGCACTTTTTAAAGAATTACTGGAATAGCCGGTTTCCACACTATGACCGTGATCTAGGTAGATTTTTCTGTGTTATAGCAACGAGATTGACCAATCAGAAGCCAGAATTTTTGCTAACTTTTCACTGTTTGCAAAATTGTACCTGGATCCCGACCTATATTTCTAGACGCTATAACTGAGCTAAGGAATAGTACAGAAAGCAAACTCCGTATTTTGATACATTAAGGCCGGGATCTAATTCGGAACAAGTGTGTCTCTATAACGAAGTAGCGACATACGGCCAATAAATGTTTATTGGTAAAAGTGATAAAAACAAATCGTTAAAGTTCTTTGCGAGCATGCCATTATCATCAGGTTAATGCATGCTGAATTATTTCCCTAGTCTAATAGAGATCGTCCCTGCGCGTATCTTCTAATGGAGGATATTCCAAATATGGGTTCGAGGCTGAAAAATTCACGTGGTACCGGTAATTTACCCAAAGAATTTCTAACTGATAAGAAGGGAAACAGGAAACTACACTGTTAAAAATATCGTGAAAAATTACCTCGGTTCTTACAGGTTCTCTATTTTCTGACCAATGAGAACGCTACATAAACGCCTATGAAGCGTTCTCATTGGTCAGAATACAGATAGCCTTTAAAAACAGAGGTAATTTTTCATGATATTTTTAACAGTGTACTACTGCTTTCTCCCATGAACTGTTTCATTGGCTAGCGGGGATTTACATTACGTAGGCGGAGCCTTCCCTTCTTTACGCTAGACGTTCTTGCCTTGACCATGTGATCATAACGTAGATTGAATATCCTCTATTCAAGAAAGCGGATTGCCGTACTTTCGACAAAAGCATGAAATGAGCATGCCTCCTGTGCATATATCACCACTCTTATGTATAAAGGCTCTCTGTTATGGTGTTGTTTCTGATACAGCGCCTAGAATACCTAGTGTGGAAATATGCTACCCAAACAGTTCTAAAAATTTGTATCCCTTAAATGTGCGACGATACTGCTAAAATTTCAAGTGTCGATCGCAGCGACATCTGTGGGATTTTCGTATTACAATTATTACATTGTATAGACTAGCAATTTCTTGCAGTTGTAGAAAATATCCTGCAGATGTCGCTGCGATCTGCATATTGCAGCAGTATCATTGCACATTTAAGGGATACAATATTTTAGCGCTTTTTTAAGTATTACAGAGTTAGCCGATTTCAATACTATATATTCTAGGCGCTATAGTTTCTGAGCGCTGTTGGTTAAATTTCGATATTCGTGTTTTAGAGTGAGCAATAGAGAAAAGTACTAAAACTATTGAAACAACAACTTCTTTAATATTGAAATGTATAGCAAAGCAGTTCAGAATCAATGCCTTAAATAGTTTCGAATACGCACTGTTGTTATGACATCAATACCCTTCCTGGATGCGGAAATGCAAAATTGTGTTCAACATAATTGGCCGCAATCTAGATAGATATTTCGCTGTTAGCGAAACGAGATTCATTAATCAGAAGCTTGCACTTTTGCGAACTTTTCGCTGTTTGCAGCAATGCAGGCTATTGATTGGTGAATCTCGTTTCGCTAACAGCGAAAAATCCATCTGGATCCCAGCCTAAATTTCTGTAAACATTGCACTTCATCCATGGCACTAAGAAAATGACTCAAAACTTTTATGACATAGGCCGGGATCCAGAAGCAGCAAAAATTCTCAAACATTCTGGCTTCTGATTGGTCAAACTCATTTCGCTAACAGCGAAAATTCTATCTGGATCTCGGCCATAGTTTTCTTCGATGAAATCAATGCAAAAGGATAATATAAAAAATTTTAAAAGACTTCTAAAATGATTTGGCGGGTTTATCGCTGTTTGGCATAATTTATAAACTTTAGAATTAATTAACAGTTTTTCGCTAATTAAGAATAGAAAATTTGTGTTTTTAAAGCTGAATTTTACAAAAGCACGTAGATTGAGTAAATATCTGTCCAAAAATGCAATCCTTACTTTTTTATGTCCATTATTTAAGTCTCTACCTTGATTGAACCATAAATTGTGACGAAGAAAATAAATCGGTCATTTTCAGTATCTCGACGTTATTTTAAAAAATCTATATCTCTGTTTATAATTAATTTATGAGGATGCATTTCGTCTCAAATTGAAGATCTTTTCCATTAGGTCCTTCTGGTTTTGGTTTTATTTTCTGCGATGATTGGTTCTTTTGATATGGGAAATTTTACGCTGGCATGTTTGGTTGATTTAAGAGCTCACTGCAGTCACAGATAAAAAGAAATAAAGATGGCCGCTGGCATTTTAGCTGAATTGAAAGGATGGTCTAAATTCAAATGATTGACAAGCGAGCTCTTCCAATCAGCAAATGGCCAATTATCTGGCACGATTCCAACCCCCACCCCACTTCGGCTGAGCGCTACATGTGATAATTTCCAGTAGGTTTCAGGTGTAAAGGATTTTTTTTCAATTGTCTTCGCTTTACAAGCGTAGATCAAAGCCCACTGTTTTGTGAAGACTCGATAACGGTAAAAGCCGTAAAAAGAATTTTAATCTGTTTATGATAAAAGTGCAAAAATTAAAACGATTTGACTTTCAATTTTTTTTTTTTTTTTTTTTTTTTTTTTAGGTTTATTTTACAGCTTTTACAAACATAAAATTGAAATTAGTGCAGTATAAAAACTATTTTATTTCACATAAGGCAATTACATTTAAAATCAAGGGGGAGATATTGAATGAGGGGGGAAATATATCAGGTACAAATATTCTAAAATAACTATCTTTTGTGCGAATTCTTTTTAGAACATAAAATTTATGAGATTTATAAAAGCTAAATAACATTGAAGGTTAAAAATAAGATGTTCATAAAATTAGGAGAGGAAAAGTTAAACAAATAAACTGTATATTTTGTACTGTACATCTGTAGAGGGGGTATAAATCTAAATCCCAGCGTAGTCATTTATAGATATAGTACACAATTTATTGTTGTTAGCACTAAAATATGCGACAGAAAAAATAAAGTTTTCCAAATATTAAAAACTTTGTGTGATGTTAGCAGAAAGAAGGATGGCAAAAATTTTAGTGAAATTTTCAGACAGAAGAAAATTTAGATTATGGATTATTTTTACAAGAATGTTATAAAACATAAAGGATTTTAACAATTTGAAATTTTAAGTGCACAGGAGTAAATTCAGGTGTGTGTGTGTGGGGGGGGGGGCGGGGGGAATTTCTGAGCACTAAATATTTTTTAAATGATGCGGTCAAATAAGAATGTTTTTTGTAGCGGTTCGTAATCTAAATAACACTAAAATACTTTTATTTTCATTACATTTTTCCATTTTTAACACTTCCCAAGAAAGTTGAAAAGTGTTTATGGATTGAGTTTGTCCGTCCGTCTGTCTGTCTATCCGTGCTCTAACTAGCGTAAATATAGTCGGATTGCCATGTAATTGATATACGATATTGAAAATCATCATGGTATGTTCGGTGCACCATTCATGGTTCATTTACAGATGCACTCAAAAGTATTCGCTACATTATGGTCTATGTGGGGGAGGGGGGGGGGATTATTTAGGATGTATTTTAATAGTGTTACACAATGTTAAACACAGTTAAATTTATGTACATTGAGACACACTTTAAAATTGTTACTATAGACTATGTTATGTGTAATGCTTAAAGTACGAGTATAGGGGACTCAAAAGTATTCCGTTATGTTATAGCCCATGAAGAAATATCGTTTGCGGCGTATTTGATTGATATTACTCTGTCACAAAGATAATGAAATTGATATGAATTTCTGAGGTGTCCTAAGCCTACTTTCTGTACAACATGAGCATTTAACAATTATTTACGGTGTCAGACAAAAGAACTTGGTTCAATATGGTCTACGAGAAAAACTGTTTGTAGCGTATTTTGATCACGTTACACTATTTCAAACATGACGAAATAGATACACATTACTTTGATTTACTACAAGATGCTTACATTCGAATATGGTCTGCATTTCATTTAGCGTTCATTTACAGGGAAACATAAAATATTTTGATACAATACTGTATCCGATATAGCTATTAAAAATTAATGCTGAAAGTACATTTTCAATTACAGAATGCGTTTTTAAGTTTAACTAAATTTTTGCGCACTACGTGGTGTGCACATATTTTACAAACCCTATACAGGACCACACAAAAGAATTCGTAACCATTGCTGAGAATGAGTATGAATTTCTTAAAGGTGTTAGGTTTTTTTTAGTTATAAATGTACAAGCTCAACTACAT
This sequence comes from Maratus speciosus, assembly GCA_963932465.1. Taxonomy (NCBI): domain Eukaryota; kingdom Metazoa; phylum Arthropoda; class Arachnida; order Araneae; family Salticidae; genus Maratus; species Maratus speciosus. The sequence continues at coordinate 176,276,421 of OZ010786.1, forward strand.
TTAATATGCTTAGAGATGTTTGTATCATACAAATAAAATCCTATACAGGGATATTCAAAAAACTGGATACATGGGCCGCCGATAGAAAATAATTCCTGCAAGTGTGATTTCAGTAATTTTGAGCATGATTTTGCATGAATTAGATTTCAGCTTAATACTGTTTGACGTGTATAAAAATTTCTATATACAGAAATGCACAAAAGAATTCAAGTATGTTTCCGTCTATAAGTAGAAATTGCCGAGGGTGAATTTTCAACTGTTTTATGTATTTTCTTACAAAACTAAATTTTAACATAGTATGTAGAATCCGTACAAATATATGCAGTACAAATATATCATATACACTGCCTCATATGAGCTGCATATATCATATGAGCTGCACAAAAGAATTTGAGTACCTTCCAGGTTATGGGTGCAATTGTTGAAATCTGCTTTTCAAACGTGTCATAGGTATTACAAATGTTTAGTTAGATATCTTCTTTACTTTATTAAACGGCGAAGTTTTGTTACAGTGTTCTGTAAGTGTTGGAAAGTATCGACGTAGACGCATGATTTTTCTTTTTTCTTTATGGACATACTCGGTTCAGTCGATTACTCAGGCACCTTTGGTATCTACGTTTGATGGTTCTTTCTGAGCTAGTCGGAATAAAATGATTTCGAAAGGTTTGAGAATTTACTTGCACGTTGACGAGAAACCACAATATTTTCCTTACAAATATCTCTCTAAAGACATTTTCCTTTGAAAAATACAGTTAAAATGTTTTTTATGCACAATTAAATGTACACCTATCGCTTTATTGTTAACACTTTCGTACATAGTTGAAATGATTTAGTTAATATTATAGATAATAAAGATTTATAATTAGGACGAAAAAAAAGTAAAAATTAAAAAGTTTTAAAGACTGTAAATTAGATTTTTTAGCTTCATGAGTTGAGGGTAAGACAAATCAAGAAACAGATTTTTTTTTTTTTTTTGGCGGGGGGGGATTTAATAGATGACCGATTACGTAACGTATTAAAGATTTACAAATAGGGCAAAAACATTGCAATTAGGAGTTTTAGAGACTTTAAATTTTATGAGCATGGAAATAATGGGGGGAGAAAAGAAAACGTCAATTTTATATGGGGTGGAAGAAATTATATAATCGATTATTTATTGTTCAATATGAAACAGATAAAGCTGAAAATGTATTAAAAAAAGACTTTCAAAGATTTTAAACTTAAATAAGGGAAAGAAAAAAAAGGGGGGGATTTTATTTGATGACTTATTTATTTACCTTACTAAAGAATAAGAAATAGGACAAAAAAAGACTAAATTTTGTGTTCTTGGTAAGGGTAGAGTCAGAGCAAGCGTCAATTTTTGTGGGGGAGGAGTATAGTTATATGATTATTTATGATTACAATAAATTAACAGATAGAGTACAAAATTATATTAATACATGGAAATTATTCCAGAGAGAAACATTCGCCTTGCATTCAATATTTCAAATGAAAATCAAATTTCAAATTTCAAAGTAATTGCTTAAAAGGCGCAAAGGCCAACATAGTGAAAAAGATTCCAAGCCGGGACTCGAACCCGGGCCATCAGTATAGCGCACTGACGTTCTACCGACTAAACCACTTGGAACGATACCTAGCTCGGAAAATTTCTCACTATTATATGTTGGAAAGGCTACAAACGCAGCACAAGATGGAATATTTATCGTGAGTCACCGACCTGGGACAAACACGAAACATAATTAAATCCAGCATCGATAGAAATTATATTAATACATGGAAATTATTCCAGAGAGAAACATTCGCCTTGCATACAATATTTCAAATGAAAATCAAATTTCAAATTTCAAAGTAATTGCTTAAAAGGCGCAAAGGCCAACATAGTGAAAAAGTTTCCAAGCCGGAGCCCCACCAGTGGCCGAGAGGTTCTGCGTTCGAAGCTGGTAGACGGGAAGTGCTGGGTTCGATCCCAATCGCGCCCGTCGGCCTAATCGTTCGGAGTTTTCGTGGTTTTCTTCGAGCCGTGGATTTTCCATGTGTAAATATGGATTAGGTTCCCTTAGAAAGACCCCCACGGAGGGCACTCCCCCCCGGGCCTATATCCCTCGTGTAGATAATCGGCCGTCAAAAAATCAACCAATCCAAGCCGGGACTCGAACCCAGGCCATCAGTATAGCGCACTGACGTTCTACCGACTAAACCACTTGGAACGATACCTAGCTCGGAAAATTTCTCACTATTATATGTTGGAAAGGCTACAAACGCAGCACAAGATGGAATATTTATCGTGAGTCACAGGTCGGTGAAATATTGTATGCAAGGCGAATGTTTCTCTCTGGAATAATTTCCATGTATTAATATAATTTCTATCGATGCTGGATTTAATTATGTTTCGTGTTTGTCCCAGGTCGGTCACTCAGGATAAATATTCCATCTTGTGCTGCGTTTGTAGCCTTTCCAACATATAATAGTGAGAAATTTTCCGAGCTAGGTATCGTTCCAAGTGGTTTAGTCGGTAGAACGTCAGTGCGCTATACTGATGGCCCGAGTTCGAGTCCCGGCTTGGAATCTTTTTCACTATGTTGGCCTTTGCGCCTTTTAAGCAATTACTTTGAAATTTGAAATTTGATTTTCATTTGAAATATTGTATGCAAGGCGAATGTTTCTCTCTGGAATAATTTCCATGTATTAATATAATTTCTATCGATGCTGGATTTAATTATGTTTCGTGTTTGTCCCAGGTCGGTGACTCACGATAAATATTCCATCTTGTGCTGCGTTTGTAGCCTTTCCAACATATAATAGTGAGAAATTTTCCGAGCTAGGGATCGTTCCAAGTGGTTTAGTCGGTAGAACGTCAGTGCGCTATACTGATGGCCCGGGTTCGAGTCCCGGCTTGGAATCTTTTTCACTATGTTGGCCTTTGCGCCTTTTAAGCAATTACTTTGAAATTTGAAATTTGATTTTCATTTGAAATAGAGTACAAAATGTTTTTAAAAAAGCAATGACTTTTAAGGTTAAAATTTTGTGATCTGAGGGAAAAAAAAGAGGAATAAGCAGAATTAGTTCTTTTTTTGCGGGGGGGGGGGGAAGTTTATCGGCGACTTATTATTTACTTACCTTAGAAAATATTTACAAATAAGTTAAAAAAAATAATAAACGAAAAAAAATTAAGGACTTTAAATTTCAGATGCTTGGTAAGAGGGAGAGGCGAGGAGGAAATACCAATTTCAGTTGGGGTTGGGGGGGGAGGAGAAATTTTTATGATCGTTTGTTTATTGTTAAAATAAAGTGGCAAATTGAGCAGAAAAGATTTAAAAAAATTAAAGCGTTTTAAAGGGTTTTTATTTTAAAATATGGGTACCGTGGATGAGGGAGCAAAAGGGAGAAATGACATTTTCGATGGAGGCAATTTACACGAACTTTTAATGAAATGAATATGGTGAAATAAATTGATAACGAAATTTATGACTGACTATTTATTGTTAGTTTAAAGTAACAAATAAAACAGAAAATTAAAGAAAATATTAAGGAATTTTAAAGATTTTAAACCTTGATACTGTAAGGGGAGCAAAACGGGAAACGAAATTTCGGAAGAAGGGGAGACAAAGAGTGCAAGATGTTTGGATAAGAATATGGTGTGCATCGAATTTATTGTTCATTTACAGGGAAACATTAGGGATGATTGCTGATAGTGAGTTTTAAATTATGATATGTTTGATTTATGATAAGTTATGGTATAAGTTAAGTTAAACTAATATTTTCGCACAGGCACATAGATGGTGTATATGAATTGCATAGAATATAAAGAGTGATCAAAGGGCTCCAATGTGATGTATCTCATGAGGGTTGTCGAAAAATGTTAGAAAAGTACCGGCATATTATACTATCAGCTAAATGTCCTGTCGGCTAATCGTCTTTTCGGCTAAATGTCCTCCCGGCTAATTGCCACGTTCGGCCAGTTGTCTGTCGGCCAATTGTCTGTATTGCTGAAATTATTGCTATTCCGTTGCATAGACACTACACAAAAGATTTCATCAGTAGTACCGAGAATGACTATGAATTACTTAAAGATGTTTTTTAATTTGATTTATGCATTTTCAAGCTCAACTACTTTTAGTATAGATGTTTGACCCGTAGCCGGTCGCAGACATTTAGCCGACAACCAAATAGCCTTCAAGACATTTAGCAGATTGCAGTTAGCTGAGACGTGCATTTAGCCGATACGTACATATAGCCGACAACACAATTAGCTGAAATTTACATACAGCATACAGGACAATTGATCGAAACGGACATATAGTAATAATTTTAGCAATACAGACAATTGACCGACAGGCAACTGGCCGAACGTGGCAATTAGCCGGGAGGACATTTAGCCGAAAAGGCGATTAACCGACAGGACATTTAGCTGATAGTATAATTAGCCGGTACTTTTCTAACATTTTTCGACACCCCTCATGAGATACATCGCATTGGAGCCCTTTGATCACTCTTTCATATTATGTACCTCCCGTTCCCCCTCCCCCAATTTGTATCACCGGGAGCATTTTTCTGACTTTTCCGACATCCCTCAAGTGATATATCATTGGACTGGGCAGCCCTTTGATCACTCTTTCATATTATGCACCTCCCGCTAGGTTACAGTTAATTTGCAGTTTGGTTACAATTGCGATTAGTTACTCTTAGATTACGGTTAGGTTATAATTAAGTTACGTTTAGGTGATAATTAGATTACACTTAAGTTACAGCTTGGTCATGGTAAAGTTATGTTACAGTTACATAACATTTAGCATATGATTAGGTTATAACTAGGTAAACGTTATTTACAGTTAGATTATGGTTAAGTCCCAGTTAGGTTACATTTAGGCTACAATTAGGTTACTGTTAGGTTTTAGTTTGGTTACGGTTACTTCATAATTAGGTTACACTTAGGTTACGTTTAGATTATGGTTAGGTAACTGTTCGGTTATAATTAGGTTACGTTTAGGTGATAATTAGATTACGCTTAGGTTACAGCTTGGTCATGGTAAAGTTGTGTTACAGTTACATTACTGCTAGCATACGATTAGGTTATAATTAGATAAACGTTAGTTACAGTTAGATTACGGTTACGTCCCAGTTAGATTATATTTAGGCTACAATTAGGTTACTGTTAGGTTTCAATTAGGTTACGGTTACTTTATAATTAGGTTACCGTTAGGTTACGTTTAGATTAGGGTTAAATAACTGTTAGGTTACGTTTAGGTGATAATTAGAATACGCTTAGGTTAGAGCTTGGTCATGGTAAAGTTATGTTTCAGTTACATTACAGTTAGCATACGATTAGGTTATAACTAGGTAAACGTTAGTTACAGTTAGATTACGGTTACGTCCCAGTTAGGTTACATTTAGGCTACAATTAGGTTACTGTTAGGTTTCAGTTAGGTTACATTTAGGCTACAATTAGGTTACTGTTAGGTTTCAGTTAGGTTACGGTTATCTTACACTTAGGTTACGTTTAGGTTACAGATAGATTATAGTTACGTTACAGTTTGGTATTGGTTAGGTTACAGTTACGCTACAGTTAGTTTATGCTTAGGTTATAATTAGGTTAAGATCAGGTTACAGTTACGTTACAGTTAAGTCGGATGAATATCCTGTCGGATGAATGTCCATGTCGAATAATTGTCCTCTGTTGGCTAACTGTCTTGTCGGCTAACAGTCGCTGTCGGCTAAACATACTGTCGTCTAATTGCTGTCTGCTAAATGTCCCGTCGGCTAAGTGGCATTGTAGCATATAAATAAATAGGGATATGACAAAAAACTGGATACATGCCCGTCCATGGATAGCAATTCTTAAGCTAATGTTAGCCTTAGAAGTGTGATATCAGTAATTTTCAGCGTATTTATTTCTGAATTAAATTTCAGCTCAGTATGTGGCGTGTATAAAAATTTATAAGGAACATACAGAGCTTCACAAAACAATTGAAGTACGTTTCCGTCTTTTGTTAGGAATTAATAAATGTGTATATTCAAATGTGTTATGTGTTTTTCTAACTGAACTAAAAATGTAGGAAAGGGTTCATAATCCATACTTGACACATGGTTTTCCTTTCTTGTTTTATTTATTTTCAATAATTCATCTTCTTATGTTTTTGTATTTCTCAGTTGCAATAATCATGATTTTTAGGGTTCCGTACTTAAAAAGTAAAAACGGAATCATTATAAGATCACTCCTGTGTCTGTCTGTCACAGCCATTTTACTCGTAAACTACGGAACGTGGGAAGTTCAAATTGGGAGATGTAATAAAGACTATTGACCCACATATTTACAGATTATTAAACATTCACAAATATATGTGGGAAAAACGTAGAGGGGATAATTAGGTTATTTAAAGAAGAAATATATTTTCTTTGTGTATCGTTTGGGGTATCGGTTAAAAGATTCCGTAACGCATAACTCAAAAATACATTTCTTTTAATTTTAGATATTATATTTTCAGAGATATCGTCGAAAATGTAGTGCAAAAATGTGCCCCCCCCCCCCCCCCAATCTATTTTCAAATCTACTGAAACTAAAATTATGAAAAAAATTAGAGGTAGTAGAGGTTAATTTAATACTCGCAGGAAAATTATAGCGATTGCCCTAGGTGGCATAGTTTTTCATAAAATCGCATTTTTCTGTTACATACAGATTTCTATTTGCGGGCATTCAGCAAAGGTATCGAAGAGCGCTAAAGGTACCTATCGTATCAAAATTATAAAAGCATTGTTTATAATGATTTTCGAAAAAAAATCGTCGGTAATTCGCCGAGATATTAAGACTCCTGTCCCTGCCGGCGAAGACACTAACGAGCTAATGCTAATCCGATGGGGAGGAAAAAGTAAAGAAAGGTGCGATGTAGAGACGGATCTCGGCTATATAATGCCAAAAAAAAAATTTAAAATATCGAAATACAAAATAGATATTAGAAAAATCCTTCCCTATACGATTAGCATTAGCTCGTGATTGTCTTCGCTGGCAGGGGCAGGAGCCTTAACCCTTAAAGACACGGTTGGTTTGGACATACATAATGGCAGAGGCGGCGTACTCTATATACCATCGGTTTTTAAATACTAGATAACAACTTTTAATGATATATATGTGTAATGCAATACCCAGTAGCAGCATAAAAGCAGTAAACATCAAATTGTTAAAAACAGACCAATTTAATTATAATTAATCGCATAAATACTATGGGATTCGCGACTAGTTTGCGTTGAGTGGATCTCTCAATACGCCTCCCGTGTCTTTAAATGATAATTAAAGACCTATTTGAAAAAACGCGGCACGGACAAAGTCGAGTTGCATCTTTGCGACCTCCTTTCGAAACGCGCGTAGTACAACGCCAAGTTTAAACTTTGAACAGGGATTTTATTTCATCTACACTGTAAAAAGAAAAATATTTCTATGTTGAATTTAGTTTTATGAAATGCCAAATGAAATTTAAATATGCAGCACTTTTATTGTTAGTACCAAATTAAGTTCACCATATCCAGATTAAGATACGTTTAAAAAAAGAATTATACAAAATAGCAATATTTAATTTTATTTCGCCTTCATATCTCTTTGAACCTTTGTGGTATACTCAATCATACTTTTCTAATATATACAGCTATACCCAACTCTACGTTGTATAGGTTTTTACAAAGTTTCATTATTCTTTTAAATAATACAGTTAATAATTCATATATTTATTCTACGGAACTCTCTGAGCGCGAGTAATACTCGTACTTGACCGTTTATTTTATATACAAGCTATATGCATTGGTCTGCCAAGTCGTATCTTGGTGGAAACCATCTGCAGAACATCAATTAATGGTTGATCCGCAGGTTTACCATTGTGTTTTCATGCACCCAAACTTCAATATTTTCATACATTTGGGTGCTGCAAAATACAATGATAAACCAATCGATCAAAAACTAAACTCCGGTGTGCAGGTGTTTTCTATCAAGATATGACTTAGCAGACCATTTGCATTTTAATATGCTAATTGAGTTCTATCTAATCCTAAAATTTCAGCCTTCAACTTGATGAGCTGATGGTCTGTGCAATTGCCACCCGTCGAACAAATCCCTTCCTGTGAAATCTTGTATCACTCTTTAGGAATCTGTGGACAGGCACAAAAACATCCTATCTGTGTTTTTATACCTAGATTGTGTATAAAAACCTTTTTTAATTCATTACTCTGAATTTGGAGATTTTTGTAACAAATACAGCTGTATTTTTTTTTTTTTTTTTTTTTTTTTTTTACAATTGTTTGAGAAAGACTTTGTTTTTATTTTCTCTGAAAACTGCTTGGATTTTTCATTACATTGGTATGCAATTCTGATAATGAATTTCATAGAATTCCATTTCAAAGCAATATTTCGAATTTCTTCCAGTTTTACCAAAGCATTCTTTTTCTTTATCAGAAATCAGCGAAAATAAATTTATTTTTCTGCATCTTTATCTTTAGACTAAGTTACAATTTTATTTTCCCCGCATTGCTGATAGAGATTTTTTTTTACCTTGTCAGTTGAAAGCTCACAGTCAAATATCTCCAGAGATTCTCCATCTTCTTCCTCTACTTCCCAGTTAATAATCAGGAGGAGTTGCCGTAATATCCTTTACCAATCTGTGTCCTATATCGGAATTTGGTAAATTAGCAGTGCTTTTAGTTTATAGTCTTTACTTGACCTTACCGATCATGACAGTGTTAAGCTATCATTCGTCGTTGCTAAGAAACTGTTAGGATAGCTGAGGACGCTCTATAACCGGGCTAGTTATTACTTTTTCGATTTTTGTTTCAGATATTTTTCTTTAAAATTACTTTTACTTTCATATCCGCTCTAAAATTTAAACTATCCTATTATATATAAAAAAAAAACTATAGCCAAAATCGAAAAGTAAAAGCTAGCCTCACTGTCGATAGTCACCAGATATCCTATGCAAAAAAAAGAAAAAAAAAAGAAAAAGAAAAAATCATTCAAAAATATTAAAATCAAAGCGAGAAATATGAAAATGACCCCCCCCCCCCATAGACTTAAAATTAGCGTTTTCATTCCTTCCCATGTCTGAAATAGGCGTGCATGCATCCAATTCTTTGAATAGCCTTGTATATTATTATATTTTTATTTTCCAAACATATCTTTCTAAATGTAGTTGAATTTGAAAATAAAATTAATCAATTTCTCAACAATTCTTCCTAGTTCTTTTGCGTAGCCCTATACGTAGTCTATCGAATTTATATATATAATCTAGTATGCAGAAATTTAGTTAAAAACGTATATCATAGCTGAAATCTCACTTTCAGCAATCATCCCTAATAGACAATACTTCATATGCAATATTGTATCCAATATCTTTTATGTGCCCCTGTAAATTAAATAAAATGTGATGCACATCATATTATAATGTAAGCATCATATTGTAAACCTCAGTAACGTATATGAATTCCATCATGTTTGAAATCGTGAAACATAACTAAAACACACTTTGCAAGCAGTTTTTTCTGTAATAAAACTGGACCCTTTTCTGTGACCCTGTAAATGAATGATAAATGCTTTGCTATCCCTTCAGAAAGCATGTTTTACTGCGCCTCATAAATTCATATCAATTTCATTATGTTGTAACAGAAAACGTTATTAAAATACCCCGCAAACGTTTTTTCTTCGTAGTCCATAATGTAACGAAATATACTTTTTAATTCCCCTGTACAAGTACCTATGCTCTTCAATAATGCGAATAAATTGTATGTTTAAAATTGTTTTATGTCATTAAAATACACGCAAATGTATTTTCCCACATAGACCATAATATAAAATACTTTTGAATGTCCATGTAAGTGAAGTATAAAATATTAAAAGGTAATACGTATTAGAAAAAAAAAATTGCTAGCTAGTATATTTTTATAAAATGCTATATTTTATCTTACAGTTTCATAACTTTTAGTTTTACATTATTAAAGTTAATGATAAATTTTCGCGTTTCCTAACCGTTGCAAAAAAAATATCTTTGCGTTACATTTGAGAACCCACGCAGGTTACGGGGAAAAAATGTAAACGCTAATGTTAAATATATGGGAGCGTTATTTTCAAATCTCACTTCCTTTTTATCTCACTTCCTTTTTAACATTTTAAAATGATTTTTTTTTTTTGTATAGGATAGCTGAAGACGATCTACAACCGGGCTAGTTTTTACTCTTTCGATTTTGGTTTCAGATATTTAAAAAAAAAAAACTTTTAATTTCGGAACAGGGGTGAATCGTTTCTGAAATTGAAACTTTCCTAATATATATATATATACTAAACTAAACTCTGCGGCTATACAATCCATGAGGATCAGGGCCGACAGTGGCCATCTCTGTTTTCTTGACCCTAGGCCCGAGGTGCTATACAGCATGCGTCCCGGCCAGGTGGTCAGCCTAACGCGAGACCCTCGGTGTTTAGTTCCCAAGCAAGCTTGGTACTCATTTTATCGACCCCAAAGGGATGAAAGGCTGAGTGAACCTTGCCCAGTCGGGAGTCGAACTCTCGACTTGCGGTGCGGCAGTCAGATGCCCTGACTACTACACCACTGGGCTTTATATATATATATATATATATATATATATATATATATATATACCAAGAAACACACACTACTCATCCAATCCCAAAACTACTGAGCTACAGAGAAAATTAACAAAATAACCATGGAAAAAACTTACTAACAAAACCATGAACGAAAAGAAAACATTCAATGGAAAACATTCAATATATATATATATATATATATATATATATATATAAAATAAAAATCTAAAAAGTAAAATCTAGCCTGGTTGAAGATCGTGCTCAGCTATCCTATGTAAAAAACATCATATTAAAACAAAGCGAGAAATTTTAAATTAACGCCCCCATAGACTTCGTTTTACTTTCTCTCCGTGTCTGAAGTGGGCTCTTTAAAAAATATATCTGTTACACAGGACAAATTTCGTTCTCCGACTGTTAAAGGTGTACTGTCCCCTTAAAAATAATAAATATTAAAGTAATGAACTATAAAAATATTTCTTTAAAATTTTGAACAAGTTGATTTACAATTTTAAAGTTAACAATCTTTAAAACTTATTAACTTTAAATTCTGCTGATTTTTAATTAAAAAAACTTTTTCGAACGTAAAATGTTAAATTGTCGAATATTTTATACATATACAAGAATAGGAGGCTTGAAAACCAGTCTCCTGGCCAGGCCACAAATATGTTCTAACAAATTATGACTTCGTAATTATTTGTTAACTATTTTAACTTAAAAAATAATTTAAAAAATACTCGTCTATTTTTTTACCATTTTACTTAATAAACTAGGACTGAAATTTGATTCCTTAATAACTTCTATATGTTGTAACTCCTTCTGTGTGGTTCTGAAATTGTTTATATAAACGAAATGTATAATTTCTTTCGTTATTCATAGAAATATAGAATTTAAAATATTTCATTCTTTCAAGAGTCTTTTGTTGAAATCAAACAATAATTTTAGAAAAAAATAAATCCAAGGTTTGAAATAGGAGTGATCTATTTTAACACGATACAATAATCCAATCACAATTAAATCGTTTCCATTTGCTAAATTGTTTGGATTCTAGCCAATCATATTTTTAATAGGCGTGGTTTTAATCGTCTTGGTAGAGGCGGAGAGCATAACATTACGAGGCCATTTTTGACACATTTTTCATCAAAATCTTTGCATATTTTGCTCAGCCTAATTGTAGTAGAACTATTGAAAGCATGTTATGGGAAAGCTTAAACTCTATATTTTCGTTGTTATTAAAAAAATTTTCCTGAATTTTGCTGATATGAATGTTATAAGACTAAAAAGGACACAATACCTCGAATTTCACTGGATCCTAAATTGACAGGATCCTGAGAATTAAACTACAACGAAAATCGGAAAAGTAAAAAATAGCCCGTAAACAGATAGTCCTCAGCTATCCTGTGCAAAAAAAATCATTTAAAAATATTAAAAATCAAGCAAGATATTTGAAAACATTGTTGCCATAGACTTATCATTAGCGTTCGAACTTCAAGCCGTGACTAGTGTGGCCTCTTAAGAGCTCACTGCAGTCACAGATAAAAAGAAATAAAGATGGCCGCTGGCATTTTAGCTGAATTGAAAGGATGGTCTAAATTCAAATGATTGACAAGCGAGCTCTTCCAATCAGCAAATGGCCAATTATCTGGCACGATTCCAACCCCCACCCCACTTTGGCTGAGCGCTACATGTGATAATTTCCAGTAGGTTTCAGGTGTAAAGGATTTTTTTTTCAATTGTCTTCGCTTTACAAGCGTAGGTCAAAGCCCACTGTTTTGTGGAGACTCGATAACGGTAAAAGCCGTAAAAAGAATTTTAATCTGTTTATGATAAAAGTGCAAAAATTAAAACGATTTGACTTTCATTTTTTTTTTTTTTTTAGGTTTATTTTACAGCTTTTACAAACATAAAATTGAAATTAGTGCAGTATAAAAACTATTTTATTTCACATAAGGCAATTACATTTAAAATCAAGGGGGAGATATTGAATGAGGGGGGAAATATATCAGGTACAAATATTCTAAAATAACTATCTTTTGTGCGAATTCTTTTTAGAACATAAAATTTATGAGATTTATAAAAGCTAAATAACATTGAAGGTTAAAAATAAGATGTTCATAAAATTAGGAGAGGAAAAGTTAAACAAATAAACTGTATATTTTGTACTGTACATCTGTAGAGGGGGTATAAATCTAAATCCCAGCGTAGTCATTTATAGATATAGTACACAATTTATTGTTGTTAGCACTAAAATATGCGACAGAAAAAATAAAGTTTTCCAAATATTAAAAACTTTGTGTGATGTTAGCAGAAAGAAGGATGGCAAAAATTTTAGTGAAATTTTCAGGCAGAAGAAAATTTAGATTATGGATTATTTTTACAAGAATGTTACAAAACATAAAGGAGTTTTAACAATTTGAAATTTTAAGTGCACAGGAGTAAATTCAGGTGTGTGTGTGTGGGGGGGGGGGGGGGATTTCTGAGCACTAAATATTTTTTAAATGATGCGGTCAAATAAGAATGTTTTTTGTAGCGGTTCGTAATCTAAATAACACTAAAATACTTTTATTTTCATTACATTTTTCCATTTTAACACTTCCCAAGAAAGTTGAAAAGTGTTTATGGATTGAGTTTGTCCGTCCGTCTGTCTGTCTATCCGTGCTCTAACTAGCGTAAATATAGTCGGATTGCCATGTAATTGATATACGATATTGAAAATCATCATGGTATGTTCGGTGCACCATTCATGGTTCATTTACAGATGCACTCAAAAGTATTCGCTACATTATGGTCTATGTGGGGGGGGGGGGATTATTTAGGATGTATTTTAATAGTGTTACACAATGTTAAACACAGTTAAATTTATGTACATTGAGACACACTTTAAAATTGTTACTATAGACTATGTTATGTGTAATGCTTAAAGTACGAGTATAGGGGACTCAAAAGTATTCCGTTATGTTATAGCCCATGAAGAAATATCGTTTGCGGCGTATTTGATTGATATTACTCTGTCACAAAGATAATGAAATTGATATGAATTTCTGAGGTGTCCTAAGCCTACTTTCTGTACAACATGGGCATTTAACAATTATTTACGGTGTCAGACAAAAGAACTTGGTTCAATATGGTCTACGAGAAAAACTGTTTGTAGCGTATTTTGATCACGTTACACTATTTCAAACATGACGAAATAGATACACATTACTTTGATTTACTACAAGATGCTTACATTCGAATATGGTCTGCATTTCATTTAGCGTTCATTTACAGGGAAACATAAAATATTTTGATACAATACTGTATCCGATATAGCTATTAAAAATTAATGCTGAAAGTACATTTTCAATTACAGAATGCGTTTTTAAGTTTAACTAAATTTTTGCGCACTACGTGGTGTGCACATATTTTACAAACCCTATACAGGACCACACAAAAGAATTCGTAACCATTGCTGAGAATGAGTATGAATTTCTTAAAAGTGTTAGGTTTTTTTTAGTTATAAATGTACAAGCTCAACTACATTTAATATGCTTAGAGATGTTTGTATCATACAAATAAAATCCTATACAGGGATATTCAAAAAACTGGATACATGGGCCGCCGATAGAAAATAATTCCTGCAAGTGTGATTTCAGTAATTTTGAGCTTGATTTTGCATGAATTAGATTTCAGCTTAATACTGTTTGACGTGTATAAAAATTTCTATATACAGAAATGCACAAAAGAATTCAAGTATGTTTCCGTCTATAAGTAGAAATTGCCGAGGGTGAATTTTCAACTGTTTTATATATTTTCTTACAAAACTAAATTTTAACATAGTATGTAGAATCCGTACAAATATATGCAGTACAAATATATCATATACACTGCCTCATATGAGCTGCATATATCATATGAGCTGCACAAAAGAATTTGAGTACCTTCCAGGTTATGGGTGCAATTGTTGAAATCTGCTTTTCAAACGTGTCATAGGTATTACAAATGTTTAGTTAGATATCTTCTTTACTTTATTAAACGGCGAAGTTTTGTTACAGTGTTCTGTAAGTGTTGGAAAGTATCGACGTAGACGCATGATTTTTCTTTTTTCTTTATGGACATACTCGGTTCAGTCGATTACTCAGGCACCTTTGGTATCTACGTTTGATGGTTCTTTCTGAGCTAGTCGGAATAAAATGATTTCGAAAGGTTTGAGAATTTACTTGCACGTTGACGAGAAACCACAATATTTTCCTTACAAATATCTCTCTAAAGACATTTTCCTTTGAAAAATACAGTTAAAATGTTTTTTATGCACAATTAAATGTACACCTATCGCTTTATTGTTAACACTTTCGTACATAGTTGAAATGATTTAGTTAATATTATAGATAATAAAGATTTATAATTAGGACGAAAAAAAAGTAAAAATTAAAAAGTTTTAAAGACTGTAAATTAGATTTTTTAGCTTCATGAGTTGAGGGTAAGACAAATCAAGAAACAGATTTTTTTTTTTTTTTTGGCGGGGGGGGGATTTAATAGATGACCGATTACGTAACGTATTAAAGATTTACAAATAGGGCAAAAACATTGCAATTAGGAGTTTTAGAGACTTTAAATTTTATGAGCATGGAAATAATGGGGGGAGAAAAGAAAACGTCAATTTTATATGGGGTGGAAGAAATTATATAATCGATTATTTATTGTTCAATATGAAACAGATAAAGCTGAAAATGTATTAAAAAAAGACTTTCAAAGATTTTAAACTTAAATAAGGGAGAGAAAAAAAAAGGGGGGATTTTATTTGATGACTTATTTATTTACCTTACTAAAGAATAAGAAATAGGACAAAAAAAGACTAAATTTTGTGTTCTTGGTAAGGGTAGAGTCAGAGCAAGCGTCAATTTTTGTGGGGGAGGAGTATAGTTATATGATTATTTATGATTACAATAAATTAACAGATAGAGTACAAAATTATATTAATACATGGAAATTATTCCAGAGAGAAACATTCGCCTTGCATACAATATTTCAAATGAAAATCAAATTTCAAATTTCAAAGTAATTGCTTAAAAGGCGCAAAGGCCAACATAGTGAAAAAGTTTCCAAGCCGGGGCCCCACCAGTGGCCGAGAGGTTCTGCGTTCGAAGCTGGTAGACGGTAAGTGCTGGGTTCGATCCCAATCGCGCCCGTCGGCCTAATCGTTCGGAGTTTTCGTGGTTTTCTTCGAGCCGTGGATTTTCCATGTGTAAATATGGATTAGGTTCCCTTAGAAAGACCCCCACGGAGGGCACTCCCCCCCGGGCCTATATCCCTCGTGTAGATAATCGGCCGTCAAAAAATCAACCAATCCAAGCCGGGACTCGAACCCGGGCCATCAGTATAGCGCACTGACGTTCTACCGACTAAACCACTTGGAACGATACCTAGCTCGGAAAATTTCTCACTATTATATGTTGGAAAGGCTACAAACGCAGCACAAGATGGAATATTTATCGTGAGTCACCGAGCTGGGACAAACACGAAACATAATTAAATCCAGCATCGATAGGTTTCTCTCTGGAATAATTTCCATGTATTAATATAATTTCTATCGATGCTGGATTTAATTGTGTTTCGTGTTTGTCCCAGGTCGGTGAAATATTGTATGCAAGGCGAATGTTTCTCTCTGGAATAATTTCCATGTATTAATATAATTTCTATCGATGCTGGATTTAATTATGTTTCGTGTTTGTCCCAGATCGGTGACTCACGATAAATATTCCATCTTGTGCTGCGTTTGTAGCCTTTCCAACATATAATAGTGAGAAATTTTCTGAGCTAGGTATCGTTCCAAGTGGTTTAGTCGGTAGAACGTCAGTGCGCTATACTGATGGCCCGGGTTCGAGTCCCGGCTTGGAATCTTTTTCACTATGTTGGCCTTTGCGCCTTTTAAGCAATTACTTTGAAATTTGAAATTTGATTTTCATTTGAAATAGAGTACAAAATGTTTTTAAAAAAGCAATGACTTTTAAGGTTAAAATTTTGTGATCTGAGGGAAAAAAAAGAGGAATAAGCAGAATTAGTTCTTTTTTTGCGGGGGGGGGGGGGGGGGGGCGGAAGTTTATCGGCGACTTATTATTTACTTACCTTAGAAAATATTTACAAATAAGTTAAAAAAAATAATAAACGAAAAAAAATTAAGGACTTTAAATTTCAGATGCTTGGTAAGAGGGAGAGGTGAGGAGGAAATACCAATTTCAGTTGGGGTTGGGGGGGGAGGAGAAATTTTTATGATCGTTTGTTTATTGTTAAAATAAAGTGGCAAATTGAGCAGAAAAGATTTAAAAAAATTAAAGCGTTTTAAAGGGTTTTTATTTTAAAATATGGGTACCGTGGATGAGGGAGCAAAAGGGAGAAATGACATTTTCGATGGAGGCAATTTCCAAGAACTTTTAATGAAATGAATATGGTGAAATAAATTGATAACGAAATTTATGACTGACTATTTATTGTTAGTTTAAAGTAACAAATAAAACAGAAAATTAAAGAAAATATTAAGGAATTTTAAAGATTTTAAACCTTGATACTGTAAGGGGAGCAAAACGGGAAACGAAATTTCGGAAGAAGGGGAGACAAAGAGTGCAAGATGTTTGGATAAGAATATGGTGTGCATCGAATTTATTGTTCATTTACAGGGAAACATTAGGGATGATTGCTGATAGTGAGATTTAAATTATGATATGTTTGGTTTATGATAAGTTATGGTATAAGTTAAGTTAAACTAATATTTTTGCACAGGCACATAGGTGGTGTATATGAATTGCATAGAATATAAAGAGTGATCAAAGGGCTCCAATGTGATGTATCTCATGAGGGTTGTCGAAAAATGTTAGAAAAGTACCGGCATATTATACTATCAGCTAAATGTCCTGTCGGCTAATCGTCTTTTCGGCTAAATGTCATCCCGGCTAATTGCCACGTTCGGCCAGTTGTCTGTCGGCCAATTGTCTGTATTGCTGAAATTATTGCTATTCCGTTGCATAGACACTACACAAAAGATTTCATCAGTAGTACCGAGAATGACTATGAATTACTTAAAGATGTTTTTTAATTTGATTTATGCATTTTCAAGCTCAACTACTTTTAGTATAGATGTTTGACCCGTAGCCGGTCGCAGACATTTAGCCGACAACCAAATAGCCTTCGAGACATTTAGCAGATTGCAGTTAGCTGAGACGTGCATTTAGCCGATACGTACATATAGCCGACAACACAATTAGCTGAAATTTACATACAGCATACAGGACAATTGATCGAAACGGACATATAGTAATAATTTTAGCAATACAGACAATTGACCGACAGGCAACTGGCCGAACGTGGCAATTAGCCGGGAGGACATTTAGCCGAAAAGGCGATTAACCGACAGGACATTTAGCTGATAGTATAATTAGCCGGTACTTTTCTAACATTTTTCGACACCCCTCATGAGATACATCGCATTGGAGCCCTTTGATCACTCTTTCATATTATGTACTTCCCGTTCCCCCTCCCCCAATTTGTATCACCGGGAGCATTTTTCTGACTTTTCCGACATCCCTCAAGTGATATATCATTGGACTGGGCAGCCCTTTGATCACTCTTTCATATTATGCACCTCCCGCTAGGTTACAGTTAATTTGCAGTTTGGTTACAATTGCGATTAGTTACTCTTAGATTACGGTTAGGTTATAATTAAGTTACGTTTAGGTGATAATTAGATTACACTTAAGTTACAGCTTGGTCATGGTAAAGTTATGTTACAGTTACATAACATTTAGCATATGATTAGGTTATAACTAGGTAAACGTTATTTACAGTTAGATTATGGTTAAGTCCCAGTTAGGTTACATTTAGGCTACAATTATGTTACTGTTAGGTTTTAGTTTGGTTACGGTTACTTCATAATTAGGTTACACTTAGGTTACGTTTAGATTATGGTTAGGTAACTGTTCGGTTATAATTAGGTTACGTTTAGGTGATAATTAGATTACGCTTAGGTTACAGCTTGGTCATGGTAAAGTTGTGTTACAGTTACATTACTGCTAGCATACGATTAGGTTATAATTAGATAAACGTTAGTTACAGTTAGATTACGGTTACGTCCCAGTTAGATTATATTTAGGCTACAATTAGGTTACTGTTAGGTTTCAATTAGGTTACGGTTACTTTATAATTAGGTTACCGTTAGGTTACGTTTAGATTACGGTTAAATAACTGTTAGGTTACGTTTAGGTGATAATTAGAATACGCTTAGGTTAGACCTTGGTCATGGTAAAGTTATGTTTCAGTTACATTACAGTTAGCATACGATTAGGTTATAACTAGGTAAACGTTAGTTACAGTTAGATTACGGTTACGTCCCAGTTAGGTTATATTTAGGCTACAATTAGGTTACTGTTAGGTTTCAGTTAGGTTACATTTAGGCTACAATTAGGTTACTGTTAGGTTTCAGTTAGGTTACGGTTATCTTACACTTAGGTTACGTTTAGGTTACAGATAGATTATAGTTACGTTACAGTTTGGTATTGGTTAGGTTACAGTTACGCTACAGTTAGTTTATGCTTAGGTTATAATTAGGTTAAGATCAGGTTACAGTTACGTTACAGTTAAGTCGGATGAATATCCTGTCGGATGAATGTCCATGTCGAATAATTGTCCTCTGTTGGCTAACTGTCTTGTCGGCTAACAGTCGCTGTCGGCTAAACATCCTGTCGTCTAATTGCTGTCTGCTAAATGTCCCGTCGGCTAAGTGACATTGTAGCATATAAATAAATAGGGATATGACAAAAAACTGGATACATGGCCGTCCATGGATAGCAATTCTTAAGCTAATGTTAGCCTTAGAAGTGTGATATCAGTAATTTTCAGCGTATTTATTTCTGAATTAAATTTCAGCTCAGTATGTGGCGTGTATAAAAATTTATAAGGAACATACAGATCTTCACAAAACAATTGAAGTACGTTTCCGTCTATTGTTAGGAATTAATAAATGTGTATATTCAAATGTGTTATGTGTTTTTCTAACTGAACTAAAAATGTAGGAAAGGGTTCATAATCCATACTTGACACATGGTTTTCCTTTCTTGTTTTATTTATTTTCAATAATTCATCTTCTTATGTTTTTGTATTTCTCAGTTGCAATAATCATGATTTTTAGGGTTCCGTACTTAAAAAGTAAAAACGGAATCATTATAAGATCACTCCTGTGTCTGTCTGTCACAGCCATTTTACTCGTAAACTACGGAACGTGGGAAGTTCAAATTGGGAGATGTAATAAAGACTATTGACCCACATATTTACAGATTATTAAACATTCACAAATATATGTGGGAAAAACGTAGAGGGGATAATTAGGTTATTTAAAGAAGAAATATATTTTCTTTGTGTATCATTTGGGGTATCGGTTAAAAGATTCCGTAACGCATAACTCAAAAATACATTTCTTTTAATTTTAGATATTATATTTTCAGAGATATCGTCGAAAATGTAGTGCAAAAATGTGCCCCCCCCCCCCCCCCAATCTATTTTCAAATCTACTGAAACTAAAATTATGAAAAAAATTAGAGGTAGTAGAGGTTAATTTAATACTCGCAGGAAAATTATAGCGATTGCCCTAGGTGGCATAGTTTTTCATAAAATCGCATTTTTCTGTTACATACAGATTTCTATTTGCGGGCATTCAGCAAAGGTATCGAAGAGCGTTAAAGGTACCTATCGTATCAAAAGTATAAAAGCATTGTTTATAATGATTTTCGAAAAAAAATCGTCGGTAATTCGCCGAGATATTAAGACTCCTGTCCCTGCCGGCGAAGACACTAACGAGCTAATGCTAATCCGATGGGGAGGAAAAAGTAAAGAAAGGTGCGATGTAGAGACGGATCTCGGCTATATAATGCCAAAAAAAAAAATTAAAATATCGAAATACAAAATATATATTAGAAAAATCCTTCCCTATACGATTAGCATTAGCTCGTGATTGTCTTCGCTGGCAGGGGCAGGAGCCTTAACCCTTAAAGACACGGTTGGTTTGGACATACATAATGGCAGAGGCGGCGTACTCTATATACCATCGGTTTTTAAATACTAGATAACAACTTTTAATGATATATATGTGTAATGCAATACCCAGTAGCAGCATAAAAGCAGTAAACATCAAATTGTTAAAAACAGACCAATTTAATTATAATTAATCGCATAAATACTATGGGATTCGCGACTAGTTTGCGTTGAGTGGATCTCTCAATACGCCTCCCGTGTCTTTAAATGATAATTAAAGACCTATTTGAAAAAACGCGGCACGGACACCTTTCGAAACGCGCGTAGTACAACGCCAAGTTTAAACTTTGAACAAGGATTTTATTTCATCTACACTGTAAAAAGAAAAATATTTCTATGTTGAATTTAGTTTTATGAAATGCCAAATGAAATTTAAATATGCAGTACTTTTATTGTTAGTACCAAATTAAGTTCACCATATCCAGATTAAGATACGTTTAAAAAAAGAATTATACAAAATAGCAATATTTAATTTTATTTTGGCTTCATATCTCTTTGAACCTTTGTGGTATACTCAATCATACTTTTCTAATATATACAGCTATACCCAACTCTACGTTGTATAGGTTTTTACAAAGTTTCATTATTCTTTTAAATAATACAGTTAATAATTCATATATTTATTGTACGGAACTCTCTGAGCGCGAGTAATACTCGTACTTGACCGTTTATTTTATATACAAGCTATATGCATTGGTCTGCCAAGTCGTATCTTGGTGGAAACCATCTGCAGAACATCAATTTAGTGGTTGATCCGCAGGTTTACCATTGTGTTTTCATGCACCCAAACTTCAATATTTTCATACATTTGGGTGCTGCAAAATACAATGATAAACCAATCGATCAAAAACTAAACTCCGGTGTGCAGGTGTTTTCTATCAAGATATGACTTAGCAGACCATTTGCATTTTAATATGCTAATTGAGTTCTATCTAATCCTAAAATTTCAGCCTTCAACTTGATGAGCTGATGGTCTGTGCAATTGCCACCCGTCGAACAAATCCCTTCCTGTGAAATCTTGTATCACTCTTTAGGAATCTGTGGACAGGCACAAAAACATCCTATCTGTGTTTTTATACCTAGATTGTGTATAAAAACCTTTTTTAATTCATTACTCTGAATTTGGAGATTTTTGTAACAAATACAGCTGTATTTTTTTTTTTTTTTTTTTTTTTTTTTTTTTTTTTTTTTTACAATTGTTTGAGAAAGACTTTATTTTTATTTTCTCTGAAAACTGCTTGGATTTTTCATTACATTGATATGCAATTCTGATAATGAATTTCATAGAATTCCATTTCAAAGCAATATTTCGAATTTCTTCCAATTTTACCAAAGCATTCTTTTTCTTTATCAGAAATCAGTGAAAATAAATTTATTTTTCTGCATCTTTATCTTTAGACTAAGTTACAATTTTATTTTCCCCGCATTGCTGATAGAGATTTTTTTTTTACCTTGTCAGTTGAAAGCTCACAGTCAAATATCTCCAGAGATTCTCCATCTTCTTCCTCTACTTCCCAGTTAATAATCAGGAGGAGTTGCCGTAATATCCTTTACCAATCTGTGTCCTATATCGGAATTTGGTAAATTAGCAGTGCTTTTAGTTTATAGTCTTTACTTGACCTTACCGATCATGACAGTGTTAAGCTATCATTCGTTGTTGCTAAGAAACTGTTAGGATAGCTGAGGACGCTCTATAACCGGGCTAGTTATTACTTTTTCGATTTTTGTTTCAGATATTTTTCTTTAAAATTACTTTTACTTTCATATCCGCTCTAAAATTTAAACTATCCTATTATATATATAAAAAAAAACTATAGACAAAATCGAAAAGTAAAAGCTAGCCTCACTGTCGATAGTCACCAGATATCCTATGCAAAAAAAAGAAAAAAAAAGAAAAAGAAAAAATCATTCAAAAATATTAAAATCAAAGCGAGAAATATGAAAATGACCCCCCCCCCCCATAGACTTAAAATTAGCGTTTTCATTCCTTCCCGTGTCTGAAATAGGCGTGCATGCATCCAATTCTTTGAATAGCCTTGTATATTATTATATTTTTATTTTCCAAACATATCTTTCTAAATGTAGTTGAATTTGAAAATAAAATTAATCAATTTCTCAACAATTCTTCCTAGTTCTTTTGCGTAGCCCTATACGTAGTCTATCGAATTTATATATATAATCTAGTATACAGAAATTTAGTTAAAAACGTATATCATAGCTGAAATCTCACTTTCAGCAATCATCCCTAATAGACAATACTTCATATGCAATATTGTATCCAATATCTTTTATGTGCCCCTGTAAATTAAATAAAATGTGATGCACATCATATTATAATGTAAGCATCATATTGTAAACCTCAGTAACGTATATGAATTCCATCTTGTTTGAAATCGTGAAACATAACTAAAACACACTTTGCAAGCAGTTTTTTCTGTAATAAAACTGAACCCTTTTCTGTGACCCTGTAAATGAATGATAAATGCTTTGCTATCCCTTCAGAAAGCATGTTTTACTGCGCCTCATAAATTCATATCAATTTCATTACGTTGTAACAGAAAACGTTATTAAAATACCCCGCAAACGTTTTTTCTTCGTAGTCCATAATGTAACGAAATATACTTTTTAATTCCCCTGTACAAGTACCTATGCTCTTCAATAATGCGAATAAATTGTATGTTTAAAATTGTTTTATGTCATTAAAATACACGCAAATGTATTTTCCCACATAGACCATAATATAAAATACTTTTGAATGTCCATGTAAGTGAAGTATAAAATATTAAAAGGTAATACGTATTAGAAAAAAAAATTGCTAGCTAGTATATTTTTATAAAATGCTATATTTTATCTTACAGTTTCGTAACTTTTAGTTTTACATTATTAAAGTTAATGATAAATTTTAGCGTTTCCTTGAAGTTACAAAGAATATCTTTATGTTACCTTTGAGAATTCGCACTTGTTACGAGAACAAAATGTAAGCTCTAACGTTAAGTATATGGGAGAGTTATTTTCAAATATTTAACTTCCTTTTTAATATTTTTAAATGATTTTTTTGCATAGGATGGCTGAGGATGATCTACAACCGGGCTAGTTTTTACCCTTTCGATTTTGGTTTCAGATATTAAAAAAAAATTACCTTTACTTTCGGAACCGAGGTGAATCTGTTCTGAAATTGAAACTAACCTAATATATATATATTAAAAATACTATAACCAAAATCTAAAAAGTAAAACAGGGTTCGTACGGTCCTTGAAAGTCCTTAAAAGTGCTTACATTTTTCAAAGGAAATTTTTGGTGCTTAAAAGTACTTATTTTCATGCAAAATCGGAAAAAAGTGCTTAATTTTACTCTCATATTAATTCTTAATCAAAGGTGAAACTCTTCTGCATTTCTTTTAATTTCTGATTTTTAAAAAAAATCTTAATCCCGCCTTGCCTCCCCTTCTGAAATTTTACTTTCCCCTTTGTAATATCAAATTTAAAAACTTCATTTTTTTAACCTTTTTCTACTCTCAGGGATGTAAGACCTGCGCCAGACGAAGCCAAAATTTGCGCAAAGCTGCTACAAAAGAGCTATTTTTTTCCATTTTGCGCCAAACCTACACCAAAACGTACTTAGTGCCAAGATGAAATTTAGCAGGATTTCGTCGATCCGAGAAACAAACAAAAAAAAAAATATATTTTTTTTATGCCACCAATTGCGTCAAAAAAAAGCAAAAAACCGCGGTCAAAAGATCTCGAAAAACACGCGACGTTTGTCAAATGATCACAAAAAAAAAACGTGAATTTTGTCAAAGGATCGCTAATTTCGTCAAAAACGAACAAAACGCGGTCAAAAGATCGTAAAAACGATAATTTTGTTAAAAGATGGCGAAAAAAACGCGCAAATTTCATCAAAAGGTCGCAAAAACCCATAAATTTCGTCAAATGATCGCGAAAAACACGCAAATTTCGTCAAAAAATCACGAAAAACACAAGAATTTCGTCAAAATATCGCGAATAACACGCGAATTTCGTCAAATGATCGCGAAAAAAACGTGCATTTTGTCAACGGATAGCTGACTTCGTAAAAAAACGAACAAAACGGGGTCAAAAGATTGTGAAAAAACGCGACTTTCGTTAAAAGATCGCGAAAAATACGTGAATTTTGTCAAAAGATCGCGAAAAATACGCAAATTTCGTCAAAAGATTGCCAAAAATACGCAAATTTCGTCAAAAAATTGCCAAAATACGCAAATTTCGTCAAACGATCGCGAAAACCATGCGAATTTTGTCATAGCAAAAAAAAAAAAAAAAAAAAATACGTTAATTTTGTCAAAGGATTACCAATTACTTCTAAAAATGAACAAAACGGGGTCAAAAGATTGTGAAAAAAAGCAAATTTCGTTAAAAGATCTTGAAAAAACCCACAAATTTCATCAAAAGGTCACAAAAAACCGCAAATTTTGTCAAAAGATTAAAAAAAAAAACCACGCTAATTTCGTCAAAAGATCGCGAAAAATACACGAATTTCGCTATAAGATCGCGAAAAATACGCGAATTTCGCCAAAAGATCGCGAAAAATACGCAAATTCGTCAAAAGATCGCGAGAAACACGCGAATTTCGTCAAACGATCGCGAAAAACATGCGAATTTTGTTATAGCGAAAAAAACCCCGTTAATTTTGTCAAAGGATTACCAGTTACTTCTAAAAACGAATTAAACGGGGTCAAAAGATTGTGAAAAAACGCAAATTTCGTTAAAAAATTCGAAAAACTTCACAAATTTCATCAAAAGGTCACATAAAATCTTAGATTTTATCAAAAGATTAAAAACAACCACGCTAATTTCGTCAAAAAATAGCGAACAGCACGCTGATTTCAACAAAGGATCGCAAAAAATACGCGAATTTTGTCAAAACATCGCGAAATATACGCGAATTTTGTCAAACGATCGCGAAAAATACGCTAATTTCGCCAAAAGATCGCGAGAAATACGCTAATTTCGATAAAAGATCGCAAGAAATATGCAAATTTCATCAAAAGATCGCGAAAATACGCAACTTTCTTTTTATTAGCATTAGAATTTCAATTTGCGCCAAAAACAGTTTTTATTGCTACAAAATTAATTTTTGCTGCTACAAAAAAAGGATTTTACTGCTACAAAATCAGATTTTTGCTGCTACAAAAATAGATTTTACTGCTCCAAAATTCGATTTTTGCTGCTACAACGGCTTTAGTGTACTTTCATCTCTGTGTTTGTCAAATGATCACGGAAAAACGTAAATTTTGTCAAAGGATCGCTAATTTCGTCAAAAACGAACAAAACTCGGTCAAAAGATCGTAAAAATGATAATTTTGTTAAAAAATGGCGAAAAAAACCCGTAAATTTCATCAAAAGGTCGCAAAAAAACACACGAATTTCGTTAAAATATCGCGAAAAACACACGAATTTCGTCAAAATAGCGCGAATAACACGTCAATTTCGTCAAAGGATCACGAAAAAAATGTGCATTTTGTCAAAGGATAGCTGACTTCGTCAATAAACGAACAAAACGGGGTCAAAAGATTGTGAAAAAACGCGAATTTTGTTAAAAGATCGCGAAAAATACGCGAATTTTGACAAAAGATCGCGAAAAATACGCATATTTCGTGAAAAGATTGCCAAAAATACGCAAGTTTCGTCAAAAGATCTCCAAAAATACGCAAATTTCGTCAAAAGATCGTGAGAAACACGCGAATTTCGTCATAGCGAAAAAAAAACTTTTCTTGTAAATTTTTCGTAAGGTAAATAAATAAGTCATCTAATAAACTCCCTCCCTAAAAAATTAAAAAAAATGTGCTTGTCCCTTTGCCCCCTCAACTTATAAAGTTTAAAATCTTAAAAATCATTGCTTTTTTTAAAACTTTTTCTGCTCCATTAGTTAATTTATTGTAACAATAAATAATCGATCATACAGTTTTATTCCCCCCCCCCTCCAAGTCTTTAAGTTAATTATAAGTCTGTTAAACTACCCCCCACCCCCCAATAATTAAAGAAAATTATGTTTCTCCTCTTTGTTTATCTTTACAATAAGAAAGTATTTGATTCGGGAAAATTTTCGACCGATTTACACGTTTTAGGGGTTAGATATCCTGAAAAACATGTTTTTACAAAATGAGTCTGTGACTCTGTTTGTCTGTATATGACACAAATTTTGTGGGTGGTGTATCTCAAGAACTAATGCACAAAACTTAATAAAAATTTATATTCAGTTAACCCTCGATATAAATTAGTGTTGATTAGTTTTTGATGTAAATCGCCCAACAGGTGGTGCTGCTATGCTGCATTTTTCATGATTTACGCCATAGCTATATCTCAAGAACTAAAGCACGAATTTTCATCAAACTTCAGATTCAGGTATACCTTGCTAATTATAGGTGCTGATTATGGTTTGGTGTTAATCCCCTAACAGATGCGCTGCTATGCTGCATTTTTCACGATTTCTGTAATAGCTATATCGCAAGAACTAATGCACGGATTTTCATCAAACTTCAGATTCAATTAGATGTTTACAAAGTTGTTGCTGATTAGGTTTTGGTGTAAATCACCCTACAGGTGTCGCTGCTATGCTATATTTTGCAGGATTTGCACGGTTTTAACAATAGTTGTATCTCAAGAACTAATGCACGTAATTTCATATCTTTAGAATGTTTATGAGGGGCATAGACCATTTAATTTTGGCACTCTGATAATGAATTTGTAGTATTAACATGTATTACATAGAAGAAAGTTTTGGGATTGGCACATCTGACTAGTTTTTTCTTCTGCTGTATGTTATTTAAAAATTTTCCAAATTTCTACTGCCACATGGTGAAATCCCCCCCCCCCCTTCCCATCCATTTGAATATTTAAAACTTTTACAAAAATGAAAGAAACCCTTTATTAAAAAATGCATGTTATAATTTATTAGTTTATTTAATTTGAAGGTCCTTAATTTTTTTTGGTTTTGGTCCTTGAAAGTCCTTAAAAATACTTGATTTTTATTTAAAGAAATGTGTACGAACCCTGCAAAAGCTTGCCTGGTTGTAGAGCGTCATCAGCTATCCTATGCAAAAAACTTCATTCAATAATTTTAAAATCAAAGCGAGAAATTTTAAAATAACGCCCCCATAGACTTAACATTAACGTTTTACTTTCTTCCCGTTTCTGAAGTGGGCTCTTAAAAAAAGATGTGTTACACAGGACAAATTTCGTTCTGCGATTGTTAAAGGTGTACTGTTCCCTTAAAAATAATAAATATTAAAGTAATGAATATTAAAAAATATTTCTTCAAAGTTTTGAACAAGTTGATCTATAATTTTAAAGTTAACAATCTTTAAAACTTTCTAACTTTAAATCCTACTGATTTTTAATAAAAAAAAAACTTTTTCGAACTTAAAATGTTAAATTGACGAATATTTTATACATATACAAGAATGGGAGACTTGAAACCGTGTCTCCTGGCCAGGCCACAAACATGTTCTAGCAAATTATGACTTCGTAATTTTATTATTTGTTAACTATTTTAACTTAAAAAATACTTTAAAAAGAACGCGTCTATTTTTTTTACCGTTTTACTTAATAAACTATCTGTATCCCCTGGTAACTTGGTAAAAGTTGTACCTCCCATTGTACCGTTCAGAAATTGTATATATACAAACGAAATGCATATTTTCCTTCGTTATTCATAGAAATATAGAATTTGAAATATTTCATTCTTTCAAGAGTATTTTGTTGAAATTAAACAATAATCGTAGAAAAAAATAAATGCAAGGTTTGAAATAGGAGTGATCTATTTTAACACGATACAATAATCCAATCACAATTAAATCGTTTCCATTTGCTAAAGTGTTTGGATACTAGCCAATCATATTTTTAATAGGCGTGGTTTTCATGAGCTTGGTAGAGGCGGAGAGCATAACATTACGAGGCCGTTTTTGACACATTATTCATCAAAATCTTTGCAAATTTTGCTCAGCCTAATTGTAGTAGAACTATTGAAAGCATGTTATTGGAAAGCTTAAACTCTATATTTTCGTTGTTATTAAAAAATTTTTCCTGAATTTTGCTGATATGAATGTTATAAGACTAAAAAGGACACAACACCTCGAATTTCACTGGATCCTAAATTGACAGGATCCTGAGAATTAAACTACAACAAAAATCGGAAAAGTAGAAAATAGCCCGTAAACAGATAGTCCTCAGCTATCCTGTGCAAAAAAAATCATTTAAAAATATTAAAAATCAAGCAAGATATTTGAAAACATTGCTCCCATAGACTTAGCATTAGCGTTCGAACTTCAAGCCGTGACTAGTGTGGCCTCTTAACATGGAGAAGTTGTCATGAGTATAATAAGCAGTTACGGTGTCTTGCGTTTTATTCTTGGCGTTTGTTTGTTTGGCGAGGTTAGCATTTTTTTTTTTCAGCTTGGCTTGGCAGAACGACCGTCCTGCTTGATGAAACATTGCCACAAACAGAACTCAATACATGGCACCTACGGATGAGAATTTTTGGAAGTGATATTTCAGTAGTTTTAAGCGTGTTTTAGCCTGAACTAAATATCACCTTAATATGTGGTGTATATAAAAATGTAGTAGGTAAAGTACAGGTCTGTATAAAAGTATTCAAGTATGATCCGTCTATTGTTAGAAAATACTAAAGCAGAATGTTCAACCTATTATGTTAGATTTTAAAATATTAGGTGTAACGAAAGACTTCCGTCAAACCACCATCACATAATACTAATTATAATATATATAAATGTAATATAAATGTAATATATATAAATGTAATATATATAAATGTAATATTATATATAACCACCATTCCGACAAACCTTCACAGTGTCATGTGATACAACATTACTTAAAGCTGTACCCTTTATTCCGTGACATTCTGTAGCTGACTTTTTGCAACAGAATTTGAAGTATAGTAAAGCGAGGAGAGTCTGTGCACCTTTCAAAAGAATAATAATAAAAAATCTAAATATTAATATTTTGCTAAACTATGCATGAATAATTTTGTCTTCATTTGTTTTTTATGCATTTCCATTGTTATTTTGTTGTTATACTGTAAATTAATAGAACAGCAGTAATAAAACCAAGAAAACTATTTTGCGCAATCTCTCCTTACAGGGTAGGAGAGAACGCGCACATGGGTAGGAGAGATTGCGCACATAGGTAGAAGAGATTGTTATTAATAATAACTACAATTAAATTGTTAGCAATAATAATTACACTTAATTGACATTTTGTGAGTAAATATTTTTGTATTAGGAGTGAATATTTCAACCAAATGTTTAAATAATAAATAAAAGAAATAATTTTAACAACAGTTAAAAATTTTAATTTAAAAAGATTAAAATATCTGAAAAAGCAAGCCTTACTAAGATTACAAAAAAACATTCACCTAGTAGATAACATGTTTAACTTGAAAATTACTTCATTTAGATTTCCACAGTTTCATTGTATTTTGTTTGCTAACCGAAGTTGTCGTCGTCCACAATCGATGCACTTATTATTGTAAAACGTGCATCTTTCGTGCAATCACCTGCAACAAGCAATACATTGAATCCAGTCAGTTGTCGAAATTGTCTCCTGGTACAGTTCCTGATACTCAGTGCAATCATCCTCATTGACCTTCGTTTTTTTTCCCTTGAGTTTTTTTATCCCACTTTTTGTAAAAACACCTTATCTTCAGCTTTTATTTTTATTTTTATTTTTATTTTTATTTTTTTATTTTGTAGCGGCATCCTTCTTAAATCTTTTTTCATATGTATTTTGTGGATCAGTAACATTAGTTGCACTCAGTTTCCTTTTGATTTCGATGACATTACACTACTTGGAATGGGTGAAAGCTTTTCGAAAACATTGTATTAGAAAATTTATTTTAGTTAACAAAATTAATTTATTAGCAAATTAATTGCTCATAAATTAAATAAATAAATAAATATATATATATATATACATTTAATTAAATTATTAACAAATATATTATTAATTTATTAACAAAAATAATTACATAAAATTTATTTAATAACAATTGTATTATTAATTTATTAATAAAATTTTTATCTGCAAAAGTATTTTTTTTTTTTTTTTTTTTTTTTTTGCAAATTAATTTATTGCCAAATTTAGTTTTGATAATTATGTGTTTTTCCGAAATTATTTCAAAATTGATTCATTCATATGTTTTACGCGTAATTTGCAATTCATACAAATTTATCAATAAGCTGTGTTATCTCTCCTAGCACTTAAACTTATGGAGAAATGCGCAATCTCTCCTAAGTAGCAGATGCGCAAAGTCTCCTATTTTGGTAGGAGAGATTGCGCGGTCTTTTATTTAAATACGGCCACTTCTAAAATGAATTTCTGGTGTTCGCATACTTAGTCCAGGTTAGTAGTTTATAAGAAATTGTTTAAGTTCAAAATATTTTGTATTATTGACGCTCTATAAAAATTCTGAGGAACAGTTATGAAAATTCCAGCACTTACTTTGGAAAAAATACCAAAATAGCACTGCTTTATCCAAGACGCTTGGAACAATCAATATGCACATTCATGTAGCAACTGCACTAATGCTGCTGTACAACTACCTGGAGTCGCTGGGCGCGCACTCTACTCCTTCCCGTCGAATCTCTTTGTGCGCAATCTCTCCTACCGCGCGAACTCTCCTCGCTTTACTATAAATGATGATTATAATCTGATAGCGTGATAGTTCCATTTCAAACACTTTGTACTTAATGATAACGATATTTTTTAGAAATTTCACAGCACAAAGTTACAAAGCAAGTCTCTTTATTTCAAATGCCAAAAATCATTTGACAAAATATGAGCAAACACGTCAACGCGAACTGTTTACACAGATCGTATTAGCTCTTACGAGAAACTTTCGTTACAACCTGATACTATGTAGAATATATATAAATCTATAGATGAAATACCTAGATGCACAAAAGATAGGAGTATTTTTCAGTTTCGAATGGTTGTTGCTCAAATCTAATGTGTTATACGTTTCCTTTAAAATGTTTACTTAGGTATATTATTTACCTTATTAAACAGCGAAGTTTTGTTAAACTATTCTGGAAGTGTTGGAAAATGTTTCATTATGTATGTTTCACGCAGTAATTTTCTTTCTTGTTCACTGTGTACTTACATTTGTTTGCGTAGAATCGTGTAATTTCATTTCACGGATTAAAATGGCATTTCTTTTTTAATCCAAAATACCACGAATGTGTTTTAAGGCATGTCAAATGTTTGTGTAAATTTATTTATCAAATTATGCATATTAGTGCACTATTATGCCTATAATTGAGAAAACACATTAAAACTTTATTTTACGAATCTTTCTCAGTGCAGGTTGAATTCATTACTCTTTTACATAAAATGTCCCAGCGTATTTATTACCTGACATTAATGGCACAATTAAGGCTTATACTTTAAGAAAGCTAATTTAACTAATTAAGGAAACAAATTCGTTGATGTAGAATAATTAAATTTCCAATCTTCAGAGGAATCTAATTAAAAAAATTTATTTACTGTTAAATGCTTACGAATTAACTAGATGACAATACTGCAATTACTAAATGTTGTTTTCAATAGTTAAAATTTTCAAGTAATTCTTAAATATTTTATTATGGAGTCCTTTTTATTATGGAGTCAATTTGCTCATTAGAGGTGCCAGTGTTGTGTTGATTCTCGCTTATAGAAAACTATTTCAAATTCAGTTACTTATTATTAATGACAGTTTTCGAAAATCAATACTTTATTACTTGTTTAAGTTGTAAATGAAGCAAGTTGTATTGATTAAATTAACAATGAATACAAATCCCAATTTGTTTACTTCTACGAGTTAGAAAAGTAACCTACTTCATAGACTGGAACAGGTGATGGAACCGAAATTGATATTTATGGCGGAGAGCTAAACTAATAATGCTAATACCTAAAATATAAAATGTTGAAAAGAAAATGCACAAAGAGAATAATACAATAAATAAAGACACACAACCTTGCTTAATGGTATATAAAACACGAACTTTAATAAGCTAAAAGATAAATTGTACGTTTTGTGCTGTTTCTAAAGCCGTTTTCAGGAAATATGCTGGTTAAATGGCTAAAAGTTCAGAGATGAAGGCTTCCTGTGCGAGAAACAATTTTTCGAACATTGACTAAAGATAAGAAAACAAAAATGTAGTGATGCCATCCAGTGAAAATTAATACTTATTAATGAAATGAGTCCAATAAATCAAAAGTTCGATTGAAAAAACCTCGCCACCTACGCATTAGGGACAGAACCACATTCAACTAAGTTTTCATTCAAGTTTTTGGCAACATGGTTCAAGTTTAAATAGAAATTTTGCAAATAGATACAGAATTATGACTTTATGATATTATGCCAGATTTTTGGAATATTATAGGATAAATTATCGTTACAAGGTTTATTCTCACGTGCAGCGATTTCAACTGATTCTCTAATTTTACTCTCAAAAGGTCTATTACACGGAACTATAATTTTTGCTTCATCAAAGTTAATATAGTAGATTCCATTTGCCAAGCAGAATCTAGAAAGAGCTGTATTTTGTTTCCGTTGTTTTATGTCCCTGTGATGCTCCATAATTCTGAAAACTTACGTTTTGCTATGTGGATGTAGAATTTTTTAACATTATTAGATAAAGTGATAGGAATTTCCTATATACCAGATTTTTGATCCATTGGGATCCTGTCGATCTTATCACTGACGATATCAATGAAGTAAGGAGGTGAAATAGCGATCAACTTTATATTATATTTCTGTATGATCTTTTTTAGCTTTTCGAATATTGTGGGAATGTAGAGAAATTTTTTTGTAGACCACAAGTTGATTACTATCCTGTCGTTGGCCCGAAAGAGGGGAACGTTGTACTTCTGAATTATCTTATCTATA
Source organism: Maratus speciosus (assembly GCA_963932465.1). Classification (NCBI taxonomy): domain Eukaryota; kingdom Metazoa; phylum Arthropoda; class Arachnida; order Araneae; family Salticidae; genus Maratus; species Maratus speciosus. Next base: position 176,309,974 of record OZ010786.1, read on the forward strand.
TATTTTGCTGGAAAAACATGATCAAATGCTATTTTCTGTATAAACTCGATTTCTTCATTTAATTGGTCATCTGAGCAAATCTTAAATGCTCTTTTACTGAATGACTGAAATGCAGAGATTTTACATTGAAAAGGTACGTCTTCTGAAAAAGGGATAACAGTGTTTTCTTTAATAGATTTTCTATAAACTGAAAAGTTTAATCCAGAACTGCATCTATTAATCTGAGCTTCTAAAAATGGAAGTGAAGCGTTTTCTTCGATTTCAAATTTATTTCGATTTTAGAGAATAATACATTTTTTTGTTTACAAAGAGATACTTAATTTTATATCCAAGAGCTTATTCGAGAAAAGAAGGATAAGGCTTTGGCATAACAATTCGCCATCACTATGGCATACATCAAACCCTAATTAAATTTCAGGATTGTGTCCTATGTGTACCCTCCCTTTTTACCAAAACCATTAATGCCTGTGGTGCATTTTTTATTTCCTTCTTCTTTTGGCATATTGTTCTCTTGTTTTCTAATAATGCCACGAAATCTCAAAGCCTGTCTAACAAATGCTGACTAACAAAAGTAAACATTTTTGTGTTTAAATATTTGTTCAGATGGATTTGTAAGAAAAGTGGTACTTATAAATGAAAATCTAATGAAGGTGCATGCGAAAAATAAAACAATGGGAACCCTTGAACTAAAATATTTTTGTTTTGCTTGCTTTTTTAGCTCTTTTCCCTACTGCAACTTGTTAACGGATTCATGTTTTTTAATTTTAATTTTTCTTTCTGAATGTCTATTCTTAATTTTTCTCTCACTTATCCATTCTTATAATCACTTTTGAAAAAGCATTTATTCTTTTTCTTCTCTTCTTTGGAGCAGCATATTTATTTAATGTCTCGAAAAGCAACATATTAAAAAAATATTGGATAAATTAACCTTTAACTGATGTCACGCGGTCTCCCAGACCCCGCGACTCCCAGCTGTAAACGCTTTTACAGCTTTTTACTTTTCCGTACTGATTTTAAATAATATGAATAAAATACTTTTTTCATGCAATTTAATTCACATGCTCCTAAGAGAAGTACATCGATATTTTTAGGACAAAATTTAAGTAAATTCAATCATTTGAGTTATTTTTTTTATTTATTTTCATCGAGGGGTCTGAGAGAGCGGATCACATCAGTTGTGTGACAAATTTTAGTCACATCAGTTAAAGGTTAATGAATCTTCGCTCGCAGGATTTACTATAGGGATGCAAAATATGAACTTGTTTACATTGGAATAGTTTTAAGAAACATAAACATATAGTCAATCTTACGATTTTTAGATAAACAGCGTAAAAATGTCTTTATCTTAAATACTTTGTGGATAAATTCTCCGACTTCCTTTAGTTTTGTACGCACCAAATTTAATATTAAAAAATAAACATTTCTTAATCTTCAGTCACTTTTAATATAAGATTTTTTTTATTGGTAAGGAATTTTTGAAGGTGTATAGAAGCAATTAATATTATTACAGTCCCAAATACTGTCTCATATTAGCCCCATACAATGTCTCACATTGTCCCCCTGAGTCTCATTGTTTGCAACTCAGGCTATGCTAACCATATTATAAATTTTAAAGCATAAAAATCGTCGCTATAAAAGAAAGTAGTTGAGGATGCTAAAATTCATCTTAATAATATAATATAAAATTACATAAATGATTCAATACTTAAAGGATGATTATACAATTAAAAGATGTTAAAAATAGAGTTATTTCGGTTATACTTAGCCATCATCAGGATATAAATTTAAACAGCTGTTTGGATTTACGAAGGCTACTTGTCCATATCTCACTCATAAAACCATCGCTTCAAACCGAACATACTGGTTCCATGGTCGAATTCACTAACACGGCGAAAACACAAAAGAGGGTGGGGGAGAAGGGAAGTTTTTTTTGTTACAAAGAGCAGTGATTGCCATTAAAAAAAAACCCTCCTCCCTCACCTGCCTTCTATTTTTCGCCGTGTTAGTGGATTCGAGCATGGAACCCGGACGTTCGATTTGAAGCGAGGATTTTATGAGTGAGATATGGACAAGTACCGTTCGTAACAACTGTAAAAATTTTAAGTCCTAATAATAGCTAAGTATTAGCCGAATATACTCGATTTTTAACATCATTTTTATTATTTAGTCATCGTCTAAGTAATGAAGAATTTGTGTAATGTTATATTAGAGTCATTATATTTTTATAAATGTTACTTAAACTTATTTGTACGTGTTCCACGGAAACGGTTTTAAAGTCTGACAGAAACGTTTTTCTGTGAAAAAAGTACGTTGTGTAATGTATATTTATTTTTAAATTTTGAGTGTATTCGAATTGGAAAAAAGTAAAATGATTTATTGCTTAGAAAATAACAACAAAGCTAATTTTTTTACTACACTTACTTTTTTTTTAAATGAGTACCTATTTCTTATGTGTCTCACATTAGTCCCATTTTTATTTCTATGTCTTATATTAGCGCCGATTGATCATACTTTTAAGTGCACCAAGTGTAACTTTAGTTCCAATCAAAAGTTTGTGATAATTCTTAGGAAGAATATGTAATTTAAATATTTTGATTTTTCATATGATTTTTTACGGTTCAAGATGAATCAGATTTTTTAAGGTTTTTTTTTCTTTAATTATTTTTATTTAATACCGCTTTTGCTATCGTAATAGCATCACAGAATACTAAACAGCAAATAAATTGTGATATTAAATTCATTTCTTGTAGTATGCAAAATTTATGTTCAGAACATACATAAATCGTTTTACATCGTAGGAACTAATTTGTAGATACTGCAAGAGGAGCTCTTGAAGCTAAAAACTTTGAAAAATGTTTTGTCAAGAAATATTCATGAAAACCAATAATGATAATTAAATCTATACTTACAAATACCATAAATCCTAGATAAAATATTAAAAGTTAATGTGAGAGTGAGTAACAATAAGTAAAATGTTTATACTAGAAAAAAGAGACAACACGACATACACAAATAATGACATTTTCACAGCTCAAAGGTTATGCAGACAATATGTTCCAGATCTCGTATTATAACTTACTCTGCAATCAATGCCAATTTGTTTGTGTGGAGGCGCAAGGGGCCTACTTCGAAAGGAATAAGGGTACTAATCCTGTCAGGAAACGTATGTGTTTTTTTTCGGACAAAGGTTGGATATTCTTCAGACAGGTCACGTATTATCAACTAAATATAGCATCTCACTTTCTATTTTTGTCACGAATTATTATTAAATTTATGTTCTTACTAACATCGCTCAGACTAAACCCTATGAGGTAACTCCTAGTTAAAAGAATTCAGCGAAACCGAACAGGCTTTGGTCCAAATAGTTCGTATTGATGAAGTTTTAGGATAGCATGATAGAAACTAATAAGATGCTCTGCATTTTGCTAGACACGTATAGAATTGTATGTATTAGTAACTTTCCTTTTAAAAAAATCTTACTTCCTTTAAGATTTTTTTTTTCGAAAGTTTTATCGATTTATAAGGAAGAAAAATAATATTCAATAAACAGTCATGTGCGAGTATTACTCGGGCACAGAGGGTTCTGTACAATAAATATATAAATTAGTAATTGTATTATTTAAAAAATCATTGCTAAAAGAATACTAAGAGTTTGTAAAAAACTATGCAGGGTTGCAACTAAACTAAAGTAGGGTTGGGCATAACAGTATATACTAGAAAAATGTAAATCGATATACCATGAAAGTTCAAAGAGATATGGAACCTAAATAATATCAAATATAGCTATTCTGTATAACTCATTTTTACTTTCTTCTGTCTTTATAAGAAGAAAGTATTAGATTCTTGAAAATTTTCGACTTCAGGTTTTCGACAGATTTATATGTTTTAGGGGGCAGAGATAATAAAAAACATGTTTTTACAAAATGTTTGTCTGTGAGTCTGTCTGCCTGTGTGCGACACAAATTTTGTGGACGCTCTATCTTAAGAACTATTGAACGGAATTTAATTAAACTTTATATTCAGTTAGTCCCTGACATAAATTGGTGCTGATTACTTTTTTGGTGTAAATCGCCCAGCAGCTGGTGCTGCTATGCTGCATTATTCATGATCTCCACAATAGCTATATCTCAAGAACTAAAACACGGATTTTCAGAAAACTTCAGATTCAGTTAGTCCTTGATATAATTCGGTGCTGATAACTTTTTGGTGTAAATCGCCTTATAGGTGGCGCTGTTATGCTGAATTATTCATGATTATTGCAATAGCTCTATCTCAGGAACTAATGCACGAATTTTCATAAACCTTTAGATTCAGTTAGCCCCTGATATAAATTAGTGCTGTTTAGTTTTTGGTGTAAATTGCCTAACAGGTGACGTTACTATGCTGCAATTTTCACGATTTCCGCAATAGCTGTATCTCAAGAACTAATGCATGAATTTTCGTCAAACTTTAGATTCAGTTAGTCCCTTATATAAATTGATCCTGATAAGTTTTTGGTGTAAATTGCCCAAGAGGTGCCACTGCTATGCAGAACTTTTCACGATTTCCGCAATAGCTCTATCTCAAAAACTAATGCACGGATTTTCATCAAACTTCAAATTCAATTAGAAGTTCACGTAAGTTGTCCCTGATTAGAGTTTGGTATAAATAACCGAACCGGTGGCGCTGCTGCGCAGCATTTGTTAGCAAGTATTAGCATGTATGAGATAGAAGAAAGTTTAGGGATTGACACATCCGACTAGTTTAATATTATCTTAATCTGTTTATAATTAACTTAATTAGGTACTGACAATAAAAGCAGTGCATATTTAAACTTTATTTCCCATTTCATGAAACTAAATTCAGCATAGCAATAACCTTTCTTTCTACAGTGCAGCTAAAACGAAACATTCGTTCAAAGATTACATTTGGCATTGTGCTAAGCGCGCTTCGAAAGGAGGTCACAAAATTGCAACGTCGTCTTGGTCCTTGCCGCGTTTTTCCAGATAGATTTTAATTAACTTTTAAAGTCACTCAAGACATATTGAAAGATCCATTCAATGATAAATAGTCGCGAATCCCATAGTATTTATGTAATTTATTCTAATTAAGTGGTCTCAGGGCTCTTAAAATTGGAAAAAAATGAAAAAAAGAGACCATTTTCAGCATTTAATATCTTAAATGTACATGATTTTAAAGCACAATTTTTATTGAGATGGAAGATATAAGTTCTTTCATTCCATGCGTTTAAAAAATTGCAAGATGCAGAATTAGCATTTACAGGGTGGTCCAAACAGTCAGACATTTGACAAGTAGAAAATTGATATAACAGCTTACGCGCACGATTAGAAAATAAATATTGCAGCTAGAATACAAATTTTGGTGCCTACTTATACTTCAGATTATAATAAATACTCTGAACGTAAATAAATTTGTATTAAAAGCATTTTTATATTTTGAATACAAGGTTGTAGTTAGCTAATACAAAATTTTGAAAATTCTAATAACATAATCACTTAAAAAATATTTTTTTGAACAATAAAAAGAGAATTTTAGATTCAATTTATACAGGTTAACATGAAACGAATGTTTTGAAAATTTTATGAAAAAACATTCAAAAGTTTTTGAGATATCGTGCGCGTTATGCCCAAAAAAGTCATTTAGAAAAAAATGACTTAAAAGTTTCGAAAATGCCGCTTCAGCTATTGAGCGGTTATAACTCTAAAAGCCATAACTTCTGTTCTAATAGAAATTTGAAGGAAACAATTATATTAAAATGTTCAGAAAAGATAGAGGATTAACATCTAAAAAAATTAAAATTAAAAATTTTTTGAAGCTTTAAGAGTCTTGAGAACCCTTGAATTAGTCTGTTTTTATCAATTTGAAGGTCATTGCTTTTATACTGTTACTGGCCATTGCATTACATACATACATATATATATATATATCATTAAAAGTTGTTAATTAGGCTTTAAAAGCCGATGGTACATAGAGTACACCGCCTCTGTCATTATGTAGGTTCAAACCGTCCATATCTTTAAGGGTTAATATCTCGGCTAATTACGGACGATTTTTTTTCGAAAATCATGATCAACAATGCTTTTACACTTCTACTACGATAAGTACATCCAACGCTGCTCAACACTTTTGCTGAATGCCCGTAAATCGAAATTTGTGTGTAACGGAAAAATGCGCTTTTCTCAAAAACTATATGACCTACGGTAATAGCTATAATTTTCCTGCAAGGTTGAAATTAACGTCCACTACCTCTAATTTTTTCATAATTTTAATTTCAGTAGATTCGGAATTAGATGGGGTGGGGGACATATTTTTTCGCTACATTTTCGACCATAAATTTGAAAATGTAATACCTAAAATTAAAAGATATGTATTTTTGAATTCAGCGTTACGAAAGCTTGCACACGATACCCCACACGATATACAAAGAAAAGATTTGTTTTTCAAGAAACATAATTTGCCCCTCCATATTTTTACTAAATATATTTATAAATGTTTAACAATCTTAAAATATGAGGGTCAATAGTCTTTATTACTTCCCCCAATTTGAACTTTCCACGTTCCATAGTTTACGAGTAAAATGGCTGTGACAGACAGACCACAGGAGTGATCTTTTAATGGTTCCGTTTTTACTTTTTAAGTACGGAACCCTAAAAATATTTGTATATATTTGTGAAAAAATAACTGAGATATTTCAAAAAAAAAAAAAAAAAAAAGAAAAAAAAAGAAAGAAAAGAAAAAAAGGTTTTGTAACACAAAAAATCAAAATGAAATTACTTTCAACAGATAAATAAAACACTTTTCTGCGGTAAACATGGTGAATTGCAAATAGGTTATTACGTTTTTAATTAAAACGTGGAATTAATATTAAACGAATTTCATTTTATGTTAAAGTATTCTTCCCGCATACCTCTTTTCCTGCCTTTAAAAAAAAATAACCCTTCATTTAAATATTAATTCATGAAATGAAAAAAAAAAAAGATATTTGCACTTTTTGGAGTGGAGAAATAAATGGTATCAAATTTTGAGTGCTAAAATGAGTGAAAATTAAGGAAATGAAACTATTTAGTATTTTAGATTGTTGGTGATAATTAAAATTTGAAAAACTAAATTCTCTTAAATTAAAAAGACATTAGAAATTATATTTAGAATACTTATTTCAATTTAAGAACTTTGCATTTTATGAAAAATAGTTAATGAAAATATCGTTTTACATTTAAACTTGCAATATAAACTATTTCTGAATTATTTTCGTACGAAATTTGTTTTACATATAATTTATTTTTTAAAGTATTTGTGTAATGATTTTTATCATATTTTAAAATTACAGTTTTGTTAAATACTAGCAGTACTACCTGGCGTATCTGTAGTTTCTTGAGATAATATATGAGGGCATTTTTAAGAAATGGTTACTCATTTCGCCATAGGTTAATCTGACATTTCGTGATCAATCTAGGAATAACTTGTCTTGCTCAATCAATACCTCAATGGTTTCTACATGAGGTTAGATGATGCAAAAGTGTAAATAAAGATTTCCAAATGAAAAGATTTATATATTTTTTACCTTTTAACAACTCTTATATTTCACATTCATATACTAAAGCATCCAACTCAGCGTTTCCAGGTTACAAAATATACTGGCCAGTTATAGAATGTCAGCTGAACATAATTTTTAACTAAAAATTCTAATAATTTTGTACATTTTATGCTATTTTAGATTGCTGACGAAGAACACCAAAAAAGTTTTTGTATGAAAAATATCAATTAAGTATCTCTCTATTCTAAAAAAAAAGTAACTACCGCTGTCACCGCCGCCGCCACCGCCGCCGGTTTTGAATTTTTTGTGACCGGAGGTCTTTCTTTGTTAATATTAAGAAAAATAATGCATACAAAAATATGAAAATCGGTAGTATTATACAGCAATGTTTGATAAACACGCTGATGCAGACAGTTTTCAAATCGAAGAATTATTTTAAGAGATATTTAATGCCAAAGTTAGACAAAATCGTTCCATTAAAAAAGTTTTATAGGAGCAAAAACAGTACATAGGAATTTAATCATTTTTAGATCATTTTATACGTTTGAAGTTTCCGGTGTGCAGACTGTTTTCTTTTTTTTAATTTGGCTAATTTTTTGAGGTTTTATTTCTATTTTAAATTCAAATTTTCAGGATTTCTAGAGATATTTTTTACAGATTTTAGAAAGTGATATTAATTTAAACTGTTGCCAACTGTATAAACAGCGGAAACAATAATGTTTGCTTAAAAAAAAAAAATATATATATATATATATATATATATTTATACGTGTAATAAATTAAAAATTTATTTACACGTGACTATTATAAACAGAAAAAAACATTTGGAATTAGAATTAAATAATTATGTACAAAAAGCAGGAACTTATTAAAAATTACGTCATAAAAACTATAATTACACGTGAATTTTAAGAGAGAAAGGAATTTGTAAAATAATAAATTTATTAACATGCGTTAGAAGTCTTAAATAGCAGAAATTACGTCATATTTACGTTACATTACAGTTATTACATAAAATGAACACCAAATAATATTGCAAAACGGTTTAAATTTAGAAATTGCGCTAGACATTTATTTGATATTTTGAGAGGATACTTTTCAACTATTTTTGTTAGGAAAGCGCAAATAACATTTCATTTCTAACACAAGTATTTTCACGTGAATATTAAAAAGAGAAAGAATAGTTTGGTCAAAATTACATCAGATTAAAAACGATTAATTTAAAATGTCTTATTTAAAAGAACTTTCTTTTCGCTTTGTTAAAAAATACCGGGAGACAAAGATTCTGTTTACTTAATTCCTTTTATATTAGCTTATTTTGAAATGTTTATCTTATTTTACTTAATCAAAGACGAAAACAGCGATTGACATATGTATTTTTGGTACTACTTTGTTATCCCGTAGACTAAAAATCTATCATTCGCCAAACTATAAGATTAAATGTCAATAATGGTTGATCGTAAATGCCACATTAACTTGACTTTAAATAAGTTACACGTGTCTACGTCATCAAGTTATTTTTATTTCGACGTTTTATTTGTATTTTTATTAATGTTGCACTAATTTATTTGTTCTTTCGTTATTTAAAATAAAAATAACGTCAATTTGTATAATTTGGCGAGTGCTTTGGCGATTTATATAATTTGGCGAAATTGGTCGACGGGTTAATCAAGTAGTACCGCAGCGGATTTGGCCTTAAAAATCCCCAGTCAAAGAGAAATGAATAGAAATCGTTTATAGGGAGATCGCCATTGTTTTTTAAATTATAATTCAATCTTCCGAAATCTTTTTAAAGCCGATCAAATTAGCGTGCAATTAGAGTCTACGGTGTCTGAACGGGGGTTGACGAGCGTAGCTCGTAGGGGGCAGAGCCCCCTAGTTCAATTAAAATTTTGCAGTTTATAAAAAACAGAATTTCCGTATTAGTCCCATATCAGCAGTTAATCCTCGCAGTAGTAAGGTGCGGGTCAATTTAACCACATCTAAACATTTTACAGTTTCTTTTTTTTTTTAAATTTAGAATATGTATGCTAAAATTATTTTCTAGGACTTCTTCTATAAAGATTTCTTTCATAGTTTTGTCTCATTAGTAGGTTTCGCTCAGTTTAATTTTTTTTATTTATAGAAATTGCGCATAGGGTCACATTTACCCCATCTTAGACAATTAGAGAATAAATAGAAGATTTCTATCATTTATCACGTTTCAAGAGGAAAAAAGAAAATTTTTGGCATCCTGCCAAATGTAATTCAATAGATGGCGGGTACAACGTTTCCATGCAAGCGAATGTAAGTGGCTGCTCCTTCATTTCGTTTTTTCGTGTTATTGTGATCGGTTGTGTGTAAATTTCGCAATTCGACGAATTGAATCATCGCTGCTTGTCTATCGAGGAGGCACTAGTTTTGTTGTTTGATGGAGATTCTGATTAAAATTATCTTAAGCATTTACATAATATTTTGATCTTAGTATTGCGAGGGTTGATAGCTAAATATATACAAAGACTACTATTCATAGCAACTTTTTAAGCAACAAAGTGATATATCTGTCCCTGCGGACTTTTCTGTCGCATCCAAAAAATGGCAATTTTCCTTTTTTTCTATTTAAAAAAAAATGGCTATTTTTAGATAGGTATAGCAATCGTGGCAACGACCGATTTTACGAATTTTGCTTTTACATTGCACTTACACCACTTCTCCGTATCAAAAAAAATTAAATTTTTACATCATCCTGTAGATAAAAGATACATTTATATGACATTTGTTTGAAAAATGCAGCACGTTTAAACCAGCAGCTAGTAACAGATGAGTTGCCACAATTGGCAATTGATTGCCCAGAATGAATAATGATAAAACACTTTCTACTGGATTTTTTCTACTTCACTCTTTAGTAATTGGGTCCATTTCCAAAAGTTACCATCATGATTACATTGTTATTTAAAATAGATGTGAATACCACTGAAGATATCAACAACACTGCAGTGATAATGGCACCCGGGAAGAATAAAAGCTAGGGTCAGGTGGGGTAAAGTGGTCAGGCGGGGTAAAGTGGTCATAATTCATAAAAAGGGCTAAAATCTTGACTAATATAGAAATTTGAATAATTTTCTTTTAATTTTAGATTTATTAAGTATTGATCAAAGTTTCTCACTCAAAAAAACATTTTTAGTAACATGTTTGAGCCACTGAGCATTCATTTTGTCTTTCTTTGTTACACCTTGTTCTTTTAACTCTTTAATTAACTTTTCTGCTGCATTTTGTTTATCCCAAATTTTGTTAAATTGGCAGTTCAGAAAGCTTTTCACATATCTCAAGAACATATTTTCATTTATAGCTAAGTTATATTTATCACAGATTTTATTTTATAATAGTTTTAGTTACATGGGGTAAAGTGGTCATAGGGTTAGGCTTAACTTATAGATATTTGATCTGAGTTAAATTATTCATTATATACAATGCCAGTTTATTAAATACTAATAATTATTAAAAACTAACTGCAAATAGTTATTATTTAATAATAGTTTATAATATGGGGGTTAAAAAAGGTTAGGTTTAATTTTTAATAGGTTCAGAATAGGGAATGAATTAACTAAGTGTAAACCCGAATTGCTTGCAAAGTTTACATCAACTAATTTAACAACCAACACATTAACTACTTTTTCTAATACCTGTACTTGTATTATATAAGAAAATGGTCCACAAGAAAGTCCTGAAAGAAGTTTTAATGTTGATGAGTCTGGAATGGATATGGATAGCTAAAATAGTTCAGTTTAAAAAATTTTACGAAATGCAATGCATTATATAAAAGTCAGAAACCAAAGGAAAGATAATGTTTAGTGTTCCTTTTGGTATATCAGCTAGTGGTTATTACATTCTCCTATTCGCAATTTATGAGTGAGTATATATGAATTAGGGATAAAGGGTGGTCGTGCAGGAGCATTGTATGAATCGTGGAATCTGGATAGATGCAGGATTCTGTACTTGAATCTTGGATGGATCATTTTATTAAGTAGATAGTACACCGAAAGCTTACAAAAGCCTGCCCTTTTATCTATGATCGTGATGGACATAAATGAATTATGACGCTGTGAAAAATAGCTATCGACAATCACATAATACTCTGCCCGCTACCTCATACTAGTCATAGTCTACAACCATTGGATCTAGGTGTATTTTCCCCCATTAAAAAAAGCCTGGAAAGGAATTTTAAAGAAACATTATTAAGAAAACCGACTGCAAAATATGTAAAAAAAATTAAAATAAGCTACATTGGCAACATTTTCTACACTCATTTCAGATGTGAATAGAATTGTTAGACATAGTTTTAAAGGAAAAGGAAATGTGTCCAGTCCAAGATCGGGGTAGTATTGACAAAAAAAAAAAAAAAAAAACACTTGCATTATATCTGCAAAAATAACAAGAGGAATGGGATACTTAAAAGTTGCTTAAATTTCCAAGAGGAAAAAAACAACAACAAAATATCCTTAGTCAACATTATCTTTTGAATCCATTTATAATTGCTAAAGATGACATCTCAAACCATATCTATAGGACCTTGAGTGTTGCTAAAATATGAAATGAAGAAATCAATAAAGCAATTTATTGGGAAAAAACATGATTATTTTTTTTAAAGTATGTTAAAAAAAAATCCAAATTTGGCAATCATTATACTTTTCCAGAATCAGATGTGATCAAAATCCTTGAAGAACCAAATTTTAACAACAAACAATTTCAACATTACAAATTTACACATTTAATAAAATAAAATGGCAGATAACTTATTATAAAGGTTGTTTAAAATGTTTGTAAATAATAAAATGTCACTTTTTATTCATTAGTTTATTTTTTTATTACACTTTTTCAATGTGACCACTTTACCCCATGCACTACTCACTTTACCCCACCCCCTGGGGTAAAATGGTCATAAAAACATGCCTGGAAAAATATGTTATAAAAAGGTGTTATTCCCCAAAAATATTTCTGAAATGGATATGGATGTACTCTAGAGTAATGTAATGTAAAATAACACCCAAAATTTTAGAAAACATCACAGAAATTCTGATGTTTATATCCTCTGAAAGTTTGAAAAGCCTGTTTTTATGACCACTTTCCCCCACCTGACCCTATCAAATGCAGAAAACAACGACCTTAGAGGGAACGGGAGAAGAATAAACCATACAAAGCTGAAGCTCAGAGAAAGGATCATGAAAAGTAAGAAAATCACTGAAAATGTGTTTATTGTTTAAGTACATTTCATAATGGATATATTAATATGAATTAAAGCATTATTATGCATCTAAATATGCAGTTTTGTAATAATACAATCAGTGTAATTATTGAAAATACAAACACATATCATAATACGCATCTATAAGTATCAGTCCAAGTTAACAATATATTCATGGTATAACGTTGATATATCTTGGGCGTATTACTATAATGTGCTTTGTCCGTCTTTTTTTTTTTTTTTTTTTTTTTTAGATCTATGGATACAGTTTCAGAAATTAATAATATAATACCCCAGGAACAGTACTTTTGCAGAATCACAAATGGCTATATTGCTTTTATCAAACGTAAAAGAGTTAATGCTATATGTGATGATGAAAGTTACCAGTGTGATCACATATCATTGTTTACCCCCATTTAAAAATTAAATTTCGCCTTTCACAATTTTAAAATTAATGAAGTATTTCTTTCATGTCTAAAAAGTATATCTATTTTTTATTCTCTTTTGCGCTTAATAAATTACATTCACTATATGCTCCCAGGCTAACTCCAGCCGTTAATAAAATAAATCCAAAACAAATATATTTTCTCATCCTTAAATCATTAACTATGCATGCATACTTTCTTTTCCATTAACGGATACATAAAAAAGATATTCTTTGACCATATGCTCATTTGCAGCAGTAATTTAAACACTTATTGTTAATTCTTAGTTTGTTAGTCAATACAAATGCTCATTTCGGTCTCAAAGATCTGCTCTATTTATATTAAAGAAAAAGTTAGGCATTGATTAATGCCTAGTTCTGCTTCTAAATATAAATTTCCCATTACTCAGATTTGTCTTTCTTATCAGTCCGTTAAAATTTTAATACACCAATTAATGGCCTCTTTGCTTGATTGTAATTAAAATTCCCACTAAGAGATATATATTTTTGGGAGTTATACTGCTCCAGGGTTCCAATAGCGTGGCTCGACTCACTTCCAATAATATCTGACAACTTATCCCTCACTCTCTGTCTGTTGAGTAGTAACATGTCAGCTCGTTTGGGTCCCTCTCTGGCACTGCATTTTGTATGTCTTTCTTTGCAATAAATAAAACGAATTGGCCATTAATGTTCGCATACTACTTCTTGTATACTCTTTAAAATTCAAGGACCAACGACGAAACCTAGATTTCTATCAATACCACCCTAAAACACTAATTTTCTACCTGTTTGCCACGTCATGCCAAGATTACTTATAATTTTCATGAAGTCATCATTATACTACCTTTTTTACTTTGCTCTCCATATATTGTCATTTTGAAATTTTCGAAAAATTTACTTTCTTTTTTATAATTATTATTGGTATTGCTTTGGAATTTTTTGAGTGTTAATTTTAATATAAAATTAAAGATAAATATAAAATTATCTTGGAATCTCCTGAAATACTGAGAATTGGACAAGTTCTTTTTTTTTTTTTAACTTAGATTGGAAACAAGTCCTTACTGTTATTGAATTGTTACATTGATATAGTTACACATACACACATTTCTTGTAAATGTCGTCAAAATGTATTATACAAATTGCGAATCTATAGATTTATTTATTTTCATTTCAGATATGATGTTAAAAAGATACTGGTTCATCAGTTATCTGAAAGAGATTTACATGCACACAGAAATAATGTGAAGGACCGTGTGCAGAGACATTGAAAAAATAAAAAGATTAGTATAACACCATTTGAATATACACCTATCTCAACACAAAGTCTGTTTAGTATGAAAAAAAGCGAAAAGAGATAGATCAAAACTATTCAAAAACAATAAAAGGATCATCCAAGAGCATGACGCTTACATTAAAAAGGCAGAGAAGAATAGGAAATATTATCAGCATTTGAAGCAAAGCAGAATTAAGTCAATTTATAGCATTCCTAAAGATAAAATGTCCCCAATGTCACTGACAGAAAAAACACTAAAAGAATGTCTTCCTAGAAAACTTATAACAAGAACGCAAAAAATTCCCAGGCAGCGTTTCATACATAATATTACCTCTGAACTGATGAAAAAAATATGCAACATTATCAAAAATTCAGAAAAGTCCCTTAAAAGAGCAATTGCACCCTTATTAGTTAAATGTCGCATTGCTCATTCAACATTAGCTGCATTTTTAGGCATTAAAAGTGGCATTAAAAAACAAATTCCAGCCGCTAAACATCTACATTTACATCTTGCAGACCATTCTATGTGTTGATATCAACTGTTAATAATCGAGAAATCTCTTTATGTAACCTTCATACAAATTTTCAATTCAAAACTGAAACATTAAAAAAAAATAAAGTTGATAAACACTAACGATATGACAAATATCACATATTCTTGTGTTTGTGATGCTAACAAAATTTAAATGCATCTATGGTGATTGTATCCAGTGCAAGAATAGTTCTGTGCCCATGAATTATTTGAGTGAAAACCACAGTAAATCAGTGAATGGTGAATATCAAACATCTTGGTGGGAAGGGAATACAGCAACAATATCAAAGACCCAAATAATGACTAATGGAAGTAAAGAAACGAGAAATGTAAAGAAAATTGTTAGAATAGAAAAAAAAGCACCATAACAAAATTAATAAATAGATTTCAAAAACAAATAAAAGTGTTCTACAAGCATGTTTTCAACATTCAGCAATATTTTTAAAAATATAAGGAATGCCATAATAATCTAAAAGAAAATTAAGCATTAATTCATATCTACTTTTTTGAGAAATATTCATGTAATATAAGAGCCGAAATTCAAGGTTTCCATTTTGGTGAGTTTCGAGCCCAAGTAACCCTCCACACAGGCGTAGTGTATACTGCAAATGCCAAAGAACCCAAATCCTTTTGATCTGTTTTTTATGATGGAAGGCAGAATACAGCTGCTATATGGGCTCACTTAGATCCAGAGATTAAACTACTATGCCGGATGTTGACACATACAACTCTTTCCTTTGGCCTAGTGCCACAGTACCGTCAGAAAGATAACTTATTTTTTTAATAAACGTCTGTTTGTTTATGGATATCGTCATGGCACATGGTCGTTTTTTGAAGCTGGCCATGTAAAAGAAGCAGCAGATGAAATTGAAGGTGGAATAAAAAAGGCAGCACACAGACTTGTGAGCTATGGGGATGATATCATGAATGCCAAGCATTTTTTTTTTTTTTTTTTTGAGTTATTGACCTGTAAAATAGACTTGTAAAAATTTTATTTGTTACACCTGAAAAACCAGTCTTAACCACCAGTCTTAAAAGAAGCACTAGACAATTATCAGTTCTCCACAAAAATTAAAGGCTAAGTTTTTTTTTTTTTTTTTTTTTTTTTGCAGCCCACAACGATGTCAATGTAATTGCTTCCATTAAAGAGACTTTTGTCTAAGAAATGACATTTTGAAAATAATGTATCTGTAAAAAGTAAAGGCAAAAATAAATAGATTACCATCAATCTCAGATTCTTAGTGTGAATTTTTTTATTTTATGGGATCTAATGTTCGAGGATATTCAGAAGTTGATGATGATGACATGATTTTGAATTCAAAAAATGCCCATTAGTAATGGTATTCCATTATATACTGAAGTAACTCCTGTTAAAATTAAACAAGCAACAACAGTAAAAAATCATAATTACGGCATAGATTATGAAACACTTTCCAACATATTCAGAATACTATACCAAATATTTACATTTTATTAAAGTGAAAGATGATGTCTGAATGAACAATTTGGAAAACACATAATGTATTTAAAAACTCAATTTCTGCTTATACCATGAATAGTCGGGAAAATATACGATTTTTTATCAGCCCTGGATATGATATTTAGATATGTGTGTATAATACATAATATGGTAAAATTTAGTTATGTTGAAAACTTTTCTGCAGCCCTGTATATGATCTATATAATTAATGCACGCCAAGTAATATTTAAAAAATAATTTAATTTAAAAACGCATATCACAACTGAAAACGCAATGCCAGCTATTATTGTTTGTAGGTTTCAATTATTGTTTATTTTCTTCTGTAGCCAAATTCTTTTGTGTGTCCCTGTAAATGAATAATAAATTCTATGGTCACTAATTCTATAATAAGAACCTTGTGGTAAACTTCATTAAATATATCAATTTCAATATGTTGCAAACGATTTTTCCCCATAGATCGGAATAGAACGGAATTTTTTGAGTGTCCCTGTGCATGAACCATATACGCTACACACTTAGATTTCAATACCGAACATGGCATAATAAACGTGAATAACATGTATTAATCGGACATTATTCAGTTATTACAATCGGACTATATTTACGCGAGTCAGAGCACGGACAGACAGGCAGACAGACAAACTGAATTCAGAAAGACTTTTCTACTATGTTGAAAAGTGCTAAAACGTGTCTTTTAGCTTGTTGAATTTTTGGGAGGACTCAGTCATGCTACAGATATATTGGGATAACCCAAGAATATTTAGTTGATGATGGTTGTTCCAAAAGTTATGTGATGACCAATGTTGCGAGGTATGCCGTGTAAATCAGGGTTCCAAATTCTCTAGACACCACTAAATTCTTACAGTTCATTTTGCTATCTTTAATCTCAGATAATTCTAACATTAAGTAACGCGAAGAAAATTACTGTAAAACATGTCCAGAGCATTTGTAGCCCCGATATACTCGGGATAACTGCAACACCAATGATTACCCTGATTCTGTTTATATGATAGATGGACATCATGCTTATATATTGAATTCAGTCAAATAACAAGAAAAAAAATCCTGCGTTAAGCATAGATTATGAAACACTTTCCAACGCGTCCAAAATGCTTTAACAAAACTTCGTCATTTAGGGAAATAAGATAAATAAGATAACTAAGTAAACATTTTAGAAAACACATAAAACAATTGAAAATCTGATTTCAGCAGTTACCGTGCATAGCCAAATATTTATTCCAATTCTTTTGAACAGCCCTGTATTTGATCTGTCGGTTGATATATATACTACAAAATGGGAAAATTTAGTTTAGCAAGAAAACGCACAATAGGTTGAAATTTCTCTTTCGCAATTTATACTAATAGATAGAAACATACTTAAATATTTTTGTACAGCCCTTTAGTTTACCTAGAACCTTTATTACACGCCACTATTTAGATAAAATTTAATTCAAAATAAAACACTCTTAAAACTACTGAAATCACATTTCCAGAAATTATCATCCATAGACGGCATGTATCCAATTCTTAGCGTGAACCTGTATATAAATTTAACAGTGGCGTGGCGTCCGGTCATCGCTGGATACGGCGATGACCAAGCAATATTTTAAAACTCTTAATAAGCTTTTAAAACTTTACGATCCAGTTTTAGCAGAACATTTGGAGTTCATGTATAAGTGAAGGCAAGATTTAAAGTTTCTTTTTTGAACATTCAACCATTGAATTTTAGAGTTAATAATTTTTCACCACAAACTTAAATAATTGCGATGACCACCGAAAATTTTCACGCCACGCCACTGAAATTTAACTATATTCTACAAACGTTTCTTAGTAAACTAAATACAGTTAAGCGCAAAAATGCATAACTCATTTAAAAATTTCATTTAAACAATTTGCGCTCATACCCAGTAACCCTTACGAATTCTTTTATGTAGCCCTGTATATGAATTATAATATTTATACACACCATATAATATTCATAAATATAGTGAGACGTAAAAGCGTATTATCATAATTAAAAATGTATTTCCAGCAGCCATCGCTAATGCACAGTTCTTCGGATACAATATAGTAGAGTAATTCCGGGATTTATGCGGCATATGTTTTTGAAATTGTGTATAAAGCCTCATGGTATGGTGGACATAAAATAAAAAAAGCATGCTGTATTATTTAATGCTAACTATACAACATGTGTACTGCGACAAAAAAAAAATTCAAAACAAATAATTAAATTTTTGACAGTTTTTTTTCTAAAACATTACACTGCGGCGCGTCACCCGTACTTTCAGGCTGAGACGCATCACTTGTTCGTTAGTTATGCCGCGCTTGTAATAAGAACAGAATGAAATTATAAATAAAAATATTAAAAAATATATTCATTTCTGGACTATAATTAAACATATACTAACAAAATGAAATTAAATGAGTACAATCAAACATATTAGTGGATTCAAATTAATAATTTTTTGGCTACATTCACTATTAAAATTATCAACTTGTTTTATTACAAATTAAATAAATATAGAAAAACTATATTTTCAAAGAACGACAGATTCACCTTAAAATATAAATGAAAAATATGAATATCAAATTCACAATATATCTTTACTTAATAGGTGCTAAAAATACAAATGTTAAAAACATTTTAAAAACAATGCAGATGTTGAGAACATTGAGTCACATGATGTTTAAAATCCGAGCGCTTTCGACTGAACCATAAGTCGTCATCAGGGAAAAGAGCACTGTCGAATGAAAGACAAACAGCTGGTTAAATATCAAAGGGCGAAACCAAACGAACCACAAAATAGGAGGGTGGGAAGGATGGAAAAAACAGAGAGGAGCAGCCAATCAGAAAAAGAGAGAGAGGGGGGAGGGGGGGAGGGGGGGAAGGGGGGGAGGGGTGTGAGTCACATGATGTTTAAAATCCGAGCGCTTTCGACTGAACCATCAGTCGTCATCAGGGAAAAGAGCACTGTCGAATGAAAGACAAACAGCTGGTTAAATATCAAAGGGCGAAACCAAACGAACCACAAAATAGGAGGGTGGGAAGGATGGAAAAAACAGAGAGGAGCAGCCAATCAGAAAAAGAGAGAGGGGGGGAGGGTTGTTTTATTACGTTAAATTTTAATTGTTATTTCAGCAACAACGTAACATCGATGTATTAGAGAGGGAAAAGAATAAAAGTAAAATTTTGTTTACATAATTTATTTGTTTACCCTTTCGGGACCGGCGGCTTTCACACAATTTTTATTCGGTTACCTTTACTTAAATAACCATAAAAATGCTCTAATTAAAGAACACACATATCCTTTTTTACTGGTGCCAGAAACAAATTCTGTATGCTCTTTTTGAAGGTGCTTACATGCACCCAAGGTCACGAATGGATTAATAGACCTGTTTTTTTCGACCACAATCAAAAAGTGTCGAAAAAGTACAGTCTTTATGTAACTAATTTGGCACATTATGTAACGAAGCCAATTACACGTTCTCTTTTTTGGAGTAGTTTTCTAAACATTCCTTGCAAAGAACGTCTGCATTACGCGTAATAATTTTTTTCATTATTATCATCTTGACTTGTATATTTCTTGCCCTTCTTACTTTTTATTTTTTCCGTTTTTCTCCTTTGGTTTTAGTAAACTTGATAACATGCCTAGCTTGGTTAAGGAAAATTTAACAACACTTAATCATACCGTACAAAAGGAACTGCGGTATGTATACAGGAATTGCAGTGCGGCATGTATCCCATTTTGCATGGTACAGACGTCCCATATCACAGTTACCTGCCATCGCTAAGGAAAATGGCGTAACCATACATACAGTACTCTATACAAACTCTACACTTAGTTTTGACAACGAAAGTGCATCTATTTAGTAATTAGCGTACGAAAAGCATTTAAGCATAACGTGTTTAAAAGTTTGGACAGTGAAATCATGCACTTACGTCAAAATAAGGATTGTACAGCTACAAGTAAACATCGAAATGCGATTCACGCTATACACTGGTTAAAATAGTCTCATTGCGCACCTATACTGCGCGTTTGATGACCATCTATCGATAATTACAAGAAATGTAAGGGGTGCGGTGCGGCATTTATCACGGATGCGGCGACACCCCGGAGTTACCCTATCTGAAATTTTTTGTGTGTCCTCGTAAGTGCTATGCACTTCCTATTATACATGAAATAAGTTATAGTAAACCCCAGTGACGTACATCAATTTCATTACATATGAAACAGTTTAACATAATTAAAATACGCCGCAATCAATTCCCTCCGCCTCTATATCATTATGTAACGGAATTCTTTTGTGCGGCTCTGTAAATGAATAATAACTATTCTTTGCACCGCATATTGCACAAAATGCATATTTTAGTACACTTAACCCATTTTAGGGCAAGCATAGAAATTTTATAAAATGTGGTATTATTTTCATTGAAATATGCATAAATTACATTCATTAAGACAAAAAAATAGTTTCGTGCATGAAAAATAATATTTTATTGAGAAATAAAATGCATTTGGCATTTTCATGCATTCGGTCAATAGCGCGCTAACGAACCATTAAATTTGAAATTAATATTTTTAAAATTTTTTATGACGTTTGTTTTATTATTGTTATATTACAGAACTTGCAACTTTAATCCATTATAAAAACATATGATTAATCTCAAGTGGAATAATTATACATTTTCAAAAAGTCGAATTTGTCAATAACCATTTCAATTTAAAAAAAACAAAAAAAAATGAGCGTATTTTGAAAATTTCTCAACAGAAAGTATTTGCTCCAATTGCATTACCACTATTTTATAGATTTCTCCAGAACTCTTAAAAATAGCAGATAAATAAAATTACGGAAAAATATTCGTCATAGTGTTAATAAAAAAATATTTATTGAAATGGTGCGTTTACGCACCTTTGGCCGAAAATGGGTTAATAAATGCATATCAATTTTATTATGTTTGAAAGCGTGTAACATAATTAAATATCATTTTAAACGATTTTTTCCCATTGGTCGTAATGTAACGGAATATTTTGACTGACCTTGTAAATGAACTAAACATGCTACAAATTTCATTTGAAATAGGGAAAGTGCTATCGTAAACGTCAATAACATCCAAAATTTTCAGGGCAATCCGAGTAAATTTACGAGAGTATAGCGCGGACAGACGGACAGACAAACCGAAGTCATAAACACTTTTCAACTTTGTTGGAAAGCGTTAAAAAACAAATCTTGCCAGTACCTTCCCTATTAAAATAGAGTGATCGTATACTGCACAAGTTTCCATATGATGCTGATGAACTAGAAAAAGAAGAATACAAGACCAGTTGTACGTATAAGATTGATAATAAGTGTATATCTATTTAAAAATGTCTCTGAAATCTTTATTTATGAATATATTTTAAAGTTGTAAATTATCAACATCATTTTTAATATGTGAGAAGAATTAAATTCCAGAATTAGTTGGTGTTTGAAACTTCTTTAACGTTGTGTAACCTCTGTTACGAAAGAGTAATATATTTTTGAAAATTTTCTAGCTTTATTATTATGAAATCTATTAATTGATGTATTTAACAAGTAAGTGACCACACAATTACTAAATGTATTTTTGGATATTGCGTTAGATTTTAAAAGTATTTAAAAAGTTTTAATTTAAAAATTCGCATTTTGATAACATAGGTTACATGGTCATTCTTTTAGTCACGCTCTTTAAGAATAATCTGGCCAAAATTCAACATGAACATTGCTAAGGACGTCTATTAAACACAGTAATAAAGAGTATTGTTTTGTTGCTTGTTCTTATAAATACGATACCTGCAATGTTTTTTCCGATAACAGAGGTTACAACTTTTTACACCTAGATATATTTCAACAAGTTTACTAGCTTAAATAAAGAACATTAAGCTTGGACAACAGTTATTTGATGTACCTTAAACCGTATTTGGCTACAAAACGTATTTATTGAGACCAAAATGTTACAAAAAATATATATGTTTCAGTAAAAGTGTAAATTTACGCGTAAAATTTGAATGACTCTTTAATTTATTAAAATATAACATTTAGTGCTAAAATGACAGCGTATTCACAAGGTTTTGGTTACTGGGTCCTAAAATTAAATTCAAAATCACTCCACCACTACTTTATGCAGTAAATAATGATCATTTTTGGAGTCCTAACAAATCCTAATTTTACATGTATCTCGCGCACCTAGAAATTTTAAACAAATATTGAGGAGTAAAAAATCGCACGAACTTCGCGAAATAATACGATATTTCTTAATGTTATATATTACTTACTACTGAATTACAAATGGACAGATCTTATTTAGAATTATTTAAAAAGGTCATTGAATGCTATGTTATTGGTCCGCGTCTATTAACAGTTAATGATTGTACCAAAAATAAAAATTTAAGAGCATTACTTTAATAGTACAATAGAAAGTTATTAATCGCTATTTACTCGAGCCTGACCAGTGGTCGAGTGCTTTTGCTCACAAAGCTGGTAGACGGGAGGTGCTGGGTTCGAACCAAAATTCACTCATCAGCCTAATTGTTTTGAGATTTTCGTGGATTTCCTTGTGTAAATACGGGTTAGGTTCCCTTATAAAGACCCCCACAGAGGACACTCCTCATCCTTAGTGCCCATATCCCTTGTGTAGATAAGTGGCCGTCATAAATAACACCTAACTCCGCTATTTACTCGAAATGTATTTAAAGAGGAAGAAAATATGTCAACTTACAAATTAGTTTTTATGTCTTTAAATAAGTAATTTATTCTTAGTATTGTAAAGCAAATTGAAATAAAAGGTAATTTCAATTTTCAATCTTAATTTCAAAATGAAGTCAAAAGTGAAAATAAAAATAAAAATCCCAATTATTTTTCCCTTGTCTCCATTTTATCCACAAAAATGTGGAACTTTAGTTCCCATCATTACAGAAATGCCGATAAAAATTCGAAAAGAATTAATGTCTTGAAAACTAATTAAAATTTTAAAATTCTGATACCAGTTTTGACATAATCGGATGTATGCGAATAATTATTGTTAATTGGATCACTCAACGTTTCACATTCTACAAGGCGTAGCTGCGAAATACAAATGGACACTCACTTTTTAATATACCTTATTTATGTTGTTATATAAAAAAACTGTGAAAACGAAAAATTGTCTTTAATGGAATTCTGTCTTAAGCGCAATCTTTTCATTATTTCTGAAAATATCTACTGGGAAGAAAGAAACCTCGTTTCTTATTAAACAAATGAAAGATTTCCTTTGTTATGAGCATTAAAACAAAAACTAAGTGGTTTTGATTCTGCTTTATATCTCACTTTTCCTCATTACTTACATGTTTTATATGGGAACATACATATTTTGAAAGTAGCTATAAACTAAGAATACCCCTTATGATGTGGCAGGTAAAGTAATTTTATTGCATATTCAAATAGAATTTCGGTTTATTACGACTTTTAAACCTTGTATGTGAGGCCAGGTTTTCTGGTTTACTGAAGGAAGATCAAACTGAAATAAACTTTTATGAGATTCATATAACATGCTCTTATGGAATGTTAAAAATATATGTTTATAAGAAGTAATCTCAAATTTTATATACAATTTGGAACAAAACAATTTTTTTTCGAATTTTGCAAAAGGAAACAACTGTTACATAGAAATATATAAGTTTGATAGATAAGGTCCTGATAAAAAAATGAACATTAAATTCTGATGGAAATAACAGCATTAAGGGATACCTTGGGTAAAACGTTATTGGGAATTACATTTTTTAATTGTAAGTATTAATAGCTTAGAAGAACATTTTGACATTGAAATTTGTAAAAACTTCATAGCTGCAATAATACATTTTATAAAAATAGTATTAGTACAAAAAACAAAATAAATAAATAAATAAAGCAATTTATCTAATTACAATCACCATTTGGAAAATGATTTTTTCGAAGACTAAAATTTAAGACATAAAAAATCGCACGGAGTTGATCATACATTACGTACGCCATGAATTAAACATTAATAGTGTTATTACACGTAAAAATTCCAAGCGACGAAAATCGCCTGCGACTCGTACGTGTTATCCGCCTGAAACTTATGTATTATCCAAGCATTTCATTGGCTGTTCGGGAAAAGGCTTTTCCATCGTTAGATTTCTGAGATCGCAAGAAATCTGACAGCCAATTTTAAATGAAATTTATTTCTTAAACTTCTAAACATCTCGAACTATTACTTTTTATATCTTCGTATAGAGAAAAATATGTACTTTTAAATGCAATTTGTTTGAAAGCTGTATCTCAATTTGTTTCTGAGTTATTAATTTTTTTTTGTAGTTTTTATTACTTTTTTGTCATAGTGGCAACAGAAAATACCCATCTCTGTTGAAAGTAAAGGGAAATACAGGTTACTGTATAGACCAATCAAAACACGAATAAAAGGCGGATTAAACCAATAAAATTCTTCAGATACGCTTTTGATTTCCCATCCTGACGAGAATAATAACCATTTTTCCTAATGGTTAAAAAAAAAAAAATCAATTAATTTGGAAGAGGAATTTTTGAAATAAATATATTAATAGTTTTATTGCTGTATTTCTAAAAATCAAAATTATGAAAACGTTAAAAGTTGTAAATTTCCAAATGGGCGAAAAAGTAAGGGGCAGGATTCGAACCAGAGATTTCTTGGCTGGAACCGCAACCTACTAATCCATCCTGGATGAATCTGGAGGACTGATTCACCCAGCTAACCTTTAACGATCACAGCATCTGTTCTGATATCGGAATCAGCTCAACAGAATATATTGATTAATCCTGTTCAGCTGATGATTTATTCTGTTGAGTTCGTTCAGATATCAGACCAGATGCTGCGATCGTTAAAAGTTAGCAGGGTGAATTAATCCTCTAGATTCGTCTGGGATGGCTCAGTAAGTAGAGTATTGGCGGGTCCAGCAAAGACATCTCTGGTTTGAATCCTGGCACGGACTTTTTCATCCATTTAGAAATTTACAACTGTATATTAATACTTGGAAATTCTTCCAGAGAGAAACAATCGCCTTGCATACAACATTTCAAATGAAAATCAAATTTCAAATTAATTTCTTAAAAGGCGCTAAGGCCAACATAGTGAAAATGTGATTCCAATCCATGTGGTTTAGTCGTTAGAACGTGAGTGCGCTATACTGATGGCCCGGGTTCGAGTCCCGGCATGGAATGTTTTTCACAATGTTGGCCTTAGCGCCTTTTGAGCAATTAATTTGAAATTTGATTTTCATTTGAAATTTACAACTGTTATGATTTATTTACCAATTGCATAATTGTGTTCAAAATTATTCTAATATGAAAATGTTAGTTTAATAATTTTAATATTTTTATTGAGTGAAGTAATACACAACACAACAACATAAATATTGTAATATTAAACCTGTACATGATAAATTTCTTTTGTACGTTTTAAAGCTGTATTATGTCGTTCATCAATAATGGACAGTCAAGGTTTTATGTTTCTATTTTTCATATGTGACGGCTATTATTGTCGCATGTAATTTTCATTACACAATCTTATTACTTTCAATAACTAAATTGTTTGATGGATGGACTATATTTTCGTTATGTATATTAATGTTAATAAAATCTATTATTATTTGACACACATTCAAGCCTACACTATCAGAGCAACTTTTATTGACATATGTCGTCAACAACATAGTACAAACGTTAATGAAATATATATTGAAGAAATCAGACCATTTGCTGTCGTGGTAAATCGTTTTATCGAAAATTAGTATGAGTGTTTGTATGTATACAATGATTCAAAAATATTTAGCAAAACAACTTGTATACATTGTGCTATATTACATTTTAATGTGTAGCATAGTAAAACTTTCTAAGTTGTCAACCCTTGAATGTCTTTTACTTGTCTAAGTTGACTTTTGTTTAAGAGTACACCATGTATAGCCTAGGTAAACAACAATAAATAACACTTTTTTCACTTGTCTACTTGTGTACATTGAGTATTGACTATTGAAAATGTTAAACATAAAATAAACTTAGACAGAAACTTAGAAGAGGAGACTATATGTGGGAAACAGAAGAGACTATATGTGTGAAGTGTATATCGTTTAATGTAATCGCTTCGAGAACATAAGTTTTGGATAACAATATCTCATTGATAACAGTAAGCGATTTAGGAAATTAGTGATGATGACATCTAGATCTAGTATTACTAAAAAACTGGTAGCTTGCCCTTGATAAAATGATTTCTTAAAAAAATAATAAAAAACGTTTATTGAAAGAATTCGAAAATTTATGTTTGTTTTCAATTCTCACTTAAAAGATTATTTATGAATTCTGCAATTTCATATGAACTTGTGAAAATAGTAGGGGAGACAATGTCTAGACGAATGACAAGATGGCGAATGTCTTAATTTTTCCGTTTTACACTAGGTGGTAGCATCAACCGGACACTACTGGCTCTCCTATCGGCCGTTCGTTAAACAATAGTATAGAGACGCTGAAATCGCTATTTTTGTGTTAGTTGTGAAGCTATGATTGTTTACCGCTGCCACGTTATAACTTTTATACATGTGTAAATACGTTCTGCTACAGATACGGGTAAAATATATCGTTTCTCTTTAATATTTATGAGTAACTTAGTTTAAATACTGCCTATTACCATGAATAAATGTCAATTAATCGCCCTCCTTCATGGCAATGAAAACTGATATTTTTAAACAGGCAGTCCGGGGCAAGATGACGAGCCCCGTGTTTCGAGGTTTATTAAACTAGCTGTGTTGTCCATTCTAATTAAATCCTGAAAACGCTTGTTTGTCTGTGTGTTTGTCCGCGCGAGTTGCGCTTCTATCTAATCTGCGGCTAAGGGCGCATCGGATCGGGGCAGGTGTCTTTCGAAAGGGGGCGACCAGAGGAAGACATTTTTGCCATCCGCTAAGCCCCCTAGCCCCCCCCCCCTCGAAAGAAAAACCTATAAGGTATATGTGTTAGCTGCACAACTAAACAGTTCAACATTACGTTACAATGCATTTTGCTTAGTCTGATATTTTGTAAGATGTAAAAACACAGTTACCATTTCTTAAACCATGTAAGATATTCAAAAGATAAAATATGTTCAACCTTTTTCAGTGTTGTCATATTATCAAAGTCTTCTTGTCACAGTACTGGGGCAAGATGACGATTTGTTAATGTTACGAAAAAATAAAATTATCCTTTAATTTTTAATTTGAAAAATTAAACGGTAATATATTTAATACTACAAAGAATACGCTAACAGTTCATGTAAAATTAATTTTACTATACTTAAAAATGAATTAAAAAAACAACAAAAATTGTTAACATAGTCATCTTGCCCCGGTCTTCCCTATATGTTGCACTTCGTTTAAAATGTTTCAACGCGTTCCTAATTTTTTCCGTTGCAGGCGGTTTTAGTAAATTTTACGCAGTCGTCTTCCTGATTTGTATTTGTTCGTTTCAGAAAGTTTCAGTATGTACAGTGAGTTTCGCACCTGCATAAATGCAATGTTTCAGTAAGTTTCAGTTTTTACAGTGAGTTTCGCACCTGCACAAATGTAGTGATCGATTGCCAGGTTTGCTCTCTTTTCAATCTCCTTTTATCATATCATAGAGGACGCTTTCAGAAGCATCTGAAGTTTCCACCTCGTCATCTTTTACCACTTCTCGGAATTCTGCATTAACACCATGACATCATCAGAAGATGGTGTGCTTATTTATTAGATCGCTATCTCATGCATTACTTACATTTCTTGTTCAATTACATATCGTCTTGGATTCTGCAAGGTAAGCACGAAAGAGAACAGAAACGTTGTGATAGACAACTGCATTCTTTCCTTTTTAGAAATCATGTTGTGAATGAATTATATAACAGAGCCTCTCTTTCAATTGCAGAGATTTGAGGAACTATGACGTTAACCTTAACCAAAAAAATTTTCACACAAAGTCATACATTTTAGTATAAAATGGAATGGAATATAAGAGGTTATCGAGGTTGGTTTTGATAACATTAAGTGATTGATGACAATAAATGTGATGACATTAAATGGCATCTACTCTATACAATACTTTTTAATTTTGCACAGTTTTCTCTTCTCTATTTTCGAAACAGTTTCCGGGAAACGAGAATGGGAATAATTCCTACAAAGGGGTGCAAATATTCATAAATCCCTTCTATCTACTGTGAGAAGAAATCAAATATTCAATTTTTCTAGTTATATATGCTTGTGATAAGTTAAAGTTACATTTTTCTTCTGATTTTTAAATTTTTATTTTTTTGCTATAATATGATATTTTAATCAAAATGCAATTGAACCTTTCATTAAAAAGAAGGAAGAAATTTAAAATTTAAATGGAAAAAGAGAATGTTAAAGAAAACTAGCAGGAAAATTTGGTATTGAAAAATTTCAATTAATATAACACTGGCTAAAAAACAAAGATGCGTTGAGTATGTAGCTATTAACTGAATATATTGCATTTTCATTCTTTAAATCATTTTATTGCATAAGTGTTATGTATGATTAAAAGTAAGTCGATAAATATATATTAGAAATTTAAAAAATAGCCGTTTGTAATGCTAAGTAATATTAGCGATGACAACAGCTAACAAATGAATTTCGCTACTGTAATATGTAACTTCTACTTATCGCACAAATTCAAGTTTTATACCGTTGCATAGAAAACAAAAATTCCTTCAAATGCAATTTGTTTAAAACTGTATCTCAATTTACTCATTTTTGAGTTCTTTTAAAATAACTTTCAAGCACGATTTTTTAAAAATATTTAGCTATCACGTGCAACCCGAATACGAAATATTAATTCGCTTGCACTTAAAAGAATATAAATATTGTAGCATTTCATTTCAAAGTAATATTCTATAACGAAATTAAAACTTCATTAAAAAATAAATAAAATAACATAAATAAAAAACAAATTTAAAAGACATGTAATTAGCAGAATGTAAAAGGTTGCTGTTGGAAGCGAAATCTTTAGCGATTTATTAGGTTGTTATTTCCTAACATATATAAAAGTGCCACTTTTAATAATTTTTAAAACAACATTTTAACACATTACTGGTGTTCTTCATATAAAAAGGGTATCAGGTATTCTTAGTGTGCAATCTAAGAAAATAAATTACATGTAAAAAAAAAAAAAACTATTAGAATTTTTAATAAATAGAAAAGTACCCAGTTAAACTAATGACATTGAGCTCACAGGCTATTCACACTAATTGTGTATTATACTCTTATTTATGTCCATTATTCATAAAATATGACTCACTCTTTTTGAGCAAAACGGTAAATAAATTAAGGGGGGATTAGTCCCTGTCCCCCCCTCTTTATATTTAACCAATATACCTCCGAATATAATCAAGGAAGTGCCTTATCAGAATTAACCCGTATACCAAATATGAAGCAAATCGGATTATTCTGCATGAAAAACACTTTTATCTAAATTAAGGGAGAGATTAGCCCTTGTTCCCTCTTTTATACTTAACCAATGAACACCAAAACTAATTAGGGAAGCGACTTATTAGAATGAACCTATTTGCAAAATTTGAAGCAAATCGAATGAAAAACTCATTTATCTAAATTAAGGGGGATTAGCCCCCATTCCCTCCTTTATACTTAACCAATGAACCCCCAACACTAATCAGGGAAGCGCCTTATCAGAATGAACCCATTTGCAAAATGTGAAGGAAATCGGATATTTCTATCAAGAGTTATAGCGTTACGTACATACATACGTACGTATACACAGAACCTGCGACCACATTAGCTCTCAGGCTTTGATAGCCTGTGAGCTAATAAAAAACAGTTTTTCCTACGTTCTATAATGCCCGAAGTTCGGTTCGGAATCCGTGGTTATTAGTAATATAGTAAATAGTTACAACAGATTCGTACATATTTTATATTTAGGTACACTTTTTTCGTATGACATATGGCATTTTACTAATGAAAGGATTGGGACTTTTTTAAGTTTACCACCTATTTAAGTTCACCAAGTAACAGTTGAATTACTGGTTGTCGGCCTATACATTTTCACTGTTTCACATTCACAAAAAATATATTGAAGATTTTTAATTTAAATGTTATGTTGCCCAATAAATCTTCGATCTCGGATTAGGATAGAAATTTTGAGAACGAGCACGAAATCACTGCAGACATTGCAGCAGTTCCTCCATAAATATTTCGAAATGTATCCCGGAACCTCGTCCACAGCCCTAAAAGTCGAAAGAATAAGATAATTGCACATATTCAACGACTATGATACGTGTAACAGCAAATACACATTTTTCAGTTCTTTGTTTTTAGTTTACATTTAAAGGCTATATAGACTATCACAGTTAAAATATATATATATATATACATATTTTGTTCTCTTCTATCCTTTTCATTCAAGCTGCTGTTTCTCAGACGTTTCATATCTTTCATTACTATTAAGTACAAACTTGTAATTATTACTATTATTATTATTATTTTACGATTATTCAATATGCTTATTTTCTGTATGCATAAAATGCATTAGTTTTGAAAATATCAATGAGTAACGCATTATTTTCTTTTCTAATATCATATTAATATTTTAATTTGTCATAAGAATTAGTGAGGAATATGAAGCTATATAATGGTACATAGCTAGTGATAAGAACTTCGTAACTTATTTATTGCTTATACATAATTAATAATATAATCTTTAGAAAGTAGTAGCATATTTTGATTTAGAAAGTAATTATTTTAAACATTTTAATCATATGGAAAATTCGTAAAAACTACTAATCTTTCCCAGGGCTTAATTTCTAACAAAAGAAGTACCGGACCCCTGATATTCTGCGGTACTAAAACCGTAGCGGCCCCCCTTCCGCCATCTCTCCAATCCGAATATTTAAATTTCATACATTATTTGCAAAATTTAAAGTACTCTCTTTTTTGCGAAATAAAAATTTTACATATATCTATCTACATATAATTAACTGTCAACTATTTCATTTTTAGTTTATCCCTCCTTCCGTATAGAAACCTTTGCCTCATTTTAGTGGTAATTAATCGGAGAATTCTGCAATTAAATAAGGTAAGAATTATGATTCAGAAATGGTGTTAACACAAAAAAGGAATTGATTGCAGCTATGCACACCTAGATTCATCTAAATATAATGAATGAACAACTAGCAAAAACATTTATGAGAAAAATTTTCAGAAAATCTCATGCGTCGTTTCATCTCCATGTCCTAAGTGTGTAACACACTACGTCACATATAAGTGCTTTGAAAGAAAAGAATGCAGAAACTTTTTGATGGGAAGGAAAGAAAGGGCAATTTAGGCTTCAGTTTTTCGGAATCGCTGTTGCACTGAGCTCCGGAGCCCAGTTTTTATGAGCTCCGGTGAATTCCGACCAGTATTTAAATATTTATTAAAAACAGAGAGGTACCGGAGCTGAGCTCCGGTGGGCTCCGGCGCAAATTAAGCCCTGACTTTCCTATTAAGCCCTCAAATACATAAATCGTTCACATTAAGACTCATATTATTTTCCTATTTTTTTATTTCAGCGACTGAATTACATAAGCATTCAAAAACAATTTTTCTACTTGATATTTAATTATTTTTAAAAATCTGCGAATCAAATTTAAGTATTTCTTAAAACATTATGTATTGCAAAACTTAATTCTACTTTTAAAAGCTTACTTTCCCATTTATATCATAATAATAAGAAAAGTAACTAAAACTAATTTTTTTAATCTAACAATAAATGTAACAATTTGAGATTATATGCAGGGTTTAATTAGTGTCAAATCTTTAGCTTTAAAGCTTCATCGAGTTACAGTAGTGTACCAGTTAAAGTAATGAAACAAAAAAAAATATTAAATTTGAATTTAAAAATACATATTGTAGAAGCAGTTTTAGTGTTTTAATGCATAGTAAATCATTTACTGAGATATAAAATATGAAATCCTTGCGATAAAAATTGTATAAAACTTCTTAGACAATCTATTGCCTGCTTAAAAAGAAAATATTAAAATTTAAATTCTTTAAGTAAATATAAGATTACGTTTTGAATATATTATGGTTACATTATTTTAAAAGATGAAATTGAGTATTTATGATATACATATTTTTATAGAACACTATCTTCGAATTTCAATCCGAAGAAATTTAAATAAATTATATCTTGTTTAGGTTTCGTAAGTAAAATAAATGCAAGCAAAAATGCACATTATCCGTTTACAGCATTTTTACTGACATCATAAACAGAGAATATAGTCTCATAAACTTTAAGAACATCTAATTTAATATCTACTTTCATAAAACTTACCTTTGAGAAATTTTATATGCTAAATACTTTTAGTTATATTGTAAATTGTACAAGGGCTATATCTGCATTATATAAAATAAGTACTTTTTTAGCACAATCATTTTGTTGTAATATCATAAACACTACCAATATCCATATTGATTTCCTTCGATATATTTGTGTTATTGAAATTAGTAGATCCGATCCGGGATTCCCTGTTTACATATCATGGGTAACCAGGGAATCGCTGGTTTAATTGTATCATACGTTTCTTTATCAATTATTGAATTATTCTAATAGATTTTTTACATGTAATATATTTTTTTAGATCGCTCAGTAACAACATAAGAGCTAAATAAAATCATAAGACGGAATATGAAAGTTCCACCTTGAATTATTCACAGTTCGGATGAATAGAATGGCGGTTGAAGAAAATTTCTCTCTGAAGAAGGTTGCGGATGCAAGTCGAAAATACTCGAAAGTTAAATAAAATATGTTTGTTTTAAATTTTAAACATTTATGTTTTTATGATAACCTAATTAAGTAAACGATGAACTTTTAAAGTTCGCATTATATGTTAACACCGAAAGTATTTTGATATGAGAAATATAAATAACGTGCTCAAATAATGTTTTGTTATTTATTAAAACCGATACTTTATAAAAAACCGCATATTAGTGGTTTTAACGCGAGGTTCTGTCGGATGCGTGATAAAATTGCGTTTTATTTATTTTATTTTATTTATTTATAGGTGAAGTGTCAATTTTGTTATAGTATATTAGCCAAAAACAAATGCTGAACTATTTACTTTTTTTTTCGCAAACAGGATAATCTTTTTTAAACGGGCTGTGTACATTAGAAATAAATGAAAAAAATCATGTTTGAAAATTATTTTTTAAACTATAATAAATCAAAGAACTGAACTAGAGTTATCAAAAAATTGGTATTTGAAAAAAATCATCTGTTTTTCATAATGGACGGTGTAAAAATTTAAAATAATGTGATGCTTAGAAGATTAAAAAATTGTAATAAAAACGAAATTTATTAATCAGGTGTTTCCATAGACAATAATGTTAGAGTTACACACGGATATGTTTTTGCTTTATAATATAGATGAGAATGAAAATTCCAACAAGAAGTTATTTCCTAGTGTGAGGATGGTTTTTGTAACAAGATTTTCTTTGGCACCATACATAACTTAGAACAGAGAATTCTGTTACTTTGATTATTTCATACCTTTAATTAAAAACATGTTTTATTCATTAATTATAAAATATATATGTATATATATTTAAGTATTGCGCGGCAGCACAATACTTATTTATTTCCAGTGTCACTTCTCAATGTTAATTTAACATAGAAGAAAAGCCTACGGAGCTCATAACTTTTTGACTTTTTCTTCCCACCTTTTTGTCCCTGATGCCACACATTTTTTTTTATTCTTTGTAATTTTAATGATATTGTGAATACGAAGTACGGAAATGTTTGCCTGACGCCAGGGTCAAAACGGATAATAAAATGCCTTTGCATATGGGTGAATTATAATGCAGAGAGTAACATAGCCTAATCTTTATTTATATTAATCAAATATTTTTCTTAATAGTTCCAAATTTTGCTTTTTTCATTGAGAATCAATGGACATTTTTGCTATAAAATTTAACATTTGTTTCTATTGTTGCAAAAATTTCAAAAGCCGTAATAATAATTTATCGACAGTAATTAATTTCAGTTAAAATATTTCCACGTAAGAAATGGAATTTGAAATAATTTTTTTACGAATTAAAAAAGAAGATGAATATGACGTCATACAGAAAATAAAATTGATATTTTTAAACATTTGTTAGTAATACAAGAAGCATTAATAAGAATAAATACAGAAAGAAGGTAACTATGACGTCAAAAAATTGCAACATATTTCACCAACAGTGATTTTTAAGCAAGAATATCAATTACATACAGATGTGCCCATTTGATTAGAAAGCTGTTAACTTTGTGATTTATTTATATTTTCCTTTTATGTATTTGCTGATGAAGTTTTAATTTCGTTAAAGAATAATAGCCGAAAAGAAATACTGAACTATTTATATAGTTTTAAGTCTGTGTAAAAATTGAAATCGTCGGATGCTTAGAAGTTAATAAATTTGCAACTAGCCGAAATTTATTTTACAGGTTTCATCATCAATATGACGTCAGCATTACACACAGGCATGTAGTATATATATTGTTAATATGCAACTTCTTTTTGTGGTGTTAAGAAAGGAAAAATAATTATTTGTAAATTTTAAAAAGACAGGGACTTTTAATGTTAAGTAGAGTTAACAAAGTAACGTTAAGTAAACTTAACGTTATTACCGCATTTTTTATTTAAATTATTCCTCAAGGTCTTTTTTTTTTTTTTGGCCTGAAAACGACGGATGTTTTTGCTGATGCTAAATAAAAACCCCAAGTTAAATTTAGGTGACAATTTAATCTTGCATTTACATCGGCTCACGGCAGGAAACAGGGTTGCAAAATTTAAAAAAAAAAAAATGTTTTTTTTAGCTCACGGGCTAATGTACCCGTGGGTTCTTATGTATGTATGTAACGCGATAGCTCTTGATAGAAATATCCGATTTGTTTCTATTTTTTTTTCTAGGTTCATTCTGATAAGGCGCTTCCCCGATTAGTTTTGGGAGTTCATTGGTTAAGTATAAAGGGGAGATCTGGGGTTAATCCCCCTTAACTTAGATCCCAGTAACAGAAAATTCTCCAAGTGTCTGCAACAGATACTTCAGGGGCAGTAAATAATCTGCAGGTGAAATATTTTACAATTGAAGCGTTAATCAAACGATCATTTACTTTTGATGTTATTATGCATTTTATTAATTTTACTAATAATAATCTTAAGTTTTTGTATTAAGTAATAAAGAGCGAAACATAATATAAAGTGAAATGATGTTTCAATAGAAAAATAATCTGCAAACGAGGGGGAAAAAATCTGCGACGCCTGTCTCCCGTCTCGAACTTTCTGCTACCGGGACTTAGATAAATGGGTTTTTCATGCAGAATTATCAGATTTTCTTCAAATTTAGTATACCGGTTAATTCTGATAAGACGCTTCCCTGATTAGATTTGAAGGTTCATTATTTAAGTCTAAAGGGGGGAATGGGGGTCTAATACTCCCTTAATTTAGAGAAATGGCTTTTTCCAACCGATTTGCTTCAAATTTGGTATGTCGGTTTATTTCGATAAATTGCTTCCCTGATGACATTTGGAGGCTCATTGGTTAAGTATAAAGAGGGAAAACGGGGGAGGGGTAATCATCCCCCTTAATTTATTTTTCGAGAGGCATTATCCTTTGAAATAAAAGTATATTATACAATTAGTGTGAATAGCCTGTGAGCTCAATGCCATCAGTTTAACTGGACACTTTTCTTTTTTCTTTTTATGTTTTACTCTGTAATCGCTATATTGTTGTTATAATATTAGCAGTCAAGATTTAAGGATATTTTTGCATTCATAGCGTACCAGAGTGGTAACTAAAATGAAGTAAAATTGTTCTTTTTTGTATGCTTTTATTAAAGATTTTTGATGCTCAGACTGGAAGTTTTTGTCCAAACTTTGCACTACTGCACAGATCAAACATTTTGGATTAAATATTAGTAGATACACCACAAATTGTGATGCGATACCTTCTAGATCAAACCTGATGGTGATATATCTAGTTAATTTTTAAATGAGCTCGTCTGAATGCAGTAGTTATTAAAAAACTTGACATATTAAACAAAAACATAGTTTGCCGAACAAATTAAAAAAACAAATTTATTTCCTACGTTATTTAAGCCCGAGAAGGGACATATATTAAGATATTTTATTCATTTAGTTGTACACTTAATGTTAAATTTTTGTAACAAATTAGTTAAACCAAGTGAACATTAAAAAGTAAAACTGAAATTTAAACAATATGATACTTAAACACCCTAAAAACAGATTCCGTTCGAACGAATTCGAAATAAATCTTAGATTTTTTTGGAAGGTTTGTATTCTAGATGTGCCTAGTCATTTATTTTTACCTAACCGTAAATATAATACAAAATCAGCAATACAAATATTTACAACTTAAATTTGGAAAAAAAGTCTAAGATTTATTTCATTTTGTTCGAACGAAATCTAAGTTTTTAGGGTGTTCAAGTATCATATTGTTTGAATTTCATTTTTACTTTTTAATGTTCACTTGGTTTAACTAATTTGTTACAAAAATTTAACATTAAATGTAGAACTAAATGAATAAAATATCTTAATATCTGTCACTTCTCGGGCTTAAATAACATAGGAAATAAATTTGTTTTTTTTAATTTGTTCGGCAAACTATGTTTTTGTTTAATATATAATTTAAAAATGAGGATGATTTGTAATATTCTATAATGGTTATATATATATATATATATTGGTCGGTAATGTTTATTTAATGGTTATACATACATATATATATATATATATATAATGGTTATATATACAGTGAAACCCGGTTAAGACGCTCACGGTTAATACGCGTACCCGCTTAATACGCGGATTTTTTCAGATCCCTTGAACATCACCCCTAAGGCTAATGCAAAATATCACGTTTAATACGTGAACGGTTATTACGCGAACCCGCTTAATACGCGATAAATATTCAGTCCTTTGAGGAAAAAATCACGCTTAAGATACGAATTAATTGATTTAGATGCGAATTCCTTGTCTCAAGTGTTGCCAATTTTTTCTATTCAGATAAAAACCAATGTTTTCTACTAGTATCATTTACTTTATTTAATAACAGTTTAAATACTGCGAAAATTACTAATGGGAAATAGTGGTAGATATTTGAATAAAACAAAACCCTGCTAAATTGGTAAACTGCATTTCTTTGATCCCGCTTCCTAGCATTTTTTGTGTCTCGGTTCGTGTACGTTTTTACTGTAGTAGAGAGATACAGACGAATTCAGGTTATTCAGATACGCCATAAAAATTATATGATTAGAGATTATCATACCTGTCGTTAGTGAGGTTTAAAATGTACGTTATATCACTACTACGTTTTATAATGCATATAGGCAACAAAAAATGTTCTCGTAAAGGTTAAACAATGGCGGTTGGATAATTCTTTTGTTTTCTCTACTTTTTGTTATGCTAACATAATATTATTTACACAAAAATTAACAAAGATAGTTTTTTTCTTATATTAAAAAGAAGGACTGATTATAATGGTACTCATTAATAGAAGTACTAAACATAATTTTAAAAACTGGGTTGAGCTTCAAAGATTTATTTTTTTTCTGTTAAAAAAAATTTGTCTAGTAGGAAAATTATTTCTGTTGTTTCATTTTTGGTTGTAACGTAGAAATCGACAGTAAAACCATGTTGGAATCCACATTTATTTTCCGTTATTCCAGTCTGTCCTATAAAAAGAAACAATGAGTTATAGTGAAGTACAATTAAATTTTAATTTAAATGACACAAGTTTCGATCGTAAAAGTATAAATGAAAGCTCTAAAGTTCAATCAGACGATTAGATGAGTAAATAAGCCCATTTCCTGCAACATTGTAGAAATCACGTTTAATACGCGATCCCGCTTAATACGCGACTTTTGTCCACTCCCTTGAAACGCGTCTTAACCGGGTTCGACTGTATATATATATATGTATGTATGTATGTATATATACGTATGGTCTACCGAAATTCTTGCATACGATGTTCTCACTTTCAGAAGTCAATAATCACATGTTATATATTAGAAAAAAAAATGGCAAGTATTCTTTTCATACAAAAATAAAAAATCTTGAATAAATATTGTGTTCTCCACTTTGCTTTTAATATTATAACGTATTATATTATAAAAGTTCATGACAATATATAACAATTTTATTTTCGCAGAAAAAGGTAACTGTCCCCTTAACAAAGTTTATTTTATTTATATGTTTACGACATTTTTTTCTCACAACTATGTCGAAGATTTTCCTTTGCATTTGTATAAATAGGTAAGTGATTTAGTAATTTAAAAATCCAACAAAATTTTTATTCAATATAAAATTCATAAATATTGAGTTACGTAAATTTATATATATAATTTTTATTTTCACAACATTAATTGGAAAATTCTATGATTGAAGTATATTTTCTGCCTTCAGGCATATTAGTAAGACAAAAAATACCTTATAGAAACTATGCAAAAAACAAACTCATTAGTTTACGTATTTTATTTTTTAAAAATAGCGAAACTTTTTTTATTAATACTGATACATGCTTTTTATATTATTTATTTTCGAAAGCTATGCTTTGTCATATGCATAAATGCCAGACATTCCAAATTTTCTTAAGTTAAATAAACAGGTTTTAACTAGACAATTTACTTAATAAAACATGTCTCTTTTCTATGTAGATGTATTTATTTGATTGTATTCATTAAATGAAATTTCCGGTTTAAAGTATGTTTATTTGACTTAAAAATACATTGTATGATTTGGCAGCTATGAATATGGTACACAGAAAACGCCTTCGTGCTATGTTAAATACCAGTGAGTTAAAAACCCCAACGTATAAAAGTACAAATGGTTGATTTTAATGTGGTAATGCGTTAACAATTAATGTGTTACTTACCAATATTCATTCGTATATGGGACATTCTCACGATCTTTTGACTTTTATGTCCCCGAATAATAATTTTTTTTTTTTATACATTCTTTGTGTTTTTTTTTTTTTTTTAATTTCATATCATGGGAAACATCCCATTGTATGATTGCATAACAATATTAACGAGATAAATAAGTTTTGGACGATGTTAGGGGTCCAAATACCAGGAAAACTCCTATACCGTCCCGTATCCCTGTTGCTGATTTTTAAGTTTAGAGCTGTCTGTATAAAATTGTTTCAATAAAAGTAATTCGATGTAATTTTTTTCCGAAACTGCGACAATAGTTTTATATAAATATGTAGCAAAAAAATAACTTGGACACATTTTTACGGTTGATATTATTTTTTTATCTCTGTCTCAGGGTTTTTCATCCTTACCGTCCCTCTTGCTAAACTTATACAGAAAATCATTTCAGATGGAGCCACAGAATTTTTTTCAAGTTTTTTCCCATGAAGAAGTATGTTAGAGAAAGAATGTCTAAAATTCTTTGACAGGAAATTTACTGCAGAATTTCAATCAGCATTTAAACATCAATTTCAAGATCGTGGCTTTATTGGTAGTCTTACAGTTTCCAAGGTTTATTTCTGCACTTTTCGAGGTAAATTAAAAAATAATAATAATTTAATCCAATGTTAACAACTGTTTCTAAAAATCAAGGAATATTGTGGCTATCATTTAGTCTTAACATGATTTTCCTAAAAATAGGTGGTAATTTTCCTTACCTTCCCTTTTTCTTCCATTTCGTCCTTTTTTTCCTATACCGTCCTTTTTTTTTTTTTTTTTTTTTTTATCTTACCGCCCCTTCTTTAACATCCCTTTACGACAATGTTATACAAAAATTCTGTATTAAAAGTACTACATTTTTATTATTTCTTATTTGAATTTCCTGTGGGTACTATGCAAATTCATTATAAGTAAAAATTTAGAAGAAAATAAAAAGTTATAGTGGGAAAATGGTAAGGAAAATTAAACTTGCAAGTTTAACTTAAACCCCAGTTAAATAAATAATTTTTCGTTGTTGACCATTTTTTCTTTATTTTCAATCATTAAGGCATTCGTCTATCAGATTAAAATGTTATTTTAGCAAGTTTAATTTCACCAGATTTTTATTCCCGAAAGTCAAAAGATTGTGAGAATGCCCCATATCCCATCTCACCGCTGATTTGACAATATTTTATTTTATGATAGTATATTTCTTTTAAAACTTACTTATTGAAAAATATGTTTTTTGTATTGTTAAGAAATTTTTAATTGTGATAGAATAGCTATATTATAGAATATATTATTCGTACGTACACTGTGTACAGATACATTTCTTCACACAGTCTGCCAAAATGTTTTTTAAATCTAAAGAAAACATTAGAAAATCATCGATCATTGAAACAATTAATGTAGTAAAAGAAATGCTTTTTTTTCTATTTCCCCCATCTTGATTCTGATCAAAATATTATTATATATAAAATTTAATGTAAAAAGAAAATAGTTTTCTTTTTTTTTTATCTCTCGACAGGAACATAAAATTATAAAAAGAAAAGTTCCCAGTAAACTCATGGCATTGAGCTCACAGGCTATTCACACTAATTGTATATTATACTCTTATTTATGAATATTATTCATAAAATAGAACTACCTATTTTTGAGCAAAACCGTAAATAATCACGGAAGCAACTTATCAGAATAAACCGGTATACAAATTTGAAGGGAGTCGGATAAATCTGCATGAAAAACCCATTTTTCTAAATCAAGGGGCAATTAACCGCCCATACCTCCTTTATACTTAACCAATGAACCTTCAAATCTAACCAGGATATCGCCTTATAAAAAAAAAACCGCCATGCCAAATTTGAAGCAAAGTGGATAATTCTGCATGAAAAATCCATTTATATAAATTAAGGAGCGGATTAGCCCCAGTTCCTCCTCTATATACTTAATCAATTAACCTCGAAATCTAATCAATTGAAGCCCCATAGTAAAATAAACCGGTATACCAAATTTGAAACAAACCGGTTAATTTTGCAGGAAAAAACCCTTTATCTAAATTAAGGGGGTAGGGGATTAGGCCACCTTTTCCCCCTTTATACTTAACCAATGAATCTCCAAAACAAATCAGGGAAGCGCCTTATGAGAATGAACCTATTTACAAAATTTTAAGCAAATCGGATATTTCTATCAAGAGTTATCACGTTACGTACAGACATACGTACATACATACGTAAATACATACAGAACCAGCAGGCACATTAGCTCTCTGGCTTTGATAGCCTGTGAGCTAACAAAGCTATTATATGTTAAACACATAAACAAATAGTTAATATATTAAAATAAAACATCAATAGGATTTGAGCCGGAAAAAATACAAAATCAATAATTTTATAATTTTTTGCTTAAATAAAAAATATCAGTGAAATACGTAATGGAAAAATAATTTAAATTTTGAACAAAAATATTTTAATGTATAAATAAAGAAACAAGTTGAAAATTGCACATCAAACGTGACGAATGAGCGTTCGTATTATAACTAGTTTTATAAATATATTTTGCACCGCATATGGTACTGGATGCATATTTTAGTGCATTTCATATGTGCATATCAATTTCATTCTCTTCGAAAGTCTGTAACATCATTAAAATGCACTTGCAATATTTTTTTCCCTTTCCCCGTAATGTAGCGGAGTAATTTTGACTGTCCATGCAATTAAACTATACATCAGATTTTCATAAAATTTGAAATGACTCGACAAATTTAGCAACAATCATATATTTAAAATTCCAGACTATTCGGTTGGGTAGTTTTTTCTCTGTTATATGCGGACGGACAGACAAACGGATGGATCGAACGAAGATGACTATAGGTGCTACGTATTTATATAATTACGAATGCACCTAAAAAGACAGAGATGGTAAAAACCAAATATCAGTCTTAATCTGAAGACCGAAATTAATATTTGTTTGTTATGATAGAAAGTAAAGTTCCAGGAAAACTACAGATATGCAAAACATTCAAAAGGCGCCTGCATGTATGGATTTACGCATGTAATATTTAACATGTTCAAAATAGCACGTCAAACGTGGCAAATGAGGTGCGTTCTTACTGTAACTAGTTTTATAAATATTTTTTCACCGCATATTGTACTGATTGTATATTTTAGTGCATAAGTGCATATCAGTTTCATTCTGTTCGAAAGACTGTAACATCATTAAAATGCGCTTAAAATGTTTTTTTTTCCCATTGGCATTTATTGAAAATTTTGACTGTCCCTGTCATTAAACTATAGATCCGATTTTCATAAAATTTGAAATGACTCGACAAAATTTTATGACAATTATATAT
Organism: Maratus speciosus; assembly: GCA_963932465.1. Taxonomy (NCBI): domain Eukaryota; kingdom Metazoa; phylum Arthropoda; class Arachnida; order Araneae; family Salticidae; genus Maratus; species Maratus speciosus. The sequence goes on from OZ010786.1 coordinate 176,352,730, forward strand.
TTAAAATTTCAGACCATTCAGTTGTGTAGTTTTTGCTCTGTTATATGCGGACGGACGGTCAGACAGACGGACCGAACGATCACTGTAGGTGCTACGTATGTATATAATTACGAAAGCACCTAAAAACAACAATTAAATGGTGTACAGGCATACAAAATTATATATAATGTATTTTGGAATGTTACATGCAGCAGATGATTTCATAGGATTTTTTTCAATATGAATTATTTATATTACAATATTTTTAAATTAGATCTTGCAGGAATTATTAGAATAAATATTTATTTCAACAGGGAATAAAACAAACATCTGAAAAGTTTTTCATTTGTTTGATCGTAAATAAAACCGAAAAATGAAATAAAATAATTATATTGATATCACAATATCGAACTTCCAATTTGAAACAATTCTTACCGAAATATTGGATTTTATGCTATTATTTGTTTTTAATTGGATTAAGTTATTTTAACGATAACATTAAAAAATAATATTTCGATTTACACATATAATTTAATAAACTAATTTTTTCGATAGCATTTTTAAATTCTAATGTTGCGTAATTCGAAAAACTTTATTTACAAAAATATTCCCATTTTATACAATTATTCCTTAGACAGAAAACATAAAACTCGCTATTTCTTTTTTGATTAGAAATCTAATTTAGCGTATATTACATATTTTTTATCGTTTTGTAATAATAAAAAAGATGTTTAGAAAATTATATTCTTTGTATGCAATTATTTTAAAAAAGCAACAACAGTAAAATAGTATTCATGCGTATTATCACAAAGGAAGTTTTTCGAAAATATCCCGTTGAATTATTCAAGCTTTATGTTGATTCCCTATCGTATTAGAATATGGTAACAATTTCAGAAATATCATATGAAGGTACGCAAAGTACATATGTAAATGGAACACAGAAGTTACAACAATTTGTGCAGGTTAGTAAACATATGGAAACAAAGCAGGGATAACAAAATTATTTAACTATGCTACTTTGTAGAAAAACATTTTAATCGTAGAATGAAATATTAGAATGGATTATTTTTTGTTTGATGTGAAATAAAATATTATTAAAGATACACATATATTAAGACAGACTTCAAACAGAATTAATATAATAAATCCAGATGGAGTAAAACAAGAAAGAAAAATCATGAGAATGGCATAGATTATGAAACACTTTCCAATACTCTCTGAAAGCTTTAACAAAACTTCGTTATTTCGGGAAATAAGGTAAATATGGTAACTGAGTAAACATTTAAAAAACTGATTTCAACAGTTACTATCCTTAGCCAAATACGTATTCTAATTATTTTGAAGAGCTCTGTATTTCATCTCTACGTTGATATATATACTATATAATGGGAAATTTTATTTTAGCAAGAAAACGCATCCAATTCTTTGCATGATCATGTAGAGTAATTCCGGGATTTATGCTGCACATTTTTTTGAATTGGTGTATAAAATCCAATGGTGGACATAAAAAAAAAAAAATCATGCTGTGCTATTTAAAGTTAAATATACAATGCGTGTACTGCTGCAAAAAAATTCAAAACAAATAATGTTTTTTAACAATTTTTTTCTAAAACATTACACTGCGGCGCGTCACCCGTACAGTCAGGCTGAGACGCTGCACTTGTGCGGTAGTTATGTCGCACTTGTAATAAGAACAGAACGAAATTATAAATAAAAATATTAAAAAAAATATTCATATCTGGACTATAATTAGCGATGTAATAACAAAATGAAGCTAAATAAGTACAATGAAACGTAGTAGTAGATTCAAATTAATAATTGTTTGCCTTCTTTCATTATTAAAATTATCAACTTATCTTTTTACATTAAACTTTAATTGTTATTTCAGAAACAACGTAACATCAGTGTATTAGAGAGGGAAAAGAAAAAAAGTAAAATTGTGTTTACATAATTTATTTGTTAACCCTTTCGGGACAGGAGGCTTTTACACAATTTTTTTTCGGTTGGCACCACTTTTTAAAAGAAGTTACCTTTACTTAAATAATCATGAAAAAGCTCTAATTAAAGAAAGCAAATATTACATTTCTTTTTTACTGGTGCGAGAAACAAATTTTGTATGATCTTTATGAAGGTGTTTATATGCACATATGGTCCTGAATGGGGAAAGAGACCTGATATTTTTACTACAATCTACAGAAAAAGTGTCGAAAGAGTCAGTCTTTATGTAACTGCATTTGACACATGATACAATGAAGCTGATTACACTTCTTCTTTTTTGGAGTAGTATTCTAAACATTCATTGCAAAGAAAGTCTGCATTACGAGTAATCCTTTGTTTCATTGTTATCATCTTCACTTTGCATCTTTCTTGCCCTTCTTACTTTTTATTTTTCAGTTTTTCTCCTTTGATTTTAGTAAACTTGATAACATGCCTAACTTGGTTAAGGAAAAGTTAACAACACTTAATCATACCGTACAAAAGAAACTGCGGTATGTATACCGGAATTGCAGTGCGGCATGATCCTATTTTGCATGGTGCAGACGTCGCGTCGGCCTCACAGTTATCTGCCATCGCTAAAGGGAATGGCGAAACCATACGCACAGTACTCTATATAAACGCTACCCTTAGTTTTGACTTCGAAACCATGCATGCATTTAGTAATTAGTGTATGAAAAGTATTTAAACATAACGTGTTTAAAAGTTTTTACAGTGAAATCATGCACTTACGTCAAAATAAGGGTTGTACTTCTACAAATAAACGTCGAAATAGGATTCACGCTATACACTGGTTAAAATAATCTTATTCCGCACCTATATTGTGAGTTTGACGACCAACTATCGATAATTACAAGAAATACAAGGGGTGCGGCATCTGTCCCAAGTACAGCGACTCTCCCTGAGTTACCCTATATCATTTTAATCTCTATTCTACAGACATTTCTTAATAAACTAAATGCAGTTCAGCGTAAAAAATTACAAATCATTTAAAAAACACCTTTAAGGAATTTGAGCCCATACCCAGTAACCCTTACGAATTCCTCTGTGCAGTCCTGTATATTAATTATAGCATTTATACACACCATATAGTATACATAAATATAGTGACACATAAAGGCGCATGCCATAATGAATTTCCAGCAATCACCGCTAATGTACAGTACTTCGGATACAATATAGTATCTGAATTTTTCTGTGTGTCCCTGTAAATGCATTGCACTTCGCATTATACATGAAATAACTTATAGTAAACCTCAGCGACGAATATCACTTTCAGTATGTATGAAATAGTTTAACATAGTTTAAATACGCCGCAAACAATCCCCTCCCCCCAAGCAATATAATTACGTAACGAAATTCTTTTGTGTGGCCCCGTAAAGGAATAATAACTATTATTTGCATCGCATATTGTACAGAAGGCATATTTTAGAGCACTTCATAAATGCATATCAATTTTGTTATGTTTGGAAGCGTGTAACATCATTAAAAATCATTGGAAACGATTTTTTCCCATTGGCCGTAATGTAACGGCTTACTTTTGACTGTTTCTGTAAATGAACTAAACAAGCTACAAACTTCATTTGAAATAGGTATCATGCTATGGTAAACGTCAGTAACAACCAACAATTTCAGGGCAATCCGAGTATATTTACGAGAGATAGAACGCAGACAGACGGATAGACAAACCGAAGTCATAAACACTTTTCAAGTTTGCTGGAAACTGTTAAAAAGTGAATCGACGAAAAAATAAATTTATTCATCGTTGTCGCGTCATCCACAGCTATCTGTTAGATGGACGCTGACGTTCCCGGACATGGTTTATTAGTGAGAATTTGCCGAGCTAGAACATCGGCGAGGGTAGCTTAGTGGTTAAAACAACAGCATGGTACGCTGTGTACCCAGGTTCGAGTCCTGGCTCCGGCTGATTTTTAACTCCATTTGAGTTCATTGTATTGATTATGCGTAAAGTCTGTCTAATATACGTGTACCTTTATTAACAAATGTTTTCATTTGCTATAAATTGTTTTTCATAGTTTAAATTAGTTAATATATATGAGGACGTGAATTTCCAAATTCGCCTTATCCAGAAAAACAAACGTTGAGAAATCGCAAAAATCCTCTGACTGTGCCCATTGGTTTTCATTGTAAACCAAGAATTTACAATGCCAGAAATACACGATAAAACTAGTTTTTTGCACATTATAGCATTTTTTCGATGCAGTTTCACCAATACAATAGATAGATAGGGAAAACTCGATTTTTTTAATTTTGAATAAGGCGAGTTTTGAAATTCACGTCCTCTTATTTTTAAAAGAATATTTTTCTTAATTTATGCATGTGATAAAAAGCAGTTTTTCGACAATTACATTTTACATTTTTATAAAATGCAAAAGAAAAAGGAAAAGGATTTTCACAAATTATGTTCTTTATTTTATACAATTATAACTAGAAATAAGTACAGAAATTTCGCAATTTTCTTATTATATCTATATTAGGTTGAGCAAAAAGTTTCGGGAAATTTTTAATCTAGTAATAGTTACCAGAATTTGTATCGTATATTGGAGTACTAGTGGTATATCTATAGGTGTTCAGAATGTAGCTCCATCCGATTATGGCCTCTGTTGATCAATGCAACACTTTTTCAATGGCCGTCGATTCGAATCCTTTAATGAAGTTGAAGAAGCATGTCATGAATTTTTCGATTCCAAGGAGCCACGATCGAACTTCCAGCAAATCTGGAATCTAGCAGAAAGTCGTGGACAATGATGGTCTCTACTTTGAAGAATAGACCTTGTTGCTTTTGTTGTTAATTTGCACATAGCAATGCAACATTCACAAATTTCCCAGAACTTTTTGCTCAACCTAGTATTTCGGCATATTTCATGCATTTTACTTCGTTATGTAACCTGAAAACGTACGTTAATAAGATGAGCCGCTTCAGGTTAATCTGGATTCAAAACATTTTGAATAACTTCGTTATCCGCTAATTCTTCATAACCAATATCATTCTTGACACAATTAAGCCAGTCTGTGATTTTATCCTCAGAAATATTTTCTGGCTGTTGTTCCTAATGTCAAACAAGCCTTTTACTCAAAATAGCGCCGTCAAACTCGGGTTTATGCACATCTGAATTTCAGTTGTTCGTTTCTGATTTAAGGAAAATGAGAAAAGGGGGTGGCGGTTGGTAGAGTGGCGGATAATCGGAAGTTTACTGTGCACAGTATAGTAGAATTTAATTTATGTGTAAAGTGCTTAACGCTTAACGCAGTAGAAAATTCCCCATTCAGTAATTTCTCCCAACAGATGAAAACGCAAGTTAAATAGAGTTTTAAACAGGATAATATAGGTTTTTTATTTTCAAAAATCAGATAAATCAAAATTTATAGTACCTTTGTTTTTGATTGTACAATTCCAGCCTTGTTGCGAAAAGCTCTGTTGCAAAATCGCTGAATTAAAAAATCAGTAACCTCTGCAGACTTGCATTGAAGCGTAGATTAAAATTACTTAAATAATAAAGATTTGTGACTCAAAATGAATACGATTAAACTTGGCCTTTTCATATTTTAATAGCACAGAATAAGATTAAGATTTCATAGACTACGGTCATTCAGACATCTAAACATAGAATATTAGACTACTGCTCCGCAGAAAAATAAGTACTGAAGAGAATAAAATTATTTAACGAAGAAAAAAAGAGTAATGATTAGTATGTATGTATACAATAAAAACATAATAGGATTTTAGAAATGAAAAATGAATTCAAGAAAATGCGAATTAGAATTAATTAAAATATATTATAAGCAGTCAAATGCTTTGATCAAAAGAATAGCGTCAGATTTTGTAGTGCTGTCATCGGTTGGGAATTGAGTCTACTAAAAGAAACTTTTTTGAGAATTGTACAAATACTTTTCTACATCTTTGTGTATTAGTTACATATTTTTATGCACTTATCATATTAAACTAAAATTTAATTTTAGAGCAAAATGCACAATACATCTGAAAATGTACTTTCAGAAATTGCTATCCATACACGGCAATGTATCAGCTTCTTTGCGTAACCTTGTATATAAATTAACATATATTCAACAAAGAAATATCTTATTAGACTAAATATAGTTCAGCTGGAAAATGCATAACTTAATTTAAAAACACCCTTAAGCAATTCACGCTCATACACAGTAATGCTTAATAATTATTTTGTGTAGGCCTGTATATACAGTACAGGTTACGAATTACTTTGGGCTGCCCTGTATATTCAGTAATGCTTACGAATTATTTCGCGTAGTCCTGTATATGATTCGTGGAACTTATACATTTCATGTACTATTCAAAAGTTCCGTTATACATAAAAAACATATCTATTCTGAAATCGTACCTCCAGCTTTTATCACTCATAAATCGCACAGTAAATAAAATCATTTGTGTGAACAATAACTGTTATGTACGTTATATTGTACAGTAACTATCATTAAGGGAACAACACATTCACAAGGAAGGTCTCTTTATCGGGCATACTGAGAATATTTTGGAAATAAATACTAATTAAACTACTTATGTATGTAATAAGAGATCAATCAAATTTAATGGCGGAATTACAGTAGAAAGTCTGTAAAAAAATAAATTACTTTCGGGTATTTGGTGCAAAAAGGTGAAAGCGTCACGCGATTTGGCGAGCAGTATTTTTCCTCGCCAAAAGCAAGCGATTTTAATGCACCCGAAAATTGCTTGTTAATTGATTTTTTGAATGCGTTAAAAAAGTATTTAATGAATTTAAACCTAAACAATGAGAGAATTTACTAAATACATTTTTTGTATTACATATTTAAGTTACTTGTTATTTAATTTTATTACTTTAAAAACAATTCCATACATAAAAAATATCTTCATATATTTAAGCGTATTCCAAAATAAAGGCAAGATGAAGAATGCTGCAGATATTCATTTCAGTATCAAAGAAGTCGTTGTTTCCATAGCAACAAAATCGAATCGACAGTACTCAATTGGACTTAATTTTGAGATTGAAACAATTTTAATTAATTTAAATTTTGTTTTAATTCAAAAAAATTGATAGCTAACTTTCATTATAAATATATTACGATAAAACTATAGTTAAACCAAACTAAAACTGATAAAACTAAAGTTATTTACATTACATTTATTTAAACAAGTTCAGTATAAAAACATTTTGATCTTAAAGAGTATTTGACATAAAAAAGTATTTTTTAAAATTTTATTCTATCGCCAAACGGTGAAAAATCGCCAAATATCGAAAATTTCATAATTTTTCCACGGACGCTCTAAGGAGATTCCTCCGAATTTTTTTTTGTAACATATCTGTTTGGACCTTGTGCGCATGCCGAACGAGCTCCGTAGCTTTGCGGTCATGTGACCCAGTTCAGTTGTTCTTTAGCTGCCATTGTGGCACATTATGTTATAGCGGGTCTTATCCCCAATTATTCTGTTTCTTATAGCGGGAGTATTCCCCAAAAATATGTTTTATGAACGTCACTTGTTCTAACAGCGGGTTATCACCCCAACGTCACTTCATCATTCTATGTTCTTCAGTGTTCGTGATTGTTTGTAACATTTGTGTGCTGTGTGTTATAAAAAATGTGAAAAAGAAACCTAATCGTCTTCATTCCTAAGGTTACGCACAGTATTCACATACATTTTTGTGGTCCGTCGATTTCGCAGCGAAATAGCTGCTATGGAAAAATTAAATAGAACAAAAGGTGCTCTAAAAGGTGCTATAACGAAATTAGAAAATTTCGTAAAAGATAATACAGACGAAATTAATTACTCGAGTACCGAGCTCGAAATAAAGATTCGAAAATTACCTGAGCTTCAAGCAAAAGTATCGGAAATACGGGATAAATATTATGATATCCCTGATATTAAGAACTTACCAGAAATCGAAAACGAGTTAGATGAACTCGAAGATCGTCTCGAGAAACTTGAGGTAAGTCTCAACATATTTCTTAAAAATCTTAAAGTTTCTGAAATAAATGTGCATGCTGATAGTACTGAATCTATAAGTTTGAATAATATTAAAGTTAAGTTACCTGAAATCTCACTACCAACATTCAATGGTAAATATGAAGAGTGATCAATCTTTAAAGTACAATTTACAAATTTAATTATCAATAATGTCCAGTTAAATGACACTCAGAAGCTGTTTTATTTGCGAGCATCGCTAAAAAATGAAGCAAAACAACTAGAGAGTCCAGACGATTCCTTTGAGTCATTGTTTACAGCACTTACTGAAAGATTCGAAAATCAACGTTTGCTCATTGACACTCATTTATCAGCCATAATTAATTATGAAAAAATACATTACGAGTCTTCTAAAGAATTGAGATCCTTTATTGATTGTGTAAATAAAAATTTGAGGGCCTTAAAAGTATTACAATATGAACAAAACAATCTGTCTGATGCTATCCTTATCAATATTATATTGCAAAAGGTAGATAAGGAATCTCGAAAATTATTTGAATATTCGATTAAAAAATCAGAATACCCGCAATTTAATGAATTATTGTCATTTTTGGAAAACCGCAGTTCTACGTTAGAGAGCGTAAATAGATACTCTGCTTCAAAACCCTTAAACAAAAACATTCCTCTTTCGAACAAACAAAAAAATTTCATGCTAAATTCGAATGATAATCGAATGGAAAAACTTGTATTCTGTGTAAATTGGCTTTTCATAATTTGAACAAATGTTCTCAATTTCGAACAATGAATGTTTCTGAACGATACGATTTTGTGAAGAAAAATAAGCTGTGTATTAATTGTTTGAATAATTCTCATTTCGTAAATTCTTGCATTTCAAAATATAATTGTAATACCTGTGGATTGCGACACAGCTCATCGCTTCATCGAGAAAAAGAAAATAAATCCAAGAATGAATTGGCTTCCCCCAAAATTTCCTCCCCTCTTGCAGGTGCGGTAAATAGAGAAACGGAAAACATTTCGATAAATAATGAATCTTTAAAGACCTTGAATAATATAAGTAAAGAAAGAAAATCAATTTTATTGAGTACATGCTTTGTTTTTATAGAAGATAATTTCGGAAATAAACGAAGGTTTAGAGTAATTTTGGATAATGCTAGCAATGTCAATATTTTAACTAAGGATTGCGCTGACATGCTGAAATTTAAAAAAAGGATAATTAATGTACCCGTTATAGGATTAAACGGTTATACTTATAATGTAAAAAATAAAATTTCGAGTGTAATTACAAACGAAGTTGGCTCTTTCAGGGAGAATATAGATTTCTTAATTGTTCCCAAAATCACGGATGTAATTCCATCAAAGCAATTAAATGTATCGGACATTAATTTACCGAATATTGTGGAATTGGCAGACCCCACATTTTTCAAACCGGGAAAAATTCACGCATTGGTTGGCGCTGAATTATTTTATAGAATTTTAAAGCATAATTCAGTTAAGATAAATGATAAACTTTTTCTGCAAGACACTGTTTTTGGATGGATCTCAACTGGGGCGCTAGAGGAGAACACGCAAACAAACAATATTACTATGTGCAATTTCGTTAGAGATTTCGATGAAATAAATGATAATTTAAAACAATTTTGGGAGCTTGAGTCTATAGGCATTAAACATGATGATCCGAAAATATCGGAAACTGATCAAGCACAACAAATATTCGATAAAACTGTCAAATTTGTAGGCGATCGTTATGAAGTTCAGTTACCGTGGAAAAAATACTGGAAGGATTTAAATGATAATTTTAATGTTGCGAAACAGCGTTTGGAAGGTCTAAAAAGAAAATTTTATCGAAACCCAGAGCTTTTTCGACAATATTCTGAAATAATCACGGAATATTTAAAGCAAGGAATTATAGAGCAGGTGCAAGAAAATGAACCTGTTTTAGACAGGGCAGTTTATTATTTGCCCGATCATGCGGTCTGTAAAGAAGATAAACTTACTACAAAGGTCCGAATCGTCTTCGATGCCAGCTCTCATGATAACAATGATTTGTCCCTTAATGATTGTTTATGGCCCGGCACCAACTTAAATCCACTTCTATTTGATATTTTAATCCACTTCAGATTATACGAAATTGCCTTTTTTCTGATATCGAGAAGGCGTTCCTTCAGATCTCACTAGCTGAAAAAGATCGGGATTCTGTCCGTTTTCTGTGGTATGATGATGGTTTAAAATCTTTCAAGGTCTTCAGATTCAAACGTGTTATTTTTGGAGTCAATGCCTCTCCATTCCTCCTATCTGCTACCATAAAGGAGCACATCAAGCGGTTTACGAGCCTACACCCAAGAACTGTTCACCTACTCGATAAATATATTTATGTGGACGATTTTATATCTGGCGAAGATACGCTGCAAGAAGCTCTTGATGTTTCCCTGAATGCTAACAAAATAATGTCTGAAGCAGGAATGATTCTTCGAAAATGGATAACCAATGATGAAGTGTTACTGAAGTGCTGGCAAAAGGAAGGTTTAAATATTCAAACAGAACATGCTGCAATAAGCCTAGGAAGCAATCTAAGCAAGGTATTAGGAATGTCCTGGAAAACAGAAGAAGATTGTCTGACATTCGAAGTCAAAAGTTTAATAGAATTCTTGTCATCGCAAAAAAGCTCAAAACGTCTACTATTGCAAGCAGTTGGTAAAATCTTCGATCCGTTAGGCATGCTGACGCCATTCACCATTAGAATAAAATGCCTGTTCCAAGAACTATGGCTAAAGAAGACAGCATGGGATGAACAGTTACCAACTAATGTGCACGAAAAATGGTTAAAGTGGTTCGAAGAACTTCCAAATTTAGCAGAATTAAAAATTCCGAGGAAAATTCTTGGTAGCTTGAATCAAGTAATAGCTGTAGACATACATGCCTTTTCTGATGCTAGTAAAATAGCGTATGGATCTGCAATTTATCTGAGAATAAAAAGAGAGAGTGGTGTGGAAGTCAATCTCGTGACTTCAAAGAGTCGTGTTGCACCGATAAAGGAGATAACTCTGCCTCGGCTAGAACTTCTCGGAGCCTTACTAAGTGCAAGACTGACCAATAAAGTAAAACCCATCCTAGATCAAAAAATCACATCGAAAGTGTACTATTGGACGGATTCCAAAATAACCTTATTCTGGATCAAAGGATCATCAAAGCGATGGAAGCAGTTTGTGGCAAACCGTGTCATAGAGATTAATGCACTTTCAGATTCGAACTCTTGGTATCACTGCTCTAGCAAGGACAATCCTGCCGATCTCTTGACCAGAGGTGCGAGTGTTAATTCTCTTGTAGAGAATCCAATGTGGTTTAGGGGACCAAAATTCCTAGCAGCTGATGACTTAGTGACTGAGCAAGAAACTATTTCTGTTCCAGAAACAGATTATTTTCCCGAGACTAAATCAAAATATAAAAATAACTGTAATGATTTCAATTCTAATATTTCTCTTTCTCTTTTCAGGAATCCTGAAGAAGTAAATTTTTTTCTCAACATAAGTGGTAAATACTATAGTATTCTTCGCATACTGGCATATGTTTATAGGTTTTTTCACAATTGCAAATGTAAGTTAGCAGACCGGCGTAGAGGCAGCCTCACAACCCCAGAAATAAAAAATTCAGAAGTTTCTCTAATTAGATTAGTACAAAATGTAGAATTTCAGGAAGAGATTAAGGGTTTAAAACGGGAATCAAGGGTTCTCCCTTCCAGTAAAATTAAATGTTTATCCCCCTTTTTGGATCAAGATAATATCTTAAGAGTTGGCGGTAGGTTGGAAAATTCAGATTTAAACTTTGATAAGAAGCATCAAATCATTTTGCCGAAGGGCCATAAGCTCACAAAACTCATATTTGAGCATTTTCACAGGAAGTATTTTCATATTGGTCCCCAAACTTTAATCCATTACGTACGTATGCGGTTTTGGCCCGTAAGTGGAAAAAATTTAGCGCGAAAAGTAGTGCATGATTGCGTTGTCTGTTTTAGGAACAACCCAGTTACTGCTAAACAAATCATGAGTGACCTCCCATCAAAAAGAGTAACTCCAAACTTTACGTTTAACCATACAGGAGCCGATTTTTGCGGCCCTTTTGAGATTAATATAAAAATCAAAGAAAAGGGATTTTTCATAAGGTTTATGTCGCGATTTTCGTTTGCTTAGTAACAAAGGCTATTCATTTAGAAATAGTAACGGATCTAACTTCTGATGCGTTTATCGCCGCGCTTAAACGCTTTGTTTCAAGGCGAGGAAAATGCGCTTCTATTATGACAGACAATGTTACGAATTTTAGGGGTGCTAAATCAGAATTGCACAAACTTCATGAGTTAGTTCGTAGACCGGATGAAAAATTAGCTAATTACCTTACTTCAGAAGCTATTGAATGGAAGTTCATTCCTCCTAGATCGCCCAACTTCGGTGGTTTATGGGAGGCTGGTGTAAAATCTTTCAAGTATTATCTTAAGGGGACGGTGGACGTTCAAAACCATTTTTTTTATTTTTCACTCAATCGAACTGAAATTTTGCATGTATAATTATTAATACATTCTGTAATTAAATTAATCAATTTTATTAGAAAACATGTGTAATTAATTAAGTTCTTAATTAAAACATGTTAATTGAACACTCTAATTAAAATAGCTCCATGCGCTTTAAATTTGGCTTTAGGAACCCGTTATTTTGTTAAATAGTAGCTTTATAATTACTGCAACAAAAGTTGCTATGCGTTTTTAAAATTGCATTAATATATTGAGGAAAAAAAAACTGTCAATATGTCATTTTTTCATGATATTTTCCGGAAAAAAGTTATAAAATTACCAAATTTTCATTTTATGTACAAAAATGCATGCATATTAATAGCAACTTTTGAAGAACAGCATATTACGAACAATAATACTTAATATTATTAAAATTGCATAAAAAATAAGACGCCTGGAACTTTTCGAGTATACTAACTTGACGAAAATTCTCGTTTTGAGAAAACGAGATTTAAAGTTTTATTTTTAGTATAATTCAATTTGTACTACACAAAATCAGCACAAAACATTTAATTTTATTAAACTATATAAATATTGATTAGTTTGGCTACTAAAACTCAAAAAATAATCAGAATAAGTGAAGAATTATAGGCTTTGAAAACTTCAAGTATGTACATCACTTTTACAAAAATTTCATACATATTTTGCATTTCTTTATACATTTTTAGAAATATGATTTTCACATGTAATTAATGCGTATACTGAGATTTAATTTCTATAAGGCATGTACAATAATATTAAATTATGATAGAAAAAAATGGTATGTCAATAAATTCAAAGTCCTCGTGAAAAATCGTCATAAATTGCGAACTTCCACGGAAAAAAAGATACTTTAATTGTAAAATTTTCCTTTTATATGCAATAATGTATGCATATTGATACTAAGTATCGAAGTATAGCATATTGCAAACAACAATACTCAATATTATAAAAATTGCATAAATAATAACATGCATGGGACATTTTCATTATCGACTAACTCGATAAAAACTCTCGTTTCGAGAACACTTGATTTCAAGTTTTACTTTTAGTATAACTCAATTTTTCATCAAGAATTCAGCACAAAACATTTAATTTTTGCAATCTATATCAAAATTGTTTAGTTTGGCTACTAAAAATCAAGAAATAATCAGAATTGGTGAAGCTTTGAAAACTTCAAGTTATTTTACCACTTTTTATAAAAATTTCATATAAATATTTTGCCTTTATTTAAATATTGATATAAAAAAGATTTTTGCATGTAAATAGAACCTATCTGAAGATTTAATTTATATAATACACACAATAATATTTAATAATTACAAAAAATACACAAAAAATGATGCTTTATTCAAAGTCGACACAAAAAATCGCCATAAATTGCAAACTGTTTAGTTTGGCTACTAAAAATCAAGAAATAATCAGAATGGGTGAAGCTTTGAAAACTTCAAGTTATTTTACCACTTTTTATAAAAATTTCATATAAATATTTTGCCTTTATTTAAATATTGATATAAAAAAGATTTTTGCATGTAAATAGAACCTATCTGAAGATTTAATTTATATAATACACACAATAATATTTAATAATTACAAAAAATACACAAAAAATGATGCTTTATTCAAAGTCGACTCAAAAAATCGCCATAAATTGCAAACTTTCATAGAAAAAAGTTACTATAATTAAACAAATTTTCCTTTTATGTGTAATAAAGTATGCATATTAATACTAAGTTTCAAGATATAGCATATTGCAAATAATAATCATCAATATTATGAAAACAGCATAAAAAATTACACACATTACCTAAAGTTTCCCCGCTCCATAAGATACCCCTTCTTTTTTTATTTTTTTGGCAATATCGATTGAATTTTTAAATTTTTTCAGATTTCTGTTATGTTTGTAAGCATCAGATGACCGAATATTTTTTTGTGAGCTTCTCCGTTTATCGCGTTTTTCAGAAATTGCACGAGAGTTTTCTACTTCACAATTATTTATCTGCAAAGTTGCAGCACACCCTAAATTGAATTCACCAACAGCTGATATGACGGATAATTCTAGTCTTTTCTTTGAAACGAACACTTCTTTGGGACATTTACTCCAAATACAGCTATGAAGCGATTCATTAGCATTCTGTGTTTTTGCGGAAATGCATCGGGATAAAAGCTCTGTTGATAACAGTCTTTGATACACAGGAAGAATTTCTGAGACGACACGTTGAGACAAAACAGTTTTCATTGAAGAATGAGTTTTGGGTGGTTCTTTCAATGCTATTGCCCGCTGATAAAAACACCAGGATGTTGATCCTTCTGGGCATTTGGAATGTTGGGGTTTGTCATCGGTCGACATGCAGTGATACAACGATGCTAGAGCTGCCGTTTTCATCTTATCAATATCTGGTGCGTTATCTTTTATAGCTTTTCTGTAGTAATTTTGAAGTTTTATAATTGTTGCTTCTGTCAGATTTCCTCGTTTTTTGCCGCCAAGCGTTACACCTTTTGCTTTGCACTCTTTAATTTTATTTCGAATTCCAGTTCCCAATCTTTTTGAAACATGATTAATACATTCTTCTTTCATAATCGGTGTATGCCCATACACCTTTTGCTCATTTAAAAACTGGAAAGTTTTTGAGTCTCCATCTGACAGCATTGACGTATATCGCATTTTTGCAACTTTTATGGAGCGCTTCCAAAGTATTGAAGCAGCATGCATTTCCATGCTGTTTGATGACCCCGAAAATTTTTTTTGGCACTCTGACGAATGCGAACTATTTTATATGTGATATTCTGCAGTATCGCTACCAAGGTCTCGAACAGCTGCAATACATTTAGGACAATATTTGCTCATTATTTCAAAATCAACCACCAAACCTGTCATGATATCAATAGCGATACCAATACCATATAAAGAGGTATGGCCTCGTTTCTGCCATGTACCATCAAATGACACACAGATATCAATAACATCATTATCAGATAGTGACGCATCCATCTCTAAGTGCTTTTTTCTCACAGCACTGTGTGATGTTTGCAAAATATATTGCTTTGATTCAGCACATTTTGAAGCCAACTGATCCAAGCAGCTTGCAAAGATTCTGCGATCCATTGCTGGGATTCCTAAAATCATTGAAAAAGTTTCCAAAGCAGAATGTCCTTTTCCAATAGAAAGAAAGCCTTTCACAAATTTATTATTGATATCTAATCTTCTTGAAACAGATTGGCGAGAACTGCTGTATGAAGAATTGGATTTGTAATCACATTGTTTGCAATGGAGTATGATTTTCGTCGAAAATCCATATGTATGACCAGTACTGATATTTAAATTTTGCGTCTTGCATTCAGGACAACAAACATCGCATAATAAAGATGAAAAGATTTCCTTATCAATCAATAAATAGTTCGGCACAACTGGAGATTCACCAGAACTTGAAACAATATCATCATTGTTGTCTTTATCTGTTACCTCTACAGATGATGACACATTCCATCGTTTCGCAATATTCATTATTGAAGCTTTTTTACGTTTCGATGGTCTGCCTTTAGGCTTACGATAACGTGCACTTATACAATCCATTTTTGGAATAAAAGATCAAGCTTATTTTCACTCAGGAAAAAAAAATTACTTCAATAAAACTGTTGAAAGAAATGCTGCTATCGCTAAAACCACGCTAGAATCATAAACAAACTACAATCGGCAAACGGTACAGTTACGCAGTTGCAGTTAACATGCACGGTTACGAAAATATAAAAATATTATCATTTTTTAAATTACAATATCAAATTATAAATGTTAAAATACATTTGTTTACATTTTTCACGATAATTAAAGGGACACACGTCCCTTTAATTATGACAAAAAATTGTTACACACAAATTTCAAAAGCTTGTAACTTCGTTACGAATCGCTGCAACTGAATGCGGTTTTTGCAAATGATACAGTTAAGATTGGAGTTCATTAATAAACCAAAAACAAAAAATCGATTTTTTAGTCGATTTTCGCCAAATTGAAGGTCCACGGTCCCCTTAAACGAACATTAAAAGGTGCTAGATTGACTATGGAAGAATTTCAAACAGTCACCACCCAAATCGAAGGGGTACTAAATTCGCGTCCCTTAACTCCGTTATCGACCGATATAAATGATTTTAATGCATTGACACCAGGCCATTTCCTAATTGGTCGGCCTATCAATGCCATTCCAGAACCTCAGTTGATTGATATCACAGAATCGAGATTATGTAGGTGGCAGAGAATCACTAAATTCGTTCAATTAATTTGGAGAAATTGGCAATTAAATTACTTGAGTCATCTCCAAAATCGTTCAAAATGGCAGGTAAAAGGGGAAAACATCAAACCAGGGGCAATGGTAGTCATAAAGGAGGACAATTTACCTCCCTGTAAGTGGATGCTAGGACGAATCTTAGAGGTTATACCAGGAAAGGATGGTAATATTAGGGTTGCAAAGGTTAAAACAGCCTCAAATATCTTTCTTACATCCATATCTAGATTGTGTGTCTTGGCCATTAATGAAACCTAATGTACATACCTTTTCTCATTGTCTACTTATTTTAAAGTGCACCTAAGATTTACATGTTATTTTACATTCAACTTTTCTTAAGAACAATATAGAACTATTTTTAGAAAGGAGCTTAAATTTTGTAACAAAGAATTTAATTTTATTGTATTGTATAGTCCTTGTTATTGCAACTTATTATTATTGTATTTGTATTGAAATATTATTTTATGGTATTGGTATTTTATTTAGTTCTTGTATTTATAGTGTATTTTTAATATTTTGAATGTGCTACGCACATTGCAACGCGGGGCGGCATGTTCGGACCTTGTGCGCATGCCGAACGAGCTCCGTAGCTTTGCGGTCATGTGACCCAGTTCAGTTGTTCTTTAGCTGCCATTGTGGCACATTATGTTATAGCGGGTCTTATCCCCAATTATTCTGTTTCTTATAGCGGGAGTATTCCCCAAAAATATGTTTTATGAACGTCACTTGTTCTAACAGCGGGTTATCACCCCAACGTCACTTCATCATTCTATGTTCTTCAGTGTTCGTGATTGTTTGTAACATTTGTGTGCTGTGTGTTATAAAAAATGTGAAAAAGAAACCTAATCGTCTTCATTCCTAAGGTTACGCACAGTATTCACATACAATATCTATCCTCATGAGTAGAACATTCTATATTTTTTTCAGATTTATCGGAGTATGACCGTATGGTATCAGTAATGTATATAAATGTCATTGTGTTTGAAATAAGATTTCCATTGTTAAAATATGCTGCAATTTTTTTTTTTTTTCGTAGACCAGTATGTAACCGAATTGTTTTCAGTGACCCTGTAAATGAATGATAAATGCATATCACTATCATTTTGTTTGAAATAGTATAACTCCATTGAAATACACCGTAAAGGACCATAATGTATTTGGGGTTCTTTTGTGTGTCCCTATAACCAAACTGTAAAATTTGAAATTTTATTTTCTAAGCGAAAATGCCATGGGAAACTTCAGTAGCATATATCAACGTGCATTAGTTACTGAGATAGAGCTATTGCGAAAATCGTAAAAAATTCTGCATAGCAGCGCCACCTGTTGAACGATTTACACCAAAAACTAAACAGCACCGATTTGTATCAGGGACTAACTGAATCTGCAGTTTGATGAAAATTCGTCCATTAATTCTTGAGATAGAGCTATTACGATAATCGTGAATAATGCAGCATAACAGCGCCACCTGTTGCGCGATTTACACCAAAAAGCAATCAGCACCAAATCATATCAAAGACTTACCGAACCTAAATGAAAATACACGCATTAGCTGTTGAGATATACCTACTGCAGTAATCGCAAAAAATGCATCATAGCAGTGCAACCTGTTGGGTGATTTGCACCAAAAACTAATCAGCACCAACTTATATCAGGGACTAACTAAATCTAAATATTTAAATTAAATTCTGTGCATTAGTTCTTAAGATAGAGCGCCCACAAAATTTGTGTCACAGACAGACAGACAGGCAGAACAGACACTCACTGTCAGACATTTTGTAAAAACATGTTTTTCGGGATCTCTGACACATAAAATGTGTAAATCCGTCGAAAACCGGAATTCACGAATCCAATGCTTTCTTCTTGTAAAGATAGAGGAAAGTAATAACATGGTAATCCAAGTATACTTAAGAGATTTGATAGCAGATAGACAAAGGAAACCATAAACACCTTTCAACTATTATTGTAAAAGTTAATAAAAGCGAAATATATAACATTTTTAGCTTAATTGTTTAATTTAATTCATAAAATATCGAGAGAAATTACAAAATATTATTAAAAATACTAATAATTAATTTAATTATAGTAATAACAAAACTTTCATTTTCGATTAAAAAAATAATAATATGAAAAGAAAGTTCTATTATTATTAGTATCTATGATTCTATTATTCTCAGTTTTAACATAGAATGAATAACTTCATATATAATTAAAAAAATATAATAATTTACCAATTTATGCATATTATTATAACTTTTGAAACGTTACCTATTCGATGACTTTTTAATTCATCAAATTCTGCAAATTTTACGTTGTTATGTAATATGAAAAACAAGTTATGCAGTACAAAATTATATATATTTTTTTGTTAAATTATTCCTTTAAAATAACAAAAGAAAACTCTCAAACTACAATCCTCATGTGCATCAATATAAATAAAATTTGTCTGCAATATCCTGTTGAATAATTCAAGTTCCACGGTGATAAAGAATTCTATCTGAATAATACAAATAAGACTCCATTTTTAGATATACGATGTGAACGTGATCCAAGTTTACGTGTGGATAAAACGTAAAGTATTGAAAAATTGTAAGGGTTTACAGAGATTTGAAAACAAATAGAGTGCAGCAAAATAATTTTAAAATGTTCGGTAGATTTAGGTTTTTAAATATTGTAAGAAAGAAAATGAAATTTTTTTTTATAGAAAATAACATTTTGATTACAGATATATTCAAGAGGTATATTTTTAGGAGAACTGATGCTATAAGTGTAAGATAAAATTATTTCGAAAGGTCGCACATAAATATTTGCCTTTGTAAGATTGGACGATTCAGCAGACTAACAATCTACCAATTGTGGAATATTTCGCATCTCCCTAAACGGGACCTCTTTTCAGTCAGACTGAAGGCGCCAGAGATCACGTGTTCTACGGGAGAATTGTTTTTAAATGCAGTAGAACCTCGATTATCCGAAGTAATTGGGGCCGACCACCTTTGAGAAAATAGAAATTTTCAGATAATCGATAATGCTTCAATTTTAAGATTAAGGGCAAATATGTTCGCTATTTCTTATTATGGTAACAAGTGCTAAATAAAAATAAATCAATAGCAAAATAGAAAGAAGAATAAACTACCTGAATTTTAATTTTTATATTAAGTACCTTTTACCTATTTCAAAAGGGTTTGAAACAAAGTTTTGTTTGTTGAAGTTTCGATTGCCTTTGCTTTCCAGCTTTATCAGGAAGTTTTTTAAATACTGTTGGTTCACCAGTAACACAGTCATTCTGCAGCTATCTGCGTAAAAATTATTCATTTTTGCAGCGTCTCTCTTCATAACACTAACCGTGCAATACCAGTGCCTTATTCTTGAGCTTATTTTATCATACTCTCACCCCACTCTACATTATTTATGATTTGAAAATTTCTTCTATACTTAAAGTAATGCTTTTTTTTACACATGATAAAAATGAAAATTTTTACTCTAGTAAAAATCTTGGACGGGAGCTCAAGTTAAATTCAAAGAAATTCTAAGAAAGGGAATCCAAAATATTTATCTGTACTCGTAGTTAGAAAATATACTGCTTGCACATAAGGAATGTGATAGTAAAAAAAAAAATGCTTTAAAAATGAATTTCAATTAACCGGGAGTTTCGGATAAAAAAGGTTCTACTGAATTTGTTTTTACTTTCTTCTATCTTAACAAGAAAAAAGTATTGGATTCGTGAAAATTTTCAACTTTCGGTTTTCGTCGGATTTACACATTTTAGGGGTCAGAGATTCCGAAAAACATGTTTTTACAAAATGCCTGTCTTTGAGTCTGTGCATCTGTGCATCTGTGAGTTTCTCTGTCTGTCAGTATGTGACACAAATTTTGTGGGCGCTCTATATCAAGAACTAAGGAACGGAATTTAATAAAAATTTATATTCAGTTAGTCCCTGATATAAATTGGTGCTGATTAATTTTTGGTGTAAATCGCTCAACAGGTGGCGCTGCTATGCAGCCTTTTTCACGATTTCAACAATAGCTGAATATCCAGAACTAATGAACGGATTTTCATCAAACTTCAGATTACGTTAGTCCTTGACATGAATTGAAGTTTTGTATATTTTGGTGTAAATCACTCAACAGAAGTGGCTCTGCTACACTGCAGTGGCTGCATACTGCTATACTGCATTTTTTACGATTTCCGCAATAGCTCTATCTCAAAAACTAATACTTGGATTTTCATCAAACTTCAGATTCAAGTATACTTTGATATGAATTAGTGCTTTTTGTGTTTTGGTGCAAATCGCTCATCAGGTGTCGCTGCTATGCAGCATTATTTAAAATTTCTACCATAGCTGTATCTCAATAACTAATGCACGAATTTTCATCAAACTTCAGTTTCAGGTATACCTTGACATGAATTGATGTTTTATAGATTTTGGTGTAAATCACTGAACAGGTGGCGCTGTTATGCTGCATTTTTTGCAATTTCCGCAATAGCTCTATCTCAAGAACTAATGCTTGGATTTTCACCAAAATTTAGATTCAGGTAGGACCTTGATATGAATTTGTGCTGTTTATGTTTTTGTGCAAATCGCTCAACAGGTGGCGCTGCTATGCTGAATTTTCCAGAATTTCCACCATAGCTCTATCTCAATAACTAATGCACGAATCTTCATCAAACTTCAGATTCAGGTATACCTTGATATCAATTTGTGTTATTTGTGTTTTGGTATAAATCGCTCAACAGGTGGCGCTGCTATGCTATATTTTTTCCGTATTTCCGCTATAGTTCTATCTCTAGAACTAATGCACGAATTTTCATCAAACTTCAAATTCAAATATAATTTGATATGAATTGATGCTAAATTGATGTAATTTTTTGTACTATTTAAATGATTTAATTAGCGTTTAATTAGAAAGTTTTGTGATGGCCACCACATACTAGCTTAGTTTTTAGTAATGTAAATTCGATCGCAGCAAGCAAGCTGCAGTTTTTTAATGGTCTTCCCAAATGGAAGAAAATGAATTTCGTGATCTATAAAAGCATTAGCTTGGGTTCCTAGAGATGAGCAAACAGTATTTTTACAACGCATTAATTGCAAATTTTTTTTTGTAAATATGATGTACAAATGTAAATTGTATATATAGCCGGAGTGTGAATAATAATCTACAAAAGATTCTCTTGCTGGTGATTATTCAAAATGACAAACAAAAAAATAAAACTTTTCGATTTTATTTTGCTTCAGAACGCAATACGTGAAAATAAGCTGCTTTTAAAGTGAAATATATACTGTAAAACCTCCCTAAAGTGACCACGTTCCGTTCCAATGAAAACTGGCACTCCGAGTGGTGGTCTCTTAATGGAGGTCATGTTTAAATCATTGTTGAAAAAAGGTAACAATTAATGTTACTAAAATTTATTTTTCACATTAGGAAAAAATATGAAAATTTGAGTATCAAAACGAAAGTTAATTACTGTAGAGTTTAAAAAATGAAAACATCGGCGTTTGCTTTGATTTTTCGGTTTTATGTTTTATAGCTTTTACTTCCAAGTCCTTTCGAAGTTCAGTAAATAAATGCATTTTTTTCTTTTTCTTTTATTTATTTCTTTTTTATTTATTTATTTCTTTTTTTTTCTTTTGTACGGCAACAAATAGTGACGATTTCATTAATCTTCCTGACAGAATAGGGCAGAGGAGTTTATTGACCGTCATTCTTAATTTGTCATTAGATTTAAATTCATTGCCTAAAAAGGCATAAAAGTGTTTAAATACTTAAAAGTTAACAGAAAAAAATCTAAACTTAGTACGTTCTCCGGAACTATTTTTCTAATAAAAACTTTTTCAAGCGACCAGGAAAAAACGGAATTTGTTTCATTTTCCTCAAAGAAATCGGTCCCTCATGGAGGGAGTTCAACTGGAATGGTCTCTGAATAGAGGTAAAATAAGTATTGAGCCTATGGCAATAAATTTCGTTCCATGAAAAAATAGTCGCACAGGGACGTTTCGCTGTAGAGTCGTGACATCTGGAATTTTGCTCTCCCTCTGCTACAAATTGAATCACTTGGATTAATCTTGTAATATTAAACATTCTTCATTACCTATATATTGAAAAAAACATATAATCCCATGTGATAACGCCGGCCGTAACAATTTGTTTGAAACGCTATGAGAGTCATGATAATGGAATTAATTATTCCACGTGTATATTCGCTTCTAAATATTGCACAATTTCAAAATTTATGCCTTCAAGTATAACATCAAGTACATTTTTAAATAAAACTGTTCGAAAACTGTAATTCAATATACTGATACTTTTAAATAAATTTCAAGCATGATTTTGTTTATGATACGGAGTATGTAATAGAGTATATATACACCGTATGTATCCGCCGCATAGTAAACGCATAGCATAATTATCTGCATTTGTGATATGTATGAAGATAATTATGCTACATATATATTTGCTTCTAATAATCCCACAAATCAATATTTTACACCATCAAGTCTAACAAAATATTTACTTTGAAATAAAACTGTTTGAAAACTGGAGTTCAATTTGTTGATATTTTTTTATGATTTAAAATAATCCAGCATAAATTTTATTAAATCTGTTTTCACGTGACAGCAATAAACCTTTTTTTGCTACAATTATAGAAATTGACATTTTAAGAAACATAAAAATTGGGAAAAACTATGAGAATTTTGTGGCATTACCATAAATGTCAATTGATAACCAAATTGACATCTACTTATCAATAAATTCTTCTTCAATAAATTTATAAAACAGGCGTATTTTCTTTCGTAATTGAACGATTTTTTCCCCTTGAAACTTTGTGCACTGGTAAATTATAAAAACGATTAGTGGAGAAACTATTTATTCTACACAAAGTAATTTTTCTTGATTTATCAACGCTGTTCGGCAAAGTCATCTTTTTCAGGTATAAATAAAAGAATTAATTTGTCTATGAGTTGTATCTATGTACAGAACAATGCTCTGACGGAAAGGCCCATTTCTATAAAATTATGTACAAAGGTACTTTAAAAATGGACCGAGAGAGCATGGGATATTTTTTAAAACTTGATTTAGATTTCTTTTAAATTTAACTTTGAAGGGATGTTTCTATTTAGAAGTTTTTTAGTATCACACAGAGGGGATAATTGATTTATTCAGACGTAACTGGATATATGTTTAGAACGACTCTTTCCGAAAACCTCTTTAGAACGACGATTTCCCACGGAAGATTAACTATAAGGGGTCTCAGGACTCTTAAAGCTTTAAAATTTTCGAAATTTTAATTGTTTTAGAGGTTAAACTCCTATCTTTTCTGAACATTTTGATGTAATTGTTTCCTTGAAATTCGTATTAGAACTGAAGTTATGGCTGTTACATTTATACACGTTCAATAGATGAAGCGTCGTTTCGGAAATTTTGAAGCCATTTTTCTCCAAATGACGTTTTTGGGCATAACGTGCACGATATCTCAAAAACTTACGAATATTTTTTCATGAAACTTTCAAAACATATGTTTCATGTTAGTCTGTATAAACTGAACCTAAAATTTCCTTTTAACTGTTCAAAACAATATTTTTTTAGGTGATTATACTGTTGAAATGTTCTTAATTTACTAAATGTTTCTAATTACAACTTTGTATTAAAAATATAAAAAAGCTTTAAATACAAATTTATTTAGGTTCAGGGTAATTATGACAATCTGAAGTATAAGTAGGCTCAAAATTTTCATTCTAGTTGCAATAATAATTTTGTAATCGTGCTCATAATCTGTTAGCTGATTTTTTGCTCGTCAAATGTCTAACAGTTTGGAGCCCCGTAAATGCTAATTATGCATCTTATAATTTTTTAAATACATGAAATGAAAGAACATACTTATATATTTTATTCCAATTAAAATTGTGTCTTAAACTCAAATACATTTTAAGATATTAAATGTTGATTTTTTTTCATTTTTTTCCAATTTTAAGAGTCCTGAGAGCCCTTGAAGCAAAGATTAAATAATAAATATTACGCATAGTTACAATGCTACATTTACAGATTCGTTCGATGTGAAAAGGTAGTTTGCTTTTACGCAGAGTTACAATGTAAAAACTGATAATTAAAACAAGAAAGAAAAATATGCGTGAAGCATAGATTATGAAACACTTTCCAACACTTCCTGAATGCTTTAACAAAACTTCGTTATTTAGGGAAATAAGGTAAATAAGATAACAAAGTAAACATTTTATAAAACGCATAAAATATTTGAAAAACTGATTTCAGTAGTTACCGTCCATTGCCAAATATGTATTCCAATTCTTTTGAACAGCCCTGTATTTGATCTGTAGGTTGATATATATACTCTATAATGGGAAAATTTAGTTTAGAAAGAGAATGCATAACAGGTTGAAATTTCTCTTTCAGCAATTTTCAATAATAGATGGAAATATACTTGAATACTTTTGTAGAGCCCTGTAGTTTACCTAGTACCTTTATTACATGCCACTATTTAGCTAAAAATTAATTCAAACTAAAACACTCTGAAAACTACTGAAATTACATTTCCAGAAATTATCACCCACAGACGACCATGTATCCAATTCTTTGTGCGGCCCTATATATCCTTTTATCTATATTCTACAAACGTTTCAAAGTAAACTATATTCAGTTCAGCGTAAAAATGCACTACTCTTTTAAAACCCACCTTTAAGCAATTTATGCTCATACTCAGTAACCCTTATGAATTCATTTCTGTATTGTCTGTATATGAACTATAGCATTTATACCCACTTTATAGTATGCATAAATATAGTGAAAAAAGCGCATATCATAATTAAAAATGCATTTCGAGCAATCATTACTAATATACAGTAATTCCGATATAATATAGTATCTGAAATCTTTTCAAATACACCGCAAACAATTCCCCCTATACCAGTATGAACGGAATTCTTTTGTGTTGCCCTGTAAATGAACAATAACTATTCTTTGCACCGCATATTCAATAGGATGCATATTTTTAGTAGACTTCATAAATGAATATGAATTTTACTATGTTTGAAAGAGTGTAACACCATTAAAAATCATTTGAAACGATTTTTTCCCATTGGCCGTAATGTAACGGAAAACTTTTGACTGCCCTGTAAATGAACTAAACATGATACAAACTTCATTTGAAATAGGGAACGTGTTATGGTAGAGGTCACTAACATCCATAAATTTCAGAACGATCCGAGCATATTTACGAGAGTTAGAGTGTGGACAGACGGACAGACAAACCGAAGTCATAAACAGTTTTCAACTTTGTTGGGAAGTGTTAAACAGGTTTTTTTTCTCTGAAATTAATCCATATATTTTCATTAATCGATGTACAATAAAATATTTACAAATTAAATTTTGAAATGTTTACGCAGGTTAAAACATCGATGTTATTTAAATTTACTGAAGAATACCAGAATAATTCCTACTTTTTGAGAATTTTTTTAAATTTTAATCTAAAGCTTTTATGGAAAATTATATAAATCAGATGGTAAATAAAACCTCATCCGCGTCATCACTAGCATTTTTAAAAATTAATGCAACACGACGTCTATACCAATAAAAAAACACAGTTATGGGATGACAAACAAAATTCACTTTTAAGTTCAAAAGTTTAAACCTGAAGTCATATGATTTCACCTATTCTTATAAACTCGTATACGCAGGTGTTCTTGAAAATTGCCAAAAAGTTTTTTTTTTTTTTTTTTCCCCATGTTTGAAGTAGGAGATGACATTTTATGATTTTTCGATTTCTGTAAAAGAAGTCCGAGATTTGGAATCAGATTATATAGGTCCTGCTTTTAAAATGCACTTCTTTGAAAAATGAATTGCCTGGAAAATCCGAGTTCAGAATTACTTAAAATTTAATATAATAATACTGAGTTCCACTTTTGTAAGCGAAGTATAAAGAAAAATATGGGATTTTTTATGCTACAAAATTTAATACGTTTCAAATTAATAACACCAAATCTTCAATCTTATAAAAATTTTTTACAATAAAAAATAATCAAATATTCTTGAACAAATTATAATAGCTCCTTAATATACATTGTAGTTAATGTACACACTTTTTTATACATTGTAAAAAACGACACAAATTTCTTAACCTTCGTGCCCTGAAAGGGCTAATCGACCCATTTTGAAAAGTTATTTAATAATAGCTCCCATGAATTTTAATTACGACATTTTATATTTAAAGTATCCCCCAAATAGATAAATTTGCTTAGCTTACAACTTTTTCAGAACTGACATTTTTTTAACGCAAATTAAAAAATGACATTTTCTTAATGTCAAAAAATCGTGAACGCAAAAAGATCACTTTGAAAATCGCTTTAATATTCGCTAAAATTCCAAAATCGTAGAGTACAAAATTTGCTACATTAGTCTAAAATTTTCAAAACTAATTCCTCTTACCAATGCCAACAAATACCCGCAAAATGCGAAAAAACTCTAAAAATCGCATGAAAAAGGCCAAAAATTAAAATAAATCTGTATACAAATTCTGAATCAATTTTACGGAAAAAAAAATCACTACATTCGGCTAAAAGACTAAAACTGGATTCTTTTCATTTATGTAAGTAAAATGGCATCAGAATGTCAAAAAACTGTCTGTATATAGCATAAAAAATTAAATAAAAAAAATCTAAAATCCGGCTTCGATCTGCATTACAACAGATATGTAGGTACCTTCCTACAAAATTTTGTAGTTTTGCATGCTGTGGTCTCATCAGAGCACAGCACACACACACAAACTTTTAAAAGGAGGGAGAAGCGGAGAGGAGGTGTAAAATATATAACATTTTTTTGTTTCTATTAATAAACACAAAAATATATGAAATAAAGCTATATAAAAATATTGTTATGAGCTAGAATAAATATAAAACGGACTGTGTCTAATAGACGCATGCAGGCAAAGCGTAACGTACTTCAAGAAAAATATATAAACACGAAAGAAAATATACAATAACCTCTTCTAATTTACCTGCCATTTGGAAAGCGTTCTTTACATTAAACAATTTATGCCTAGCGTCCCATTTTTGGGACTCTTCGAATTTTAATAAATTTGCATAATTTCCTTCTTCTTTATAACATGAAAATTGCATGAAATAATTATCTGTAATGTCTTTATCTGTTACCGAACGATGACAGCAGAATGAAGATGGATATTTATTTGCTTCAATGAGTTTTTAGATTTTTCATTTTTCAAGATGGCGAAATGTAAAAAGTAAGTTTATTCAATCAAATATCTTAATAAATAAGTTATAATCTTAGCTTGTAGCCTTCTTTGGAATACGCAATTTTTTAAATTGTGAAATTATGTGCTCAAGCCTATTTTTTAAGCATTTTTGTAACGTACGAAATATAGGGCGCGAGGCACGAATGCGTAGGGTAAGGTGTTGTACCTCTTACCATATTGTTGTCCTTTGACCACATAGGCTATACCGCCATCTAGAAGCATTTAATGAATTTTGGTGCAATTAGTGCATAATTCCTTTACTAGAGGGCTTATTCAACCTACTCAAGTCAAAGAGGATTCCTGTGAAAAATACTAATCCATTTCTATCATAAAAATGTAAGTATTTTTTTTGATAATGTTTTGCATAATAATATTTTTTTGTGTTATGTCTTTGTTGCTAGAAATAATTTGACATAGTACCTATAGACATTATTAAATATGGCGGGGCTTGTGAAAAAGATTATCCTAACCCTAAAACTTTCTAATTTTTATTGGCATGGTGTTGTACCTCTGACCATGATCAGATGTTGTTTCTTTGACCAGGTCAAAGGTACAACACTCTTATTTAACACACTTAATATTTTCTCAATATTTTAAGTTTTATGACTTACTTGTTACAACTGTCTTGAAATTAGTTAATGATATTTCTTAATTCAGTTGTTCATACAGAATGAAAAAAATATGTATATCAATCAAATATTAAAATATATTCTATTTAAAAAAATTTTTGAAAATATAATAAAATTTAAATTTTTTCTTGGTGTTTTATCATTGCTGAGTACTTTGTCATATCACCTACAAATGGATTAATTATTTTTGTTTTAATTTTTTTAAGTTAGACCAAACACAAAACAGAATGCCATGAAGCAAGACAGGCATCAAAAAGACGAATGTTGATAAAAATGACATTGAAAAGGCAATAACATTCATCAAGGGGCAAAAATGACAATTGGAGAGGCCTCAAGGCAGTTTGTTTTGAAAAAACCAACTTTAATTTATGATTTAAATGCATTGAAAAAAAATCATGTGATACAAATGTTTCTTACAACCCTAAAAAGATCTTTAGTGATGATGAACAACTTTTATTGGTAAATTGTCTTACACAAGCTGTCCATATGCATCAAGGCTTAAAAAAGAAACAAATAATGACATTAGCATATGGTTTTACCAAAGCTAATAATAAGAAAATTGACCCTTCCTGGGAACCAAACAAATGTGCTGGTAAACAGTGGCTACGGGATTTCTGCAAAAGATTTCATGACAAGTTTTTCCTTCCAAAGCCTCAAGCTACTAGCTTTACTAGGGCAACTGCATTTCATAGATAGACTTTGGCAAAGATATTTAATAACTATAAGAATACTTTACAACGTTACTCGTTGGAATCTAGTGACATTTTTAATTGCGACTAGACTGGGAAAAGCACAGTTCATGTGCCTCCTAAAGTCACAGCCCCCAAAGGAAAAAAAAAACAAGTTGGAGAGATGATGTTTGCCGCAAGGAGAACAACTATCACTATAATTTCTGCTGTTAAGTGCATCCGGAAACGGCATTTCACCTTTTTAGGTGCGTTCGTAATTATATAAATACGTAGCACCTATAGTCGTCGTTCAGTCCGTCTGTCCGTCCGTCCGCATGTAACAGAGCAAAAACTACCCAACAGAATGGTATGAAATTTTAAATATATGATTGTTGCAAAATTTTGTCGAGCCATTTCAAATTTTATGAAAATCGGATGTATAGTTTAATCACAGGGACAGTCAAAAGTTTTTCTTTACATTACGACCAATGGGAAAAATTATTGCAAATGTATTTTAATGATGTTACAGACTTCCGAATGGTCTGAAATTTTAAATATATAATTGTTGAAATATTTTAGCGAGCAATTTAAAATTTTATGAAAATCGGATGTGTAGCTTAATTACAAGGACAGTCAAAAGTTTTCCGTTACATTACGGGGAATGGGTAAAAATTATTACAAGTGCATTTTAATGATGTTACAGACTATGCACTTATGAAGTGCAAACAAATATACATTCAGTACAATATGGGGTGCTAAAAATAATTATAAAACTAGTTATAGTACGAACGCACCTCATTTGCCACGTTTGACGAGCAATTTCCAACTTGTTTTGTTTTTCACCGGGTCAACTTTAAACAATTTACGCTTCATGGAAATCCTCCAAGAGCTTCAAAACCATCAGACTGGTCAACTGACAACATATTCCAACAGCTTTTTCAACATTTTTTGAACAATGTTAAACCTAGTACTCAAAGGCCAGAATTGTTATTATTTTATAACCATGAATCTCATATTAGCATACCTGTAATTGATTTAGGCAAGGCTAGTGGTGTGACACTAATGACGTTTCATCCACACACTAACCATAAAATGCAACGCTTTGATATGGGTGTTTATGGTCCTTTTAAAGGCTTTTATAATTAAGCTGTAAATAATTGGATGGTTTCTCCGAGAAATGTTGGGAATACTCTTTCTATCTACACCATTGCTGAACTTGCGGGCATAGCCTATTCTAAAGCCGTAGTTTCAAACAGTATTATGAGAAGTTTTAAGGTCGCAGGGTTTGTGCCTTTCAATGAGAACGTTTTCTCTGATGGCGAGTTTCTTGCAGCTAGTGTAACAGACAGACCGAAGCTGCAAAATACTGATTTTGATGAACCGTCAACAAGTGCCCCAACTCAAACTGACCATTACGTTCCTAAATGTAGCAGTTCGAATCTATTACCACTTATCATTACACTTGAAGCTGTGAGGCCTCATCCAAAAGTTCAGGCAAGGACAATATGAAATAGGGGTCGGCCTAAAGGGAAATCTCGCATCCTGACTGATAATACTCGCGAAAAGCTAATTATTGAAGCTGAAGTAAAAGCAACACTCTAAATGCAAGATACGACATACAAACAAACCTCTTCTTAAAAAAGGTAACAAAAAGAAATTTCTCCCTAAGAACAGTTCAGAGTCTGAAGCGACACCGAAATTTTTTTAAGCTAAAATGAATTTGATCTGTCAGATGATTTGTTAGATAGCTGAGCAGCAACAATTTGAGAAAGACGGATTGGAAAAGGGAAATTTTATTCTTGTTAAAATTGCAAGTAAGAAAACGCATTTTGTCGCAGAGATCTGTGATATTAAATATCCAGTGTTTCATATCCAATATATATAAAAAAAAAAAAAAAAAAAAAAAAAAAAAAAACTGTAAGTGAGAAGTTTATATGAGAAGATGAAAAGCTGTATGATATTTACATGGAAGACATTGTGACTAAACTTCCAGACCCTACTATTGCTAATGGCTCAACAGTTAGAATGTTTGTTATTTAGAGTAGACTTTTTATCATATGAAGTGGAATAAGCAAACATGAAATAGAAAACTCTTAAAATGCTATCATTAACATAATTCTTATTATGCTTACATTGTCCTGTATCCATTTAACTTAAAATTATTTACAATGAAACTGAATAAAATGATTTTTTTCTTCATTACCTTGATGTCTAATTGCCTTGTCTGAGGTACATCATGGTGAAAGGTACAACTATGTGTTGTACCTTTGACCACAGTATTATTATTTTTTGAAAATGAAATGAAACATAATAAAAGTAAAACTAGAAACAATTATCTGTGATAAACCATATGATACTGATTCTAATAAAGCAAAGAAATTGAATTTATCCTTTATAATCAAGCGAAGAAAATTTAATTTTTGCAAAGTGCTCAAAGGAACAGCACCGTCCCCCACATATTTTTAATGGCCATTTGGGTGACAGTTATTTATGTAAAGTCCTTTTCAAGATGATTATGAATCAAGTTATTTTTAAGCCTGAAATACGATTTTTCTTAGTTTACTAATAACTGTTATTAGTCCCTGTAAATAAATAAATATATATTTTTAAGTAGTTCATAAAAATAGTAATTATGGTATATAATATACAATTTAAAAGCTTATTTTTTATAATTTATATAAAAGTTGCAATTATGCATGCTATAATATTACAAAAATTGCGCAATTCCCATATTTATTACGTTTACATTTTATCAAATAAACACAGCAATTTTTTAGCGTAATTTTTTAAGTATTTTTACAGTTCATTTTGTAACATTTTAAAGTGATTTTACATACAAATTTGGGAAAACAAAAATTCAGGAACAAATGGGTTATGGAATCTCAGAAATCAATATATTTCGAAATTTAAAAAGCATTCACAAACACAAACTTTCTTTTGCTGCTACTGATTTTTACAAAAGTTTACAAGCAGATTTTATAGTGTGTTAAATCAGATTTTTTAACCTATAATATTTGTTGTTGAAATTGAATTGGTTGTTGAATAATTTCTCAAGTAAACATATGTTTACAAACGTGTTTTACTGATAAACACGATAAATTAACAACATTAATATTGAATTTAATATTATTTTGTTACTCTTGATTTAATAAGTTCAATTACTCAGCTAATAATGTTTAATTGATAATTGATATTACATTCTGAGAAAACTGATTATTACATTACTAAAACTACTCGGAAACGTTACCGAAAATTAGTCTGAGTAAAATAAACTTTGTTTTTATAAATGCTTCTTTGATTATCGAAAATATAATAGTTTACGAGGTTTCTAAAAGTAACCCGTTTTGGAATCATGGGTAACTCGGAAGTGGTGGTTGGTTATTCATGTTATATCATATTCATGTTATTTTGTTTGTTGTTATGTATACTCTTATGGTTATTCAACATTTTCCTTCGTAGTTACATTATATTTTCGTAGATTGAAAAACATTTTGAAATTTTTATAGTGTTTTATATAGTAGTCGATTTATAAAAATTTCGGTACTCGTCTATTATCATTCCGTCGACTACTTTTTGTAAAAAAAAAATTTTGCCAAATGAAGAAATTGAAGAATGTTGCTATTCCAAACTTTTATTCGTAAGAATATTAAGGAAAATACAGTTAAAACGTCACTGCAGAACAGGGTGATTTTATATGAGAGTAGCGACATACGAAATATAAAATGTAATTCGTTCAGACGATTTTGGACAAAATAATACTTAGAAAAATTGGCGTTAAATTATGAATGCTTAATTTTTGCTATGCAATGTCTCAAATGAATAAAATCTGATTGATATTTTTTCAATTATTTTTTTCGGCCTTTTCCACTTTTCTGTATTTTCTTTTATTGTATATTGAATTATCATTTTACAATTTTAAAATAATTTGTATCACTTCTTTATCCCTTTTTAACACTTTCCAACAAAGTTGAAAAGTGTTTATGTCTTCGGTTTGTCTGGCCGTCTGTCCGTTGTGTTTGTGTGGCCGCGCTCTAACTCACGTAAATATACTCGGATCGTTCTGAAATTTTTGGATGTTAGTGGCGTCTACCATAGCACGAACATTATTTCAAATGAAGTTTGTAACATGTTTAGTTCATTTACAGAGACAGTCACAAGTTTTCCGTTACATTACGGCCTATGCGAAAAAATCATTTAAAATGATTTTTAATGATGTTACATGCTTTCAAGCATAATAAAATTGATATGCATTTATCAAGTGCACTAAAATATGCATCTTGTAGAATATGCGGTACGAAGAATAGTTATTATTCATTTACAGAGCCACACAAAAGAATTCCGTTACATAATTATATATGGGTGGAGGGAGTTTTTTCCAACGTACTTTAATTATGTTAAATTATTTCGTGTATAATGAAGTTGATATATGTCGCTGAGGTTTACTATAACTTATTTCATGTATAATACGAAGTGCATAGCATTTACAGGGACACACAAAATATTTCAGATACTATATTGTATCCGAGGTACTGTACAGTAGCGATGATTGCTGGAAATACATTTTTAATTATGTTATGTACTTTTATGTATTACTATATATATGCATTGTACATGGTGTGTATAAATGCTGTAAATCATATACAGGGCTACACAAAAGAGTTCGTAATGGTTACTGGGTGTGATTTCAAATTACTTAAAGGTTGTTTTTAAATGAGTTATGCATTTTTACGCTGAAATGCATTTAATTTAGTAAGAAATGTTTATAGAACATAGATAAAATGATATACAGAGTCACGCAAAGAATTGGATACATGGCGGTCTATAAATGATAATTTCTGGAAAAATGTTTTCAGTAGTTTTAAGATTGTTTTACTTTGAATTAAATTTTAGCTAAATAGTGGCGTGTAATAAAGTTTAACTAGAGGGTTGTACAAATTTAAACAAATATGTTTCCATCTATTAGTATAAATTGCTGAAAGATAAATTTCAACCTGTTATGTGTTTTCTTGCTAAACTAAATTTCCCCATTATATGGTATATATATCAACCTACAGATCAAATACAAGGACTTTCAGAAGAATTGGAATACATATTTGCTGTGGACGGTAACCTCTGAAATTAGTTTTGAAACGTTTTATGCGTTTTCTAAAATGTTTACTTATTTCTCTTATGTACCTTATTTCCCTAAATAATGAAGTTTTGTTAAAGCATTCAGGAAGTGTTGGAAAGTGTTTCATACTCTATGCTTAACGCATGATTTTTCTTACTTGTTTTTATTTAACAGTGGTCTAGCAACTGAATTTTGATAGCATATCAGAAAGAGAAAACTAAATAAAATCAGGTTATTTTGACATTCTTAAAAATTAGATTTTTTTCAACTTTTAAGAAACCTTACATGCTTAGAAATATACAAACTAATCTAACATTATTTATTGCGGATTTCGATGTGACAGATATTATGTAAATTGAGATGAAAGTTAAATCTGAATTATAGTTTCGGAATGTGGATAAATGTTTGTGACGTCAGTTGAAAATGATCGATTCTACGCACCGCAAAAATTTTTTAGTATTTTTCTCTTTTGTAAACATGACATCGTTTAATGGCGTAATTGTTATTTTAATTAACGAAAAACTAATAAATTAGTAAAAAAAATCATTGAAAATACAGACATCGAAAAATCATTGAATAGAAACATCGAATTAAAAATCTCTTTGTGTCATAACAAACACATGCGATCGCGAGGCTAACGAAAAAGACAGGCTACCGCGGTACATTCCACGTATCTTTTTTTACAGACCGCTGGAGTCACGTGATGCTCGAATTCACCAATGCAGGTGTGCGAACAGAGCATCACGTCACTCTAGCGGTCTGTAAAAAAAGACACTTGGGATGCACCGTTGCATAGATTAACATACGAGTTCGGACGCTCCCATAAATCGCTAGCGTAATGGTAATGTGATTGTGGTCGTAGCGCATTTAGTGACAATGGAGAAGAAACTCCCCATCCTTTAATATTTTTATTATTAAGTATCTACCTTATTGTGATCTTTCTTTTTTAAGTGTTGCATGTTTACCTTTTCAATAGAATACACCAATGCATGAACATAGAATAGATATTCTCTTTTATATATCTAATATCTATACTATGTGCATGCACGGATATATGCAATATATATATATATATATATATATATATATATATATATATATATTTGATGAGTGAAAGATTTAAATGCAACTAAAAACAAGATAAAAATTTCGTCTTGAACACTACATATCGAAAGCAATGGTGTAATAAAAAAATATACCGGATACTGCACTCTACAAGTCCCAGAAAAATTCATAATTATTCCCATTTGGTAGAACATTTAATAGCCGATGTTTTATTAATTTATGAAGTTTAACGTATTAAACAATCGTTACAATAATCTTTTAAATTTACGCATTTTCCCTTTCTTACAGATAAAATAAAAATATTGTTTTTAATGTAAATAACGTATAATCAATTCAATAATATTTATAATAATAACAAATAAGAAATAATATTAAAATTACAGACGGGAAAAAAATTCTTTTCGACAAATTTTTAGAATTACATAAATCTAAAAGTTAAAAAAAATAAATAGAGGTACTGACATTACACAAAATAAAATTTTATTCAATAGGAATAAATTGACACAATACCTGAATTTGACTTTTTTCAATTTAATCTCATAAACTTAATATTTACGTTCTTAACAGAATTTTCTAGAGTTTTTCTTTCATATTGTTACTCTAATTATCATTTTGTAAGTTAAAGATGAACGATACAAGTACGATAAAATAGAAGCAGCTAAATAAATAAAGCATAAATACAATAAGTCCAGTCAATCTAGGATTCTGCCTGGAAAGTTTTGGAGAAGTTTTTTTCTCTTTCTTCTTTTATGTTTTTTGGGGTGCTGAACACGATTTTCAAAAAGTTATAAGCGAAAAACTATGAAAAAATCGGGTTTTTTTTTTCGAATTTTCCATTGTAGTCGCTAGAGGGTTAAACCTTTAAAAAAAACTGCTGCACCAAATTAAACTAAAGAAAATTTCCTACATTTTTCATACACAATGTTTTTTTCTAAGATCAATACTTGTGGAAATACCAGCAAAAAGAATTTTAGCGATATTCAAATTCCATCATCGGAGGAAGAAAACGCAATACAGTCACAATGCATCCATTTCAATCACCAATTTGAAGCTTTTTAGTTAATTGTAGGTGCATTTCGAATATGTTAACATTTGCTTACCAAGTTTTAAACCTTTTATATATTTATTAACAAAACAAATTGAAATCAGGTAATTAAGAAAAATATAAAATACAAACACTCCGAACAGATGCGAGCATCAATTTTTATTTTCCTACCCATCTGATTATGACTATTACATGATTATAATTGTATAATTATAACAATTATAAGTTTAATATAATAACATATGTGGAAAATTGTAAACATGAAAAAAAGAGAAATGCAGAATTGTTCTCCCATTAATGTTGTTTTGGTAGCTTTGAAATGCCTGGTTGATGTTCACTGAAAGGAGGCTAATCGTTATCTTGATTGATCTGTTTGGGTCTTCACTTGGCTTAAAATATCCTAGAGAATTGGCTTGTCAACCTCTATTTCCAAGTCATTTTCGGCGGTAAAGATGCTGAGATTGTCACAATGGCCATCACAGTTCAAACGAAGGAGCGAACTAAGCAAACCTCCATTCCTATAGCCACAGCTTGTTTTGCATTTGTAGGATTTGTTTCACAGAACAGCTTCTGGTGCGTGAGTTTGACCGGTGTTATTGGTGTGGTGCTTCTCTTTGTTTTATTCCAGCCCCATTCTCTAGCTTTTTTCAGTTACCTGGCCATAACTGTACTGGTGATAATCTCTTAAACCTGTGTATCAAGTTGAATGTTTTGTTGGAGGAAGCGACGCTATATTTTCAGCGGTCTTAAAAGAATTCATAGTCTTACAGCAGTAATAATGCTGTGAGCTAGTGCAGTACTCCTGTACTGGCCTTTTCTAAGGTCTCCTTTTCTTTTTATTAAAAATAGTGTTTCTATGAAAATCTTTAGGGTTTCTGTAATGAGAGTCTCATTCTCTTTCAAAACTCGTCTAGAGGAGGATATTGAGTAGATTTGTAAACCTGAGACTGAATATCTTCAGCCATTATCCTCGCAGTAATCTGAACAATACGCCGACATTATTCCTGGGGAGATTACCATCGTTGTTGATATCAAATATCACTCAAAATCTTATGACACGTTTTGTTGATGCAAAGAACAGGTACCTTGTTTGCAGTGGATGATATAACAATATCTTCTTCACACTTGTTTAGAAGGCGTGATTTAATTGTTTTGACAGAAGGACAGTATTCACCAGCTTTAATCTGGTCTGCTAATTTTTCTATAGAAAATTGGTATTGTTCTTCATTTTCCTTCGGATAAAATAATTGACTTGTGTAGCTGTGTCTATGCCCGAGACAATTGGACTTTTCTGTGTCTCTGTGGGTTTTGCGAGCTGATAGGGCTTTTTCATACATTTCAAAGGATATTGCATCCAGTAGTAACCAAGTCAGTTACCTGATCTTGTCCGTAGATTATGACAAGCCCCAGCTCATCATCATGATTTTCAGAAAGTAGTTTAACTTTTAAAAGGATTGTCAATGTAGAATATACTTCGTTTTGTTATTACTTTATGAATTTCTTTTGCTTTAAAGTATGGTGGGATTTTTTCACCAAACAACATGTAAAGACTTTGAAACGAAAACTGTTGTACTGCTGAACAGTTGGTTTCCTACGTCTTCAGAAATTCTTTTCAAGTTGCAGTAATGCGTTTTTCGTTTGTGTACTGTTTATGGCCTTTTTTATGGATCCTTAGAGACTCCTTCTTCAATAAATAATTCCCTTTTCCACCTTTTTGTTTTTTACTTGCTAATCGGAAGGACTCAACACCTTTTTATTTCACTTCTGTTATTTTAGTTCCGCCCTTTAACCCGTGTCACAAACGCTTCTCTGCCACCATTAATATCACTTCACGTCAAGAATCGTTTTAAAACACATAAATTTTAATTAAATGCGCACTGTACATATATTAAAGCAAATGCATAGCATAGCTGACCGTCGAGACGTCTACAAACAAACTTAGATATGAGTTTTCAATTTCAACACAAGCCAAAAAAGCCCTTATGGAGAGTGGAAGGAGGAGAGAGATGAGGGGCTTCTTGTAATACCATGTGCGTGGCACCATGGAAGTGTTTCAAGCACACCCAATCATTTGTTTTGCATTCACAAAAATATTACTTTAAGCGTTTTCGACATCCGATTATAGAATTTGAATATATCGCTAAAATCATCTTTACTCGTATTGCCAAAACTATTCATCTTAGAAAGAAACATTGTGCAAGAAACAAACAACAAACTAGATACACATATCTAAAGTGTTTACCACCAGTACAATTATGGCTAGGTAACTGTAAAAAAGCTAAGGAATGGGGCTGGAATAAAACAAAGAGAAGCACCACACCAATAACAGCTGTCAATCTCACGCACCAGAAGCTGCTCTGCGAAACAAATCCTGCAAATGCAAAACAAACTGCAGTGGAAAGTGTGGCTATAGGAATGCAGGTTTGTTTTGTTCACTCCTTCGTTTGAACTGCGGTGGCCATTGTGAAAATCTCAACTCCTTCATCGCCGAAAATGACTTGGAAATGGAAGTTAACAAGTCAGTTTTTTACGATATTTTAAGCCAAGTGAAAACCCAACCTGAGCAATCAAGATAACGATGAGCCTCCTTTCGAGAAATATCAACCAGGCCTTTCAAATCTACTAAAACGACATTAATGGGAGAACAATTCTGCATTTCTCTTTTTTTCCTGTTTACAATCTTCCACTTATGTTATTGTATTAAACGTATAATAGTTATAATTGTACAGTTATAATCATGTAATAGTTATAATCAGATTGGAAGGAAAATAAAAATTGGTGCTCACATCTGTTCGGAGTGTTTTTGTGTTAATCATTCATTCAATTCCTACTAGTAGCTCACACTCTCCCTATATTTATTTATTTATACTAGGGGGCTCGGCCCCCTACGAGCTACGCTCGCAAACCCCCGTTCAGACACTGCTGTCTCTAAAAGCACGCTAATTTGATCGGCTTTAAAAAGATTTTGGAAGATTGAATTATAATTAAAAAAACAAAGGCGATCTCCCTATAAACGGGTTTCTATTCATTTCTCTTTGATTGGGGAATTTTACGGAAAAAACAGCTGCTGTTAAAAGATACAATGACATTTCAAAATCACCTAATATAAAATGAATTAAGTAAACAGAGTCTTTGTCTCCCGGTACTTTTTTAACAAAGCGAAAAGAAAGTCCTTTTAAATAAGACATTTTAAATATATTGTTTTTAATCTGACGTAATTTTCACCAAACTTTTCTTCCCCTTTTTAATATTCACGTGAAATTACTTTTATTAGAAATGAAATATTATTTGCGCTGTCCCCCCCCCCCCCAAAAAAAAAAAAAAAAAAATAGTTGAAAAGTTCATCTCAAAATATCAAGTAAATGTCTCGCGCTATTTTTACATTTTAACTGTTTTGCAATATTATTTTTTGTTCATTTTACGTAATAAGTGTAATGTGACGTAATTTCTCCTATTTAAGACTTCTAACGCATGTTAATGAATTTGTTATTTTACAATATCCTTTCTCTTTTAAAATTCACGTTAAATATAGTTCTTATGAAGTAATTTTCAATAAGTTCCTGCTTTTGATACGCAATTATTTAATTTTAATTTGAAAGTATCTTTTCTGTTTATAAGAGTCACGTGTGAATAAATTTTTAATTTGAAGCAAACGTTATTGTTTCCGTTGTTTATACAGTTGGCAACAGGTTAAATTAGTACCATTTTCTAAAATAGGTAAAAAATATCTCTCGAAATGCTGAAAATTTGAATTTAAAATAGAAATGAAACCTCGAAAAATGAGTCAAATTAAAAAAAATAGATGAATTCTGCACACCGGGAAATTATAACGTATAAAATGATATAGTGTATCCGATGTATAGTTTTTGTTCCTATAAAACTTTTTTAGTGGAACGATTTTGTCCCACTTTAGCACTAAATATCTCTTAAAATAATTTTTCGATTTGAAAACTGTCTGCATCAGCGTGTTTATCAAACATTTCTGTATAATACTACCGATTTTCATATTTTTGTATGCATTATTTTTCTTAATATTAACGAAGAAAGACCTCCGGTCACAAAAAATTCAAAACCGGCGGCGGCGGTGGCGGCGGTGACAGCGGTGACAGCGGTAGTTACTTTTTTTTAGAATAGAGAGATATTTATTTTGTTCATATTTACAATCGTTAATAAAATACTCATTATTCATCCTATAAAGTTGAAATAATTTTTTTTAACTTGTAGTGGATGACAATTGATGTTAATACAGTTTTTTCAAATATTAATTAATTAATTAAATTTTAATAAATTTATTTTAGTTTTGCATGGGAAACAAAATGGCGGCCATTGCTTATTGAAAATCAATGAAAATATTTTCAATAAGGGGTTACCATAGGACACCCAACCAGGACGCCAACCGCTAGGTTTATGGCCTATATGTCCTGGCGGGGAAACCCCTCCACCATCCAGTTCCTCCCAGCCGGGAAACGGGCCTATCAGCGACAATTAATACAAAAGAAAATGCTTACAAAAGTACCCTGTTCTGTCGCCAAATATCGCCAAGTTTGTCGCCATCGCCAAATTTGGCGGCCAGAATGAGTTGCTAAAAGTGACGCCAACTTGGCGATATCTCTAATATTTCGCCAAATCCCCATAGAGTTCCATTGTAAACCTACTTGCTTATAGAAAATCAACAAATTGAGATATTTTAATGCAACAAAAACTAATATTAGCTTAAGGGATTACATTAAATTTTTCTTTGGAGGCCTAAGTAGGAATTGACTTTAAAAACAAAATTTTTATATCGCTTGTATTTTACTTAATTACCCGATTTCAATTTATTTTGTTAATGAATATAATAAAAGGCTTA
The DNA here is from genome assembly GCA_963932465.1 of Maratus speciosus. Lineage (NCBI taxonomy): Eukaryota > Metazoa > Arthropoda > Arachnida > Araneae > Salticidae > Maratus > Maratus speciosus. The sequence continues at coordinate 176,394,097 of OZ010786.1, forward strand.
AAACTTGGTAAGCAAATGTTAACATATTCGAAATGCAGCTGCAATTAACTAAATAGCTTTAAATTGGTGATTGAAATGGATGCATTGTGATTGTATTGCGTTTTCGTCCTCCGATGATGGAATTTGAATGTATCATAAAAAATTCTTTTTGCTCATATTACCAAAAGTATTCATCTTAGATAAAAACATTATGGATGAGAAATGTAGGAAATTGTCTCTAGTTGAATTTGGTGCAGCTGTGTTTTCAAAAAAGTTTAACCGTCTATCAACTACAATGGAAAAACCGAAAAAATACCCAATTTCTTCATGGTTTTTAGCTTATAACTTTTTAAACCGACCAGATACGGGGAGGCAAAATTTAAAATCATGTTCAGCATTTTAAAAAACATAAAGGAAGAAAGAGAAAAACTTCTCCAAAACTTTCCAGGTAGAAGCCTTTTTTGGTCTAATTTTACTGGACTAAATATCGTCTGCCTCTTACGTCGTTTTAGGAAAGAATAGATATTCAAAATATAGAACGTAAACATATTTTTTCAACATAGATAAATTTCGGAGGCTTGTTCATTCTTACCCCTTGTCGGTAGTGACGCTAGTACTGTTGTCATTACAGATTTTGCCATAAATATCCCATCTTGTATGTTAATCTGTGCACCGCGGTAGCTTGTCTTTTTCGTTAGCCTCGACGTGATCGCAACTGACGTCAATTGAATCTAACCCCATGATCATCCATTTTTGGCGTTAAATCCTTTAGTTTGGCGAACGTTTTATTTACGGAACGTGGTCGACGGGATAATAGACAGGTACCAAAATGGTAAAGACCTATTAATTTTGATTTAAAACTATATTAATATGAAACAATATAAAATTGAAATTTATGAATATGATGTTTCATTTCCTTCATAAATTCTTTTACATTTTCCTGTGACTGACAACAATGTCACTAATAAAAAGTGTTAATGGAATTTGGAATAGAGAGGATAAAATAACTACGTAACAAGATACCGCACAATATGTGCATTTATGTAACAAAAATTTATATTCGATGTTTTAAAAACAACCGACTTTCAAAAATCCTATGCATAAATCTCTAAAACTTACTCCGAAAAAAAGCTGATATCGTAATTCCTCGAAAGAAAAATAGAAATAATTTTACATTTCACATAATAATATAAATCAGCTTCGTGCTCGGAATTCAGCTGTCAAAGATTTAAAAAAAATATATAAATTGCAGGAGAATAAGAAAAAATATATGCATTAATAATACTTCAAAGAATAGAAACTGAAATATAAGTTCACATATAGCATTTTATCTTTATTAACACAATTTTTTACCATTATAAATTACATACACGATGATTTTGCATTTATCTTGTTTATTTATTTATTTATTACATACTCTTTACTGTAAAACATATATCTACACTTCATATGTCGATACATCTATTCTGAAAGTATTTACACTTTTAGAAAAGGGAGGTTTTTGAATAATTGAGTTCATAAGCAGTGTTTGTAGGGTTCCGTACATAAAAAGGAAAAACGGAACCATTATAAGATCACTCCTATGTCTGTCTGTCTGTCTGTCATAGCCATTTTACTCGTAAACTATGGGACGTGGAAAGTTCAAATTGTGAGCTGTAATAAAAACTATTAACCCACATATTTTCAGATTATTAAACATTCATAAATATATTTAGTAAAAATGTAGAGGGGTTAATTAAGCTACTTGAAAAAGCTACTTGAAATTAAGCTACTATTTTCTTTGTATATCCTGTGGGGTATCGTGTGAAAGCTTTCGTAACGCTGGACTCAAAAATACACTCCTTTTAATTTTAGGTATTATATTTTCAAAGATATCGTCGAAAATGTAGAGCAAAAATATGTCCCCCCCCCCCCCCTCTAATTCCGAATCTACTGAAACTAAAATTATGAAAAATTAGAGGTAGTAGATGTTCATTTAAACCTTGAAGGAAAATTATAGCGATTACCCTAGGTCACACAGTTTTTGAGAAAATCATATTTTTCTGTTACACACAAATTTCGATTTCCGGACATTCAGCAAAAATATTGAGCAGCGCTGAAGGTACCTATCGTAGCAGAATTAATCATTGTTGAAAATGATTTTCGAAAAAAAATCTTGAGTAATTAGCTGTACTCTATACCTAGTTCACAACTTTTAATGATATATATGTGTAATGCAATATCCAGTAACAGTATAAAAGCAATAAACGTCAAATTGTTAAAAACAGCCTAATTTAAGCGATCTCAGGACTCTTAAAATTGGAAAAAAGGAAAAAAAAAGACCATTTTCAACATTTAATGTCTTAAAATGTGTATGATTTTAAAACAGAATTTTTATCGGGATGAAAGCTATAAGTATGTTCATTCATTTCATGTATTTAAAAATTGCAGGATGCAGAATTAGTATTTACAGGGGATCCACTGTTAGACATTTGTCTAGTAGAAAACTGACATAACAGCTGCAGTATTACCAAATAAATATTCCAACTAGAAGGAAAATTTTTGGTGCCTACTTATACTTCAGATTACAATAATTACCCTGAAACTAAATAAATTTGTATTTAAAGCATTTTTATATTTTTAATGCAACGTTGTATTTAGCTAATACAAAATTTTGAAAATTTCAACGGTATTATCAACTAAACAAATATTTTTTGAACAATAAAAAGGAAATTTTATGTTCAGTTTATACAGACTAAGATAAAATATATGTTTTGAAATTTTCACGAAAAAATATTCAGAAGTTTTTGAGGTATCCTGCGCGTTATGCTCAAAACAGTCATTTGGAGAAAAATGACTTCAAAGTTTCGGAAACACAGATTCAGCTATTGAGCGGGTATAACTCTAAATACCATAACTTCTGTTCTAATGGGAATTTCAAGGATACAATTATATCAAATTTTAAGAAACGATAGGAGCTTAACATCTAAAAGTATTAAAATTTCTAAAATTTTGCAGCTTTAAGATTCTTGAGGCCACTTATTAGAATGAATCACATAAATACTGTGGGATTTGCGACTAGTTTGCATTGAGTGGATCTCTCAATACACCTTGAGTGACTTTAAAAGTTAATTGAAAACCTATCTGGAAAAACGCGGCACGGACCAATGCGGAGTTACAACTTTGCGACCTCCTTTCGAGGCGTTTTTAACACAATCCAAATGTAAACTTTGAACAAAAGTTTTGTTTTTGCTACACTGTAGAAAGAAATATTATTACTACGCTCAATTTAGTTTTATGAAATCCCAAATGAAGTTTAAATATGCATTGTTTATTTTATCAGTACCGAATTAAGTTCATCGTAAACAGATTAGAATAATATTAAAAAAGAGTTATGCAGAATAGCTATATTTGATATTATTTCGGCCTAATATCTCTTTGAACTTTCATGGCATATCCATTTAGACTTTTCTAGTATATACAGTTATACCCAACCCTACGTTGGATATACCCCTACATTGTAAAGTTTTTTTTTTTTTTTACAAAGTCTTAGTATTCTTTGTTCAACGGTTTTTTTTAAATAATACAATTACAAATTCATATATTTATTCTACGGAACCCTCTGTACGCGGGTAATTCTCGCAGATGGCCGTTTATTTATTTTAATGTTTCGAGAATTTTTTTGATTAAAAATACGTTTTGGAATTTTATAAGTCATTTTATATGAATTTTGCCATCAACAAAATTAAATAGGGCACATTTTAAGGTTTGTCAATATTTTTTCCTGCTCAAAAAAGTGAATACATGTGAAGTTTGGCATTGTAATTAACACCAATTATCCATACTGATCCGCGGATGTCAAAAGTTGTATTAGGATTTTAAAACTGAGTACGTTTTCGAGACATTATTTTTTTCTAATTTTAATCATATTCCTGTAAAGACGGTAACTTAATTACTCCATTTTTGTTGAAAAAGGGGAGAAAAGGGAAAACGATATGGATTATAAGATTTCTTTTTTTTTTCGTCATTTTCAAATTGAAATTCAAATTATCTTTTATTTCAATCAATAGCGAAAACAATACTGTGATTAAATTATGTTTTTCAAGAATATTTGAAGAAATAAAAACTTATTTTCACATACTTGATCTTCTCGAATCAGTTTGTTTCAGAAAACCAAAAATCTCTGTCATTTTCATCACTGACACACATTCCACTGACGTAAAAAAAAAATAATAATTCCATCGTAGCTTTTTACATTTTTTTTAGTTCACAAAGGAGCTTAAATCCGAAACGAGAAAATACAATTTTCTAAGCATTTATTTTAGTAAATTATAAGGATTATTACCTATTGATATCATTTTGTCATTTTTTAAAAATCGCAATGAAACAAGTTTATAAAAACACTAATTCGAATATGCGAAACGAATATATGAAATATTAATTGTTCAACTGAATGCAAGGAGGATAAAATTTTCTGCTTGATTTTCCTTTTACTGTGAAAGTGTAAATGACATTAATAATGCGAAAATGACATAATTTACACTTTTCTCTGTCTCTCATATACAGGAAAAAAATGTTGCCACTATTAGAGAAATGCCATTAAAATTTAAAACAAATTAATATTTCAATAAAATTACTTTTTTAATATTTTATATATTTAGGAATTTTAAGAACTATTATGAGACCGGATATCTGAAACGAATATCTGAAATAATAAATGTCCAACTGAATGCAAAGATAATTTAAGTTCCCTACTTGGTTTTCTTTACAATTTTAAAGCGAAATTGACATCATTTACTCTTTTATCTCTTTAATTCGCAGCAAAAAATATGTTGCTTCTATTAGAAACATGCTATTAAAATTTAAAGCTAATTAATATTTTAATAACGTCATTGAATTATAAATTTACACGTAAATCTCAAAGAGAAACATAAAGTAAAATAATCAAATTATTATGCGCGAAACAAATTTGAGGCGAAAATTATGCATATATTAAAACAATACAGTTAAAATGATTTTTTTATGGACAGTATTCATGTGACGTCACATTGACAAACACATGGTATAAACGTGGCGCGACTAACAAATTTCTGTAAATATTTTATCACTTGATGCATCACAAATGCAGGTAAATGTCTGCGTAAAAGATTTTCGATTTATTTTATACAAATTACTATTTGGTAAATACTTATTTAGAAAATTCGTATATAACTTATTAAAAAATTAAACAATTTACATTTTAAAGATAAAATGAAAATATGCATGATGGTGCATTAAAATAGAGAAAAAACTAGAATCCGTTAGTGAAAATATCTAAAAGTCTATCAAAACATAGAATGTAAGAGTAAAATTTCAAAACACAACGCATTTCCGTGGTTCTTAATGTTATTCCCGACAGGCAGATTTTTTTTTCTATCTTCGTACCCATGGGAAGAATATTGCTTATAGCGTCGTTATAAAAGTCTGAGAGGGAACGACATTTAAAACTGAATCCGGATACAAGCGGATTTTAAATGTGCAACTGATATTATTTGTCAATTCAAAAAGGAAACGTCAGCTGTCGCAACAGCAGTGCATGATACCACGGTAAAAATGCCCCATTCAAACAGAAAACCATGCCAAGCCGAAAAAAGTCGTTGTTTAAAAAAAAGTTGTTGTTCGTGATAATATCATTCAATCTTCTGCAACTGGTAATACTTTTAAAACAAGGCACATTACCATAAATTAAAAGTCTGAACGGGTATATGGTCACAGCTGGCAGGGTGCAGAGCCCCCCCCCCCCCCCCACAGTACATATGTAGCAAAAATATGCTCTATGAGCAGATAAAAAGTATTTTTATGCAAATACCCATATCTTACGAAATATATAATTCATTGATCTCTAATCGCAGTATAACGGTATTTTCGCAGTTTGTCAAATTTTCGGAAAATGGCGTGAAATTTTGGCTCTTCGTGTGCTAAGCAAAAAACATAGCAAAAATATTTGTAAAAGTTACAGACCAAATGATTGTGTAACTACCAGGTGTCCCAAAAATGGCTGATGGATTTTTAAATTCAATAACTTGCAAACGGTGACAGATACTAAAAAAAAAAATTCTTGCAGGAGTTTTTTTACCTGGGATTCTTGATTTTAGTTCGAATTTCAAACAATAGATGGCGCTGAGAGCAATAGGTGCTCAGTCCAGACCCGACTTTTGGTTACTTCGGAATCCATTCAGTACATTTTATTCCCCTTTTTTGGTATGGAAGAAGAGAGAGGCCGAAAAATCGAGCCTGGATTTAGCAATTATTGCTTGCAGCGTCATCTATCAATGCTAATTGTAACTAAAACTAAGAATCGCAGCATAAAAACTCCTGACATCTTACATAACATTCCTGCAAGAATTTTTGTAATATCTGTCACTGTTTGCAAATTATTGAATTTTAAAATCGATTAGTCATTTTTGGGACACCTGGTATATGGTGTGTGGGAAAAATAGTTTGCAATGAACTTGTTACACTATTTCAAAGATGCTGAAATTGATATTACATCACTGAGGTGCCGTTGAATATTTGTTCTGTAGGGCATGGTGTGCATAACATTTACTGTTCAGTTACGGAGTCACAGAAAAGAATTCGGTTTTAGTACTGCCTACGAATGATTAGAACTGGAAGTGCGTTTTCAGTTGCGGTAGGTGTACTTGAATTTAACTAATTTTTCCATATTACGTGTTTTGTATAAATTATAGAGCTAATATACAGGGATTGAAAAAAATTCAATGCTGTTTAAGGGGACTAGGTACCCTTTAAACATTTCTTTTTATTTGAGCATTTTAAGGCACACAAGAAATTGTTCAATTACCCTTGCAAAGATTGAAAATTTTAATTTTTTTTTAAAAAATGTAAGTAAATTTTAAAATGTATCTTCTCTTACAATTTTAAACATGTTGAGCTAATTAAAAAAAAAAAAAACTATTCTTGGAAGTGTGCTGAATAATTTCATGTATCGGATTTACCATGTGTAAATTAGTTTGGGAGAAAAAAAAATCAAATACGTGCTATAAACTATACGTGCTATAAACTATAGTAAAAACTGAATTTATTTTACATTTTTATGTGTAAAAAAAAACTTTTTACTTTATTATAAATCCGATAATTAGTTTTATCAAATATACCATAAGGAACAACCAAAAAAAAAAAAAAAAAAATCAAGTGAATTGAAAAATATACATAAAAGTTTCTTATCACTTTGAAAATGCTAATTTGTCGAATAGACACAAACTAAGAAAAACCACATTTAAAGTAAAGTGAGTGTGGCATTTGAAGGGACAGCGATGTAATAAAATCGCTTTTAACTGTATTTATAATACTCGGATTTTTATGAAACTTCATGCGAATATACCAGGGATAATAAAGTATAATTTAAGCAAAGAATTAGAAAATCGATATTTTTGTCATTTTTCGGTTAAATAATGTTAACGAGTTCCCTTAAGGGGGCTGGTCACTCATCTTTCCATTTCCACTTCACTAATGTAAAGTCTATGGGCATTTGATGCATTCGTATGTTTAAAATACGTCCTCGAGAAATTAATATTTTTAACTTCAATTTTTTTGTGTACACTTCAAAAAGATGTCTCTTTTTTTCCTTAGTTCTCAAAATATTTCTAAAGTATAGACTTAATTTTATATGAAGTGTTAAAATCTTCCTCACAATTCGCCCGCTTTTAACACACAAAATATTAAATTAAGCATAGATTTTTGAAATATTTTGAAAACTGAGAAAAAAAAAAACATTCTTTAAGAAGAGTTAACAGAAAATCGATGTTAAAAATATGAATTTCCCGAGAAGACATTTTAAATATACGAATGCATCAAAAGTCCATGGACTTAACATTACGGAGGAGAATTCCGAAGCTGAGTGACCAACCCCCGTTATGGATGAAAACTGTCAAATTGATATTTTCAACTGTATTATGAGCATCCAAATTTAATTAGAAAATTAGTTTTCAGATGTGTTATGTGTTTTTCAGTACCTTTACTTAAACACAATCTTTCACCTTATTAATTTGGAATGTTTTCACAGTATTCTCAGTGTATTGGAAAGGATTTCATATTCTATGCTTGACGTACGACTTTTATTTTTACTTTTATTTTAACTTTATTGTTGGTTTCCTAAATACTGTCGATTATAAATTTTCGCAGGAAACTGTCCATTCAAACATTGTCTTTATTTGGCCATGTATGAAGAATAATTTATATAATTTTAACCCAGAATTTCGAAAAGTGTGTCAGAAAGTAAAAAAAAAAAAAAAAAAACTATACTTTTTTCGAAATAACTTATACAGTGCGGTAATGGGGGAAATATTATGCTGAAACGAATAAAAATTGTTAATTGAATAACATATCTTTAACAACTGATTGCTAAATAATTCATTGCGTAAATTGGAAATTCGTTTTTGTAAAGCGAAAAATATTGGGTATTTTCTGTTTTGTATCGGCATTTATTTGTACATATAACTTTCACTTATTTTGTCCCAGATTATGATTATAAAACTATAAGAGTTTGTAAGTGATTAACTGTCTTTATTGTTCATTTTGAAATTTATAGTTTGAATCTATATTTAAAAATCCTTTCCCATTAACCCTCCGTCTACCAGACGGGTCCATTGGACCCGACAGGTACATACAAAATATTCATTCAAACCAGAAATTTCTTTAAAATAAACTAAGTATATAAACCAGACAAAAATAAGGTAAATAAATAAGTTAAATAGTTTTAAATAAAAATTCTGGTGTAGAACGTTTTATTAAAACTTGAATAAAATTCCCGGTAGATCTAGGGTTAATACTGATTAAAGAAAAGACTCAGTGATTTTTGTCATTAAAGTTAAACCATTTCTATGCATTTTTAGTTTCATTATAATAAATTATCAAACTAATTTTATGATAGAATATTTTTACTAAAATTGTAAATGTTAGCATTTATGGCAATAAATGCAATAAAATACGTGAATGAGGAACTGTTTTTTATTTTTATATGTGTCTGTATTTTGGTGAAAAATTACATATATCACGCTGTATCTTTGCGAAAACTTATACATCAATATTTTCATTACATAATTACAACCGCAAACGTAATCATGAAGGAAGACTTCTCGTATCATTAAATCTAAAATTTCAATTTCTTAGTTATTGATATTGATTTTTAAGTGTTTCGTGATGTAATAATAAATTATTACAACATAAGAAGATTTTAAAAATAACTGCTCTAATTTAATAAACTCGCAAATTGAAGCAAAATTTAAATTAATTTTGATGAAAGATGGATGATTAAAAAAAATTAACCAGTAGTTTACAGCATTCATTTTGTTGTTTTAATTAAAATGCTACACGATATTTTTACTATACCTTGAAAAGAAATAATGAACAGATTTTTAAAAACTGATGACTGTGTATTATTTTTGGAACTCTAATTTTACATATTAATTTAGCTTTAATCTAAGATATTCTCCTTTTATTTCTCTACAGAAAAGAAGTTGATTTGCACCATAAAAATTAATTAAATTTTTCCCAGAGAATTTTCAACTTTTAAAGTACTTTCATTTATATAATTTTTTGCTAGACATACTAGTTTTAACAGTACCAATTAAATAATATAAGCATTTTGAAAATTTGAATTATAAAATTCTAAAGCAGGAAAATAAAAGTGTTTTTCAATGTATATTTAAAAAATAAAAATAAATAAATACCTTATTTCTATATATTTTAAAAGAAGTTTATTGTATACTTTTACTGTAAAATTTAATAGTTCCTTTAAAATTTGATGTACTAAAGAAGTGTTGAGATGGTCTTCATTGACCAGGCGTATTCGTTTCTTTTATTTACTGTAGTTTGTCCATATGTTGAAACAAAATTGCTTATATAATGTTTTCTTTGTGGAAGACTATAGATATAGAATTTATATCAAAGTTCTAAATGACAAACTTATTAAAATTATCTCCTATACTTTTATGTTGCGACAGTACTTTTAAGTCCCATTAAAGAAAATGCAATATGAAATTTATTTAATTCGTCTACTAATAAAAGTATATGATACTTTTTATACAAAATACTTTGGTGGATCACATTCACTAACAAGGAAGGTCTTCATACGGGCATACTCCGAAAAATCTAAAAAGATTATAGAGTGTTCTTCTTATGAGGATAGGAAAATTTATAAAAAAAAAAATTTCGGCGGAAACTCGATAGAGTGTCCGTAAAAAAATAATGAAAATTTCGTTATTTGGCGATTTATCACCGGCTGGTGATAGAATAAAATTTCAAAAAATACTTTTTTTTTATATCAAACACTCTTTAAAGTAAAAACGTTTCAAGTTGAATTTGTTTAAAGAAATTTAGTTTAAATAACTTTAGTTTTGTCAGTTTTAGTTTGTTTTAAGTTTTGTCATCAGTTTTAGTTTGTTTTAAGTTTTGTCATCAGTTTTAGTTTTGTCATATATGTATATTTGTAATGAAAGTTAACTATATAATTTTATGAATGAAAACAAAATTTAAATTAATTAAAATTGTTTCAATCTCAAAATTAAGTCCAATTGAGCACTGTCGATTCAATTTTATTGCTATGGAAACAAAAACATATCGGATATATCTGGACTTTATTTTGGAATACGCTTATATATTTGAAAATATATTTTTCAATATGAAAATATTTTTTATAAATGAAATTATTTTAACAGTGATAAAATTAAATAACTGCAGCAATAAGCAACACAAATATGTAATACAAATAATATTTGCATTAAACTATCTCATTGTTTAAGTTTAAATTCATTAAATATTATTTACACTCATTCCAAAAATCAATTAACAAGCAATTTTCAGATGCATTAAAATTATTTGACTTTGGCAAGGAAAAAAGCTGCTCGCCAAATAGCGTGACGCTTTCGTCTTTTCGCGCCAAATATTCCAAAGTATTTTATTTTTTAACAGACTTTCTACTGCAATTCCACCGATAAATTTAAATGATCCTTTATTACATACATAAGTAGTTTAATTAGTATTTTTTTTTTCAAAATATTCTGAGTATGCCCAGTATGGAGACCTTCCGTGTAAGCACAGCGAAACAGTCGAAGCTAAATATTTTTTAACGTGTTATTTTCTCTACCATTTACATGGATTTAGCTTTTCTTATATTAAAATATATTTTACGAAATATTTCAACACAGAACACTTCACAGTTGCAGATAGGATCACAATGCATTTGTTTACATTGTTCTTGTAAGAATTGTGTTGTTTCCAGAAAAGTATTTTTTGTTAATTTACAATTTATTAAATGAGTTTCATTTAAAAATCTGGCAAAAATCAAATTGTTATTATAAAAGTTGTTTTGGATATCTTCAAACATTAACGAAGATAATTATTGAAGAGGAGCAAATTTCTAATTTCTAATTCATGACATAAAGGGTTGATGTCTCCTTATGTTTTAAAAATATAAAGTTTATCATGACACCATTTTCCTTCACCAAATAGTTATATTTCACAGTATTAACTCTTATTAAGTCATAATTTTTTAAGATCTGTGCTTATAAATAAAATTCAAGGACGAAGCGTAGCATGTACTTTGTTAAAAATTTTGTAGTAGGTTGAACCAACTTTTGGTGCTCCAGTAGCTGCCACCATAAGATTGTGAAATCTTACTCCAAGATTTGGAGCTCCGATTGAACATTAGCTCCAAATGTTGGTTCAAGATTTCACTATCTTATGGTGGCAGCTACTGGACCACCAAAAACTGGTTCAACATACCACAAAATTTTTAACAGTGTTCTTGTAGTGTTGAATTAAATAAATGCAACAAGAAGTAAACCCCGTCTTCGAACGGTGAGACTAAAAAATACTGATTAACAACCTAATCACTCATCTCCAAAAGATAGAAAGAAGCAACATGACATATGTAAAACATATGTACAATATGTATGTAGGTATACATTATGACATGTAACATATGTATACAATATGCATGCACACAACATGGCCTGTATGTGTAATGTGATGTATGCAAAAGTATATTGGTATAATTTCATCCATAAAAATGAATTATATTCCAATGATTGTTTAAGGGGAAGGGGGAAGGAGAGACCCCTTGCAGAAGCTCATTATTTCTTGATTTTAACACAATATTAAAGCATTTTTAGGAGCTGTAAATATTTATTCAAATTGAACAATTCTTTTAGAATAAATTGCACAAATCTTTGTTTATGTATTCCATTTAAATAATGTTAATGAGACATAATTTGAATTTAGTTTAACTAAGACAAACTAATTAAGGATTTTCAAGGACACAGATGTTTTGCGCGCAAGATATACAAAATATATTCGATATATCCACTTTATATTACATATGTTCTTAATTATTCATACATAATATTCTTAAAATATCTGACATTAACTTCAACCTAAATTATTAATGAACTTTACTGATGAAACTATTTTTTTTTTCAGGTAATCAAACCATAAAACGCAAATTTTATGATAAACTTTCAATAAAAATAAAAAAATAATAAATGTATTACAGTTATTTACATAAAAATAGATATAGGTTATAAAAATATATAAGATACAATATCATTAACAATTTTAAGTTTCTATGTCACTTAGTTTTTAAAATATGATGCCCGCAATATGAAAAATATCGATTTAAGTAAAATGGCTTTAAAGATTAAATTATTAAATTTACCTTGATTTGGATAGATATCGGCTTCATATATTTTATCTTAAAACCGGTTTTAATTGAAGTATCGTCATACATTTTTGTAAAAGTTAGGTAACATGTTATTCTTTCATAATAGAAAAAAAAAATAACTTTTTAAAAAGTTTTAAGGTGATCTCCATCATTGAAGGAGATCCATTTTTGACATTTATTTTCCCTCTAGACAAAGATTATAGACCCCTATCACAGATCTAAATAAGTTAAACAATGAAACAAAGGGGCTAAATAGCAAAATTTTGTCAATGAAACAGAAACATTTAAAAACAAGTTGGAAATTGCTCGTCAAACTTGGCAAATGGGGTGCGTTCGTACTATAACTAGTTTTTTAAATATTATTTTGCACCGCATATTGTACTGAATGTATATTTTACTGCAATTTAATAAGTGCATATATATTTCATTCTGTTCGAAAGGCTGTAACATCATTAAAATGCACTTAAAATAATTTTTTCCCAATGGCCGTCATGTAACGGAAAACTTTTGACTGTCCCTGGAAATAAACTATACATCCGATTTTCATAAATTTGGAAATGATTCGACAAAATTTTACAACGATTATATATTTAAAATTTCAAACCAATCCGAACACTGTAACGTCATAAAATTACACTTGAAATAATTTATTCCCATTGGCCGTAATGTAACGGAAAAATTTTGATTGCCACTGTAATTAAACTATTCATCCGATTTTCATAAAATTTGAAATAGCTCGACAAAATTTTGCAAGAATTATATATTTAAAATTTCAGACCATTCGGTTGGGTAGTTTTTGCTCTGTTATATGCGGACAGACGGACTGAACGACGACTATAGGTGCTACGTATTTATATAATTACGAAAGCACCTAAAAAAGCGGGCATTTTCATACACGAATATGATACCTTTTACTTAGCAAGAGAACACAGATTGTTGGCATTTAGTGAAAATTGTTGAGAAATGCTTGTCTTGAGAATAGTAGGGTTGTGAAATATTAGGTACTGAGATGCTTCTAATTCGGAACATATCTAAGAAGGATTATGGGCAGAAAATAGTTTGGCCGCCGTTTGGTATTTGTTGGCAAATGGATCGTTGGTGAATGGTATGACAAGGCGGACATTTCTTACATTGGACCAACGTGCAACAATCATTAGACAACAATTTCTCAATGTTGGCACAATGAGTTTGTGCTACTTGAGTTACAACTGCGAGAAAATGAGTCATTTTTGCTTAAGTCTAAGAATTCTTGTTAGAATGTGGAAATTAAAAGAAATTATTTTTGACCAGACTCTTCTTACGTTTTGACAAAACCGTTTAATTGCATTTTATAAAAATCTAAAGCTATAACAGAAACTTCATTTTATCTTAACATCACTTAATTTAACTATTTAAAAATCTTAATGCATAGTCAGTTTGTATCCTTGTAAATTTACATCGTCAGGTATATATACTATTAAATGTTAACTTACGGTTTTAGGCTGAAAGAGACGCAAAGTTGCTCCGATAAAAATGATGATGCGATTAACATAATATATTCATTTTATCCTTCATACCAATTATTTATTCCAATTAAAAGAAAAATAACGCAAGTTTCACCCATTTTGGATTTCGCATGTTCTAACATAACGGTATGTAAAGTTAAAGAACATTAAGATCTAAATTGTTTCTTATATGACACTGTAACTGGAATAAGCTGGTAAAAGTTTTACCCAAATACTTTTTCGTTGTTATTAAAATGTCTGGATCGTGTCACAAAATCTAAATTTTAGTTCCATTAAATACAAATATTTTTCTTAAAATTAGGAAAAAGAAAACACCAGTAAGCAATAAATTTTTGCTAGATATTTGAGACAAGCGTATATGTTATAAAACACAGGCATGCGGGTCATTATCACAAATATCATAACGAAGCCGTCAAACATGTTGTTAAAACTGTGTTACAACAATAGAGTAATTATTTGACAATCGATATACTCACTGAAACATAGATTTGGACCCAATTATGCAGATTTATCAGCACTTTAGTGTAGCAAGACATATTTCCATTTTTGCTCTTAATGCGCAGACATAAACATAGGTGCCAAAGGGTCTAGCCGGATAAGCATAGCGAAATGGCCCCCTAGACCGATATTTGAAATAACATGTGTAGTAATAAGGTTTACCATGAGATTACAATATAAAGCGTTTTTAGCCCCTGGCCTTGAATTGTCCTTGAGATAATCGGCGAAGTATGCGCCGACGCTACTATTTTTCAAATACATTTTTCTCAAAAAGTATAAAGGTTAAAAAAATTGAAACCAACGCCAATTATTGAAGAATATATTAGTTCACATTATATATTTTTTTCACATTTTTACACAAATTTTAACATAGAAAAACAAACAAAAATATTTAAAAAAATTATTAATGTAGTAATTTTATATTTACACCAACCAAAAAATTACAGAATTGCTGGAAGTGTATCATGTAGCATACATAAATACCCTTGATACCACTTCAGCAGGTTATTATTTTATTTTATTGTCATAAAAAAATACTATTTTTTACATATTTTGATGTCGTTGTTTTGAACTTTACTTACACACTAAGGACAGTTACGATCTTGCAGCAGTGCAGACAGATAAGCAGCGTGTAGCTGCGGTTCATTCTTAGATGATCATCGAGTGGTCGCCAGCAACGGATCAGTTGAGTAGTGAAAGGACTTACTTTCAACAAAGACCGTTGTCATTCAACCTAGAGTGGTTGGAGTACCAAACAAAAAAAAAATTAATTTATGAATAATTTTTTTTCCATAAAAACGAGGGGATATGCTGGAAGTGTATCATGAAACTTACATAAATACCCTTGATACCACTTCAGCAGGTTATTATTTTATTTTATTGTCATAAAAAAATACTATTATTTACATATTTTGATTATTATTATTATTTTATAAAATGCATATATATATTTAGAGTGTGTCTTACATATAGGTATTTTTATTATTATTATTATTATTTAATATAAATATACTCATATATGTATTCATGCTATAAGGTCTTAGTAAATGTAGGACCACACAAGGAGTCCTATCTGTAGAGGGGATCTTTTCAGCGAGTCACGGAGTCTGCAAGCCGGACATAATTTTTTTTCCATAAAAACGAGGGGATATGTTGGAAGTGTATCACGTAACTTACATAAATACCCTTGATACCACTTCAGCAGGTTATTATTTTATTTTATTGTCATAAAAAATACTATTATTTACATATTTTGATTATTATTATTATTTTATAAAATGCATATATATATTTAGAGTGTGTCTTACATATAGGTATTTTTATTATTATTATTATTATTTAATATAAATATACTCATATATGTATTTATGCTATAAGGTCTTAATAAGAGTAGGACCACACAAGGAGTCCTATCTGTAGAGGGGATCTTTTCAGCGAGTCACGGAGTCTACAAGCCTGACAATAGCTTGACATAAAATGCCAAGTCGTATTTATGACGGGATACTACTTTATTTATGATACCTAATAAAACAGGCCACACAGGCGAGACTCGGGGGCCAGAAACCAAGATCGCTGACGCTCAAGGGGCGGAGTATGGTATACCCCGGAAAAAGTGCAATACCGAATCAGAGGTTTGCAGGTTGAAGGAAGAAATGGGGGGTCAGCAAGGCTGACCGATCATTCGACGGAGGGGGCGGAGGACCCTCCTCCACATTGTCATCACGAGGTGATGTCGTAACTGAAGGAAGAAGTTACAAATATATCGATTCAAATTTCTATACCATGAAGACTTAAAAATATGAGTGCGATTGAAGTTTCTATACCATGAAGACTTAAAAATATGAGTGCGATTCAAGTTGCAGAACCATGATGACTTAAAATAGAGTTCGATTCAAGTTCCTAAACCATGAAGTCTTAAAGAGATCGATGCCAGTTGTAAAGCTATGAAGTACTAAAATAATATAGAGTTCGATTCGAGTTCCTATACCATGAAGACTAAAAACATAGATGTCGGTTCAAGTCTTTAAAGCAGGACGACTTAAGAGATCGATGGAAACTCTAAAACTATGCAGTCTAAAAAATAGAGTTCAGTTTGAGTTCCAGAATGACGATGTCGAATTATTTGGGTCGTGTTTTCCCGTTAAGGGATGACCCTATGGATAAACGGTCCTCGGACATTGCTTCATCGTTAAGTGTTTTAAATTAGTGAACTTTACCGTGAGTGAAAAAAAAATCATTCAATGTGCCAAGGATTCAAGTGTGACCTTAACCACAAGTGATCCCTCTCTACAGAAGGTTTGTCCTCTTTAACCTTTTTGTTTTCCCATTGTGTGAATAATTTAGGTTGTATTAGGGAGGTACAATTTATGGTACTCAAGCAATTAAGTATTAATTGTAATGTTAATTTAAAAAGTAAAGTTAATGTGATTACTAATTCATTTTCGTTCTTTGGAACGCTGGTGTCTTATGACACAATTCTATTTTGTTTCTTTTATTATTTTGTAAATATGTACATTACTGTAAATAAACCTTTTGTTTATTGTTAACTTTTGGCTATGTTTTTAATACAACATGAGTCCATTGTTTTACTTTAATGTAAGTTTTATTTCAGATGACAGTCTGCTTTATGATGCTATTTATGCGTAGTTTAGATAGATCTTATTTAGATATAACTGCGCGGTCTATACGCAATTTCTTCACTAAAATTACACAACGCAGCTTGGGGCGTTTTGGAGATGTGTTTCCTCCCGCCTCAATTTAAGATAATTAAGGTTAGTTTAATTATCAGGAATAGCCAGGACCAGTATTATATAATTACGATCACAAAGGTTTATCTATAAATTGAAATGTTTAAATACCCACTATAATAATTCAGGTATTTCAGGTTCAGTAATTGAGGAGTAGTTAACCTCTCTTACTCTCTAGGGTAATTACCCCAATTACCCAATTATTATTTCCCCCAACCTTCAAGGTATGTTTGGGTAGTTAAGTTGGTTCCGGTAAATGGACCTGGATCTCCCCAGCAAGAATAATACTGAAAGTATTTACTTTTAAGAAAAAAAAATCGTTAAAATCGAAGATGCGCTTTCTGAGTTATAATAAAAATAATGATAGCAACTTTCTAAAATATTCGTAATTTTCCCTGTTTGCATTTGAAGAAAAACGCTACTATCAACGAATCGGTCGATTCATGACATTTCCACTTGGGCAGGATGCGCAGTACGCCAAAATAACATAATGTTTCCATTTATACTATTTCCCTATAGGTTTGTTTCGTGTTTGTAAATATTCTGTTATTTTGACGTACTCCGCATCCTTCTCGCGCAATAATATCGAGAATTGACAAATAAAATTATAACATTTGCCTACTATGATTTTCACATTGAAGAAGGCTATGGGGCTATACACATACAGTGTACATATATAACGTATCACTTTAGTGGGGAGTGTGTGTTTGGGGGGGGGGATCCTTGCACTTGACATCGGAAGATATCTGTAGGGAGAGGGGGTTGTCATTTGATATCGTTATCATTTTTGAAAAAACCGAAATAAACTTTTTTCGTATCTTTTACTTTACATCTGTTACCTTAATTATTTTAAGTCTGTTTTCTTTTTTTTTATGAAAATACAAAGTTATTATTAAAATCATTGAATTATTATAAAACATTTCATTCCAAAATATGGAATAACCCAACGTTCACCCTTAATATTCTCTTGCCATATGCATATATAATTCTTTGTTAGAGAAACCAGATTCGAAATGATATTTGTTATTTTCGCTAGTAAAAGATGGGGAAGAATGTTGGCCGCCTGTTTTGTTTAAAAGAAATTCTGTTTAGCCCCGGCAAACGCGAAGTGCAAGAAGACAGTATTATGTTCAATGCATTATGTAACAAAGAGCTATTATTAAAAACTTTTAAATAATATTTCTTTAAAATGTTATTTGATATAAAGTGATTTCTTATATAATAGTGATATTTTATGAATTTCTTCTCGTCATTTAAATCAGTAAAATAATGCACAACCATAACTGTATAACATTTCAAACGCATAAAAAGAAAAAAAATGGAAAAAAAATTGTAAAAACAAAAAGAATTTTAGACACTGATAACAATATTATTAGGGGAGGGGGATTCGAGAAATGATAACGTATGATATCGGAAGTTTGGGAGGGGGTTTTGAAATTCCCAAAAAGTTGATAACCTTATATATTTACAGCCCCTATTCAACTTCACTAGCTCAATCGACTTGATATTATTCTGCGAAAAGCATCAGCAGTACGCCGAAATAACAGAACTGTTTCTTGTTTACAAACACGAAACAAACTTATAGGGAAGTGGTAGGTATGGAAACATTCTCTTATTTTGGCGTACTGCGCATTCTGCCCGAGTGGAAATGACAGAAATCGACCAATTCATTGATAATAGCGTATTTCTGCAAATGCAAACAGGGAAAGTTACGAATATTTTAGCAAGTTTCTAGCATTATTTTTGTTATAACTCAAAAAACACATCTTCGATTTTAACGAAATTTTTTTCTTAAAAATACATACTTTGAGCATTATTCTCTAATATTTTGGTGGGTGTAAATATAAAATTACTACATTAATAATTATTTTTTAAATATTTTTGTTTATTTTCCTATGTTAAAATTTATGTAAAAATGTAAAAAAAATATATATAATATGAGCTAATATATTCTTCAATTGCCGTTGGTTTCACTTTTTAAACTTTTACACTGTTTGAGAAAAACGTATTTGAAAAATAGTAGCGCCGTCGCATAATTGGCCGATTATCTCAAGGACAGTTCGAGGTCAGGCGCTAAAAACACTCTATATTGTATTCTCATGGTGAGCCTTATTACGACACATGTTATTTCAAACATCGGCCGTAAGGGACATTTCGCTATGCTTATCCGGCTGGACCCTTTGGAACAAAAAAAAAAAAAAAAAAAAAAAAAAAAAAAAAGCGATATTTTGATAACATACCAATTGAACAAAAGTTGAACGGTAATACTGCAGTATTTATGGCACAAGATTGGCGAAGTAATCTACTTCTGTTTGTAACAAAGTATTTATTTTTGTGCTATATTCCACAATTTAATGATTGCATAAACACCATCCTAAGAAGTGATGTCCATGCACAATTCAAAAATTTCATAATGAGCATAAAACTATATCAAAATATCTCAAAAAATGGTACGTTAAAAAATTAACTTTTCGAAAACACGCAGCATATTTAACTATGTTTCCCATTTTTAGAAAACGGGAAAATATGAGCGGCAATTTTTTACCCAGTTTTAAACACATTTTTCATATTAAAGTTTTGGTTTTTATATTTATTGATACTTTAATTTTTTCTGTTTTTAAGAAAAACTGGTGTATATATCAGTACTGTGTGTTCAAAACTGTATTTTGCATTGAAACTAAGAAAAAATAGTTTTTTCTTCTTTTTTAACACTTTTATGACTTTGGTTTGTCTGGCCGTCTGGCCATCTGTACGCGCTCACTCTCGTATATATACTCGGATTGCCCTGAAATGTTTGGATGTTATTGATGTTTACCATAGCACAAACCCTATTTCAAGTGAAGTTTGTAGCGTGTTTAGTTCATCTACAGGGACAGTCAAAAGTATTCCGCTGCATTACGGCCAATGGGAAAAAATCGTTTCAAATGATTTTTAATGATGATACACGCATCCAAACATAACAAAATTTATATGCATTTATGAAGTGCACTAAAATATGAATTCTGTAGAATATCGGTGCAAAGAATAGTTATTATTCATTTACATGGCCACACAAAAGAATTCCGTATCATAATGATATGGGGGGGGGGGGGGTTTGCAGCGTATTTAAACTAAGTTAAACTATTTCATATATAATGAAATTGTTTAACTGTATATCTGTTTGTAAATGTCGTACATTTCTAATAACATGCTATATTTACGAAAAGTTTGTTTATGTAGTATGTTTCAATATTAAAAACTAAATGCGAACTGCAACATTAGTTTAGAAAATAAGATTTTTTTTAGAAGGAAATAATATATATATATGCACCGTAATACATATTTTTCGTTAATAAATATTTTCGTAAAAGAAAATTACGTTTATAAAAGTTTAAAAAGATCAAATTCTGCATTAAATAAATATTGAAGAGTCTTACGTTAATCCATTTCTGATATCTTAAATTCCTTTTCATACATAAGTTTAGGAAACATCCTATACTCCTGAATTTGATCGAAATAATTCAAGACTAGTAATCGTAAGAAAACAGAACTTTGTTTGCAGAGCTCAATATCGTGGAAACCGAGCATGTTTCAATACTCTTACAACTTCTGTACAAAGCCTATGATTCGATGTAGAAGTTAAGAATTTGTTTATACTGTTGTCTCATTTGTTAAAATAGAATATTACGTTACTTTAAAGCTAACTTACTAAAATATGATTTTAAGCATGATGTCGGAAATATGACAAATGTGTTTTTTCGAATGCTATTAGCTTAGCCGTCAGCGCGTTGAACTGCCACGCTACAGGTCAAGAGTTCGATGCAGATCTACACACTGAACAACATTCACTCAACCTTTCATTCCTTCGGGGTCGAATAAAATAAATACCAAGCTTGTTTAGCAACAAAGCACGGCGGGTTCCGCGTTTGGCTGACTATCCGACCGGTACTAATTAAAGATGAGACGGGTTGAGTCCCAAAGCCCTAGCCCGACATGGTCTCGCTCTCTATTTTTATTCTAATCTTCTGGATAGGACCCATTCTTTCTGAAAACAGAAAATTTTATTTATTGATGAACATAAAAAATTTAAAAAAACTTTTTTCCCCTTTATAATTACTTATTCATTTTCCTTTTATTATACAGGCTGTTTATAAAGACCCGGAACCATTTTGATGTTTAATAACTCATAAAATAATGAATATATAAACAAACTTATGGCACTTATTGATGGAATAACTCATATATTTTCCTTTTCAGGTTTGAATATCTTTACTTTTGTAAATATCGTCTGCGCGTGTGGTTAATTTCAGATAATTTCATTTTCCAGTCTAAATATCTGTACTTTTCTAAATATCGTCTGCTTATTAATTGCATTTTTCTCTCTTTTGTTTTTGTCAACTATTGCAATGTTATGTTTACTTTTGATATGTTTGTTCTATGTTACTTTTGTATGTGATGTTTTATTCGAGCGGATATTAAGGAGAATGCATACACCACAAGAGAAAGCACAGATTTTATGGTGGTTCATAGAAACAAAATCGATAGTGCAAGCAAAGAGAAATTGCAGAAGAATTTACCAAAAAGTGCTCCATCCAAAAGCAGCATCTTGCGGTGGAAAAAGAATTTTCTAGAAACTGGAAGTATCGCAGATAAGAAACGTTCCGGACGTCCCAGCACAAGTGATTTTGATGTTGAGCGTGTCAGAGAGACATTTTTACACAATCCTAGATGATCTGTGAGATCAGCAGCAAGAGAATTGGATATGCCAATTTCGACTGTGTGCAAGGTTATTAAGAAAAAATTAAGACTGCATGCATACAAAGTTCAAATTGTTCAAGTTTTGGAACCGAACGATAGGCCTAGGAGGATGGGCTTTGCAACAGATATGCTAAGGAGAATAGAATATGATGCTGATTTTCTAAAGCACATAATGTTCTCCGACGAAGCATCCTTTCATGTTTCTGGCATTGTTAATCGACATAATGTGCGCATATGGGGATCTGAAAACCCCCATAAATACGGTGAGGCAGTAAGGGATTCCCCAAAGATTAATGTGTGGTGTGGACTAATGCACGACCGAGTCATTGGGCCTTTCTTTTTTACAGAAGAGACGGTCTTATCAGTCGTATACTTAGACATGTTGGAAAACTTCGTATTTCCAAAACTAGAAGAGCTTCAGCCACATGTCATTTTGCAACAAGATGATGCACCACCTCATTGGGGTACCATCGTTCTTACTTCTTTCTCTGACCATTTTCCAGGAAGATGGATTGGGCGAGAAGGTCCAATTCCTTGGCCACCCAGATCACCTGATATAACGCCGCTGGACTTTTTCCTTTGGGGATTTGTAAAGGACAATGTTTACAGGAAGAGAGTGTCGAACATTGATGACTTAAAATCCAGAATTACAACCGCAATAGGCTCTGTGGATGCCGATATGCTTGCCGCTACCTGGCGTGAAATTGACTATCGACTTCATATTCTCCGTGCGACGAAGGGGGCACACATGGAAGTTCATTGACAAGGGTCATGAAACTTTTTGAGTCTATCTAACCATTTATGTTATTAATTTTAATCTATCTTTATTATTTTATGAGTTATTAAACATCAAAATGGGTCCGGGACTTTATAAACACCCTTATTGTTATTTTGATCAGAATTAAGAGGAAGCTGAATTTTTTGAAAAAAGGGGAAATTGTGTCATATTTGCAGATTTATATATGGCATTGCCGGCGACTATTTGTTGATATGGCGTCAACGAGCAAGACGCGAATATTAAGTTTGTTTTTAGTTCGATTTTTGTTTGTGACAAAGGTTAATTTTTAATTGGTTTAGTTTTCTATTGTACAGAAGCCATAACCGGTCTTCATAGGAAAATAAGTTTAGCGATTATCTATTATGACCTCTGCTGAGATTACTATATCTATTATGTACTCTGCACATTCACGAAATAGCTTTCAATCACAAGTAAATATAATTATCGTGTTATTCCAATAGAAAGAAATTGAGCAGTGTTTGCTGTTTTCCAATAAAAGCAACGGAACTTCCAAATATTTAATTCAAGCTTATTTTCAGGGTCATCTCAATCCCGAAAGATTGTTATGAGGAGCAATTGACTATAGTTAAAGATGTACACATTTCCTAGAAAATTGACAATTGTTGTTCGATTCTTCGACATATAAATAATATTTTCTGAAAAGTTCATGCATTTATTCATTAAACACACTTTGTTAACGTGTCCATAATATTTGCTTGTTAAGGTAGAAATAATATGAGAATTCTTTTAAGTATGAAGTAATATTTGATGCCAAACTTCTCTTTCGATAATATTGAATTTAAATTTTCATTTATCAGTTATTTCTACGCAAGAAGTTTCTTAAAAATGGCACATTACTTTTGAAACAATTTTTAGGGTTTCATTCATCTAACGAATCCCTATTAGTCTCACTCCTCTGTTTGTCTGTCTCAGAAACTATATATGTTGACTTGAAATTTTGGATACATATAGCTGAACGCCTCACATAAAACGACAAATGGTGAATTTTTGAAAAAGTCTTATATATTTATCCGTCTGGACTCTAACTTGTGTATTTTAAGCTTTTTTTATTCTAACTGGGTCATTAATTACGTTGAAGACTTGAAATTTTGAATACTTATAGCTGAACACTCGCGATCACATGACAGATCATGAGAATTTCAAAAAGTCTTATATTAACTCCTCCGGTCTTAAATTTGTGTATTTTAAGCAATTTTTCTAACGTCCATCCTATTCATCCGAGGGCACTTTTCTATCTTTTGCCGACACCCCTTGGACCACTCTTTCATATAATGCACCATAGCCTTACATATTTTAGTTATATTTTTTACCAGGGGGCGCCTAACTCTCTCGGGTGCTATGGGTCCGATTACCTCGACTAATATATCTACGGATGTGTTGTAAAACGGAGTTTTGTTCTGATAGAGGTTTGTTTAGAATAGAGTGTGCCCCCTGGTTGCGAAATGTGATTTTGCAAACGGATAAAGTGTTTTGAAAGGAATATGAAACAAAACCCTCTGTGCGATCTGTGATCACACTTACCAACATGTTAAATATTATGCATCTTTTCCCTATTGTATATTTTTGGTATCGGGCTCGGGCCGGCCGGAGCTCCGAAATAGGAACCCAGACTCATCTCTAGTATCCATGCTATATAGCAACTCATAGACCATGGTAAAGAAAACAAGACTGGGCAATGTAGGCCATGATCCTTGGTGGATTTTATCGCTACAAGTTTAGCTTTTAATTAAGATTATTCGAAGTAACAAATAAACGAATATTTGTCTATGAATCCATTTTGTCTATTTTTGGTTTCATTTATGTGGTTAGAAAATAACCGATACTTCTGAATTTCATCCGATACTTATGTGGGAAAATTCAAGTCTGGTGCTAATGAGAAAATGAAACATTTTATCTAAAGATTTGCTTCAACAGCCTTTGAAACCTCTGAACTTTCCTGTATTGGGGTTCGGGTCTAAAAAATCTCAAAAAATGCATTTTTTTAATTATTATTAGCTTAAAATGAAATACTGAGTTTTTAGCATTAAATTCCGCAAACCGCATGCATTTATCTTCATTAGATCCAGAGATATAACACCTTTTGCCTTGAGAAGCGATGCATCAGCTGCCCTCTGATGAGAACTTCAACCATTTCCCGATTTGTAGACTTTAAATGAATATATCTAAAGTTCCTCGCAAGATATACGTATGAAATTTTCAACAGAGATTTTATGCTATATTTCTTCAGGATTTTTAATTTTGAGTGATAATTGTGAAAATATGCTAATTAATACAAAACTCACTCATAAAAAAATTTCATTTTTTTACTTAATTTTTTTTTTTTTATAAAATTCATAATCAGTATTTTAAGAAATCCTGAAAGCAAATTAAAATAACACGTTTTCTGTATACAAAAGTGTAAAAATTTTGTAAATCGAGTAAGTACATCCAGATTTATATAAAAAACTAAATATGTTTAAAATTTTAAAATTTCAATAAAAAAATATTTAAAAATTTTCAGAATTTTTTTTACATGAAATATTTAAAATTTTTCAGATTTTTTTACATGAAATATTCTCATTATATTAAAACATATTTCAGAAAAATTTCATAACAAAATCTCTATAAATAAAAAAATAGAATTTTGAGCCCCGGGCCCCCTTAAAAGGTTAAGATTCATTTCTTCATATGTTTCATTTTCTGAAAATATGTGGACTGTCACGTAGCTTTTGTGAGTAATTTTAAAACTATGATTATAAATATGATCTCACCTTTATTTAAGTATTGCGCGGCAGCGCAATACTTATTTATTTCCAGTGTCACTTCTCAATGTTAATTTAACATAGAAAAGCCTATGGAGATGGTAACTTTTTCATTTTTTCTTCCCACCTTTTTGTCCTTGATGCCACTCATTTTTAATTCTTTGCTAATTCTAATAATATTATAAATTCAAAGTGTAAAAACATTTGCCAGACGTCAGGGTCAAAACGGATCATAAAATGCCTTTGCATATAGATAGATTATAATCTAGAGAGTAACATGGGCTAATTTTTATATACATTATTCAAATATTTTTCTTAATAATTCCAAATTTCGCTTTTTTCATTAAGATTCAACGGACATTTTGTAATAAAATTAAAATTTTTTTTTTCATTGTTGTAAATAATTCAAAAGCCGTAATAATAATTTGCCTATTTTTAGTTGAATGATTTTCACGTGAAACATGAAACTGGAGAAACTGAAAGAGTTTTTTTAAGAATTAAAAAGAAGATGAATATGACGTCATAGTGGAAATAAAAATGACATTTTCAAGCAGAATTTTCAATTCCTACTATTAGCGCACACTCTCCCTATATTTATTTATTTATTTATATATTTATCTTGTTCAAATTTTCAATCGTTAATAAAATACTCATTATTCATCCTATCATGTTGAAATAAATTTTTTTAAACTTGTACTGGATGACAATTGATGTTAATACAGTTTTTTCAAACATGAATTAATTAATTAAATTTTAATTAATTAATTTTAGTTTTGCATGGGAAACAAAATGGCTTCCATTGGTTATTGAAGTTCAATGAAAGTATTTTCAATAAGGGGTTACCATAGGGGGGGGGGACCCTGTTCTGTCGCCAAATACCGCCAAGTTTGTCGCCAACTTGACGATATATCGCCAAATTTGGCGGCCAAAATGAGTCGCCAAAAGTGACGCCAACTTGGCGATATCTCTAATATTTCGCCAAATTCCCATAGAGTTCCATTGTAAACCTACTTGCTTATAGAAAATCAACAAATTGAGATATTTTAATGCAACAAAAACTAATATTAGCTTAAGGGATTGTATTAAATTTTTCTTTGATGGCCTAAGTAGGAATTGACTTTAAAAACAATATTTTTATATTACTTGTTTATGTTTAGATTGGAATTTTTCGTGCAAACTACAGCAATATTCATTACTGCACTGGTGATAAATTTTGAATCATACACAGGTAAATTACATCACAAATTGTGATGCGATATCGCACAAATCAAAGCCTGATGATGATACCCTCCATTAATTTTGAAATGTGTTCGTTTGAATGCAGTAGTTATTAAAAAACTCGACATATTAAACAAAAACCTAATTTGCAGAACAAATTAAAAAAACAAAGTTTATTTCCTACATTGTTTAAGCCCGAGAAGGGACAGATATTAAGATATTTCATTCAATTCGTTCTACATTTAATGTTAAATTTTTGTAACCAATAAGTTAAACCAATTGAACATTAAAAAATAAAAATGAAATTCATACAATATAATACTTGAAACACCTATATACTTAGATTCCGTTCAAATGAAATCGAAATAAATCTTAGAATTTTTCCATTTTTAAGTTGTAAATATTTGTACTGCAGATTTTGCATTATATTTATGACGATTATACATAATATGATAAGATACATGCAAAATACAAAACTTAAAAAAAAGTCTTTTTCCATTTTTAAGTTGTAAATATTTGTACTGCAGATTTTGCATTATATTTATGACGATTATACATAATATGATAAGATACATGCAAAATACAAAACTTAAAAAAAAGTCTAAGATTTATTTCGATTTCATTTGAACGGAATCTAAGTATATAGGTGTTTTAAGTATTATATTGTATGAATTTCATTTTTATTTTTTAATGTTCAATTGGTTTAACTTATTGGTTACAAAAATTTAACATTAAATGTAGAACGAATTGAATGAAATATCTTAATATCTGCCCCTTCTCGGGCTTAAACAATGTAGGAAATAAATTTTGTTTTTTTAATTTGTTCTGCAAATTAGGTTTTTATTTAATAATTTTATTCCTTAAGTTGAGAATTTGTAATTGATTTGTATCATTTGGAAAAATAGAACATTATGTTACTTTTTAAGATATTTTTCAAAAATATAGTTTTATACATGATCTTGGTAATAGGATAAAAGTGTTTTTTCGAACGGACAAATAAACAAATAGTTCTATATGAATGCATTCTGCCTAGATTAAATTCGATTGCATACGTATGTTAAGAAAATATCCCATACTCCAAAATAGCATCCTGATATTTATCCGACACTCATGGTGAAAAATCAGAGTCCGCTTCTAAATCTACCCTCACTGTAAATTAAAATGTCTGAAATTCAGACACTTAAGTGTCTGAAATGGAGTGTTCAATTTTCAGACATTTTAAAATGTCTGAATTTTTTCAGACACTTTTTGCGTCTGAATTTCAGACACTTCAAACGTGTGAATCGCATCCATTTTTTTGTAAGCATCATACGTAGCCATGTTTGACCACGTTGAATCCTGGAAAAATATTTGGCTGTGGTCCTGCCCCCCCCCCCCCCCCAAATACAGCCTGATTTTTTTGGTGCTCTCAGTTTTGGTATACAATTTTCGTTACGCTGATAATTTAAATCTTTTACGACATTGTACTGATTATAATCAATATCTTGAACTTCTGGAGTAGAACAAGATTAAAAAACAAAAAATATTTATCTAAATATTAGATTTTTTTTTTTATTTATTTTGTTTTTAACCTTATTTTACTTTAAAAGTTCAAAATACGGATTATAATCAGTACAATTTCGAAACAGATTTAAAATATAAGCTTTACAAATATTGCACATCAAATTTGGGGGCATTACAGTCGTAGGGGGACGGGGCACTTTTCAGTTTGCCCATCCTTTAATCAAGAAGTACTTTTGCAAAAAACGCAACCCTGCATTATAGTTGTCTAAATTGAGATGTCCGGTATTCGGGAGTATCCGTTGTGGAAGTTAATGGACATTCCCGAATAGCGAACACCTCTATTTAACGAATACTTTTTTAATCAGCAGACATACATATTTGTATATTTTTACCTGATAAAAGTAGACATCCCCAATTATCGGACAAATTCCGCGGTCCCGAAGTGTTCGTTATTAAGGGCTTTTAAGTTACATAGATAAATAAATAAATATATATATATATATATATATATATTATAATCTTGTCCTACTCAAAAAGTTCAAAATATTTATTATACTCGGTTGAATGTGGAAAAAGATTTAAAATATCAGATGTACGAAAATTGCAAAAATCCCCCCCCCCCCCAAAAAAAAAATGAAAACTCATAATTTAAAAATTAGATTTTTTAAAAAATATATTGCCACCTAGGCAATTTTACATATACATCACTTGATAATCACAACAGCCATTTAACTATGAATAATGAAAATAAATAAATAAATATTCTACTTTAATAGCATTGGGGAAAAAATTACTTTCGTATTTTGTTAAATATATTTGCGTTTTTAAACTTGTCTTACTCTAAAAGTTCAAAACTTTCATTATAATCAGTGCAAGATTTAAGATATCAGCTTTGCGAAAATTTCATGCAAAATCCTCCCCTCCCCCCCAAGAAAAATGAAAATACTTATTTAAAAATTATGTTTTTAAAAAAATTATATTTCCACATGGGCAAAGTTTTATGTAGATCAGAGGGTAATCACAAAAACTATGCAACTATCAATAAAAACAAATAAGTACATATTCTATATTAAAAACATGAGGAAAAAATAACTTATGGTTTCCAAACTTCTTTCGTCTTAAATATATACGGTAACATCTGTCATTTTTGTATTTTTCGTATAAGCGCATATAAATAAAGTTACCACAAATTTAAATACGAAATCTAGTTATAGGTTTTTACTTTTTCCCATTATAAATTTCAAATTACTTTTTTATTAAAAATAATCAAATCAAATACATATGCATATTTTTACAGGCAGCTTCATATAATAGACAAGTCTCATGTACTTTATTTATCTTTTGAATATTCATTTTAATTAAATAGTTTCTGTAAAATACATCCCTATTAAGATGAACCTTTCAGTGATTCTATTAATTAAAATAATTTATCCATCTAAGGATTTAAATTTATAATTGCAAATATATTTAAATTAAATATATAATTTCAATAACTTATTTATTATTTACTTTATATGAGCGAAATTCGTATCGAGAGTTTTTATTCAAGGGCGCTGCTCCCACCCTGAAATAAGTAGAAAAACTACAAATCGTGCATTTTCATTTGAAAAATGGATTTACTCACAAAATCTCGAGAGCCCCCCCCCCGCCCTCCTCTCCCCCCTCATACACACACAGACACCCCACAAAACAAATAAATAAATAAAACATATTTACAACATTTACATTTATAATTTCGAAGTTAAGTATTTTTTACCTTTTTCTTTATTATATATATATATATATATTTGGTTTATGTGGTATTTGTGATTTCATAATTATTGGTCATTTTCCGTATTTTTCAATGGTATTATTGTACAGAAAGTTTATATATATATATATTGTCTTTAATTGTTTATGGCATCAAATTTGATGGTTTTTCATATGATTTAAATAAATTAATCGTCCGCAATATGCTGGTGAATTAGTGGTATTGTATTTGATATTCTGTTGCATGTCATAGGTTCCATTTTTATTTTCAGTTTAATTGTCCAATTTAATGTCAGTGTAATATATTGATGCTAAATATATTAATTTTATTTTATTAAATGGATATAGAGTGCCGGAGTATCAAAAAAATCTACCAGACTGATTCTGTCCTTCCAAAAAAAAAAAAATAAATAAATAAATAAATAAATAAATAAAAATACCCTTATCATGAATTTAGATTAATATTAGTAAATGTTTTCCTACTAATTATTGATTCATAGTAACATCAGAAATTCAATCAAATCATTTACTATTTACTTTTAAGTATTTATGCGAAACGAAGAAAGAGTTATAAAAACATTTATCTAGATGCCAACTGAATATATACTTAAGCGAAATAAATAATTGCTGTAAAAGGTTGTAAAATGAATAATTGCTGTAATATTTTAAAGTTTAGTCAATATTTTCACCCTACGTTATCCGTTTTCGATCATCTGATAGCACCGGCAAGT
Source organism: Maratus speciosus (assembly GCA_963932465.1). Lineage (NCBI taxonomy): Eukaryota > Metazoa > Arthropoda > Arachnida > Araneae > Salticidae > Maratus > Maratus speciosus. The sequence continues at coordinate 176,425,001 of OZ010786.1, forward strand.
TTCCCCTTCGTTTTCGGCCTGCTGGTAACGGCGGCAAATGGACCGAACGCGACTACTAACGTTCTAAAAAATGCCGCGACTACTCTCGGGTTAATCTGCGGTTTTATGCCAGGAAGTAAGAAAGCATTAGGTCATCTTTCAAAGTTTTTTTTTTTCTTTACTTCCTTGTAGCCGTCGTTTACTGTGAGATAAGTATTATCCATTGAAACTAAGAACTGACATTGAATATATAATTCGTAATAAAAAACAACGTCATAAGTTTAAAAATATATACTTCTAGAATTAGTGGGTTTTTTTGCGAACAGGTTCAAAACTAATTAAATTTCATGCAGGATTTTGTTTAGTACAATAAATAAAATCATAAAATACACTAATTTTAGTACTATAAAGAAACTTACTTCAGTTGCTGCAAGAGGTAAGAAAAATTCCTCGATTTGTAATTTCAAAAACTACCCCAGTGAAGGAGAAAGGCTTGGATCATTTTAGTACGAAATCCCATAATATATCCGACTAGCCATATTTAAAGAATGAAATGTTTCATCCTCAAAATAGGACCCGCCAGACAAAAGTTTCTTTTTTTTTTTTTTTTTCATAGCTTCGACAGGACGAAGATGAATAACACAATATTATTGATATAAATTAATACGAATTAACACTAAGTCCGTTGCACACGCTTTGTAGAATTTCCGGGTGTAATCTTCAAGCGTCGTCTACTTCTGTTCTGTGTCTATCCCGCCCTTATATGGACGACAGCTTCTAAGAGACATTTGATGTCAAGCACACACGTCAGACGTATGTATTCAATAAATAAATAATCCAAGTGAATACGAATTTAAATCACAGAACTTCACATTCCGCGAAAAACGAATTAAAATACACGCGTAGATAAAAACAAACTTCGTTTGAATTACAACGTATACCAACTTTGAACGAAGACTTCTAAAACGCATGCGCGGGAGTGCCCCCTGGTGGTTATTGCGTCGGAAGAATCAAAACGTCTTAAATTAAGACACGTTTAAAGCAATGAAGTGTCTTAAAATAAGACGTTTGAAGATATTTTAGACATTATTCTCAGTTCGTTTACATCATGGTCATAGTAAGACGCTTATGTATCTTAAATTAAGACAGCTATAGTGTCTTAATTTTCAGATTAAGACACTTAAGTGTCTAAAATTCTTTTTCGGTCATATATGTGTCGAAATTTAAGACGCTTCTATATGCAGTGCTATATATATAAAATCCTAATGAAACGAATTTATGAAACGGATATTAGTCGAGGCAATAGGGAATTTTACCTAGCAAAATTAATGGTAGAACTGGAAATCGGCTTTCTAGATGTTTTTTGGGTCGCTGAATCCGAATTTGTAATTTCCCACCAAAATTTCCCCCGGCAACCTCCCCAAATTTTGGTATAAAGCCCCCCAAAAAAGTTTTTATTAAAAAATTCCATTTTTTATTGTTTTAGAGAAAAAGTATCTAGAAATTCAGAAAGTAGACAAAATTTCCAACAAATTAGATGTATGACATTATGACGTAGGATGAAGGGGAAGGGGGGATCTGCCTCGGAACATGCGCGCGGTGCTGCTTAAACTAAGTTGCGCAATTGCACTTAACCAATCACACGTTTACATTCGCCGTCAGATCTCTCCTCCGAACTTTCTCTATACAGTTTACTTTAAAATTTTTTGGTTGCTGAATCCGAATTTTTAACTTTCTCCCAAAAATCCCCCCCCCCCCCAAACAGTTGTTTTTAACTTAAATTTCTTATTGTTTTAGGGGAAAAGCATTACGAAATTCAGAAACGAGACAAAATTTGCAACAAATAGGATATATGACATTATGAATTAGGGTGAACGGGGAGGGGGAGTGCTGTCTCTGAACATGCACTGCGGCGCTACGTGCACTAAATTATGAAGTCCAGGCAATAGGGGATTTTATCTTTCAAAATTAGTGGTGATACTGGAAATCGGCTTTCTAGATGTTTTTTGGATCGCTGAATCCGAATTTGTAACTTCCCACCAAAATTTCACCGGACAACCCCCCCAAAAATTGATTTTTTGAAAAAATTTGGTTTTTGAGAAAAGCGCGCGGGGAATGTTCCAAGGCAGCCCCCTTTCTCCTCGTTTATCCTACGTCATAATGCCATGCATCCTATATGTTGCAAATTTTGTCTAGTTTCTGAATTTTGTAATGCTTTTCCCGTAAAACAATAAGAAATTTAAGTTAAAAACAACTATTTGGGTGGGGGAAATTTTGGGTGTAAGTTAAAAATTCGGATTCAGCGACCAAAACAACTTAAAGTAAACCTTATAGAGAAAGTTCAGAGGGAAGATGGGAGGGCTAATGTAAACGTGTGAGTGGTTAAGTGGAATTGCGCAACTTAGTCCACGCAGCACTGCGGCGCATGTTCCGAGGCAGATCCCTCCTTCCCCTTCATCCTAAGTCATAATGTCATATATCTAATTTGTTGCAAATTTTGTCTACTTTCTGAATTTCTAGATACTTTGCCCCTAAAACAACAAAAAAATTGATTTTTTTAATAAACTAGGAGGCTCGGCCCCCGTTCAGACATCGCAGACTCTAAATGCACGCTAATTTGATCGGCTTTAAAATGATTTCGGAAGATTGAATTATAATTTAAAAAACAGTGGCGATCTCCCTATAAACGGATTTCTATTCATTTCTCTTTGATTGGGGGAATTTTAATGCCAAATCCGCTGCGGTACCACTTGATAATCCCGTCGACCAATTTCGCCAAATAATATAAATCGCCAAACCACTCGCCAAATTATACAAATTGACATAATTTTTATTTTAAATAACGAAAGAACAAATAAATTAGTACAACATTAATAAAAATACAAATAAAACGTCGAAATAAAAATAACTTGATGACGTATACACGTGTAACAACATTTCAAAATAAGCTAATATAAAGGAATTAAGTAAACACTAACAATAAAAAAATGGAATTTTTTCATAAAAACCTTTTTTGGGGGGGCTTTTTACTAAAATTTGGGTGGGGGGGTTGCCGGGGGAAATTTTGGTGGGAAGTTACAAATTCGGATTCAGCGATCCAAAAAACATCTAGAAAGCCGATTTCCAGGACTACCATTAATTTTGCTAGGTAGAGTCCCTACACGGTCTCTATTGCCTGGACTATATATCAAGCGGCTGAAATGATACGGAAACAATTCTATGAAACGACTGATTGAACAACTGATTATGTTTCACGGCGATTTCTCCCAAAATACGGAATACTTTACGATGAAATTAACACCAAAAATCCGTATTGATCTGCAGATCTCAAAACTGGTATTAGAATTTTTAAATTCGAATTAGTTTTCGAAATATTAATTTTTTTCTAATTTTATATACTTTTCTCTAATGATGGCAACTCAAATTTTAATCATAACAGTTATTTTTTTTCATATTTTAGAAAAGGTTATTATTTTAAACTGATTTGCCGACCAGTTTGGCCTTCCTTAAATTTTTAAGGCCTTCCTTAATTATCTAAGAAATATATCATTTTACGTTTATTCATAATTCAATTTGTATTTCATTATCATTTTATTTAATACTAAACTTTTATTTAAAATTGAAACATTTGAAATAAATGGCTTTCACTTCTTTCTTTTATTTTAAACGAAACGAAAAGAAAAATATTAGGCACAGATGTTATGCACGCAACGCTGTACCTAGTTAGATCCAAAATGGCGTTATTTTGCCTGACATGGTCACCCGGCTATTGTTGTTTATTTATTCATAAATGTTTATTTGAATTTATTTTCTTTTTATTTACAAAAATGCCATAAATTGTTTTGTTCTATAGCTATTAATTAAACTTTTATTTATTTATTGTTATTTCATTTTAAAAATAAGAGAAAATAATTTAAAAATACATATGTAAATGGTATTCGAAAACGAGGTTTTAGCCAAATTGTCGTAAAAAAAAAAAAAAAAAAAAAAAAAAAAAAAAAAAAATGCACGCCAAACCCGGTTATGACAATACAACAAATCATGGCATTTAATTTCAACTTCAAAGCAATGTTTTAATGTCACTACTTCTCCCGCCCACCAATTTCGCCAAATTATATAAATCGCCAAACAACTCGCCAAATTATACAAATTAACATAATTTTTTATTTTACATAACGAAAGAACAAATAAATTAGTATAACATTAATAAAAATACAACTAAAACGTCGAAATAAAAATCACTTGATGGCGTAAACATGTGTAACTTCCTTAAAGTCAAGTGAATGTGACATTTACGATCAACCATTATTGGCATTTAATCTCATAGTTTGGCGACAGATTTTAGATATTACAGGCAACAGATTGTGAATCAAACACGAAAACAATAATTGGATGCGTTAACAGCAACTTATTCTGCCTTAAATTTTTTCACTCAAAGGGAATTGAATGGAAACCCGTTACAGTGAGATCGCAACAGGTTTTTTCAGTATAATTCAATCTCCTCTAATCTTTTTAAAAGCGATCAGATTAGCGTGCTTTTAGATTCTGCTGTACCTGAACGGGGGTTGGCGAGCGTATCTAGTAGGGGGCAGAGCCCCCTAGTTTATATATGTATATATATATATATATAGATATATATAGATATAGATATAAAAAATAGCCTCTCAAGCTTTTTTTTTAGTAGCTTTTAAAACGACTGGACAAAATATGGGATTTCATTTAAAAGTTTACAAATTATTTTTACATATGTTTTAATTTCTTGAAAATTTATACACTGTCACTTAGATTCTGTAAATAATTTTAAAACTATGATTTTAGATAAATAATTGCCGATATAATTTACTTTCGAGATCCTTTTTCAAAAATAAGAGAAACAATGTATTTATAATGTATATATATATAACCCTAATGAGACTAATTTATGAAACGACCTATTAAACGACTGATTATATTTCACGACTTTTTCTCCTAAAATATGGAAAGTTTTGCAATGAAACTAACGCCAATTATCGGTATCAATCTATAGGTTTCAAAACTGGTATTAGAATTTTAAAATTTGAATTAGTATTAGAAATATTAATTTTTTTCTAATTTTAATGAAATTTATCTAATGATGGCAACTAAATTCCTCCATATTTGTGTAAAAGTCCATTTTTGTGTTGAATAAAGTGAAGCGAAAGCGAAACGGAAAATAAGATTTCTTTTTTGACGTCATTCTCAAATTGAAATTGAAAAGTAAAAATATTAAAAACGGGAAGAAAATTTTAAAATAAGAATTAAATTATCACGTGTTAAAAGCAGAAAACCGGGGAAATTATGTCAAAATATTTACACGTAAATACTAAAAAATACGAAAACTTTAAAATCATAAAATTATTACACGCGAAACGCATTTAAAGGTGATAATTACGTCATATGTAAATTTCCCAAATAAAATATCGTCATATTTAAAATGCCTTAAAAAAAAAAAAAAAAAAAAAAATTTAATGGTGAATATTAGGTTATGTTAAAAAAGATCAAATAATATTTCGAAACATTTTTTAATTAAGTAATATATGTTATATAAAAATGAGTCGCCAAAAGTGACGCTAACTTGGCGATATATCTAATATTTCGCCAAATTCTCATAGACTTCCACTGTAAAACAATAGGGTTTACTTGCTTACAGAAAATCAACAAATTGAGATATTTTAATGCAACAAAAACTAATTTTACCTTAAGGGATTATATTAATTATACTTAAGGGAGGTCAAGTAAATTAAATTATGAATAAAAGTAACATGACACAATGCTTAGCATGCTTTCCCAAACAGAAATTTTAAGGGAGACCAAACTGATCGTTGGGGGCGGCTAGTGTACAGAAAATGGTTAAATAAACATAATTTAACTTTATTCTGACAATAAAATGGTTAGATGTGCTTACTATGTTTAAGTATCCGTTTATCTTAAATGATAGTTTGCTGGATGTACACTGGTTCCCAAAAATTAAGGAAAAACAACAAGAGTAGCGATTGCTCAAAATGTTACAAGTAGATATTAATAAAACTGAGCCACAATGTACAACACATAGTAAGGTATAATATAACATCAATAGAAATTACCATACGATTGTGGTGTTTCAGAAATTAATACAATTATAAAATAAAATAAATAAATGTGTCAGTTTGGTATAGAAAAAGTACCTTTAATATGGAGTATGATCACCCCTAGAAACAATACAGTACATCCAACGATGCGTCATACTATCAATTATGCGACTGATACATCCGTTGGGAAGTACGAGCCATTGCTGTTGTAAAGCAGTTGTAAGCGCGGCAAGAGTCTGAGGAAGGGGATTGAGAGCAGCGACACATCTTCCTAAAGCATCCCAAACATGCTCGATGGGATTCAAGTCCAGCGATCGAGCTGGCCATTGTTTGGGGCTGAAGATAATCTTCCACGATGTGAGCCCAATGCGGTCTAGCGTTATCGTCCTGTAACAGGAAATAAATACCTATTGCACCGGCGTAAGGTCTCACATAAGCATCAAGAATGTCATCTCTAAAGACGTGAGCATTCACAGTTCCATGTGGAAAGTCATGGAGGTCTGTACGTCCGCCCAAAGAGATACCATCCCAAACACAGACACTGCCTCCTCTATACGAATCTCTTTCACGAATGTTTGATGGATGATAGCGGGTTCCCTGTTCTCTCCAAATAAAACAATGCCTAATATCGCTTTGAAGGCTAAACTGGAACTCACCCATGACGGGAACACGCCTCCATTGATCAACAATCCAGTGGACATGTTGAAGTACCCAACTTAAACGTTCCCTCCGGTGACATGAGGTGAGCGGCACACAAATGTCTGGTCGCATCGCGCAAAGACCACCTTCATGAAGACTTCTACGCACAGTAGACGTAGATACCAACCTTCCAGTGGCTGCAACAAGGAGGCTCTAAGATGAGATGGGGTTCCTGTTTTATTCCTTAGTACACATAACCGCAAATATCAGTATTCCGTGCTTGTCATAGCTGTTGCCCATCCTTGGCTAAATCTTCTTGAAGCCGAACAGGTGGTTTGAATTTGATTCCAAAGCCTATGAACAACAGAAGGACTCATAGTTAGCCATCTGGCCAACTCTGTCCGACTTTGGCCTACCTCTAATCTTCCAATAGCTCTATATCGCAGTTACGCGGACAAATGATACATCAAGATCATACTAATGAATTGGCTATCTCAGTTTTCTTATCTCATAATCACAGCGACACCAGAGCCGTGCTATCTAGCATGCATTTTTATGCTCATTACAGATGACGCAATCCGATCGCTGCGCCACTAATTTCCATTTTGTAATTTTATTCAGCATCTTTTAGTTAGCAACATATGCAAATTTCATAAGGATAGGTTAATTTTTGAACGAGTTATCGCTATCTTTGTGATTTTTCCTTAATTTTTGGAAACCAGTGTATTTAAGACTGTACACTTTGAACAATCTCAGGCGAAAGAATATCTAATGAACCATACAGAAAAAGAAAAGAAAATACAGGGTGTCCATAAAAAGTATGTCCCAGTTTCAATAATATATTATAACTGTTTAATTTAGACCATTTACAATAAACAATACATCAAATTGAAGGTAAACCAACCTAGGTTTTCTTACAAATGCTCAATAGGTGCACTTTTAGTTAAACGGCACACATCCAACGTAAAGTTCAATTCTTCCCACACTTCAGTTAACAAGTCCGTAGTAATGGAATCAATAGCCTCTTTAATTCTGAGCTCTGGCAAATCATTAGGAAGTGACAGAATGTAGACACTATCTTTTAGAAAGCCCCAAAGGAAAAAACTGCATGGCGTACAGCGGTAGTGTTCGCTTTTAAATCTTCAACCCAGCATTAACGCTTTACGCTCAGGAGTAGTCAAATTGTGTACGTGGTACTTCAAGCGAGCAAATAAAAAAGCAGTACACGCGCGTGCGCTTATCTAAAACTGTTTGAACAACTCTTTATTTGTGACCTTAAACCAACACTCTACAAAGCTTACAGTTGATACTATTACAATTTATAACTGGGACAATAATTATGGACAGCCTGTATAAACAGTAATCTATTTATTCCTCAACCTAGTAATAGTTTCAAAACTATCTCGTATCATAATAAATGAAAAACAAAACTATTTATTCAGCTTGTTATTCGTTAGTAATAATTTGCATTCTTTTTAAATGTGTGCGTGTGAAGCAAATAGAAGTTGTAAAGAGAATTAAAAATAGATTTACGTTTAATTGGTTTTGTTGGAGTTTTTAATTTATTTTTTTAACAAAAAAAATTATTTTGTAAAATAAGATTCTATAATAGAATCACATCTAGGATATGTTCTGAGTGTTTATGTAACAGTATAAATATTATTTCAATCAACTGCACGGAAAAATATATGAAATCAAATTCCTATAATTCTTAATGTTGATTTCAGTACTTCGCAAAAACCCCGAATCTAATCCTAATTAAAGTAAAAGAGCGCAAGGAAGGACGAAAACAGTTATTTTTGTTTTCCAAAGAAAATAAAAGCTTCGTTTCTAAATTAAACCGGCAAATGAAAGTCTCGTGGGAAATTTAATCCGCCATGTTTCTCTAGAAGATTAAACAATAATGGCAATCTTAAGGTATTTTAGTGGTCCATTTCCTCTGGTCCTGATAAATAAAAAACTTCATAAATATATTAAATCGGTTTCTGGAAAAATATACATTCATGTACACACAAAAAAATTAATTAAACAAAATATGCGTTTTATTTAATTTAATGAAAGATTTATTCAGTATTTTCTTAATGTGATTATTTTTATTCTAGATAAAGCAGAATATAAATATTTACACTATCAAGGACAAACGTGTCTGTGTGTAAAGCGATGTCAGGTTGAAAGAAATTTAGATATATTGCTGTTAACACGTCGCCACATGTCAAAAAAAGCTAAATGTAAAGAAGAATAAACGGTCAAGTGCGAGTATTACTCGCGCTCAGAGGGTTTCGTACAAAAAATATATGAATTATCAACTGCATTTTTAAAAAGAATCATTGCTAAAAGAATAATAAGACTTTGTAAAACACTATACAACGTAGGATACAACGTAGAATAATTGTGTTAAAATTAATCTAGTGTAATTACGTATCCAGCGATTTCTCGAGTTCCATTACCTGAGATTTATTCTTTTGAGCTGAACCAGGTTTCAGACCAGATGCTATAATCATTAAGGTTAGATGCGTGAGAAAGTTCCACCAGATTCGTTCGGGATAGTTCAGATGGTAGAGCACTGGCAGCTTCAGCCAGAAGATCCCTGTTTCGAATCCTGGTCTGGACATTTTTCGCCCAGTTGGAAATTTACATCTATACAACGTAGTGTTTGGAATTGCTGTATACATACTAGAAAAGTATGAATGGGTATACCGTAAATGTTCAAAGAGATATGAAGCATAAATAATATCAAATATTGCTATTCTGTATAACTCTTATTTAAATCTTATCCTAATCTGTTTATGATGAACTTAATTCTGCACTCACAATAAAAGTAGTGCATATTTAAACTTTATTTAGCATTTCATAAAACTAAATGCAGCGTAGTAATAATCTTATCTTTTTACAGTGTAGCAAAAACAAAACCCTTGTTCAAAGTTTAAATTTGGCATTGTGCTAAGCGCGCTTCGAAAGGAGTTTGCAAAGTAACTTGGTGCGTGCCGCGTTTTACGAGATAGGTTTTTAATGACTTTCAAAGACAAGGGAGGCGTATTGGGACATCTACTCAATGCAAACTAGTCGCGAATTCCATAGTATTTATGTGATTAATTTTAATTAAGTAAGTCTGTTTTTAACAATTTGATGTTTGTTGCTTTTATACTGCAACTGGACATCGTATTAAATAAATGTGTCATTAAAAGTGGTTATGTATAATTTTCCTACAAGGTTTAAATTAACCTCTACAACCTCTAATTTTTTTCATAATTTTAGTTTCAGTAGATTTGGAAATAGATAGGGTGGCGGGGGTAACATATTTTTGCATTACATTTTTGACGATTTCTCGTAAAATATAATCCCTAAAATTAAATTAAATGTATTTTTCAGTTCAGTGTTATGAAAGCTTTCATACGATACCCACACGATACACAAAGAAAATATTTTTTTTTTCAGGTGACTTAATTAGCCATTCTACATTTTTCCTAAAAATATTTGTAAATGTTTAAATATCTGTAAATATGTGGGTCAATAGTCTTTACTACTTCCTCCCAATTCGAACTTTTCCACGTTCCATATTTTTCAAGTAAAATGGCTGTGACAGACGGACAGGCAGACACAGAAGTGATCTTGTAATGGTTCCGTTTCTACTTTTTAAGTACGGAACACTAAAAAGTTTAGTATAATGTAGAATAACAAATATTTACATACAAAAATAATTTTTCATTTTTAATTTGCATTATACTAAGGAATATGAAGCGACAAAACCAGAAGTGTTACATGTGTTAAATCGATGATCACTAGTCAGAAATCCATGGAAAAAGCTAGATATATTTGCATCTAGCAATGGATTAAAAACGGATTACGAAACTATATAGATATAACTGCCTGTAGTGCGAAGAATGTAGTCAATTTTCAAAATTATTACAGAATTTCAATTATTGAAAAAGACGTGTTCTATTTGTGTAATTTCACCCTGTCTCGTATACAAAAAATCACTTATACATGGTGAATCTAAACTCTTCGGCAAATCTTTAAGGGGTGATAGTACACATGAAGACAAATAACATTAAATAGGAAATTAATGGCCAAAAACGTCTTCCGAAGGAGATAGGCGCCAGTTCAGAAGGGGAGGGGGGTGTTTCAAATTTCAACTCCTGAACATCGTTCAGTCTGCGGTACTTAACCACTCCCAACGATTCAGATTTTGAGCATAAAATTTAAGTCTAAGTTTTTGTAAGCATTTAATAAGATGCAAAAAATAACAGTAAAAAATAGTTGTTCGTTACTCCAAAGTCTAAAGCGCCGTCGGTTCGCATTTTTTTAACTTTATCTTAAAAAATTATTTTCAAGACAATACCGACATAAAGAATAGTTTTAGCGAAAACCTCAAACGAATCGACCAATTTTTCGGTTTTTTATAATCATTTAAAGTTTTGGACCCTAAACTTTAATGCCACCTATTTCCTTCGGAAGACGTTAGGGACCCCTAGTTTCCTATTTAATATGGTTTGTCTTGATGTGTATTATCACCACTTAAAATTAGCCCAAGTGTTTAGATTCACCCTGTACAATCTATGAATAGGAAGCATATTATTCGTCATATTTGATTAATTAAGTTTATAATACTGCTAATAATAAAACAAATAAAGTCTCTTTTAAAATTGATAGGAAATATTTTATGTTTTTAAAGTAAATAATTGATAAATGTAAATATTAAACAAAAAAAAATTGTGTTAAGGTGAATCTTGCAACATAATAAACGAGAGAAAATTTATATCTACCCTATATATATATAAGATCCTAATGAAACGAATTTATGAAACGATTTTATGAAATGACTGAATGAAACAAATTTATGAAACGATTTTAAGAAACGACTGATTATATTTCACGTCGATTTCTCCTAAAATACGGAATACAGATTTCAAAACTAGTAATAGAATTTAAAAATTAGAATTAGTTTTTGAAATATTAATTTTTTCTCTAATTTTAATTGCATTTCTGTAGTGAAAATCTGTAATGACATCGAAATTACTCCATTTTTTTTTTAAAGGAGACAACTAGAAAAACTATAGGGATTATTAGATTTCTACTCTTTCGTCAATTTCAAATTGATAATTTGAATTATCTTTTATTTCAACCGATAGTGAAACAATATTACGATTAAATTATGTTTTTCAGGTAAATTTGAAAAAATAAAAATCAGATTTGTTTTTTGTCGTGAAAAGTGAAATTATTAAAATGAGAAAGAAATTTTTAGATAAAAATTAAATGATCACGTGTCAAAAGAAGAAAATAAGGAAAATTATGTCAAATTATTTACACGTAAGTATTAAAAATGTACGAAAACATAAAAAAAATATATTTCACGCGAAACGCATTCAAAGGAGAAAATACGTAAATATTCCCAAATAATAAATATCTTCATAATTAAAGTGAATGAACCGTATTCTTCCATTCGGTTCGAGGCTATAAAATCGCCATTTTACCAATTGTGACGTCGCAGGAATACTGTCCATTATTACGCGTGTAAAACTTTTAATGTTGAATATTAGATTATATTTGAAAAGCTCAAGTAATGATATTCTCAAACCCTTTGAAATCAAATAATATATGTGCCTGTGAATCTTAAAAACGAAAATAAATTTAACAGAAGAAAATTATTACATCAGCATTGCATTTAATAGTGAAAATTGCGTCATATTTTAAAACGATCCATTTAAAATGATTTTAATTACGAAGAATTTTAATGTGACATCAGATCGTATAAATGGAGTGCGACTAGTAAATTTGTTCATATATTACATGATTTGATGCAGCGTAAATACAGGTAAATGTATACGCAAAATACTTTCGTTTTATTTTGTACGAATTACTATTCGATAAGTATATTTTAGAAAATCCGGATATTCATATTAAATATATACATGTTATGGTACATTAAAATGAAGAAAGGATTTATGAATAAGCTATATATGTTTCTGAAAATACCTAAAACTCGATCAACCATAAAATATAAGGTTAAAAATTTAAAAATACAATGTTTTTCAATACCGTGTTTCTGAAAGATACTCCCAGGCAGACGGAGTTTTTTTTAACTTCGAAACTAAAAGGAGGATATTGTCCACAGTGTTGTTATAAAAGGCAGAAACATAACGACATTTTTGACCTAACCATTTTATGCAAGCTGATTTTCAAATGTGTAACTTATCAATCCTGACTTATCCCCTTATTTATCAATCCTGAAAGCGATGGATAAGGCCATTGTAATAGAAAAATACCCCATTCAAACGGAAAAGAATGACAACGCGATTACAGAAGATAGCCACCGCTACATTAATATCATTCAATCTTCCGTAATCTGGTAATATTTTTAAATAAGTCACATTACCGCGTTTTCGGAGTCTCTGACTCCTGAATAGGAGTTGGCGGGCGTAGCTCGCTGGGGGCAGAGCCCCCTAGTGTTTAAATATAAATTTCACGGATAAAATACTATAGTGTACATTAAGGGATTTCATGAGTCTCACTTTTTCATTGAAGGTGCAATTTTGCATCGTGTCACATTTGATTTTATTTTTCATTCCCTATAAAATAGAAACGCATCATATTATTAACAAGTAAGAAAAATCATGCGTTAAGCATAGATTATAAAACACTTTCCAACACTTCCTGAATTCTTTAACAAAACTTAGGCAAATAAGATATATAAGAGAACTAAGTAAACATTTTAGAAAACGCATAAAACATTTGAAAAACTGATTTCAGAAGTTACCGTCCATAGCAAAGATGTATTCCAATTGTTTGAACAGCCCTGTATTTGATCTGTAGGTTGATATATATACTATATAATGGGGAAATTTAGTTTAGCAAGGAAAAACATAACAGGTTGAAATTTCTTTTTCAGCAATTTATACTAATAGATGGAAACATACTTGTATACTTTTGTAAAACCCTATAGTTTACATTGTAACTTTATTACATGCAACTATTTAGCTAAAGTTTAATTCAAAGTAAAACACTCTTAAAACTACTGGAATCACATTTCCAGAAATTATCATATATAGACGGCCATGAATCCAGTTCTTTGCGTGACCCTGTATATCATTTTATCTATGTTCTACAAACATTTCTTAGTAAAGTAAATGCAGTTCAGCGTAAAAATGCATAACTCATTTAAAAACCACTTTAAGCAATTTGCAATCATACTAAGTAACCATTTCGAATTATTTTGTGTGAATTACAACATTTATACACACCATATACAATGCACAGATATAGTGAAAAATAAAAGCATATAACATAATTAAAAATGCATTTCCAGCAATAATCGCTACCGTACAGTACTTCGGATACAATATAGTATCTCAAATATTTTGTGTGTCCCTGTAAATGCTATGCACTCCGTATTATACATGAAATAAGTTATAGTAAACCTCATCGACGTATATAAATTTGATTATACATGAAATGATTTAACAGATTTAAAATACGCCGGCAAAAATCACCTCCACACTATATAATTATGTAACGGAATTATCTTGTGTGGCCCTGTTAATGAATAACTGTTCTTTTCCCCACATATTCTGTAGAATGCAAATTTTAGTGCACTTCATAAATGCATATCAATTTTATTATGTTTGAAAGCATGTAACATCATTAAAAATCATTTTAAACGATTTTTTCCCATAGGTCGTAATGTAACGGAAAACTTTTGACTGTCCCTGTAAATAAACTAAGCATACTACAAAGTTCATTTGGGTTCGTGCTATGGTGGACGTCACTAACATCCAAAAATTTCAGAAAGATCCGAGTATATTCACGGGAGTTAGAGCGTGGACAGACAGACATAACAAACCGAAGTCATAAACACTTTTCAACTTTGTTGGAAAGTGTTAAAAATGACAGCTTAATATCTGTTCTATGTAGCATATGTTTTTTTTTTTTTTTTTTTTTTTTTTTTTTCTCTAAAATTGATATATTTTATATTTTTCTTATGTTTAATTTTGAGGAAAATTTTAAAATTATGGTTTTACTTGTATTCACTGCGCGCAACATTTTTTAAAAACTAATAAGAGTATTTGTATAAAACTTGACAGTTACATTCATCTTGATGCAAAGAACAACTTATACCTCAAATGTAGTGATATTATTGTATAAAATATTGAAAATTAGTGTTTTTTTCTACAAAAAAATGATTTTTTTACAGTTTTATTATTTAAATTGAAACTAAAAACAAAATAATTTCTTAATTGCTTAAAAATTAAGTATAAGTTCAAGCTACATTAATATTATATCATTATCAATATTATTTTGGACTGTAGAACCAATACTTTCTCTACAGTCTTGCGCGCAGTAGGTGCAATTAAAAAAGCAATTTTTAATTTATCTCTATTCTAAAAAAAAGTAACTAACGCCGCCGCCGCCGCCGCCGCCGCCGCCGCCGCCGCCGGTTTTGAATTTTTTGTGACCGGAGGTCTTTCTTCGTTTATACTAAGAAAAACATTGCATACAAAAACGTGAAAATCGGTGGTGTTATAGAGAAATGTTTGATAAATACGCTGATGTAGACAGTTTTCAAATCGAAGAATTATTTTAAGAGATATTCAATGCTAAAGTTGGAAAAAATCGTTCCATTAAAAAAGTTTTATTGGAGCAAAAACTATACATGAGAATTTAATCATTTTTAGATCATTTTATACGTTATAAGTTCCCGGTGTGCAGATTGTATTTATTTTTCTTATTTGACTCATTTTTTGAGGTTTTATTTCAATTTTAAATTCAAATTTTCAGCATTTCGAGAGATATTTTTTACATATTTTAGAAAATGGTATTAATTTAAACTTTTACCAACTGTATAAACAGCGCAAACAATAATGTTTGCTTTAAATTAACAATTTATTTACACGTGACTATTATAAACAGAAAATATAAAAAGCAGGAACTCATTGAAAATTACGTCATAAAAAACTATATTTACACGTGAATTTTAAAAGAGAAAGAATATTGTAAAATAATAAATTCATTAACATGCGTTAGATGTCTCAAATAGGATAAAATACGTCACATTTACGTCACATTTCCCTTATTACGTAAAATGAACAAAAAAAAAATATTGCAAAACAGTTTAAATTTAAAAATTGCGCTAGACATTTATTTGATATTTTGAGATGATCTTTTCGACTACTTATGGTACGTCAGCACAAGTAATATTTTATTTCTAACAAAAGTATTTTCACGTGAATATTAAAAAGAGAAAGAAAAGTTTGGTGAAAATTACGTCAGATTAAAAACAATACATTTAAAACGTCTTATTTAAAAGAATTATCTTTCGCTTTGTTAAAAAATACCAGGAAACAAAAACTCTCTTTAATTAATTCATTTTATATTAGCTTATTTTGAAATGTTTAACTGATTTTATTTAATCAAAGACGAAAACAGCCATTGTATCTTTGGTGCTACTTAGTCATCCCGTCGTTCAAAAACTATAAGATTAAATGGCAAAAATGGTTGATCATAAATGTCACATTAACTTGATTTAAGCAAATTACACGTGTCTAAGTCATCAAGTTACTTTTATTTCGACGTTTTATTTGTATTTTTACTAATGTTATACTAATGTTATACTAATTTATTTGTTATTTCGTTATTTAAAATAAAATTTATCTCAATTTGTATAATTTGGCAAGTGATTTGGCGATTTATATTATTTGGCGAAATTGGTCGACGGGATAATCAAGTAGTACCGCAGCTGATTTGGTTTAAAATTCCCCAATCAAAGCGAAATTAATAGAAATCCGTTTATAGGGAGATCGCTATTGTTTTTTAAATTATAATATTTTTCGAAATATTTTTAAAGCCGATCAAATTAGCGTGCTTTTATAGTCTGCGGTGTCTGAACGGGGGTTGACGAGCGTAGCTGGTAGGGGGCAGAGCCCCCTAGATTTATCAAAATTAAACATTAATAAAATAAAATAAAATATCCATATAGAATATTAAAATAATTATTTTACATAGAAGGAATCTTAAACTGTCTAAAAAGTTTATTCATTTCTATTATATAAGGAATGAGAAATAAAATTAAATGTGGCATGATGCTAAATTGCACCTTCAGTAAAAAAGTAAGGCTCCTGAGACCCCTTAATTGTTTATTCAACGATAGGTAAATCTACCAGATTTTATCTTATTTTCTTTATGGTTTTGCAAGAATCTATACAACAGTTCATTATATACACATATATAAAATGCTGCGTGAAAATCGAACTCAAGTTGTAGATTTTACGGAATTTCGCAAACCCAAACAGGCTTTTGTTCCATTTGTCACGTTTTCTTCCCTTTTTGGATACAATGAAGCCCATTTATATCTAGGAAAAGGACAGAAATAACAGAATAAATAGAAATTTAGAAAATGTGAAAGATGTCATTAGTTACTTGTTTAGGTCATAGGAAGAACTTTGTTTAATTAGGACGTCAGAAGCATTAATTTGACAGCAATAACAACATAAATTTAAAAATTTTGCAATATTTTGTAAAGTAACAATATAATCTTATGCATATTTTTCTCTAAAATAATATTAAGGAGAATTGTCTTTACATTTTGGAAGTTTGATTTGGAAGATTTGATTTATGAAATATAAAAAATTGTATTTAATTTCAAAAAGCTAAAAAGAAGTATTTTAATTGTTTTAAAATTTAGTCATTAAAAGCTGCAAATATATTAGAAGTCTTTATTCTAGGATTTTTTTGTGATAAAAGATTAAGGAGTTGAAAAGTTGTGTAAATTTGACTTTTAAACATTCATACAAAAAATAAATCGTCATACGAAAATTATATAAGCAACAATATGGCTGTTTAATGAACATTATATTATTTTACAAAGAAATATTAACTCCAAAAGTAACTCCAAATCATAATCAATTTTTCAGAATTGCTAAAAATTGTATGTAGCTTTAGCATTATAAAGAGGAATTTCTTAGACAGGCTTGTTTTTTATTTGTCACATGTTATCTCCTTCTGAGATACAATACATTTATATCTCAGAAATTTTAGTAAACATAAATGAAGAAAGATGTGATAGATGTCATTAGTAACTTGTTCCTGGAATGCGTTCATATACAATAAATAAAGAATTTATTAATCTGTCCATAATTTATGTCGGTTACATTTTATATGTTCTTTATGAATTTCCCCTTTCTATAACAATAATTAGGAGAATCATTTTTAAAATTAGTTTATTATGACAAATTTGATTCATAAAATGTATAAAAGTTATTTCATTTGAAAATACTAAAAGGAATTATTTCATTCTCTTTTTAGTTTAAGTTATTGGAATTTATAAAAGATTTCTTTTGTAAATAATTTCTTTTATTAAGGATATTAAAATGCTTTTATTAAGGATATTATAAATGCTTTTTCTTCTATAATAATAAGGAAAGAAGTTTGTGTGTGAGTGAGTGTGTCGGCAGTGTTCTGAAGAGACCACTTCTCGTAGAGCTACAAAATTTGAGGCTGAATATGAAGATATATGAAGATATATGAAGTTGATATATGAAGTTTTGCACCTCGAAGCCCAAATTTCGTTTTTTTAATTAGATTTTTTTTAATTTAATATTTCATGCGATTTTTAGCACTTTTTTAAGTTCGAGGCGATTTTTCCATATAAGTGAGAAGAATATGGTTTCTTTCTTTTTAACCCACTATGGTAAATTTAGTTCTCTTTTCAAAAATGTTTATTCGGAATTCGTGCAGCGATTTTTAAATTTTTAGCGAAATTTTTATGATATTATTGAACAGCATTTAATGCATTTCCATACCTATAAGGTGGTTACCGTAGATGGACACAGTTCTGACGCCAAATGCCGCCAACTTGGCGGTATATCGCCAAATTTGGCATAAAAATGAGTCGCCAAAAGTTACGCTAACTTGGCGATATATCTAATATTTCGCTAATTCTCCTAGACTTCCACTGTAAAACAATAGGGTTTAATTTCTTACAGAAAATCAACAAATTGAGATATTTTAATGCAACAAAAACTAATATTAACTTAAGGGATTATATTAATTCGATTTTTCCACATTAGGGAAAAGAATACGGCTTCTTTCTTTTAACCCAATATAGTAAATTTTGTTCTATTTTCAAAAAAGTTTATCCGGAATTCGTACAGCGATTTTTGAATTTTTAGCGAATTTTTTATGCGATTATTGAACAGCGTGTAATGCATCTCCATACCTATAAGGGGGGTTATCGTAGGAAGGATCCAGTTCTGTCGCCAAATAACGCCAAATTTGTAGCCAACTTGGCGATATATCGCCAATTTTGGCGACCGAAATGAGTCGCCAAAAGAGACTCCAACTTCGCGATATCTCAAATATTTCGCCAAATTCCCATAGACTTCCACTGTAAAACAATAGGGTTTACTTGCTTACAGAAAATAAACAAATTGAGATATTTTAATGCAACAAAAACTAATATTAACTTAAGGGATTATATTAATTATATTTAAGGGAGTCCAAGTAAATTAATTACGAATAAAAGTAACATGATCTAATGCTTAGCAGGATTTCCAAAACATAAAATTTAAGAGAGCCCACAGGTCAAAGGAATTAGATTTGAACCTTTTATCCAATTATAGAAAATTTTGACTTTCGTGATTTTTGAACTTTTTGTGATTTTTAAATCGATTTTTACGTTTCTTCGCGATCTGCTGCAGTTTTTTGACATTCCATTTTTGACATAAAGTACATTCTGCTCTCATTTCAATAAAATTTATTCGCATTTCGCATAGCAATTTTCGAATTTTTCGGGAATTTTGTATGTGATTTTCAGTGTATTTTAGCGATTTGCTACTAGTATTTTTCCACATTAGTGAAAGGAATCAACTTGCAATCTTCGAACACAATATATATATTTTTTTCTCTTTTAAAAAATTGAGAAGCGATTTAAAAATTTTTCGCGATATCTTATTATGATTTTCAAAGCTTTTTCGTAATTCCTGCTGTTTTTTGACTCAACGCCGAGCAATTTTGCTAGTTAAGACATAAAAGTATGTCAAAAATAAAGCATTACAAAAAATATGCAATTTAACAAACTACAACGACCATTTGGAAAATGATTTTTTCAAAGAATAAAATTTAAGACATAAAAAATCGCACGGAGTTGATCATACATTACGTACGGCATGGATTACATTTTTCGGTACTGTAAATTTTTAAACTTCTACGGGGCTGGTCATTCATTACGTACGCCATGGATTAAACATTAATATTCCTGGACCAATTTTAAAAGAAATTTCATTCTTAAACTTCTAAACATGCCACAATATTACTTTTTACACCGTCGTTAGAAAAAAAAAAATATACTTTTAAATGCAATTTGCTTAAAAGCTGTATCTCAATTTGTTTCTGAGTTATTATTATTTTTTTTGTAGTTTTTATTACTTTTTTGTCATTGTAGCAACAGAAGGTATCCATCTCTGTTGAAAGTAAAGGGAAAATACAGATTACTGCATAGACCAATCAGAAAACAAATAAAATGTGGATTCAACCAATAAAACGCTTCAGATATGTTTTTGATTTCCTACCCTGACAGAGGACAATAATCATTTTTCCAAATGGTTAATTATTATTTAACCTTTAAAAAAATATTAAAATTCGAAACGTTTCAAAAATGGGACGCAAGGCATAAATGGGTTAATACGCGATAGAATTTCGTTCTCTTGAGGCAAAAATCTCGATTAGCACTTTGAGGTCTAAGCTCGAGTGTCACTCGGGTTGCCGCTTTCGGTGAACCGAACTAAGACCGATAGTCTCTCGGAATCAACTTTTAACTCTCTGAGCTATAAAATCACCTACTATATACATTCACAGTCTTTTCAGAGATTATCTACGAACCTTTTATTTTGAAAAAAATAGGTGGCAGTTTTAATCAGAAGTATGTATATGAAAATATCTAAAATCGGATCTTAATTTGAACTTATTGTGAACCTTGTGATATTGCTCTTTGTGCTTTAAAATGTACCACACCAAAGCAAATTTTACTAAATAATGTTTATCTAATATATAAAAATGGAAATTTGTCTATCTGTCTGTCTGTAATGCTATACAAATCCACAGTTTGGAAGCCATAATTGTGAAAAATTATGTACAAGTGTAGTAAAACACGGTCGAGGCAACTAAAGCAATCCGGAATCGAAATAATAGTATATAGTTAACTTTTAATTAATAAAAAACTACCAATTTAACAACAATTTCCTATCAAATTTAAACATTTTTCGTTATAGCAGCTGCCAACAATTTAAAATTCACAATAAAATCTTCTTTTTTGTATGTTCAACCCGTAATCGCGCGAGTACTTTAACCAATGTGAGATATACATATTACGTACGCCACGATGCAATACTAAAATGAGGTAGCGGGTATTATGACAATTCTTTTACCTCAAATGCAAATAATTAGAGATTATTTCATTTTTTTTTTAAAATAAAGACAAACATTTTATCAAAAGCATCAACAAAACTTTTTATTCTATTTATTTCCTTATTCCAAAGATATCATTTTATCGTCTGCTGCCATAGTAGCATCATAAATTAAATTTCATTAAAAAAACTGCGCAGTAGTAGAAAAATATTTTACTAAATCGAACAGTTATATTTAATTTTGGTTTTAGAATTAAATTCTTGAACTTCCGTGCAT
Source organism: Maratus speciosus (assembly GCA_963932465.1). Taxonomy (NCBI): domain Eukaryota; kingdom Metazoa; phylum Arthropoda; class Arachnida; order Araneae; family Salticidae; genus Maratus; species Maratus speciosus. The sequence goes on from OZ010786.1 coordinate 176,446,375, forward strand.
AGAACGGGTTAAACAGCTAGTATACAAATAAAACCTATTTTCAGATATTTCTAATACATTTGTGTAAGTTTTTATTCAAGTCTATGTAAAATTTTATGTTAAAAAATAATGTTTTCTTATGCGAAACTTTTTTTAAAAATATAAAACATACCTTTTTGAATAATGTCTAATTAAATATTAAATTTTAGCACATTTAAATGGTTCCTTGATTATGAATAAGAATAGTTTGAAGTTTATAATAAAAAATATTAATATATATATATATTCCAAGTATTTTTTTTAACATTAAAAGTACTAAAGTGTCAGTCTAGAGGGAGATATGTGGTTGAAATAGCTCAGACCTCAAAGTGTTAAGGAGGCTGGTCACTCAGCTTCTGAGTTCTCCTCCGTAATGTTAAGTTATGGACTTTTGATGCATTCGTATATTTAAAATACCTTCTCGGGAAATTCATATGTTTAACATCTTTTTTCTGTGTACTCTTCTTAAAGGATGTCTCTTTTTTTCTTAGTTTTGAAAATATTTCTAAAATCTACGCTGAATTTAATATTTTATGTGTTAAAAGCAGGCGAACTGTGAGTAAGATTTTAACACTTCCTATAAAACTAAGTCTATACTTTAGAAGTATTTTGAGAACTAAGAAAAAAGAGACACCTTTTAGGAAGTGCACAAAAAATAGAAGTTATAAATATTAATTTCCCGAGGAGATATTTTAAATATACGAATGCATCAAATGCCCATAGAAGTTACATTAGTGAGGTTAAATCGGAAGCTGAGAGACCACGTTTAATTCGAGATTTTATTGCATATGACTAAGAAACAAAAATGTAAATGAATGTCTAACCCGCACTATTGTGCGGGTTGGGTCTTAAAGGGCTATAGTACCTCAAATTCAGTGTAAAGTTCATTTTTAATTGTAAATTATTGAAGCCAGGAAAATGACATAATAAAAGCCAACTCAATTTTTACAAAGACTTTAAACACATTATTTTCAAAGAAATATCTAAAAGATCTTGCTTGTAGCAATGATTTTTCTACTTCTGACTGGAAATATGTCAAGAACAAGAAGAATTACTCTGCATCTTTATATCTCATAAAGAACTAAAATGAGCAGGCCAGGAAAATTACATTCATTTTCAGTGATAATCATATTTTAATTATGGAAAATTATTTGTAAAATACAGAACTTGTTACCTTCCTCATATATGTGTTATATAAGGTATAATTAATAATTAGAAAAAATACTAGAAAAAGAGATTTGTACAGTATAGCCGAAAGCTTTTTACTTTGCACATATCACAGTGTGACATGCCAGGAAAATGACAATCTGAAAGTTTAAGTCTTTTAATTGCTTTATTTTTGTGTTATTATGAATATAATACCTCTTGGATATACTTCTAAGAATATTTTTTATTAGAACGTAAAAAAGAAAATTGCACTATCTAACATATAATAGACATTATATTGTGCGGACTGCAGTTTTCATATTTTGTGATATAGTCCCAATTTGAATAGGAAATAAAGAAAAAAAAGTCAAGAAAAATGGACTACTGTTTTCATATTTTGTGATATAGTTCCAATTTGAATAGGAAATAAAGAAAAAAAATCAAGAAAAATGGAAAAGATGTCACCATGAAGTTGTTTCGATTAAAAACGTGCTTTATTTATTAAGGACACAACAGTTAATTAATTAGAAATAATATGAAATTTAAAAATAAACTTTAAATTAAAAATAACATTCAATTAGAAATATTTGAATTTAAGTTTCTTATAATTTTTCATTTTTCTTTCTTCTTCCAAAAATATCTCAAAAAATTGTCCTACAAGTACTATACCAGGAATTCAAATGATCGAGAGACGATCTCATGGATGATGGAGTTACAAAAAATAATAATAACTCCAGTTAAATCGATACCAAATCACTAGACAGATAATTATGGAAAAATCAAAGTCGAACCTAATCCAGCAATGGATTGAAAACGGTTGACAATGCTATATATATATAGTATATATTTATATACATGTACCCTGCAGTGCAAAAAAGTTTCTAAATTTACAAGATATTTAAGGATTTTCAAATATTGAAAGTATCATGTTCTACTTGTCAAATTTAATCTTTTTTTTTTTTTTTTTTTTTTTTTTTTTTTTTTTTTTTTTTTTTTTTTTTTTTTAATGCAAAGAAGCACTTATACATCTGTGAAGAAGAATCATGTTTTCGTTCATATTTGATTCTTAAAATTTATAATAACAAAAATAATTAAAACAAAAGTACTTACATTTAAAATTCACAGGATTTATTTTATTTTGATTTTAAATTGAATCATTCAGATGCATATATATTTCAAATTCTTAATAATGCAAAATTTTTCCTTGTAACGCATTAAGTGTGTGAAACTTTTCGTAAATTTAACTTATAAAATTTCATGTAAAATATAAAACTCTATAAATAATTTCTCAAAACAATATGTAAATTTAACAAATACTTTTTTTCTTTTACTTTGAAAAAAAATGTCACAATAAATTTGCTGCATTAAAAAAAAAAAAAAAAAAAAAAAATGTATGTAGCGCAACAAATCGAACAGAGTTTGTAGTTCATACGGAGTTCTAAGGAATCAAATATTTTGCATCCTATTTGTCACGTTTTCTCTCCTTTTGAGATACTGTGAAGAACATTTATACGTTTTAATTGGGAGTAAATAAAAACTCTACAAATATGCGAAATATTAACAATTTGTTCTGCTAGAAAAAAAGCTTTTTTCTTGTAAGAAAGTAACAATTAACAATTAATTGAATAAAAATGATATTTCAATTAAAGAAAAATCTTTAATTAAAAAAATTGTCTTTCTTTTTTTTTCATCCTGTTATATTGCTTTATTGTTTCCCCTTTTTTTACAAAAATATCTCAGTTAATTTCCCTAAATGTGTCTAGATACGTCAAATGACCAAGAAAACGACCTCAGAGAAGATGAATCGGCAAAATCAGAAAATTTACTCATTTAAATCGACGACCAATTCACTAAAAAGAAAAACATTGAAAAATCTAGATGTACTTGCATCCACACTGTAAAAAAAAATCTGTAAAGTTACTAAAGTTTTTCTAGGAAACTGGGATTCCAAGAACTTTTTATGTAACGGCAACAAGAAAAATTCCTGTAACAGACGCTGTTACAGGAAATTTTCTTGTTGCCGTTACATAAAAAGTTCTTGGAATCCCAGTTTCTTAGAAAAACTTTTGTAACTTTACAGATTTTTGTTTACAGTGCAGTAGTGGATTGAAAACGATGTGTAGTCTATATTTATATATATTATATATATATAGTAGTTTATATATATGTATATATGTGTAATAATTTGTACTACAGAATTTATATTAATGAAAGATATATGTTCTACTTGTATATATTATCCTTTTTGGAATAGAAAGAAGTACTTATAAATCTTAGAAGAGAGTGATAATTATTTTCTTATTTGATTCTTACAATTTATAGTAAAAATAATAATTTAAAAATATTATTTACTTTTAAAACTTATAGGATATATTTTAGTATAATTTTAAATAGAATCATTGAAATGTCTGTTTTATATATCAAGTTTAATCTTGAAACATTTTAAACATCTGAAAATTTTTATCTGTTTTTCTATAAATTTCATATTTTTTCATCAAATATATGTAAGTATAATCAATTGTATGGAATTTTATTATGACTTTTCAATAAAAAAATACAACAGTTAGTTTCTTATATATACATGTATGTATATATATTAAAATAAATGCAGTGTAACAAGTCGAACACAGTATAGATTTTACGGAATTCCAGTAACTCAAAGAGCCATGCTTTCTATTTGTCACATTTTCTCTCTTTTACGGGTCACAATGGAGCGCATTTATATCTGTGAAAAGAAAGTAAATAGAAATATAGAAAAATGTGAAAGATGTCATTAGTAACTTGTTTAGTCTCCTGAAGCTTTATTTAGTAGGAAAGCAAGAATCAATTACTCTGTCAAAATTGTACTCTGGATAGATTTAATATACTCATATGAATGTATTTTTTAAAACGATATTAAGTAAATAATTTTTATTTTCCAGTTTCCCAGTTCCGACCTTGGTTTATGAAATAATATTAAAAAATGTTTTACTTCCAAAAGGTCTTTTAATATATTTTTTAAGTAAGTCTTTTCAAATATGTTCATATTTCCCAGTTCTACATTATATCAAATCTCTGCTTGAACTGATTTAAAAGCGCAAAATATTTTGTAAGTAAGAAGTAAATTTTGTAGGTAAAGCTGAAATAAGGTGTTTTTGAAGTAAATCTTTGAAAGATTTACAAATTTCTCAGTTCTGTATTGTATCAAATCTGTCCTTGATCTGATTTAAAAGGGTAAAATATTTGTAAGCAAGAAGAACATTTTATATCTAAAGCTGAAATAAGGTGTTTTAATAATTTATAATTTAAGTCTTTAAAAGCTTTACATATTTTGCAATTCTATATTATATGAAATCTGTTCTTGAACTGATTTGAACGTGTTATATATTTTGTAGGTAAGAAGTATTTTTTGTAAGTAACATATTTTGAAATTAAGATACTCTACACTCCCGTTTCGTCTAAACTATTTTTTTTTCACTGGAGATTGCAGTTCATTAAAAAATCTATATATACATTACGCTATCGTACTTGGAATAGAAATCGTGATTATTTGTTAATTGTTTAATGGCAACGCTCGAATGAAACGCATCTCATTGATTATTGTTTAAAAGCCCTTAAATCGGGTTTATTTATGTTTCGCTCTTTTGCTGCAATTGTGTAGCTTCAAAATATCACTAGAAATGCGCGTAAGAGATCTCGGCGAATGCTTGAAAGTGAAGAAGCCGAATTAAGAAGAGAGAATCGAAACAGATTGGATCGAAAACACGTCAAACACAGAGCATAAGCTATTGCCAAAATAGGCTTAGTAACTGCTTTATAAAATGCATCACATTAGCATTTCACAAACCTTAATTTCCCATATATCAAGCCTCGATCTTATACCGATAGGCCATTTAGGTTGAACCGTAAGAACTTCTTTTCCCTGACCGTTTCATTTTTTTAATCATAACTGTTATACTTTTGAAATTTTAGCACGTATTTAATTTTTTTACAAGTTTTTAGTATAAATATAGGCACAGATGTCATATACGCATCGGGGTACTTAACTGACGCCTAAGTGTTGTTATTTTGCTTGATACGGTAACCCGGACTTTGTTGTTTGTTTATTAATAAATTGTTTATTTACTTTTATTTTATTTTTTTATTATATAAATTGCTTTGTTCTATAGTTATTAATGAAACTTTTTGTTATGTATTGTTATTCCTTCTTAAAATATATATATATAAATGGTATTCGAAAACGAGGTTTTCGCCAAATTGGCGTCAGAAAAAAATCGCACCAACATAGGGCATATATAACATCTGTGCCTAAATAAATATTACTTAGTCTTTTTTTTATGAAGCCCACCCCACTGTTATATTTTTCAATGACAAAGTGCACGGGCAACACCGGGCGGGTCGGCTAGCAGCAATAAAGAAATGTTCCAGCAAATAATATCAACAATTGCAGTGTGACAGTCTCGTATGTGTATAAGTGGTTACATCTTATTTTATTTATCACTTTGTAGCATTGTCATTCACACCATTATATCGTTGATCATTTATAAACACTGCATGTACCGCAATATACAGAAATAGATTTTTCGATTGTACAGCATTGCAATGAGCTAGGCAATCATTTTATTTTTCACAGTTTCACTCCTTTTGGAATACAATGAACCACCGGGTGAGCCAAAAATTCGTTAAAACTTTAAAAAATCATAAAAAAAGAAGAAATTATGATAAGGAAGTGCAGTTTGCAAGAAATGGGTCAAAAGGTAGTCGGATATTTTTAGCAACAAAAAAATGTATTAGTTAAAAACGTCACCTGTAGATGGCACTGATATGCGAGAGATTCAGCAGAATTATGCAAATTAATCTTGAAATAAAAGACCCTGATACACGAGGATTTCTCATTCTCTTTCAGAATGTTATCATTACCTCATCGAGCGTTGTTGGTGAAGTTGTTCTATTTGAACGGAGAGTCTGCAACTGTGGCGTTGCGAAACGGCGGCGAAAGGACTGAAGACGAAGAATGGACCCTTATCGTGTTCAGGACTAGTGAAGCTTGTCAAACAGTTCGAAGAAACTGCCTCTTTGGAGTATCGGTCACGAAATGGAAGACACCCGCTGACGGAGGGCCAAATTATTACGGTGGAAACCAACATGAATGATTTAACGCGGTGCTGAAAAGGTTTAATATAAATTTATATGACATCCTCGGATTTATACGAAAAACTGGTATTAGTTTATTAGTCTTTACAAAAATTGCAATATTGTAGGAGTAGTAGCTGTGAAATACAAAGATTAGAGTAGAATATAGTCAGATTTTAACCAAATATATTCTAATAACTCATATAACTCTATTTTTTATGCTTTATCTGCTTTTTGGACACATTGAAGGACATTTATGCCTATCAATAAGAAACAGGTAGATAATCTGTAAAATATGCAATATGTCATTAGAAATTCAATTTCTTCGAGGAGATTTCTTTATGACTGAATAAAAGTTATTACTGTTTCGGAAATTCATGCTATTTGATTTGTTATCCACAAAGACAATTTTTTTTTTTTTTTAAGAGTATTTTCTTTATTTTATTCTTAGAAAATTCAATATCATTCAACTGCACTTGATAGTTTCAAAATTCGTCGATCTGTTTATTTTGTTGAAAATACTCATTTTACACAAAAGTTCTAAAAGATGTTAAATTTATTGCAACAAATAAAACATAATTAGTTAGATGTAGAGTGTTACAATAATTCAAAAAGACTTGTGTTCAATTTGTCACATTTTCTTTCTTTTTTAGGCAGAAAGGAACATACTTATAATTATGAGCAAAAAACAAATAGAAATTTACGAAAATATGAGATGATGTTTATAGGAACTTGTTCATCTGCCACAAACATTTTTTTACTTTCTCCTTTCTAAAGAGGAAAGCATTGTAATCGAGATATTTTTCGATTTCATATTTTCGACGGATTTACACGTTTTAGAGATCAGAGATCCCGAAAAACATGTTTATACAAAATGTCTATGTCTGTCCAAGTGTCCGTATGTATATTTATCCGCTTTGTATCAAAGGAAAGTGTATGAAGATATGCATAGACTTGAAAAAAAATTTTTGTATATGTTTTTGGTTATGGCAAGCAGATTTTTCTTCAATTTGAAAATATTCCGCCAGAAAGGGGGCTCTGTAATATCAACTTTTGTGCCATTTTCATTATAGTACCCTCGAAAAATATACGAAGTTATGCATAAAATTGAACCAAAATTCATATATACACTGTAAAAAAAAAATCTGTTAAAATACGGAAATTGTAATCGCAGTCGAGGCGCCAGTTCTATTTCCGTATTTTAACGGAATTTTTTTCTGTAAATTCCAGAAAAAAATTTCGCTTTTTCACAAAATATACGGCAAAATTTCTGTTATAATACGAAAATAGCACTGGCTCGATTGCCAGTACAATTTCCGTAGTTTAACGTATGTTTTTTTTTTTTTTTTTTTTTTTTTACAGCGTATGTTTTTGACTATAAATTTCAGGCTCCAATAAAAAATAAAGATTTTTTCTCGGGAAGGGGCGCTGCGATAGAGATTTTACTGTATTTTTGTAGTCCTGTTGTACATCGCCTGTTCATGCAGCGACGGACAATTATCGTCTAGCTACCCTACCGATTCTGAAGCAGCTGATGTACAACAGAATAAAGAAAAATATTGATTTTATTAAACATTATGATGGATATTAACTCGTTTTTTCTCCGATTAATAAAATGATTCAGAAATATAAAATAAAAAGCAAAATTTGTATAGTATTGAAGTAATAACACTGAAGTATGAACCTGTGTGTCAAACTTTTGAAATATTAACACATACGTGAATAAAGAAAGTTTTGGGATTGGCACATCCAACCATTTTTTTAAATTAGAAAGTAAGAATTAATTAATCTGTCAGAAAGACATTGTTTTATTTAATACCTTACAAGACGTATTTTCAATAAAACATTTAAAACAGTAAATTTATTTTTCTTTTTAATTTCCTATTTGACAATTTAATTTATTTTAACATTATTTCATATTTCATATTTTTAAGCATAACCAAATTGTTTATTTTCTCTATATAAAAAATAAATTCAGTTCATAACGTCTACAATAAATTAAATTTCGTGCGACGAAAGAAAACATATTTAGTAGATTATACAGAGTCTAACAACTCAGAAAGACGTTTGTTCCATTCGTCACGTTTTCTTTCGTTTTTAGACACAATGAAGAACATTTGTAGCTATGAATAGGAAGTAAATAGAAATGTGAAAGATGTCATTAGTAACTTGTTCGGATCCTGGAAAGAGCTTTGTTTATTAGTGGAAAAGGAATTAATTAGTCTGATATAAAGGAATGCTGGTTGCTTTAATATTTTCCAAGGCGATTTTTTTTATATAAAATAGCTGAAGACAGTAATTTATATTTTCCTTTATTTTCTTCTTAAGCTATTTATATTCATCCAATATTTTTTAGAGTTTGTAAGCTTAACGAAGATTTTTATTTTGCAAGAATTAATATTCGGTTCAAAATTTCGACAAAAAAACAAATTAAGCACAATGAAAACAAAAGATATTTTGTAGATAATACATAGATCCAATAACTTAAACAGAAAAATTTTTCTATTTTTTATCTTGTTTTTGTTATCCTATGTAATAAAAAGCTACGCGTTGCTGACAAGTGGCTTTTACTGCTAGTCCACAGATCCAATAACTTAAACAGAAAAATTCTTCTATTTTTATCTTGTTTTTGGTATCCTATGTAATAAAAGCTACGCGTTGCTGACGACTGGCTTTTACTGCTAGTCCATAGATCCAATAACTTATTCAGAAAAATTTTCTATTTTTATCTTGTTTTTGGTATCCTATTTAATAAAAAGCTACGTGTTGCTGACGACTGGCTTTTTCTGCTAATCGTTGCCACATGTTAATCTTGTAAAAGAAACATTTGGAGTTACTGAAAAAATTAATAGCTCGAAAAAATATTTGTCAGAAAATTGTCAGACAAACTGCGTTACACTGTAAAAAAAAAATCTGTAGTTCTACAGATCTAAAGTTACATGCTTACTAAACTTTCACCTGTAACTGTACGAAAAAAGCTGCAAATCTACAAAACTAGTTTTTGTAAAGCTACAAAAATCTGTAACTTTACAAATGAATCTGCTAAAATTTCAGTAATCTTTCTAAACTTTTATTTGTAACCCTGGCTGCAGTTACATGAAAAGTTCTCGGAATCCCAGTTTCCAAAAAAATTCTTAGTAACCTTACAGATTTTTTGATTTTCGGCGCAAAAGTGTGTCTGTTACATGAAATTTTGTTGTTGCCGTTACATGAAAAGTTCTAGGAATCCAAGTTTCCTAGAAAAACTTTAGTAACTTCACAGATTTTTTTTTACAGTGTACACTGTAAAAAAAATCTGTAGTTCTGCAGATGTAAAGTTACATGCTTACTGAACTTTCATCTGTAACTGTACAAAAAAAGTTGCAAATCTACAAAATAATTTTTGTAAAGCTACAGAAATCTGTAACTTTACAAATGAATCTGCAATAATTATAGTAATCTTACTAAAATTTTATCTGTAACCCTGGTTGCAGTTACATGGAAAGTTTTAGACATCCCAGTTTCCCAAAAAATTCTTAGTAACCGTACAGATTTTTTGATTTTCGGCGCAAAAGCATGTCTGCTACATGAATTTTTGTTGTTGACGTTACATGAAATTTCTAGGAATCCCAATTTCCTAGAAAAACTTTAGTAACTTTACAGATTTTTTTTTTTTTAAACAATGTAGAAAGGTAAAGGATTGCATTTTTCTATCAACAACAGATTATCGATGTAAACAAACGAACATGACAGAAATTGTGATTAATTTTACAAATGTAAACAATGTGTAGTGGGTTGGGTTGATTGTTGACGGCCGATTATCTACTCGAGGGATATAGGCCCTAGGGGAAGTGCCCTTCGTGGGGGTCTTTCTAAGGGAACCTAACCCGTATTTACGCATGGAAATTCCAAGGCTTCGAAGAAAACCACGAAAACTCCGAAACGGTTAGGCCGACGGGCGCGATTGGGTTCGAACCCAGCACCTCCCGTCTACCAGCTTCGAGAGCAGAACCTCTCAGCCACTGGTGGGGCCCAATGTGTAGTGAGTCATTCATTTTTGAAAATGTGTTGATAAAAATTATAAAACTTTCGTGCATTGAATATTTTAACACCTGTAATATTAATATGCCTTTGATGTCATTCGCATAAGACCAATGAAAATAGATTTTAATTTAAAAACAAAGTCCTAGAAAACTCGTCTATTTTCGGTTCTTTTATGTTATCTGGGGGCAATCTCGCCAATAACAGAATTATTAATTTACCAATAGTAGTTATTTTTTTGCGTGTGTGATTTAGTAACAATGCTTTAATGTTGGAATAAAATGCTATGCTATTTATTATTATTGTTATACATTTTAAAGGAAATGAATGAAAGGCATGTATTTTAATTGCATGCAATATATGTATTTTGAATATTTGTATTTTAAATAAAAGTTATGCTTTTTAAATGAAATGTGTTAAAAGTTCATGTTTTAAGTGAAATTAATGCAATATAAATTATGGCAACGGGAACAATCTTTGGTGATTTATCACATCGCCAAGCGATAAATGTGTTCTATTTTCTGAGTATTAATGTAATAAATATTGTCTTTATTCTGTTTGTTTCAGGTTTGCATGTTTAATGTATTTTGGAAGAATTGATTTCATGAATAATTAATCTATTTTCTTTTTTATTTGGCAAATTTTCTTATTTCTCAACATTACATAATATTAAATTTTACATCGTTGACTAGGGAAGGTGTTTCAAATGTAAATTCTTTGAAAAGTGTATTTCAATTTACTGACTTTTTATGAATTTTATACCGCATAGCTCGATTACAGAATAATAGTACATAAATATTTTTATCAACTATTTCGACTTTTAAGGGAAAACTACGATTTCTACCCACCGTCTTAGGACGGGCGTTTCCAATATTTGTGATATAATAAAGGACTTTTATATATGTTACCGTTAAAGTGTATAATTCGTTATTTCATAGAATACCTAGTTATTTCATGAAATAACTAACCAAGTCCGTTAAAGTGTATAATAGTATTGGATTCTACGCTTTAACTAGTTATTTTATAGAATAACGATTGCCTAACCGTTAAAGTATTAAAGACGGCAGGCGAAAGCTGTTTGAACCGGTTAAAGCTGGTTTTAGTCAGTTTTGAATCGGTTATAGCTGGTTTTAGTCAGTTTTGAATCGGTTATGTCTGGTATCTGGTTTGCAATCAGTGCGCATTCCGCATTTCTTCATTTGTCATTCACAGTTCATGTTTTGTAGAATGTGTATTGAACTTGCATAAATTTGTAAGCGGTGTATTTAAGAATGAGACATCAATTGGTAAATAAGACAGACTTAATGCGAGAGCGGTTTGATAGCAGAAGTAAACAAGCAAAAAACAGCACAGAAAAAAATACCACGTGACTATTGGTTAATCCAGCGTTATGATGTCCTAGAAGATCAGGGTGTAGAAAAGTTAATTGTGCCAGTAACAGTTGTAAAACCAGATGTCATATTTTATTGCTCAAGTGATATGCTGTTCGATATTTCATATGAAACTCAAATTTTTTAAAGATAAACAAATTTTTTAATATTTTTTAAACAGCTTATAAACTGCTTAGTCCTATATACAAAGGTTAAGCTCTTTAAAAAATATTTAAAAAATTGTTTATCCAAAACTCAAAATATAAATAATACTTACAAAAGAAATAGTAATAATAATGTTAAATATTGTTAAAAAAATGACATGCTCGTGGGAACAATTATGTTATTTAATAAAAACATAAATATTTAATAATTCATAATTTTTTTTTCAAAACAATAATGTAAGATAATGTTAATTTAAAAATTTATGAAATACCTTCATTTTATTTTCCATTATTTATTAGAGTTATATATTGTTATTATATATTAAAATTTATTATATATTGTTAATTTTGTTTCTCAGCCCAAAATTTATTACTTCCAGGCTAAAAATTTTAACTAACTTAAAGACAAAAACTGCTGAGGTAAACAGAGCTTTCCTTTTTCTGTGGTCAGTTCTGCTGAAGGCTAGCACCAAGGACTTCTCCATGAACTTTCCCAGATACCAATCACAAAGTCCTAATGTGATTGTTAATATTTGTCTGATTGCTAATAGTATTAACACATTGTAGTATTTACACACACTTGCTCCCTTATGGGAAAAAATTATGAATTATTAAATATTTATGTTTTTATTAAATAACGTAATTGTTCCCTCGAGCATGTCATTTTTTAACAATATTTAACATTATTATTATAATTTCTTTTGTAAGTATTATTTACATTTTGAGTTTTTGATAAACAAATTTTGTAATATTTTTTAAACATCTTAACATTTTTTGCCAATAAGACTAAGCAGCCTAATAATTTATGTAATTATAAGTTGTAAAAATTTAAATATAACTATTTCCTCACTACATTCTGTTATTTTTTATTACAATTTAAAAAAACATTAAAAATAAAATTATAAAATATATGCTGTTTCTATTTATTATTTATCAAGTAATCTATCAGTAATATGAAATGTATTTTTTGAGTGACTTTAACTATTTATCATCAGTTAATTTATAAAACAACGGATTTGTTTTATTGTCAAATTGTTTATTTTAAACTTTAACGGTTAGGCAATCGTTATTCTATAAAATAACTAGTTAAAGTGTAGAATCCAATAATATTATACACTTTAACGGACTTGGTTAGTTATTTCATGAAATAACTAGGTATTCTATGAAATAACTGAATTATGCACTTTAACGGTAGCATATACATGAATAGAAGGTAAATAGAAATCTAGATATATAGGGTGTTTCAAAATTCAATCTATAAATTCAGAGGAGTGATAGAAGAAATCAAGAAGATGAAAAATTGTCATGGAAAATGGGGTAGCAAACCACTTGTTTAGTCACAAATACAGTGTGTTTCATCCTAAATGAACTTGGGTTGACGGCAATAATTTTGAGAAAAATAAAAATATTGTAATAAAAATGCAACGATACACTGTTAAAACTTAATACTTAAAAATAAGCAAAATGTACTCATTTTTGAGTACTTTCTGATCTTATAATAGCTCCGAGTACTTAACTCTTAAATTTGAGAAACGCATGTACTCATTTTTTTAGTACATACAGGAACTCGAAAATAAGTATGTATAGAAATACACACACGCTATAAGAAAAAAAAAAAAGCGAAATAACAGAGAACCGCCAAATCACCATTTTCAATTGCGAAGAACTACAATTTTTGGAGTAAAGAACAACGAATTTACTATTTTAATTCTTGAAATTTTGTGTATGAGCCGCCCCGTGATTTGATCTCGAGTCTTCTAGGTGGGAGATCGGTAGCGTACTGACTGTGCTATAAGAGCAGTTACCAGCTTCTTCCAAATGACACCTTTTATGAATCAGCGACGGAAGATCGTTAACAGCAGAGATGAATTTTCCCTTTCTTAAATATTCTAATTTCTAATAAAACAACTTTTAAATAAAATTTTCTTTAACATTTCTAATGAAATTGTTAATAAATTTGAAAAGTGTGTATTATAAATTAAAAATTATAACAAAGATAGACATAACTTTAAATAAAAGTTTGGAAATCCCTACTGTCAATTCGGTATAAGAAAAGGGTTTATCAGAAAACTCATATTTTTGAGCACATGGGATTTAAACATAAATATTAAGACTTTAAAATACAAAATATATGTATTCATTTCTGCATACATTTATAAATCAAGTATAAGTATACACAACTTCAAAATATCATGTACTCGTTTCTGAATTAATTGTACTAAAAAAATCGAGTACAAAGAAATTTTCATTTTTAAGTAGATTAATACTCCTTTTTGAAGCAATTGTACTTAAAAACTATGAGTACATACAAATGCTCATTTTTAAGAAGATTAATTTTAACAATGTACTTCTTTTTGAAACAATTGTACTTAAAAAAATACGAGTACATGGAAGTTCTCCTTTTTAAGTAAATTATTTTTGACAGTGTATGTACCTTGTTTTGTGTGAAATTTTGTAACATTACGAAAGATTCTGGGAAAACAGGGTGCTCGTGCAACTGGTGATGCCGTATGAACTGATAATTACAGTATAATTAAATGTAAATAAGATATAGAGTGACTGCAATCCGTATAGAGGTCCTTTTTTTCATGTATCTTGTTACTTCAAAAGTGCACCTGACTTAAGGGGTCTCAAGATTCTTAAAGCTTCAAAATTTTCGAAATTTTAATTTCTTTAGATGTTAAACTCCTATCTTTTCTGAACATTTTGATATAATTGTTTCGTTGAAATTCCCATTAGAACAGAGACTGTGGTTTTTAGAATTATACACTCTCTATAGCTGAAGCTGTGTTTCCGAAACTTTGAAGTCATTTTTATCCAAATGATGTTTTTGGACACAACGCGCAGGATATATCAAAAACTTCTGCATCTTTTTTCCATAAAATTTTCAAAATATATGTTTCATGTTAGTCTGTATAAACTGAACCAGAAATTTCTTTTTTATTGTTTAAAAAAATATTTTTTAGGTGATTACTGATTATAGTGTTGAAATTTCCAAACTTTCGCATTAGCTTAATATAGATTAGTATTAACAATATAAAAATGCTTTTAATACAGATTTATTTAGGCACAGGGTAACCATTATAATCTGACATATAATTTGACACAAAAAATTTCATTCTAGTTGCAAAATTTATTTTTCATCCTGCGCGTAAGCTGTTATACCAATTTTATACTCTGGAAATATCTGACAGTTTGGAGCCCCCTGTAAATACTAATTCTGCATCTTGCAATTTTTTAAATTTATGAAATGAAGAAAAATACTTATATCTTTCATCTAAAAAATGGTCTTTTAAAATCATATGCATTTTAAGATATTAAATATTCAAAATGGTCTCCCCCCCCCCTTTTTTTCAAAATTTTAAGAGTCTTGAGACCCCTTAAGCAGACAGAATTGTATTGTGTGATTTAATAAATTTAAAATTATTTGATATTTTTAAGAATAAGAAAATTGTTTATTTTCTGAATCGAAGATAAATTCAGTTCATAACCTCTACAAGAAATTAAATTTCATGCAATGAAAGAAACATATTTAGTAGATTTTACAGAATTCCAACAACTCAGAATGTTGTCCATTTTGTTCCATTCGTGACGTTTTCTTCTTCCGTTTTTAGATACAATGAAGAACATTTATAGCTATGAATAGGAAGTAAACCGAAATGTGAAAGATGTCATTAGTAACTTGTTCAGATCCTGGAAAGAGCTTTGTTTATTAGTGGAAAATGAATTAATTAGTCTGCCATAAAGGAATGTTTGTTGCTTTAATATATTCGAAGACGATTTTTTTAATATGAAAACGTTGAAGACAGTAATTTGTACTTTTCTTTATTTCTTTCTTAAGCAATTTATTTTCATTCAATATCTTTTGGAGTTTATAATCTTTACGAAGTTTTCTATTTTTCTAAAATTAATATTCCGTTCACAATTTCGACAAGAAATTAAATTAAGCACAAAGAAAGAAACATATTTTGCAGATAATACAGGAATCCAATTACTTAAACAGAAAAATTTTCTATTTTATAACTTGTTTTTGGTACTGTGATTTAATAAAGGATTTTTATATACATGAATAAAAGGTAAACAGAAATCTAGAAAAATATGAAAGTTGTCGTTAAAAACGTGTTTATCATTTGAAAAGTGCACTATTTAAAAGGCGAGTAAGAATTAATCCATGTGTTAAAAATTGATGCTTGTTAAATTTAATATTTTCTTATGCAAGTTTTTATCTAAAACAACATTTTGAAAGTTAATAATTTTTCAGCTCATTACGCAAAATCATTTCTTCAAAAAAAAAAAAAAAAAAACTTGAAACGAATTATTTTCTTCTAGATATAAATAAGTTATTGAAAAGTCTAAGCTTTTTAAAGGTTGGTTATCATGTCAAAACTGCTCTTATTCTTAAGCGTATTAATTAAGTGTAATGTTTTCTTATTTTGATTAATAAAATTCACATAGAAGATAATCATTGTTAATAAAATTTAAACAACGATATGTACGTTTAATAAATGGTATAATATGTTGTTTATCACATTTCAACAGAAAATGTGTCACATTAAATATATATCTATCTATCCCTTTATGACCCGATGTATTTGTAAACAAAACTAGTCATGCCTGTAGAAAGTAAAATATGGACTGGAAGCGCTACCTGTTGATAAAAAAGGATACTTTACTGTATCTGCTAACAGGACGATTGTTCGATTCGAGTTTTTATTACATACGACTCAGAAGCAAGCATTTAAATGAATGTCTAACCCGCACGATCGTGCGGGTTGGGTCTTAAAGGGATATGCAGCGCAACAAAATCAACAAATTTCGAAAGTTATAAAACTTTTCAATAGCTCAAACAGACATATAATCTTTTTGACAAGTTTATTTTCTTTTTTGCATACAAGGAAGCACATTTACTTGTATGAATAGAAAACAGGTCCATTAAATATGAAATATGTCAATAGCAATTTGTTTCGCTTCTGGAAAGATATCAATTAGCAGTGCAATAATTAATTCATTTGTGAAAAATGCATTCTAGCTAAGTTTAACATCGGTATATATATATGTATATATATATATATACATATACAGGGTGTCTCAAATTCCATGACACATTTTAAAATTCAATATAAAAGTGTCGTATAGGAGTGCAGTTTGGACTAAAATGCTTCTCACGATGAAAAGCTTTCTTCAAGCGAATAAAAAAATTAGTTCCAAACTTTGATTATAGATGGTTCCACTTGTCCGTATGTTTGGTTTCAAACATGCGCTTTTTCTGATTTTCAGATTACTTTTGATTTGGTTCTGAAGTACCAACCTACGAAATTAGCTTTTTCGCTAGAAGTCGTAATTTCTGTGTAACATCGTTAAAGCTAATCTGAAATTCAGTAAAAACGCATTTTTGAATACAAACTTACGAATAAGTGACGCCATCTATGACCGAAGTTTGGAACTAATTATTTTCATTCACTTGAAGAAGACATTTCATCGTGAGAAGCATTTGTTTTTTGTTTTTATTGAACACATACATTATACTTATGTGCTTGACCCCAAGGCCCGCTTATAAGTCATCGTCGATATACAGGGACGAGATAGCACAATGAAATTTACAACACAGAGAATTTTTACATAAGAGATCTCCGCAAAGAGTGTGCAACTGAGCCTGCTACGGTCTTAAGCGATTAGCAGCGTGGTGTCTTATACACTCTGCCACGGAGGACCCAGAGACGCATTTTGTCCACACCACACTCCTGTACGACAATTACGTGATTTTATATTGAGTTTAAAAATATTTCAGGGACTTTAAGACTATGAATAACACTATACTAAAAGTATATGAATTCAAAATTTAGGAAAATAACAGTTATATCATTCAACATGGTAAATTTGATTCGTGGACCTTATAAAACAATAATTTCAAATCTGAAAAAAGTATTTAATTTCTCGTTTAAAAACTTTCATTGTCAAGAATGTTCACTGATTTAGAATTATTACAGCAATACGTTTATTAACTAAATTCATATAAATGTACGTACAGTTTTAAAACATTAAGTAATTGACCAGAAGCCGGAAGCACAGACAATAACATCATCGAGTTCACAGATGAAATTCTAGGATTAATTAAATCTTGATTCACATATTAAAACGCAATCAGTCTTCAAAGTCATATCTTGGTGGAAAACACCTGAAAACCCGATTTTAGCGGCTGACTCTTAGGTTTACCATTGTGTTTTCCTGCTCCCACTCCTCCATGTTGTCATACCGTTGGGTGCAGGAAAACACAATAGTAAACGTACGAGTCAGCAGCTGAAATCGGGTTTTCCGGTGTTTTCCACCAAGATATGACTTGGCAGACCGATTGCGTTTTAATATGCTAATCAAGATTTAACTAATCCTAGAATTTCATCCGAGAACTCGATGAGATGATTGTCTGTGCTGCCGGCTTCTGGTCTATAATACTGTCAAAGATTATATTCATATAGATAATTCTGTGTTTTGCATGATAGAAGAATAAACTTTTTGCCTATTTAAAATTTAGAAAAAAGACAACATTATAATTAGCGATTTTAATGGTTAACCCGTAACTGGAGACATGAATTTTCTTACGCGTTCAGAGATAAAATGTTATTTTCCTTTTTTGTCTTTTGTAAACAGCATTGGAATTTTTTTTAGAAACGCAATATATTCTGGAAATCATATAATGGTAAAAGAACTACTTGTCGGTACTGAGAAATGATTTTATTCAAGGACAAAAAAACACAAGATAATCAGAGCCAAAGGACAAAGCGGAGTCATTCTGATTCCTGTCTCCAGTTACGGGTTAAATAAGAAACTGAGAATCTTAAATATATTTTTAAGTTGATTGCCTGTGTCAAATTTACTATTGTAAAATAGTAAGCTATATAAACATTCTGAAAGTTTTATCTATAAATATCCAAAAAAGTAATACATTGTCAGTAAATAATTTAATAAAATATTTTGCAAGAGAAATCAATTTTGCATTTCGCTATTTATGTTGATGCATTAATCACTTTTTGTTAGCATTATTCAGTTCTAAAAAAAATATATTATGTAGTACAAATAAAAATGATTTTCAAGTTTATACAGTGTTCCAATTATTGAAGATAACACGTGTTCCATTTGTTACAGTTGAGGTCTTTTTTGGCCATAAATGTGTGCAATTAAATTTATGAATAGGAAACAAACAGAAATCCAGGAAAATGTGAAATATCCAATTAGTAACTCATTCAGTTTCTGAAAGATCTTTATTGAGGAAATAAGAAGTAATTATTTTTAAATCTTTTCAAGCTAGCTGGATTTAAGATCTTCAGAGTTGCGGAGATGTTAAGAGAGCGTTTGCGAAAAAAAATAATTTATATATTTTTTATTTCATTTCCTTCAGAAGAATTATTTCAATGTATTATTAAGCCTAGCTATTTGCTTATAATCTTTATCACTTCCAACCAAATAAGAATAATATTTGATATTATTATTCACTTTCTATACAAGAAACTACATTTAGCGCAATAAAGATGCCTTTAACAGTTATTTACAAAACAGAAGTGGATGGATGCTGAATAAAGAAAAACAATTTGTTTTTCTATATTGTATAAATTTTTGAAAAAAAGTTCTGTAAAATAAAATATATTACCATTTTCACACATTAAGAAAATTGATATTGAAAAGGAGACTCGCTTTATACGTATGCAAAAGTTAATCTATAAAATACATATTTTTAAAACCCATTTTTTTATTTGCTAAAAATATATGTAAGCTGATTTTTGTAATATGTGTATCATGCAGAGAAAAATCTCGTATAGTGGAGTATTTTCACCCTTTTTAAACTTATGCAGTAGGAAAAATTGTATTTCACAAAATAAATGAACTTAGGGAAAGTCTTATATCTGAAAACGATTAATCGAACGTGAGAAATAAGTCAATGTAAATTTCTGCTTTTTACATTAAACACAAAACAAACAAGAAAGAAAAATCATGCGTCAAGCATAGATTATGAAACACTCCCCAACACATTAAGAATAATGTAACGAAACATCATAGTTTAATAAGTAAAAATATTATGTCTAATTCAACCATATGGAAACTCATAACACATTTCAAAACCCAATTTCAGCTGTTCCCATCTACAATCGTAAAATTATCGGAATACTTTGAGCAGGACTGTATATGATTAAAACAGTTAAATTTAAAAGCGCAAGCCGAAATTGAAAACGCACTTCAGCAATGATTACTCAAAGACAGTATTGTAACCGTTCTCTTTTGTGTGCCCCTGTAAATGAACGACAAATGCTATGAATAGCATATTCTGTCGTAATCATCTTGTAGTGAAATTCAGTGATTTATATCATATTATTCAGTGATTTATTCAATACATTTGGGCTTCATTCAATACACATAAAAGTTTTTGGCTATGGCAAGCAGATCCTCCCTGAATCTGGAAAAAAAAATTGTCGGTAGTGGCCGCTGTAACAGCGATTTTCAATATTGTACCATCGAAAAGTGTATGAAGTTATACATAGAATTGAGCCAAATATTTTGTGTTTGTTTTGGGTCATGGCATGAAGGTCCTCCCTGAATTTGGAAAAACACCGCCAGAAGGGAGCGCTATAATTGCGATGTCTGTACCATTTTCATTATTGTACCATCGAAAATTGTATGAAGGTATGCATAGAATTGAACCAAATTTTTTGTGTACGTTTTTGGCTATGGCAAACAAGTCTTACCTGAATTTGAAAAAAATCTGCCGGAAGGGGGCGTTGTAATAGCGATGTTTGTGCCATTTTCTTTATTGTACCATCGAAAAGTGTATAAATTTATGCATACAATTGAACAAAATTTTTTCGTGCATGCTTTTGGCTTTGGCCAACAGGTCCTCCTTGAATTTGGAAATATTACGCGGTAAAGAAACTCTATGATAGCGATTTTTGTATGCTTTTCTTGTATTTTCGTATTTCTGTTGTCCATCGGCGGCGCGTGCAGAGGCGGAAACTCGCTTTTTGCTAAGCCGGCTATTTGCAAACATCTGATAACAAAAGAATAAGCCAAAACTATTAATTTTAACAAATATCATGATATTGATTAACTCGTTTTTAGCCCGTTTAATTCACTCAAGCAGAAATTTAAGATGAAAATCAAAGTTGGGATAGTATTAAACTAATAATATTGAAGTATTAATATGTGTAACTAATTTTTGAAATATTATGTATAAGATAGAAGAAAGTTTTGGGATTGGCACATCCAACTAGTTTTTCTTGTTTTAGTTATCATATGTAGTCATCATATTTAGTTATCTAGTTTATCATATGTTGCAATATAGTTTATTTTTATTTGTGTATCTTTTATTTTTAATACTAGGGGGCTCGGCCCCCTACGAGCTACGCTCGCCAACCCCCGTCCAGACACCGCAGACTCTAAATGCACGCTAATTTGATCGGCTTTAAAGATTCCGAAAGAGTGAATTATAATTTAAAAAACAGTGGCGATCTCCCTATAAACGGATTTCTATTCATTTCTCTTTGATTGGGGAATTTTAACGCCAAATCCGCTGCGGTACTACTTGATTATCCTGTCGACCAATTTCGCCAAATTATATAAATCGCCAAACCACTCGCCAAATTATACAAATTGATATAATTTTTAATTTAAATAACGAAAGAACAAATAAATTCGTACAACATTAATAAAAACACAAATAAAACGTCGAAATAAAAATAACTTGATGACGTATACACGTGTAAAAACATTTCAAAATAAGCTAATATAAAAGGAATTAAGTAAAGAGAGTCTTTGTCTCCTGGTATTTTTTAACAAAGCGAAAAGAAAGTTCTTTTAAATGAGACATTTTAAATTAATTCTCAAAATATCAAATAAATGTCTAGCGCAATTTCTAAATTTAAACTTTTTTTCAATATTATTTCGTGTTCATTTTATGTAATAACTATAATGTGACGTAAATATGACGTAATTTCTCCTAAGACTTCTAACGCATGTTAATGAATTTATTATTTTACAATATCCTTTCTCTTTTAAAATTCACGTGTATACTTTTTATGACGTAATTATTAATAAGTTCCTGCTTTTTATACGTAATTATTTAATTCTAATTTGAAAGTTTTTTACCTGTTTATAATAGTCACGTGTAAATAAATTTTTAATTTGAAGCAAACATTATTGCTTGCGCTTTTTATACAGTTGGCAACAGTTTAAATTAGTACAATTTTCTGAAATCTGTAAAAAATATCTCTAGAAATGCTGAAAATTTGAATTTAAAATAGAAATAAAACCTGAAAAAATGAGTCAAAATAAAAAAATTAATGCAATCTGCACTCCGACAAATTCTAACGCATAAAATGATCTAAAAATGATTACACTGCCATGTATAGTTTTTGCTGCTATAAAACTTTTTTAGTGGAACGATTTTGTCCAACTTTAGCATTAAATAACTCTTAAAATAATTCTTCGATTTGAAAACTGTCTGCATCAGCGTGTTTATCAAACATTTCTGTATAAAACCACCGATTTTCATATTTTTGTATGCGTTATTTTTGTTAATATTAACGAGGAAAGGCCTCCGGTCACAAAAAAATCAAAACCGGCGGCGGCGGCGGCGGCGGCGGCGGCGGCGGCGGCGGCGGTGACAGCGGTAGTTACTTTTTTTTTAGAACTAGGGGGCTCGGCCCCCTACGAGCTACGCTCGCCAACCCCCGTCCAGACACCGCAGGCTCTAAATGCACGCTAATTTGATCGGCTTTAAAAAGATTTCGAAAGATTGAATTATAATTTAAAAAACAGTTGCGATCTCACTATAAACGAATTTCTATTCATTTCTCTTTGATTGGGGAATTTTAACGCCAAATCCGCTGCGGTACTACTTGATTATCCCGTCGACCCATTTCGCCAAATTATATAAATCGCCAAACCACTCGCCAAATTTTACAAATTGACATAATTTTTATTTTAAATAACGAAAGAACAAATAAATTCGTACAACATTAATAAAAATACAAATAAAACGTCGAAATAAAAATAACTTGATGACGTAGACACGTGTAACAACATTTCAAAATAAGCTAATATAAAAGGAATTATGTAAACAGAGTCTTAGTCTCCTGGTATTTTTTAACAAAGCGAAAAGAACGTTCTTTTAAATGAGACATTTTAAATTAATCGTTTTTAATCTGACGTAATTTTTACCAAGCTATTCTTTCTCTTTTAAATAATAGCGTGAAAGTACTTTTGTTAGCAATGAAATATTATTTGCGGTTTCCTAACAAAAATAGTTGAAAATATCCTCTCAAAATATTAAATAAATGTCTAGCGCAATTTCTAAATTTAAACTTTTTTGCAATATTATTTTGTGTTCATTTTACGTAATAACTATAATGTGACGTAAATATGACGTAATTTCTCCTAAGACTTCTAACGCATGTTAATGAATTTATTATTTTACAATATCCTTTCTCTTTTAAAATTCACGTGTGTACTTTTTATGACGTAATTTTTAATAAGTTCCTGCTTTTTATACATAATTATTTAATTCTAATTTGAAAGTTTTTTTTCCTGTTTATAATAGTCACGTGTAAATAAATTTTTAATTTGAAGCAAACATTATTGCTTGCGCTTTTTATGCAGTTGGCAATAGTTTAAATTAGTACAATTTTCTGAAATCTGTAAAAAATATCTCTAGAAATGCTGAAAATTTGAATTTAAAATAGAAATAAAACCTGAAAAAATGAGTCAAAATAAAAAAATTAATGCAATCTGCACTCCGGCAAATTCTAATGCATAAAATGATCTAAAAATGATTACACTGCCATGTATAGTTTTTGCTGCTATAAAACTTTTTTAGTGGAACGATTTTGTCCAACTTTAGCATTAAATATCTCTTAAAATAATTCTTCGATTTGAAAACTGTCTGCATCAGCGTGTTTATCAAACACTTCTGTATAAAACCACTGATTTTCATATTTTTGTATGCATTATGTTTCTCAATATTAAGGAAGAAAGACCTCCGGTCACAAAAAATTCAAAACCGGAGGCGGCGGCGGCGGTGACAGCGGTAGTTACTTTTTTTTAGAATAGAGAGATAGAGAGATTGTAATCGTAAATAAATAGAAAAAAAATTCATAAAATTGTTTTATGTATCTTTGTTTCTTTCAACCCCGCATAGTGTCCCTTTCTTCCCTTATAATAGGGTTAAAGAGACTTTCTCCCAGTTTATAAAAGTGAGCACAGATTTTAAATTACTGTACTTGAGGATAAAAGGTATTACATTAAAGCAAAGGTTTTAGACAAGAATTAGGCGCAAACATGAGAATTATATCTTTTAAAGTCATTATTTTATAAACTTACAAAGACAAAATGTCCCTTTCATACCCCATCTCCCCTACTAATTGATTATTCCGTCGACAAAAAACTATCGTTATACTGTAAGATTAAATGCCAATAATGGCTGATCTTAAATGTCACATTCACTTGACATTAAACAGTTACACGTCTTTGTTACGTCATCAAGTGATTTTTATTTCGACACTTTATTTGTATTTTTATTAATGTTATACTAATTTATTGTTCTTTCGTTATCTATATATACAGGGTGCAATATGATATATATCGCCCACCTTTAATTTCTCAACTGTTGGTCGCAGACATATAGTTTCAATTACAAAAACGTTTCAAATGAGGTAAATATACATGTTGTGGCATTATTTAAAGTAAAATATCAATTTTATAAAAATTACGAAATCTAACTTTTTATACGGTCCCCCAGTCCCTATAATCATATTTAGTAAATGTTTACTCATATCATAACAGATAGAACACAAAAAGTTTGACATCTGTAGTACAAAAATTGACAAAGTTATTAAATTTTAAAGTTTGAGATTTTTTCCGTATGATTTTCTCTTTCAATGAGGGATCAGATAGAAGATGAATTAAAGTAATTCGAGATCAAAATCAGTATGCAATGTCCTTTTTACGGCGAAACCACCTTTAACTGGTATCGCCAAATCGGGGTATCACCAAAGAGGGTTATTTCATCTAAACATTTGAGATCAATTTTAGGTCAAACAAACTTCAAACATCAAAGTAGGTACTATTTGTTATCGGAAAGCAAACACATATCGCCCTTTAGTGCATGCGTCAGGTCTGTTTTGATTTTATCAAAATAGGGTTGATTTGAGGTTGTTTAGCTGCGTTTGGCTGAATGCCAAACTTAGTGACAGCGTACAAGAAAACGACGAAGTAGAACTTCGGGAAATACCCATGTCAATGGAACGCCCCTTTTGATAGTAGTATCCTCCCAGAGTGCTAGGCGCGGCATTCGGAAACAAATAGTAGAATAAACATCAGTAAAGTAAAACATGCTCACTAAATCTAGATAAATGGCAGTGGAATGCAAACGATTAACCGAGCTACAACGAGCATGAAAATCGGGAACATGCAAATTACAATAGTACCGCAGCGCCACACGTTCAGGATAAAATACGAGCCACTAGCAGTGGATGTGCTAGTCAGCGCTAAGATCATGATGGCAGGCTACAGATACACGCAATATGCCGAAATGGTGCTTATTTATGGTGGATGTCAAAGGAATGCCAGAGCGGCTGCGGTGGTTTATTGAGAACGTTTTCCTAGCGATCGACATCCAACGCATGAAACTATAGCTGATGCATTGCAGCGTCTTAGAGAGACCGGTTCTGTTGCACCACGACCCAGAACAAGTAGAAGAACAAGGTGCTATGTTCGAGTGACACCGGAGTAAGTGCTGGCATTCGCCCTTTTAAATCCACAACTGAGCACGGCGGAAATAAGCTAGGCATGTGGATAAACTCTTCAGCATGTTTGGCATTTGTTACATGCATATGGTGCGCATCCATACCATCCGACACTGGTGAAAGCATTGATGCTGGGTGACCACACACGACGATTTGATTATTGTAATTGTCGTTCTTCTGTGACATTCTGTGGACAGATGAGTCAACGTTTCCACGGAGTGGCATTATGAACGTGCACGATGTGCATTACTGGCCGCTGGAAACCCCCCACATCTCCGCACAGTACGACACTAGGTAGTCTGGCCAATGAACGTGTGGTGTGGTATATGGGGAACTCAGATTGTTGGACCCATTTTCTACGAGGGGACCTTAACGGGCGATCATTGCCTGCGCCTGCTACAAAAAATGGTACGTGAGTGGTATGAAGAGCTGCCTCTCCGATATGCATGCCGTGTGGGTTTCAACATGATGGGGCCCCTCCGCATAAAGCATCAAACGTCCGTGCGTATCAAGCCACCGAATTCGGTCAACAGATCATTGGATATGGTGGTCCGGTAGTGTGGCCGCCGCATTCACCGGACTTGACTCCCATGGATTTCTATCTCTGGGGTCACATCAAGGCGCAGGTCTATGTGACTGAACCTACTTCTCTTATTGATCTGAAGCAGCGCATTATCTTTGCTTGTCGCAATGCCTGCTATGCTCCAACGTTTCCAGGACTCAGTATTGTCACGCATTCAATAGTGGATTGCCACCAATGGAGAACACTTTGAGCAGTACCTCTAGTAGATTCTGGTATTTGATGTATTGTTTTTATAGTAGATCGTTTTCTGATATTATAGGATCATTCCATATAAAATGAGCAAAAATTAAAAAAAAAAAAGTCGTGGCCACATACTAACTAATTTTAATGCATTTCGCACAGGTTCAATTCATATTCATTTAATGCTCTGCAAAATATCTTGACAAAAAATAATTTTTTTTAGCAGTTTTGGACATTTAAAGAACTTGTGATATAGAATGGCATGTGCACAATTGTCCAAAGTTGCAAGTTTGAAGTTCTGTATATTGAAAACTATTTAATAGAGAGGAATTTTTTTTTTATAATTTTGTAACCTCTAAAAAATTATCTTTTTATTTACTGAGTAATAATAATCTAGTAACAGCATGATTATTTATAAATTGGTTGTAAAAATAGAAAATTTGCGAATTTTGGGAAAATTAGAAACGTAATAAAAATCAAAGGAATTAAAAAACCTCTTTGAAATTAATGCCTGATATAGTATGACATATGGAGATCAAATTCCCCAAGTTTGAAAGGTCGCCATTTATTTCCTTCATCTTAAAAAAAATTACAAAATCATGATTTTTCCTCTTCTGTATGAGCAAAAAATAAATAAAGGACAGGCCCGACATTAACAATATTGCACAGACATAAAGATTAATAAGTCCATGATATGCTCAAAAAAATTCAAGATTGCGTTTTGATTCCTAACATAACAAAAATGGGTTCAAAATAGTGATACCAACCACGGATCTCATGATCAGGAGACGATAACGCTAGCGTTGAGCTAAAGGCCAAGCCAGTTACTCTAAGCTGGTAACTCGCTTTATACTGATCAAAGAGAGATCGGTACACACTTCCTCCCCAGTGAGATAGACATCTTGTTGACGTCTGACGTGCGATATGCACTCGAGAGTGATGCGCAGTATACCAGGCTTATGTGCTCTGAGCGTTTCACAGGCTTATTGCTGGAGAGGATTTTATTTGGTTCTGCCATCTGTTGGTTATGAGGGGAGATGATTTTTGTTGAAGGTTTCGAGCGTCCGGGTCACCACTTTTGGGAGAGTGGTGCCGATGGGATACGAACCACGGACTCATGATCAGTAGGCAAGATCGCTAGTGCCAAGCAAAAGGCCAAGCCAGTTACTCTAAGCTAGTAATTCGCTTTATGCCGATCAACGAGAGATCGCTCACAGCATATTGCACCCTGTATAAAAGCCGTTCTCAGAGTGTATGTCCTTTATACAAATCTTCAGTTTTTCACCGATTTGCAAGAAACTTAATGTACATACGTTTTAGAACGGGAAAAGAACTGTGTCAACTTAAAAAAAATATCAGAAAACTCTTTACTACTTTTTTCAATCACCTTCCATAATTTAGCATTATAGAAATATCTCTTTTTAAATTTTCTAATTCTATCATTTCTTTCTTGTTGCTACACCCTAAAAACGTCACATTAATTTAAATAAAATGATAACGCGTGTATTTCGCTTCTATTTGCCAATAAAAATTCAGATTTTCTCGCACTGCTTTTTGCATTTTTGAAAGCCACGCCATTCTATCCAGAAAACGAAAATTTTATATATAAAACTTTTAACTAAACGTGTGTTAAAATAATGTAATATCTTCATTTGAATGTTTTTAAAGTTAAAACATATATTTTATGCAAGCGTTTGAATTTCAAGAAAACGTTTTAAGAAAATGATAAAAAAAAAAAATAGTTTACTAGGTATGATGTCAATTTCCTCAATAAGATTTCAAACTGGTTCTAAAAACCGGCTTCTGCAACTTATTTCCTATTTCTTTGTAATGCTGTATCTTTAATTATAACATTTATATAAGTGTTTTAATACTTGAAATGCATTGATAACATCCTACGATTTATATAGAATACGGTTATATAAAATACGATTTTTCTTTGATTTATATTAAATAGAAATTACAACATAGCTACTATTTTTTATAGTGAGTTTTTTTTTTCTTTTTAAACAAAATTTCATGACTGACATTACGATTAAACGCTTTTAGAAATTAATGTCATTTTCATTTTCGACAAAATTTCGGCTGTTAAGGATTACAGTTTTTAGTTGATCATTTGCAGTAGGATTTGGTCTAAGAATGATAGACGGGTATGCAATATAATAAAACAATTCCTCAAAAATTACCTAATTTTTTAAAAGGCTAATCATTCAAAATTGGTTTCACCTGATTATAGAACATTTCAGCTAATTCCATAACAAAGCATTTACAATAAAATGTTATATACTAAAGCTATTCCATCTATTTTTTAATTTAATTTAATTTATTTATTATTTTATATTATAAATTACATTTAAGCACGAATAAGGAGCTCCAAGCAGCAACGGTCGTTCGATAGCTTCAAGGCCGCGATCTCTCCATTCCCGCTTTTCGAGGTTTTTGATTTATTCACTTTTCTTTTAAATTTGTCCGGTTTCAATTGTCTGTTTTTTTTCTTTTCAACCTGGCTTCCGCTAAAGAGTCTCGGCTAAAGGGGCGCAGGCAGAGCCGTTCGACAGACACGCAGGACGCCGAGCTCCGCGAATTCTGCGCCAGTCTATACTAAAAAATACTAAAAATTAAGTACTTTAATGTCCTTCCGTATGGCTGAAAACGATACGATCGTCACTGCGCTATTATATTTTCTAATGTGTAGGATAAAATTTCGGCTGTTAAAAACCAAATTTTTTAGTACATCATTTACTGTAGAATTTGGTCTAAGATTCCGGGTCACCACTTTCGGGAGAGTGGTGCCGATGGGATACGAACCACGGATCTCATGATCAGTAGGCGAGATCGCTAGTGCCAAGCAAAAGGACAAGCCAGTTACTCTAAGCTAGTAATTTGCTTTATGCTGATCAACGACAGATCGCTCACAGCATATTGCACCCTGTATAAAAGCCGTTCTCAGAGTGTATGTCCTTTATACAAATCTTCAGTTTTTCACCGATTTGCAAGAAACTTGATGTACATACGTTTTAGAACGTGGAAAAGAACTGTGTCAACTTAAAAAAAATATCAGAAAACTCTTTACTACTTTTTTCAATCACCTTCCATAATTTAGCATTATAGAAATATCTCTTTTTAAATTTTCTAATTCTATCATTTCTTTCTTGTTGCTACACCCTAAAAACGTCACATTAATTTAAATAAAATGATAACGCGTGTATTTCGCTTCTATTTGCCAATAAAAATTCAGATTTTCTCGCAATGTTTTTGCATTTTTGAAAGCGACGTCATTCTATCCAGAAAACGAAAATTTTATCTATAAAACTTTTAACTAAACGTGTGTTAAAATAATGTAATATCTTCATTTGAATGTTTTTAAAGTTAAAACATATATTTTATACAAGCGTTTGAATTTCAAGAAAACGTTTTAAGAAAATGATAAAAAAAAAAATAGTTTACTACCCGTAAGGCATGGTGACGTCACAGCGACGTCGTTGTGAAGTCACACTGTGATTTTGTGACAGTCGATGTGACGTCACGTGACGTCGATGTGACGTCATAGTGACTAGAATGCGAGGTCGTTATGGCCGTTTTAGAGGCCGTTTGTGACGTCACATTGTGACCACTATGTGAAGTCACGGTGTGACAAATTTGTGAAAAGTGTGTCATTTGTGACTATTTTGGCATTAACTTTGTGACGAACTTGTGACGAAAGTGACAATGCTTTGAAGTCACATTGTGACCAATTTGTGAAATATGTGTCATTTGTGACGAACTTGTCATAAACACTGCGATGATTTCAAATGAAAATCAAATTTCAAATGAAAATCAAATTTCAAATTAATTGCTTAAAAGGCGCAAAGGCGAACATAGTGAAAAAGATTCCATGCTGGCACTCGAACCCGGGCCATCAGTATGGCGCACTGACATTCTACCGACTAAACCACATGGAACGATACCCGGCCTGGAAAATTTCTCACTATTACATGTTGACAAGGCTACAAACGCAGCCCAAGATGGAATATTTATCGTGAGCCACCGACATGGGGCAAACACGAAACTTAATTAAATCGAGTATCGATTGAAACTATATTAATACTTGGAAATTTTTCCAGAGAGAACCATTTGCCTTGCAAACAATATTTCAAATGAAAATCAAATTTCAAACTAATTGCTTAAAAGGCAATTTTAATTTGAAATTTTGATTTTCATTTTAAATACTGTATGCAAGGCGAATGTTTCTCTCTGGAAAAATTTCCAAGCATTAATATAGTTTCAATCGATGCTGGATTTAATTAAGTTTCGTGTTTGCCCCATGACGGTGGCTCACGATAAATATTCCATCTTGTGCTGCGTTTGTAGCCTTGACAACATGTAATAGGGAGAAATTTTCCAGGCTGGGTATCGTTCCATGTGGTTTAGTCAGTAGAATGTCAGTGCGCTATACTGATGACCCGGGATCGAGTCCCGGCGTGGAATATTTTTCACTATGTTGACCTTTGCGCCTTTTAAGCAATTAATTTGAAATTTGATTTTCATTTGAAATATTGTATGCAAGGCAAATGTTTCTTTCTGGAAAAATTTCCAAGTATTAATATTGTGATGATTCTTGTCATAAACACTATGATAATTTTAAAGTAAAGTTTTGTTTGAAATATAAAATTTTATCTTTTTACCGTACTTTTTAGCAAGATATCCCTATTTTGGAGTCCTATTCTTCTAAAATATTTTTAATTTTCCATTTAAAAAACAATGCTTATCAACTGACATCTTTTTTTATTAAGTTCTAAGCTTGATCTTGAATTCAAGCTTAATATTAAGAATGTGTAAGCTTTTTAATTTTTTGTGATTTGTCATTGCTTTACTAAATACGAACAGGGAGTCTAACGGACATTAATACAACTGTTATTTATGGAACGACATGATAGGCCCTATTTATTTAAATTTTTTATTCCCGTATATATTGTGTTTTGTGAATATGAGCTAATTAGATTTGGTATGTTTTATAGAAAAAGACTGATCTGGGAAATAGATACAACAAGTAAGATATATCATGCGTTAAGCATAAATTATAAAACACTTTCCACCTCTTTCTGAATGTTTTAACAAGACATCGGGGAAATAACGTAAACAAGATAACTAACTAAACATGAAAACGCATAAAACATTTGAAAAACTGATTTCAGCAGTTACCATCCATAGCCAAATATGTTTTCCAATTCTTTTAAACAGTCCTGTATTTGATCTTAGATTGATATATATACTATATAATGGAAAAATTTAGTTTATCAAGGAAACGCATAACAGGTTTAAATTCTCTTTCCCAAATTTGTACTAATATATGGAAACATACTTAAGTAATTTTGTACAACCCTGTAGTTTACCTACAACCTTTATTACACGCCACTATTTAGTTAAAATTTAATTCAAGCTAAAACACTCTTAAAACTGCTGAAATCACATTTCCAGAAATTATAATTTATAGAAGGCAACGTATCCAATTCTTTGCGTGACCCTGTATATCATTTTATCTATATTCTACAAACATTTCTTAGTAAATTAAATACAGTGCAGCGTAAAAATGCATAACTTATTTAAAAACTACCTTTACGCAATACCCAGTAGCCCTTACGAATACTTTTGTATAGTCCTGTATATGAATTATAGCATATATATATATATACCATATACTATGGATAAATGTAGTGGATCATAAAAGCGCATATCATAATTAAAAGTACATTTCCAGCAATCATCGCTAATGAACAGTACTTCGGATACAATATAGTATCTGAAATATTTTGTGTGTCCCTGTAAATGCTATATACACTTCGTATTATACATGAAATAATTCATAGTACGTAAACCTCAACGACGTATATCAATTTCATTACATATCAAATAAATTAACATAAATATAGTACTCCGCAAACAATTCCCTCCACCCCTATATCATGTATTGGAATTCCTTTTTTAGCCCTGTAAATAAACAATAACTATTCTCTGCATTGCATATTTTACGGAATGCACATTTTAGTGCGCTTCATAAATGCATATCAATTTTATTCTGTTTGAAAGCGTGTAAAATCATTAAAAATCATTTGAAATGATTTTTTCCCCACAGGCCGTAATGTAATGGAATACTTTTGACTGTCCCTGTAAATGAACTAAACATGCTACAAACTTCATTACAAATAGGGACCTTGCTACGGTACAATAACATCCAAAAATTTCAGGTCATTCCGAGTATATTTACGCGAGTTAGAGCGCGGACAGACGGCCAGACAAACCGAAGTCGTAAACACTTTTCAACTTTATCGGGCCTGAAAAACACTTTATTTCAATGCTTAAATATTATTTTTTTATTTTTTTATGCCAATAAAATAAATGTATCGAAAACGTAGAAAATGAGTTTACAATCAAAGAAAATTTAATAACTGATTCTGAATGTCTACAATTAAATGTTTGATTAAAATCACAAACAGCAAAAAAAAAAAAAAAAAAAAAAAAAAAAAAAAAAAAAAAAAAAATGCTTAAATACAATTTAAAAAATAAATATATCAATTTGAAAAACACTAAATAATTAGTGTTTATAATTGTACTATTAAACAACAACAAACTACAATAGATGAATTAAATGCATTTAACAATTTCTCAAAAATCTTTCCATATGTTATAAGGAATTCCTATTATTTTATAATTTTGGCAAATATTAAATCTGAAAACATTGGTATGAAGATTTAAGATTTTAAATACTAATTAAAAATATTATTAGCAATGAAAAAAAATTCTTTCAAAAGTAAAAAGACTTTTTCCCAGTATAATGTTAATTTCAAAATTGAAACAGTTTCCTAATATCATTATAATCGAATATCATATTTAACTCCAAAATATTAATGACGATAAATAGTGTTAGAACCAGTCTCTGCAACAGCTTTTTTTTTCTTCTAGCGATGGCGGATTAAGATATTTTAAAGCATCGAATCGGAAACGAATTCTAGATCAGTCTCATTGCATATAACATACTACAACTATTTAACTCATGTAATAATCTATCAAACGGAAATAAAAAAATTAAATTAAATAAGACATACCTTTTAAGTTCCATAAATAGTTTAATAATATTCGTGTTTTATCCTAAATTGTCTGACATATTTCTGACAAAATGACAAAATTGTCAGACATACTTCCCGCGTCAAAAGTTCTGATCCTTATTTTATTCTGTGGTTTTTAATCGAACGCAGACGATATTGACAAGCAGATGTTGTAGACAACAGATTTTTAGAGTTTAAATGCGCAATCATTTTATCTTTATGTGAGTGTAATGAAAATTTTCTATTTGAATGAAACACCTGCCTTTTTTGTTTCTTTTCTTTTTTTTTTTTAAGTAAAGTTTGTTTTACACGTAATAAATAAAAATTAGGCATCTTCTTAATAAATGAAAAGAGAGTATACAGGATAAAAAAAATTTCTTTGTCAATCTGTCATTTTTTTATATTCATTTTCTGTAGAATAAAATAATTTGTAAAAAAGCTTTTTTTAAAGTCGTATCTCTAAAATACGAATCATTATATCATGGGTTTTGTATAAATATTTTTTCGTAAAATGCTAATTTTATTTAAAAAATCTGAAAGAAGTAGAATTTTTTAAAAAATAGTTATTTAAAATAGTTAAACACTAACAGGAAAAAATATGACTTGAATGCAAATTCTAAAGCAAGAAATGCATATATGACTAAACTCTGAATACTCTTTCTACGTGCTCATTAAAAACTACAGACTTAACTGTAATAGAAAATTTTAGTTTGAAACCACAGAAGTGTTTTAAATACCACTAGTCGAGAAAAAAAAAAAAAAAAAAAAAACTTCTTCCCTGCAAACTAAATATGTAAAGTGTACAGATTTAATATTCCTAATTCTGAATATGTTATCCAAATTGCGCCAGTACCTACCATTTTTCCGAGAAACACTTTTATAATAATAACAATCAGTGAAGGATTAAATTGCAATGGTAGATAAAATTGAAATCATAAAAAAAGTATACTTTCACTGTCTTAGATAACAAATTGATAAAATACAGCATGAAAATCTAGTTTGTTGATACTTGTACCGTGCATTTTCCTTTTTATGCCCCCCCCCCACCTCTTTTTGTGTCCGAATTTACTATTTCCTATCCACTAATATGTTTTCATTCCTTATGTTGCTGTAACTCGGGCATGTTTAAAATATTTCTGTTCATTTTCAAAGATTTTTGATGTTCATATTTTTGTCACACTGTGACTTACAATATGGTGGTTTTTTTCGTCACATATGTGACGTGACGTACGTTACATGCAGTGACATAACAGTGACGTCACAATTTTTTTTTTAATTGCCAGAAAATATAATTTTACATAAATAACATGCTTTGAATATTTTTTGTAATTTTTTAAAGTTTTCTAAGAAGTTCACATCTCAGTCACAATGTGACATCACTGAGTGGTGGCATTTTGGTCACAGATGTGACGTGACCACAGTGACTCACAGTGACGTCACAACGACGTTACCGTGACCATGCATGCTATGAGGGTAGGTATGATGTCAATTTCCTCAATAAGATTTCAAACTGGTTCTAAAAACCGGCTTCTGCAACTTATTTCCTATTTCTTTGTAATGCTGTATCTTTAATTATAACATTTATATAAGTGTTTTAATACTTGAAATGCATTGATAACATCCTACGATTTATATAGAATACGGTTATATAAAATACGATTTTTCTTTGATTTATATTAAATAGAAATTACAACATAGCTACTATTTTTTATAGTGAGTTTTTTTTTTCTTTTTAAACAAAATTTCATGACTGACATTACGATTAAACGCTTTTAGAAATTAATGTCATTTTCATTTTCGACAAAATTTCGGCTGTTAAGGATTACAGTTTTTAGTTGATCATTTGCAGTAGGATTTGGTCTAAGAATGATAGACGGGTATGCAATATAATAAAACAATTCCTCAAAAATTACCTAATTTTTTAAA
Organism: Maratus speciosus; assembly: GCA_963932465.1. Lineage (NCBI taxonomy): Eukaryota > Metazoa > Arthropoda > Arachnida > Araneae > Salticidae > Maratus > Maratus speciosus. The sequence goes on from OZ010786.1 coordinate 176,481,760, forward strand.
AGGCTAATCATTCAAAATTGGTTTCACCTGATTATAGAACATTTCAGCTAATTCCATAACAAAGCATTTACAATAAAATGTTATATACTAAAGCTATTCCATCTATTTTTTAATTTAATTTAATTTATTTATTATTTTATATTATAAATTACATTTAAGCACGAATAAGGAGCTCCAAGCAGCAACGGTCGTTCGATAGCTTCAAGGCCGCGATCTCTCCATTCCCGCTTTTCGAGGTTTTTGATTTATTCACTTTTCTTTTAAATTTGTCCGGTTTCAATTGTCTGTTTTTTTTTCTTTTCAACCTGGCTTCCGCTAAAGAGTCTCGGCTAAAGGGATGCAGGCAGAGCCGTTGGACAGACACGCAGGACGCCGAGCTCCGCGAATTCTGCGCCGGTCTATACTAAAAAATACTAAAAATTAAGTACTTTAATGTCCTTCCGTATGGCTGAAAACGATACGATCGTCACTGCGCTATTATATTTTCTAATGTGTAGGATAAAATTTCGGCTGTTAAAAACCAAATTTTTTAGTACATCATTTACTGTAGAATTTGGTCTAAGATTCCGGGTCACCACTTTCGGGAGAGTGGTGCCGATGGGATACGAACCACGGATCTCATGATCAGTAGGCGAGATCGCTAGTGCCAAGCAAAAGGACAAGCCAGTTACTCTAAGCTAGTAATTTGCTTTATGCTGATCAACGAGAGATCGCTCACAGCATATTGCACCCTGTATAAAAGCCGTTCTCAGAGTGTATGTCCTTTATACAAATCTTCAGTTTTTCACCGATTTGCAAGAAACTTGATGTACATACGTTTTAGAACGTGGAAAAGAACTGTGTCAACTTAAAAAAAATATCAGAAAACTCTTTACTACTTTTTTCAATCACCTTCCATAATTTAGCATTATAGAAATATCTCTTTTTAAATTTTCTAATTCTATCATTTCTTTCTTGTTGCTACACCCTAAAAACGTCACATTAATTTAAATAAAATGATAACGTGTGTATTTCGCTTCTATTTGCCAATAAAAATTCAGATTTTCTCGCAATGTTTTTGCATTTTTGAAAGCGACGTCATTCTATCCAGAAAACGAAAATTTTATATATAAAACTTTTAACTAAACGTGTGTTAAAATAATGTAATATCTTCATTTGAATGTTTTTAAAGTTAAAACATATATTTTATACAGGCGTTTGAATTTCAAGAAAACGTTTTAAGAAAATGATAAAAAAAAAATAGTTTACTAGGTATGATGTCAATTTCCTCAATAAGATTTCAAACTGGTTCTAAAAACCGGCTTCTGCAACTTATTTCCTATTTCTTTGTAATGCTGTATCTTTAATTATAACATTTATATAAGTGTTTTAATACTTGAAATGCATTGATAACATCCTACGATTTATATAGAATACGGTTATATAAAATACGATTTTTCTTTGATTTATATTAAATAGAAATTACAACATAGCTACTATTTTTTATAGTGAGTTTTTTTTTTCTTTTTAAACAAAATTTCATGACTGACATTACGATTAAACGCTTTTAGAAATTAATGTCATTTTCATTTTCGACAAAATTTCGGCTGTTAAGGATCAAAGCTTTTAGTTGATCATTTGCAGTAGGATTTGGTCAAAGAATGATAGACGGGTATGTAATATAATAAAGCAATTCCTCAAAAATTACCTAACTTTTTTAAAAGGCTAATCATTCAAAATTGGTTTCACCTGATTATAGAACATTTCAGCTAATTCTATAACAAAGCATTTACAATAAAATGTTATATACTAAAGCTATTCCATGTATTTTTTTAATTTAATTTAATTTATTTATTATTTTATATTATAAATTACATTTAAGGACGAATAAGGAGCTCGAAGCAGAAACGGTCGTTCTATAGCTTCAAGGCCGCGATCTCACCCTTCCCGCTTTATGAGGTTTTTGATTTAATCACTTTTCTTTTAAATTTGTCCGGTTTCAATTTTCTGTTTTTTTTTTTCTTTTCAACCTGGCTTCCGCTAAAGAGTCTCGGCTAAAGTGGCACAGGCAGAGGCGTTGGACGGACCTACGAGACGCCGCGCTCCGCGAATTCTGCGCCGGTCTATACTAAAAAATACTAAATATTAAGTACTTTAATGTCCTTCCGTATCGCTGAAAACGATACGATCATTACTGCGCTATTTTATTTTCTAATGTGTAAGATAAAATTTCGGCTGTTAAAAACCAAATTTTTTAGTTGATCATTTACTGTAGAATTTGGTCTAAGAATGATAGACGGGTATTTAATATATTAAAACAATTCCTCAAAAATTATGTAACTTTTTTAAAAGGTTAATCATTCAAAATTGCTTTCACCTGATTATGGAATGTTTCAGCTAATTGTATAACAAAGCATGTACAACAAAATGTTATAAACTAAAATTGTTCTAGAAATTTGGGTACAAAGTAACAGTGCAAATTTCATCGAAATCTGTCCAGTAGAACTTTTAAAAAAGGCTAATCTTTTATAATCGGTCTCACCTGACTATTGAACTTTCTTTCATAATTTTATAACAAAGCGATGTAAAACTATATGCAATATTTTAAAACCACCGTGTCAAATTATCTAACAAACAATGCAATTTCAAATGAAATCCATTCAGAATTTTTAAAAAGACAAATCTTTCAGAATCGGGTTCCACATGATTATGGAACTTTCCCCTATAACTCTATGGTTAATCAGCATATAACAATGTTAAGCACCAAAACCTTAACTGAATAACTAATAGTGCAAGTTGAATAAAAATTATTTCAGAAGAATCCAAGTTATAAAGAGCCGAAATGAGATTCCCACAGGAGAACAAACAAATACTGAAATTTGCCCGTTTAGTTATATAAAAGTACATGAAAACAAGCAAATAATTATTTACAATGTTTTTGAGCAATTAAGTTAATCTTTTGTAACTGGGTTGCAGTCATATTTAAAAAAATTCAAACTTGATAATTACTTTAAAAAACATACAAATTCTGTACATTGACTTTTCAAACAAATTACTGAAAGTGTTTTTTTTTTTTTTGTTTGTTTGTTTTCTCATAGACGTTGAAATAATCGTATGTATGATATTTAGAAATGAAATTTCAGTAAAAGCATAAATTTATGGCATGGTTAGGTTGTAGCTACCAACAATATGATGCAAGATGTTATTCATAGATATTTCTTTTCTTCATAATATTGCATTAACAGCAATGGATAAATCTTTCTTAATTGGGTTGCAGGTATATTTAAAAATATCTTCGTGATTGAAAAGTAATTTAGAAAGTATAAACAATATGTAAATTGAGATAAGCTTTTCAATTAAATATCTACTGAAAGTACCTTTTGTATTCTATTAGACGTTGGAACAATCAGATTAAATTTACGGTTGGGTTAGGTTGTTGCCATCAACAACATGATGCTAGAGTTACTCATAGCAATGTCTTTTCTTTATAATATTGAATTAAAAGCAAACAGGTATGTCTTTCGTAATTTGGCTGCATGCAAATTAAAAAAATATCCATGATAGAAAATTACTTTCAAATTCATTCAAATGAGTAAACTGAGATACAATTTTTAAATAAATTTCATTTGAAAGACTTTTTTCTATTCGACAGTGGGAAAAAAGAAATTGTATGATGTTCATATGTTAAGAAAAAATTCAGTAAAGTCACAATTTATGGGTTAAGTCGTTGCCACCATCAGGATAATGCACAATTGGCATTGTGTTTGTAGTTCTTTTGTATATTCTGAAGGTGACTCAATGAAAGAGTCGAAACATGTAAATTTTTAGTATTTTTAATGTGTTTTTAATTAAAATGAGAATTTTAAGCAAATAATTGTATTTTAATATATGTTTTGAAATTTGTTTGGAATTTGTATTATTGTGGTATAGTTAAAAGTAGACGTAATTAAGACTATTTTTATTATATTTATATTTCTGATTGGTCTTTTAACGATTCGTGGATGCGAATGCACCAATCTCAGTTATTGTCATTGCCGTATTATTTCATTTTGATGTACTTTACCCGTGAGGACCCTTATTATTTACACGAGAGAAGCCGGGTGGATCTGCTAGTTTAAAATAAAAATTATGTCAATTTGTATATTTTGGCAATTTTTATGTTGTTTGGCGATATATATAATTTGGTGAAATTGGTCGACGGGATAATCAAGTAGTACCGAAAAATACATAACAATGTGTATTTTTTTTAATTTTTTTTATGAGAAATACTTTTCCCAGTGGACTATAAAAACCAAAATTATAGTTAGCCTTATTCCACAATATCTTTTATTTATTATTTTATTATAACAAAATGTTAACTAAAATACAATATTATGAAATAAAATTACTATACAAAATGTTGTGCTAATTATGATATTCTGTGAAGCAATTTCTTTTAGTTGTGAAGCAAAGATGTACAGTCCTGAAAAAGAAATTAAACCCCCCTTACTAACTCCTCAACAAATTATCGTAGAAGAAAGTTACTGGTATCGAACGATTGGAAATAAAGTGCACTTTTAAGTGATGTATATAAAATTTGCTTAGGGGGGCATATACATATTAAAACGAACCCAAACTTCATTTTTTTCAATGACAATACCTAATTTTAACAAGATATTTCAAATGTACAGTTCAAACTATGCCTAGACACCAAATTTCAAGTCATTTGAATTATAAACATTCAAAATTGAGTGCCTCTAATGTTAAATTACATTTTCATATTTTTATTAATATCTCCTGAAATTATGCTCCTAATGTGCTATTTCTTTTGTGTAGTAATAATACTAAAATACCCAAACATAGATACGAGGAATTTGCATTTTTTATAATTTTATGATATGAATTATGAATTAATAAATTAATATTGGAAAACATTATGAATTACAACCTACAATTTTTTGATGGATTTAGATTTATTAAGTCCTGCTTTATGGAAATCCAAAATTTCACATTTTTCTTCCAAGTAGTTTTCAAATTATACCTAAAAAACGGCAAAATGATGGTTTAAGGGGCCGTCTATGATAGAAGTGACTAGATAGTTTGAAATTTCTTATGCTACGCTGTAATCTAGCACTCTTCAATGACTGCTTGAGTGAAGCTTAAGATGCCTTGATCAAGAAGGGAGCTCTCTTCGTCAACAATGGAGTACCAAACTTCAATTTGGATACAGCCCTTAAAATACGCTCGTTTTAAAGTAATTAATTTCTCGGAAACTTATCGTACGAATTGCATAAAAATTTGTTTTTAGGCTGATTGAAGGATGTAGAGTTCATTTATGGTGTCAGAATTGTGTACTGCTATTTAAAGAAACGAAGTTATGGTACGTTTTAATATGTAGATGGCCCCTTAAGCAAATTTTGAATACATCATTTGAGAAAATTCCTGACGTGATGGTTTAAAATGAAGGTCATTTTCGGATTCAGTGCTAAAAAATACGTAAGAATCAATTTTCAAAAGCAAAAAACATGCCACAACCCAAAATTTCAAAGACAGTGTAATCTAACAGCATTTTAAAATATGTATCATTTTGTAAAGAATTGAGGCTGTTATTTTTCATCCTTTTATTTAAAAAAAAATCTGTTATTTTTATACTCTTATAGAGTTTAGTACAAATTGTACATTTTGCAGTAATATGTCAGAATGATTAAATATTTCAAATTTATATTGCAATGCTAATTTTACTCTCAACCATTTCTTTAATATATCTGACAAAATTATATTTCTGCTAAATTTGTGAATGACCCCTAATATGCAGCAAAAAATATACTCCAACTTTAAACAGCTATTACTCGGTCAGTTTTAATAGTAGAATGAAGCAACGTTTTTTGCCTTACTTGCCAGTGTAACAGGGAAATTTTACTAAATATTACATATAGGTCCGGGTACCGTATAAAACTTTAGATTCTGTAATTCTGCACTAAATTGGATTTTCTCTTCAAACTTTTGTTATCTTAACCCTGCATCTAATTTTGACCATTTTTGTAATTGGAAGTATGCATCTAGGACCAACGGTTACGAAAATAAAGGTCGGTCAGGTTATACGTGGACACACTGTATAATGCGTCCTATTCTCCATGCTGCTACTTGTAAACGTTTCCGTCTAAGTAATTGCGTTCCGCATACGTTCTATTTTGACATATGTTTAAAAAATGAAGATAAGGTTTTAATTAAATACGACAATCACCAATTTTAAAACGAGAAAAAATGTTTCCCTTAGTCGTGAAAGGATTAAACTAAAGCAAATTTTTCCAAAATTGTATTTCAGAAGATAACGTTTTTTAGGATTATCCCCATTGATCCTGATTTCTGCGTGTCTATATGGCGTCCTGAACGCATTAATCCAGATAATGAGTGTTTCACTGTAATTGACTATTGATATAGGAATAAAGCTACATACATGTACAGTCGTGGAAAAAAAAAAGTAAACACCCTCTACTAATTCCTCAACAAATTATCGTAGAAGAAAGTTACTGGTATCGAACGATTCTAAATAAAGTCTACTTTTAAAGGATGCATGTAAAATTTGCTTAGGGGGCCATCTCCATATTAAAACGAATCATAACTTTGTTTTTTTTTTTCAATAGCAGTACACAATTCTAACAGCATAAATGAACTCTACACCCTTCAATTACTCTAAAAACAAATTTTTATGCAATTCGAACCATAAATTTCCGAGAAATAAATTATATTAAAACGAGCGTATTTTAAGGGCTATAACCAAATTGAAGTTCGGTACTCGATTGTTAACCGAGAGAGCTCCCTACTTGATCAAGGCACCTTAAGCAGTCAATTAAGCCTGTTAGATTACAGGATAGCATAAGAAATTTGAAAATATTTAGTCACTTCTATCACAGAAGTGACTAAATAATTTTTCTAAACCATCTCTAAACTAAATTTTTCTTAAACCATCATTTTGCCGTTTTTTAATCATAATTTGAAAAACTACTTGGAAGAAAAATGTGAAATTTTGGATTTCCATAAAGCAGGACTTAATAAATCTGAATACATAAAAAAATTGTAGGTTGCAATTCATATTTTTTTTAATATTAATTTCATAATTCATAATTCATATCAGAAAATTATAAAAATTGAAAATTTAACGTATTTATTTTTGGGTATTATTGCTACACAAAAAATTAAAACATTAGGATAATATTTTCAGAAGTTATAAATAAAAATATGAAAATGTAATTTAACATTAGAAGAACTAAATTTTGAATGTTTATAATTCAAAAACTTATCATTCAAATTATTTGAAATTTGGTGTCTAGGCATAGTTTGAATCAAAGATTTGAAATATCTCGTTAAAATTGGGCATTGCTATTGAAAAAAATGAAGTTTTGATTCGATTTGACATATAGATTTCCCCCTAAGCAAATTTTATATACATCATTTAAAAGTAGACTTTATTTCCAATCGTTGGGTACCAGTAACTTTCGTGTACGTTAATTTGTTGAGGAGTTAGTAGGGGGTGTTTACTTTTCTTTTTCCACGACTGTACATTTCCATCGGCAAAAAAAAAAAAAAAAGAGTTTTTCTTTGCACTAGCCAATATCTAATTTCTAAACCATGAGTTTTAGAAGAACAGTTTAAATTTTAAAATAATATTTAAATTTTGTTCATGGTCATTTGAAAATCGATTTACGTCAAAATAGATATTTTTGTAAAAGTTGTGAAATTTTAAGTTTCATACAGACCCTGTGTCTAATAAGTTATCTTTAGAAAAATTCACTCTTTTGAAAAATTTGCTCTAAGAAATAAAACTGTAAAAAATTTTCTCCTTCTACATTTAAAATTTACCGAGTTTTGACATTTTGAATTTTATGAATTTTTCGTGTTTTCTGGTGCTAAAACTAGCATTGAAAATTCAAATAATTGTAAGTTTCCTAAATCGGTACGTTTTAGTTGAAAATAAAAATAAAAATTTTATTGTTTTACTGTTAGAGCATGGACAATGGTTTTGTAGTAATAACTTAAAAGGTACAGTCACTATATAAAATTGAAAATACTCAACTTTTACAAATATAACTATTTTTATGTAAAAGCGTTTTATATGATGATAAACAGCATTTTAAATACTTTTGAAGTTGAAACTATGCCACTAAAATTAACGATTTAAGAATTAGTTTTGTTCAACGATAAAAAATGATACTTTGTATATACCGAGTGAGAAGTATAGTAAAATGCAATATAATTGTAAATTACTTAACTTTAAATCGGTTCTCTGCGTTTAAAAAATGCAGTAAAATCTTCTAAACCAAAATTGCGAGAAATCGGAGAAACTACAGAATACAATGCCCAGTTGTAATTGTATTGTAATCGTTTCGCCGGTCCCATGAAAGTTTTTAATTTAATCACGTATTCCGTTATATAGAGAATTCGTTTTACAAAGTTTTACTTTACAAAGTTAAAATGTTCAACAGATAACTAAAATAATGTACAAAAAAATATTGACATCTCGAGATGACGAACATTGTTTCAACATTTGATGCCCTATTTGATCCCAAAAAGTGTTAGTTGAATCTGAGTACTCGTAAAATGTGAAGCATAAATTTACTTTAATTATCCTTTGTAAACAAGGATTAATCAAAACCTTTGATTAAAGAATAATCAGACACACGCACAAAAACATGAAACGGCATTCGAACCTGTAACCTCTGTCTCCAGTGTTCTAACCATCAGAAAAGAACATGGATATCATCGTGCACTTAAGTAATTACAAGAGCATATTAAAGAGCAATTATATTAAAAGAGCACATAAGTATTAGTTACGATTGATTGCCGTATGATGGTGAAAAGTCGAACTATTTTTGTAGTTTCAAAATAATCAGGGATTTTGAAAAATCAAGTGAACCAGATTTTGGTGCTTCCGCTTTTATTGCACCATCAAATGTTTCACGAATGAAATTAATTACAAAATTATTACTTGTTTAAACCATAACAAAAAGTCTTGCTATTTCCAATATATATGTTAGAGTTTGTCGCGGAAAATAATACATCAAAATATTTTAACACCATTATTTTCAAACTATTACAATCGTGGTAGGTTCCAATTTCAAATCTTATAGAAATAAATCTTATAAAGATTTTTGTTTGGAAACTGTGATGTTGAAAATGTGTGATGCCTTGTTTTCCACGGAAAACGTTGAATCTTACTTACAATGAATCCTCAAAATACACTCTTTGAAATGACTGAAACTTTATTACATCAAAAGTTAATCATATCGCAAGTTTATGTAATCCTTCATCAATGTTGGTAAAGGCAGCAAAGCTATTCCTTGGGGTAGTTTCCAGTTATCATACAAAGCACGTCTTATTGTTCTCCGGCAATGATGTTGCAGATCTTGTGGACCAGTACACCTAATTTTCAGCTGAGGTAGTAAAGCGGGAACACTCATTTCTTGCACAATAGACCTTGTCATTTTTTCTTTCTCTCTCACAGTCAACCTTTGAGCTTTTAATAATCCAGACATATTTACATGGGGGACAGCCCTTAAAAGGACATTGCCAGCCTTTATGATACGCTTTGTATAATCCGAATTCCAATCGCTGGAGTTTTGACTAAAATTCAAAATTACACCAATAATGCCCGTCAAGAGTTTGCCAATGACATTTTCATACGGTTTGGAATTCACAAAAAGTCCGTATTCTAAGAAAGTTATAAGCATATCTGGGAATCTGAATGTTCTATAGGAAGGCGGAAAAATCAGTAGATTGTTAGAGAGTCTCTGACAATGAACACTCTGTACAAAGTACTTCTCAGCTAGACGCTGGTCCTCGAAAAGCATTTTCGCTTTGTTAGTTTGCTCCAGAAAGTAGGCAAAAGGTTGTATCTAAAAAAGATAAATAGGTATCAAAATAAATTTATGGGCACTTTTTTATCCAGTTTGCAAAATAGATTCTAACACACAAATATGGAAAGGGAGTCGAAAAAATATTTTACTTGTAATTGAATGAAAAGTGTCCAGGTTAGCAGTTAACCAGGACCTGAGAACTTCTTCCACAAGTTATAAGAAGAAATTTTGTCGTCCGAAAGTATAGCACTGGCACATTCAGACAAAAATTCTAGAATCACTTCCTGAGCTACGTGTCTTTGTTAACACTTCCCAACATACTTGAAAAGTGTTAATAACATCTGTTCGTCTGTCCATGATTCAACTTTTGTAAATATACTTCGATTGTCAGTATTTGGATATTTATTGTTGAGTTTTAAAATAGTAAAGGCTCAAAATTTACAGTTGGTTTACAAGAACACTCGAACAAATTCATTATGATATATGGTCGATAATTCTCTAAAGTAAATTTTAATGATGTTCAGTAATTCAAGTATTACGAACAATTATGCTTAGCTGATACGCAAAGTAACATTTATTGCTGACAAAAACATGTATAATAATCACTTATAAACAGATTAAGTTAAATAATGCTGTAAAAAGTGATAAAATATCTTTATTAAGATTGACGATCGTTTCGTCGCACAAACGGCGACATTTTCAAAATCATTTACAGTACAAAATATTTTCACATAATTTAAAAACCAAGGCCTCCTTATCACAATAACAGGCCTCGCAATCGTAAGTTTCCTTTGTCCGCTGTGTACGTGGTCAGAAACCACATGGTTGTCCTGCTACTAGCGCTATCTAACGTGAGAAACAGAAGTATTTTTTAATTTATTTTCCATTTGTCTTTTACCATTTTCTTTACGATGCGTTTTTGCAGTTTTGCAAATGATAGTTGTTATTACAAATGAAAATCAAAAATTTTTTTTTAAAGTAATTGCTTAAAAGGCGCAAAGGCCAACATAGTGAAAAAGACTTAGGCGCTATACTGATGGCCCGGGTTCGAGTCCCGGCTTGGAATCTTTTTCACTATGTTGGCCTTTGCGCCTTTTAAGCAATTACTTTAAAATTTTTGATTTTCATTTGTAATATTGTATGCAAGGCGAATGTTTCTCTCTGGAATAATTTCCATGTTTTAATATATAGTTTAATTAAGATAGTTGTTAATTTTAAAATTTTCATATGTTCTAGACATTTTATTTTAAAAACATGAACTTACTTTATTGTTAAACAAAAAAAGTTTACTGCTGTATTCCATTATGTAAACAAATGATAATAATAATAATAATCAGGAAATAAAAGTATTTTTCCATGAATTTCTCAGTGATATTAGTTTTTGAAATAAATGGGTAGCATCTACTTCTCGAAAAAGTTAAATATTTTAATATATTTTCTCTTTGATATTTTGAATATGTGATTTACTTTATTACTGATTTACTTATGTTTCGCTTCTTTTCACAGTTAATTTCAGGTTACAGCATTAATTTAATATCCTTCCTTCAATTTTTTAAATGCAAACTTTCATTTATTTACTTATGATTTGTTTTAGTTTTGAAGCGATGGGGGATCATTTCAGCTTAACATACTTTAGGCGCAAACTTCACTGTTTTTCCATATAAAGTTTGCACGCATTAATCCATGAAAAGTTTCATAATCGGGTCCACAGCCAGTCGGCATATCTCGGCGCGCATGGTTTGGCGTATAATAAATATCCTTGTTGTAACTCACATGTGTTATGTAAGTTACTGTGTATATGAGATCTTTTGTACATCTGTATATGATTAAACAAAAACATAATTTGAAGAACAAATTTAAAAACAAAACAAAATTTATTCCCTACATTGTTATAGCCCGAGAAGGGACAGATATTAAGATATTTCCTTCAATTAGTTCTACATTTAATGTTAAATTTTTGTAACAAATTAGTTAAGCAAATTGAAGATTAAAAAATAAAAATAAAATTCATACAATATGATACTTAAAACACCCTAAAAAATTAGATTCCGTTCAAATGAAATCGAAATAAATCTAAGACTTCTTCCATTTTTAATTGAAAATTTTTTCATTGCAGATTTTGTATTTTGTTTATGACAATTGTACATAAAATGATAAGATGCATGCAAAATACAAAACTTTAAAAAAAAAAAAGTCTAAGATTTATTTGAACAAAATCAAATTTTTTAGGGTGTTTTAAGTATCATATTGAATGAATTTTATTTTTTATTTTTTAATCTTTTTTGGTTTAACTAATTTGTTACAAAAATTTAACATTAAATGTAGAACTAATTGAATGAAATATCTTAATATTTGTCCATTCTCGGGCTAAAACAATTTAGGAAATTTTTTTTTTTAATTTGTTCTTCAAATTATGTTTTTGTTTAATATGTCAAGTTGTTTAATAACCTCTACATTCAGACGAACTCATTTCAAAATTAATAGAGGGTATCATCATCAGGCTTTGATGTATGCGGTATTGCATCACAATGTGTGATGCAGTTTACCAATATATAATTCAAAATATTTCACCACTGTAGTAATGCAGGTTGCTGTAGTTTGGACAAAAACTTCCAATCTGAACGTAAATAAACTATAATCAAAACATAAAAAAATTAACTTCACTTATATTTAGATGCCCTATTTCCCACACAGGAACGCTATGAATGTAAAAATAGTGTTGAATCCTTACTGCTAATATTTAATAATATTATAGCCGTGATACAGTAAAAAATAGAAAATAAAAGTTTTACTTAAATTTTGTTATCTTATTCTCTCCCAAGGGGTGATGTAAACACATCAGAAAATTATTACCTAAGTTAAACTTGGTGCATAAATGGTCTCATCTCGGAAAAAATACATTTTAAAATTTAAGTTATAGTCCAGGCAATAGAGACCGTATACGGATTCTACCTAGCAAAATTAATGGTAGTACTGGAAATCGGCTTTCTAGATGTTTTTTAAGTCGCTGAATCCGAATTTGTAACTTCCCACCAAAATTTCCCCCGGCACCCCCCCCTCAAATTTTGGTAAAAAGCCTCCCAAAAAAGGTTTTTATTAAAAAATTCCATTTTTTTATTGTTTTAGGAACATTCCCCGCGCGCTTTTCTCAAAAACCAAATTTTTTCAAAAAATCAATTTTTTGGGGGGTTGCCGGGTGAAATTTTGGTGGGAAGTTACAAATTCAGATTCAGCGACCCAAAAAACATAAAGTGAGTCGAAATCCAGAACTAGTATTAATTTTTCTAGATAAAATCCCCTATTGCCTGGACTTCATAATTTAGTGCACGAGCGCCGCAGTGCATGTTCAGAGGCAGCCCTCACCCCCCCCCCCCCCCCGTTCATCCTAATTCGTAATGTCATATATCCTATTTGTTGCAAATTTTGTCTAGTTTCCGAATTTCGTAATGCTTTTCCCCTAAAACAATAAGAAATTTAAGTTAAAAACAACTGTTTGGGGTGGGGGAAGCTTCGGGGGAAATTTTTGGGGGAAAGTTAAAAATTCGGATGCAGCGACCCAAAAATCTTAAAGTAAACCTTATAGAGAAAGTTCGGAGGGGAGAGGGGAGAGCGAATGTAAACGTGTGAGTGGTTAAGTGGAATTGCGAAACTTAGTTTACGCAGCACTGCGCGCATGTTCAGAGGCAGATCCCCCTTTCCCCTTCATCCTAAGTCATAATGTCATACATCTAATTTGTTGGAAATTTTGTCTACTTTCTGAATTTCTAGATACTTTTTCACTAAAACAATAAAAAAATGGAATTTTTTTAATACAAACCTTTTTGGGGGTCTTTTTTCCAAAATTTGGGGAGGTTGCCTGGGAAAATTTTGGTGGGAAGTTACAAATTTGGATTCAGCGACCCAAAAAACATCTAGAAAGCTGATTTCCAGTACTACCATTCATTTTGCTAGGTAAAATTCCCTATTGCCAGGACTATTATGTAATCCCTGACTAAGTTCGCTACCTGCGTAAAAATAGCTATGCATTTGAAAGTTTTTACTAAAGCATAAACTTGACCAAAGCAAAAACTAATTCTGAAAATATCCTTTTTATTTCCACTATGACGCAATATTCACCTTTTTAATTCTTGAAAAAAAAAAAACTAGTTCAATTTAATATTTTACGTGGAAATGTTTCAACTAAAAAGAAATAAATTATTACTACGGCTTTTGAAATTTTTGCAACAATGAAGAAAAAATGTTACATTTTCTATGAAAAATGTCCGTTGATTCTCAATGAAAAAAGAAAAATTTGGAATTATTAAGAAAAATATTTGAATTTAAAAAAAAGGGGGGCAGATGTTTCTCTCTGGGTTATAATTCACCCATATGCAAAGTCCTTTTACCATTCGTTTTGACCTTGACGTCAGGCAAGCGTCTTTACTCTTTAAATTTATATTATCATTAGAATTATTAAATAATAAAAAATTAATGGCTTCAGGGACAAAAAGGTGGGAAGAAAAAATGAAAAAGTTATGATCTCCATAGGCTTTTCTATGTTAAATTAACATTGAGAAGTGACACTGGAAATAAATAAGTATTGCGCTGCCGCGCAATACTTAAATATATAGGAGTTCAATGCACTTCATAATGTACTAAGATTTATCTAAGCACGAATCCAGCAATTACCAGCCTTAATAATAATAATAACAGTAAAACTTAATAACATACATAAATTTCGCGGCAATCAAAATATTTTGAGAAAGTTAGAACACGGATAGATAGACAAACAAACGGACTGAATCCATAAACAGTTTAAAAAAATTGAAAACATAAAAAAAGTTCGTCACAGATCTCATATAGGCATATTGGCGAGATTTTTTTTCTGACGCCAATGTCATATACGCACCAGGTACCTAACTGGCGCCAAAGTGTCGTTATTTTGCTTGATATAGTATCCCGGATATAGATGATATACTACCGAAGTTTTCGCCAAATTGTCGTTGGGAAAAAAAAAAATCGCGCCAGCATATGACATCTCTGCCAAAAGTTCAATAATCACTTAAATTTATACGTGTCCCTCAGCTTTTCCCCTCAAGAGATAAATTATTGTCATACTAGGATTTTGGTGTTTGTAAATCTTCGTTTGGGACTCTACATTAATCAGACCTACAGCCAATTGGCTTATTACAGCAAGTGTAATTTAGCGTAAAATTATTTT
This sequence comes from Maratus speciosus, assembly GCA_963932465.1. Classification (NCBI taxonomy): domain Eukaryota; kingdom Metazoa; phylum Arthropoda; class Arachnida; order Araneae; family Salticidae; genus Maratus; species Maratus speciosus. The sequence goes on from OZ010786.1 coordinate 176,496,772, forward strand.
TTTTTTTAACCGTATAAATGATACAACATTGTTCCAGCATCATGCTTTTTGCATCTAACTTTGGCTGTGGAACAGATTACATAAAATTTGCTAATACTACATTATATAATAAAAAATCCGTTCTTTTAAATCTTTGGCGATAGAAGGAAATTTGGCAACGTAATTTCTGGAAACCTATTCACTGTTTCATATAAAGAAGCAATATTTTTCAATATTTATTCAGTTTGTGTAATATAAAAAAAGCCATTTATCTATTTTTATATACAAACATAAGTAAATTGTATATAAAAAATAATAATAATATCTGTAAATTAAATTTATAAATGTAAATTCTTATAAAACAAGCTAATAGTTCATAAATTTTTGTTTTCAGAACTTTTTGCACCATTTGGCAACAAATCTCACTTTCTGAAGCCCAAATTGTGCCAAGATTAAAAAAAAAAACAGCAAAGGGCTCTTTACTGAAAAATTACCAATAAATCTTACATTTAAATCTTCATTTTCAACATTTTTCGCATTTTTGAAATCCAGAAAATAATTGTGTGAAATAATTTATTTTTACGTACTTATTTTTTAATGAATTCAAAATATACTTTTTTTCCAATTTTATCAATAACCCAATATTTTCCCTTGTTTCCTATGCATATGTTTACGGAGTATTACCAGTAGTATGCACCATGTGGCGTAACTTTCGGGACAAAGTCAGTTAATAAGTTGGCAATTATCGCGGACAATTTCACCCATAGACTTTCTCCGGATTGTCAAGTCTGTTATATGATAAGGGAGTCTTGCTAAAAACAATAAACATAGTAAAAAATGTCACGAGACATGATGTATAATGAAAACATTGAAAACAAAATTAAATTAAAATTAAATTAGCTATTTGCGACCGTGGATTAATTAAAAAAAAATAGATTACAACGACCATTTGGAATTTATTTCGTCCACCAAATTCGGTCGCATCTTCTTCAACAACAGATCGAACTTCAGACGACCAAAATCTTCATCGATAAACTCTCCAAGTCCCATTTCGAGAAGAAAAACAGTTTACAAATCGAAAGCAGTTCCACCGAATCATCCACAGATTGCGACAAATTACCTGCATTGAGCTCAATTTTTCCCGGTTAGAATCGACGATTGTAAAACGCCGTGGCTAGTGGATTGGAGCCCCTTGAGACATGGCCTTTTACTATCAATCGATTAAGCATTAGATTGTTTCCTTTTTCGCGTTCGTCTTTTATTCTGTAATCGATTTTCATGGGCTACATAATCAGTTGAAGACCTCGATTTTCATGGGCTACATAATCAGTTGAAGACCTCGATTTTCATGGCCTACATAATGAGTTGAAGACCTCGATTTTTGCTTTGCAAGACGATTTTCATTTCGCTCTTTGTCTTTGGATTTTTCCATATCTGATAATTTGCGCCTATCCATTTTGTAACTTTTTCAATTTTTAACGATTTTATGCCTTTCGATTACCTATTCAAACAACTTTTAACGATTTTATGCCTTTCTATTACCTATTCAAATAAAAATTCTTCTAAAAGTAAAGAACATCGTTGAATTTCGTTAAAAATAAATAAAATGCGAGCATCATTTGGCCCCATTTTCGACCGAAAACAACAACAATTTCCAAATGGTTAAAAAAAAGAAAAATAACAGGGTAAACCATGTCACGAGACAATAATGAAAAACATTGCAAAACATAAAATAAAAATAAAATTATCTTGGCTATTTGCGAGCGTGGATTAACTTTTACTATTGTTACTAAAATTAAATAGCATCACTTCCAAATTTTAGGCAAATAAAGGGACACTGAATCATTGCAAATATTCTTGTTGCGTAAAAATATCTCTATTGATTCTCGGATTATGGATGGTAAATAAAATCATGATGTATAAATTAACTTGCTATTTTTAAAATCGATCTGTAAAGGTTCTTCGCTGCATAATCTGGCCAAAGCTGTGGTCTTCATTTGTATTTGATGTATGCTATATGTTCTTTGATTCTACTTTTAGTTATATTTTTTATTGTGAATATTTTTGAAAATGTCGCCGTCTGTGCGACGAAACGATCTTCAATCTTAATAAAGACATTTTATCACTTTTTATAGCATTATTTAAGTTAATCTAATTTATTGCTGAGTTAAAAGGGTCACGCAAAAGAATTTGATTGCATTACCTTTTGTAGGCAGCAGTTATTTGAAGTGCGCTCTATATAATTGTTTAAACAAAAACCTAATTTGCAGAACAAATTAAAAAACAAAATTTATTTCCTAAATTGTTTAAACCCAAGAAGGGGCAGATATTAAGATATTTTATTCAATTCGTTCTACATTTAATGTTAAATATTTGTAACAAATAAGTTAAACCAATTGAACATTAAAAAATAAAAATGAAATTCATACAATATAATGCTTTAAACACTTATATACTTAGATTCCGTTCAAATGAAATCAAAATAAATCTCAGACTTTTTTTAAAGTTTTGTATTTTGTATGTATCTGATCATATTATGTACAATCGTCATAAATATAATGCAAAATCTGCAGTACAAATATTTACAACTTAAAATTGGAAACCCCTTCTTGGGTTTAAACAATTTAGGAAATAAATTTTGTTTTTAATTTGTTCTGCAAATTAGGTTTTTGTTTAATATGTCAAGTTTTTTAATAACTACTGCATTCAGACGAACACATTTCAAAATTAATGGAGGGTATCATCATCAGGCTTTGATTTGTGCGATATCGCATCACAATTTGTGATGCAAATTACCTATGTATAATTCAAAATGTTTCACCAGAGCAGTAATGCAGATTGCTGCAGTTTGGTCAAAAAACACAATCTGAACTTAAAAAATCTGCTTGAAAATGTCATTTTTATTTCACTATGACGCCATATTCATCTTCCTTTTAATTCTTAAAAAAAAAAAAAAAAAAAAAAAACTATTTCAGTTTTATGTTTCATGTGAAAATCATTCAACTAAAAATAGGCAAATTATTACTACGGATTTTGAATTATTTACAACAATGAAGGAAAAATGTTAAATTTTATTAGAAAATGTCCTTTTATTCTCAATGAAAAAATCGAAATTTGGAATTATTAAGAAAAATATTTGAATAATGTAAATAAAATTTAGCCCATGTTACTCTCTAGATTATGATCCACCTACATGCAAAGGCATTTTATGATCCGTTTTGACCCTGACGTCAGGCAAATGTTTTTAAACTTTGAATTTATAATAGTATTAGAATTAGCAAAGAATTAAAAATGAGTGGCATCAGGGACAAAAAGGTAGGAAGAAAAAATGAAAAGTTGTGATCTCCATAGGCTTTTCTATCTTAAATTAACATTGAGAAGTGACACTGGAAATAAATAAGTATTGTGCTTCCGCGCAATACTTAAACATCAGGCTCTATTTTAAACATAGTCACATTTGACGCGTTCCCAGGGAGATAAAATTTCAACAAAAAGAGAAAAAAAATGAAAAATTCCAGTGTATAGAAGTTTAATATCAAATCCTTAATGAACCCCCCCCCCCCCTTCGCGACACTTATCCACTTCATTGGACTTTCATATGACAACTTATCACTTTGCTTCATGCATTTTATTATGCTAGGTGCACAGCTGATGACATCATTTAAGTTATATTCACACTAGCCGCCTTCGCCCGCTACGCTGGTCGGTTTTTCTAAAGAAATCTTGAATGAAACGAAATATATCTGTGAATTTGATCATGCGTTTTAAAGCAATATGGACATTTACCTGGTGTATCCAACCGAATTGTTGAAAGCAATATGAATGTCATTACGCTATTATATCTTTTATTGAGTCATACAAAATTTAGACTGTTAAGGACCAATTTCTTTAGTTGATCTGTTAGTGTAGGATTCGGTAAAGAATAGTAGAACAATATGTAATATACTAAAAGCGTTCATGAATAATTATCAATGCAAGTCTCATCAGAATCTGTAAATTGGAATTATTCAAAAGGCTGATCGTTCATAATAATTGGGTTCGCCTGATTTTAGAACTTTCATCTATAATTCTACAATCTAGCAACCTAACAACCAAGCAACAGCAAATGATATGTGCTTTATACTAAAACTTTCACTGAAAAATTAACTAACCGATCAAGTTGCATCAAAATCCACTTAGCAGAATCTTTTAAACTGGAAAATATACCGAAACCTTCCCTAAAAATGATCTAAGTAACAGTTTAAATCCCATAAAAATTCATTCAGTGGAACCTTTGAAAAAAGTAAAACTTTCAAAATTAGGTTCATCTGATTTAGAACTTTCCCCATTATTATTTAACTAAGCAACGTAGAACGTTATGCTTTATACTAACATCATTTCTGAAAAATTATCTAACTAACAATGTAAGTGCCGTCAAAATCTATTCAGCAGAACTCAAGATATAAGCGGCCGGAATGAAATTTCTCTTTGCGTTATATATATATTGAGATAGTTAAATATAACTTTCATAATCGCGTTAACCTGATTATAGAACTCTCTGGAGGGAGGGGGGGGGGAGGGGTAGGTATATACTGCATCACTTCTGAATTTTTTAAGGAACCCAGCTCAACTTCCATAACTATAGCATATATACTCTCTAGTATACCCTATCTCTGTAGCGTATATCTTCCAATTTTCTTTACTGTACCACTGAGAACTTTTTCCGCATAGCTCCGTAACTAAACAACACAGAATGATATGATAAATATTGAAAAAATCCCTGAAATATTATCGAACTTACTGTGCATTTAATTAGTTGATTTGAAATCTTTCATAATCGAGTTCACCTAATTTTAGAGCTCCCGTAGAAACTTAGAATGATGGTTTTTACATTAAACCATTTATAAACTAAATTTACTATTTAACAGTGTAAGTTCTACAAAATTCTGTTCAGTAGAATTTGAGTTATATTCATATTTACAATATTTATTGCTCATTAAACCTTTTTTCTTTACATTTGAAATAAAATCAGTAACTATTTTAGTATTTCTCTGTTATGCCACCACCATTGTCACCAAGCGTAATAGTTGGCACTAAAATGAAATGATACATTTGAAAAAAAAATTATTTCGTTGATAAAAAAAATGAGCATTTAAAAAATATAACTTTGAAAATTACAGACTTTGACCTACCATTTTTTTAAATCAATAAAAATAATGGTACTACTTGGTTATCCCGTCGACCAAAAATCTATTGCCAAACTATAAGATTAAATGCCAATAACGGTTGGTCGTAAATGTCACATTCAGTTGACTTTAAGCAAGTTACACGTATTTACGTCATCAGGTGATTTTTATTTCGACGTTTTAAATGTATTTTTATTAATGTTATACTAATTTATTTGTTCTTTCGTTATTTAAAATAAAAATTATGTCAATTTGTGTAATTTAGCGAGTAGTTTGGCGTTTTATATAATTTGGCGAAATTGATCGACGGGTACCAAAATAAATACTTAAAATATAAGAATAAATAAACATTTTTCAAGTAATAAAATATAGTCAATTTAAACTGCAGTCTTGAAATTGTAAATGTCTTTTACTACTGAAGCAAGGCGTACGTAATACGTATGTCTGACATTGCAGTAAACATTTCATTCTTTCAATGAAGACATTCATGGTTTTTTCAACAAAACATTTTTATATGTATAATTCCTAACTTCTGAAATAATTTTATTGTAGCTTCCTCATCATCAGCTAACTGCGAAATGGTAAAATCTATATCAGTATCAGTAATAAATATTTTCTATTAAAAAAATAACAAATTCAAAAGTTTTGCGAGATTATGATGGAATAAAATAAATTCCATCATTAAAAATATTCACGTTCAATAATTAGCAAATGTTAATGTGGGCACGGTTTGCAATAAAAATCGTTTGCACGATTAGGGTTGAAATAAATGGCGCGATACTATACATTTTGGCATGGTATCGCGACGAAAATTAGAACGAAAAAGTACCACAGTTTTTTTGTTTTTGTTTTTGTTTTTAGTTTTAGTTTTAGTTTTTGAGGCGTTTGAATTTTTTTCCCCAATTGACGAAGTGGTTTTTATTTAACCGAAAGGATTGTTTAAAAAATTATTCAATTTGAATTTTTTCCCTTGCTATAGTAACAGAATGAAAAGAATGAGTTTTTAGAAATTATCACTAGAAAAATTCATGTTTTGGCGCCAAAGATAGTGCCAAATTAGAAAAATATGAAATATCTCTCGAACTATTGGACTTAAAAGAATTTAGTTTATACCATTCGATTCAGCATACAAAAATACACCAAAATATGTTATCAGTTGAAAAATAATTATAAAATCAGATTTTTAAGGAATTTTTTTAAAGTTCATTCTCTTTTTTACCCCCTTTAGGGGTGGAATTTTGGAAAATCCTTTCTTAGCGGCACTCTATATCGTAAGAAGTATTTTTACCCCGATTTTCAAGATTTTAGGTTCAGTAGTTTTGGCTGCGCGTTGATTAATACAAAATCCGAACTTTCTTTTATATATATAGATTTATGTGGTGACGAGCATGCATTAGTGAAGTTAGCATTAACCGCTAGCATTTGAAAATTATTAGATTGTGATGCTAAAGTGATTTGTTTTGCTACGTATGAGTATAAGTAAGATACTTAAAACGGCGCTGAGTTCCGTAAATGACTACTAAACAACAGCCTGAAGTAAAACACATTGAAAAAGTAACTAAGGTAAGAGATTATATTTTCAATGACGTTCATGAACCATCCCAATCTAAACATGATATTGACGCATTAAAACATTCATGTGACAGTTGCGTATCTTTCTTAGTCTTCTAAAGCAGACGCATTTAATTCATTCACAACGAGCTTCTTTTAATTTTTGGACACCACTCTTTCCAAAAAGTATTTTGCACTTTATTTAATCGTTGATATTTTAGTTTTCTTAATTAGCATCGCTGCTTGCATACCGGGTCTGCTGCTATTCGACTGCAGAAAGGCCTAAATATTGCTATCAGGAAAATAGTGAAAAACATAGATTAGTAGCGCCATTCTTTTGGCGATATAAATCAAACTGTGATAAGCATCAACTTATGTTAAAATCCATAAAAATATGAATTTCTTAGAAATTCCTTGCATTGGTGTTTGAGTGAGAGAGGCACAAAAAATTTTGTAACACATACTAGAAGCCAAATAGACAGGCATCGTTTAAAAAAACAGTGAAGTCTTTACCAGCACATATCAAGACGCGAAAAAATATTTGAAGCATTGAAGACAAGATGATTTAAACCGATAAATAGAAAAAAAGAAAGGAAAGTCGTAGGTAAAGCATAGATTATAAAATACCTTCCAACAATTCATAAATACTTTAACAAAACATTCGCTGTTTGATACAGTAAATAAGATTCCTAAGTAAACATTTTATAAAATTCATAACAATTCTACACAGTATTCTAAAATTTAGTTTAGTAGCAAATTGCATAATACAGAGTAAATTTCAGCAATTTCTATCAATAGGCGGAAACGTACTGCAATTCTTTTTTACAGCCCTGTATAATTCTGCAGATTTTTATACACTACACATATTAAGCTAAAATATATTTAGGCAAAAACACCCTTAAAACTGGAATCACACTTCTAGAATCTACTATTAATAGTCGGCCATATATCCAGTTATTTGTGTAGCCCTGAATATGATATTATTCATATTTTACAACCATCTCCTAGTATACTAAATATAGTTGAGCTTCAAAATCCATAACTAAAAAAAAAAAAAAAACCTTTAGGCTAATGTCAGACGAGCATCTATTTGCAAGCTTTTTTGTTTCAACAGGAAAAAGAAACACATGCAAGCAAAGGTGTAGGAAGGAAAAAAAGCGTGCAAATAGATATTCGTCTGACATTAGCCGGGCTAATGTCTTCTAACCCTTAACTACGCAAACTCTAAATGCATGTTAATTTGATCGGCTTAAAAAATTTTTCGGAAGAATGATTTATAATAAAAAAAAACAGTGATTATCTCCGTGTTAACGGTTTGTTTTCGTCTTTGATTAAATCAGATCAGTGAAACATGTGAAAATAATGTAATAAAAAATGATTTAAGTAAACAGAGGCTTCGTCTCCCGGTATTTTTTTAAAAACGCTATAAGAAAGTTTTTTTAAATAAGACATTTTAAATGTATCGTTTTAAATCTGACGTAATTTTTACCAAAGTTTTCTTTCTCTTTTTAATTTTCACGTGAAAATATTTTTGTTGTTAGAAAGGAAATATTATTTGCGCTGTCTTAGAATTCACAACACAAGAACAATGCAAATTTTGTAGGCACTTCAATAACACCTGCATTAGTTCAAAATATCTCACTTTGTTGTTTTTCTGTAAACAAGTAAACCCTATTCGTTTACAATGGAAGTCTATGGGTCAATCCATTTCAAGTGGTCCAGAAAATGTCATATTCGTTGCTCGACCATTTTTAAAAAATCCGAATTCTTTTGTACAACAACCCTAACATGATGGAAGTTCAAAATGACTATTATTTTAATTTTATTAATTTTTGTTTGTGCATGGCGGCCATCTTTATTTCATCATCTGCAGCAATTTTCTCACAAGAAGGGTTTACAGAATTGTAAATAATTCATCGTTTATTTATCCAATTCAAGTGCGGATTAAAGATATTTGTACAGAATACATTGGGCTAAAAATTTGGTAATGGAGTAGTTTCCGAAACTAAATGCTTATTGATAAAATTTAAGCATAAACTTTCAGTTTTTTTCCAAAATGTGTCCGTTTACAAGAGGAAATTTTTCTAGCAAGGGAAAATGTCAACATGGCATAATTTTTTTTTTCCAAAGAGGCCGAAAGTACTTGTACTCACACGCCGAGTTCCAGATCTGGGACTTGCTCTCTCTTCGCTAAAAAAAATCCCATTTTTTTCAAAAATGACAAAAATCGCACTTTTCAGGCTTTGATATCTCTGGTGGGGCACGAGATAAAAATCTGAATTTTTTTTATATAAGAGTATTGTATGGTAGTGTTATGCACAAGAAATTTCAGTACAAGCTGAATCAGAAAATTGATCATCAGAAATTTGACTACAAGCTGAGATATGGCAAGGGAAACATGTCAAAACAATACTGCCAAACTATTGTTTTGTTGTAGTCACAGCTAAGTATTTATCTCAGAGTATCTTTTAAATGTACCATATGTATAAACCATATGTATGTGTACCATATGTATATACATATGTTGCCATATGTATAAACAGCGCAAACAATAATGTTTGCTTCAAAGTAAAAATTTATTTACACGTGACTATTATAAACTGAAAAATCATATGGAATTAGAATTAAATAATTATGTACAAAAAGCAGGAACTTATTAAAAATTACGTCATAAAAAGTATACACGTGAATTTTAAGAGAAAGGATATTGTAAAATAATAAATTCATTAACATACGTTAGAAGATTTTGAGAGGATCTTTTCAACTATTTTTGTTAGGAAAGCGCAAATAATATTTCATTTCTAACAAAAGTATTTTCACGTGAATATTTAAAAGAGAAAGAATAGCTTGGTAAAAATTACGTCAGATTAAAAACGATTAATTTAAAATGTCTCATTTAAAAGAACTTTCTTTTCGCTTTGTTAAAAAATACCAGGAGACAAAGACTCTGTTTACTTAATTCCTTTTATTTTAGCTTATTTTGAAATGTTGTTACACGTGTCTACGTCATCAAGTTATTTTTATTTCGACGTTTAATTTGTATTTTTATTAATATTGTACTAATTTATTTGTTCTTTCGTTATTTAAAATAAAAATTATGTCAATTTGTATAATTTGGCGAGTGGTTTGGCGATTTATATAATTTGGCGAAATTGGTCGACGGGATAATTTAGTAGTACCGCAGCGGATTTGGCGTTAAAATTCCCCAATCAAAGTGAAATGAATAGAAATTCGTTTATAGGGAGATCGCCACAGTTTTTTAAATTATAATTCAATCTTTCGAAATCCTTTTAAAGCCGATCAAATTAGCGTGCATTTAGAGTCTGCGGTGTCTGGACGGGGGTTGGCGAGCGTAGCTCGTGGTGGGCCGAGCCCCCTAGTGTATAAAATGATCTAAAAATGATTAAATTCCCGTGTATAGTTTTTGCTCCTATAAAACTTTTTGTAATGGAGCGATTTAGATCAACTTTAACATTAAATATCTCTCTATTCTAAAAAAAAAAAAAAAAAAAGTAACTTACGCTGTCACCGCCGCCGCCGGTTTTTGAATTTTTTGTGACCGGAGGTCTTTCTCCGTTAATATTAAGAAAAATATTGCATACAAAATTATGAAAGCCGGACACTAAGGATAAAAAGCCATATATTGTTCATGTCGCATTTTTTCGTATTTTATTAATTTCATTTAAAATATTATCCTTTCACCCATTTTATTTAAAATACACAACTTTAATTTAAATCTGAAACATTTAAAATTTATGAGTTTTACTTATCTCTCATCTATTCTAAAAAAAGTAACCTATAGTAACCTAAAAGTAACCGTCTATTCTAAAGTTGTCACCGCCGCCGCCGGTTTTGAATTTTTGTTACCGGAGGCATTTCTTCATTAATATTAAGAAAATATTGCATACAAAAATATGAAAATTAGTGGTATTATAGAGAAATGTTTGATAAACACGCTGATGCAGACAGTTTTCAAATCGAAGAATTATTATACGAGATATTTAATGCTAAAATTGGACAAAGTCGTTCCATTAAAAAAGTTTTATAGGAGCAAAAACTATACATCAAAATTTAATCATTTTTAGATCATTTTATACCTTATAATTTCCCGGTGTTCAGAATGCATTTATTTTTTAAACTTGACTCATTTTTTGAGCTTTTATTTCTATTTTAAATTTAAATTTTCAGCATTTCGAGAGATATTTTTTACTTATTTTAGAAAATTGTACTAATTTAACCTGTTGCCAATTGTATAAACAGCGCAAAAAATAATGTTTTCTTCAAATTAAAAAAAAATATTTACAGGTGTCTATTATAAACAGAAAAAAAACTTTCAAATTAGAATTAAATAATTACGTATAAAAAGCAGGAACTTATTGAAAATTACTTCATTAAAACTATATTTACACGTGAATTTTAACAGAAAAGGGATATTGTAAAATAATAAATTTATTAACATGCGTTAGAAGTCTTAAATAGGAGAAATTACGTCACATTTACGTCACATTACACTTATTACGTAAAATGAACAAAAAATAATACTGCAAAACAGTTTAAATTTAAAAATTGCGCGAGACATTTATTTGATATTTCAAGATGAACTTTTCAACTATTTTTGTTGGGACAGCGCAAATAATATTTCATTTCTAACAAAAGTATTTCCACGTGAATATTAAAAAGAGAAATAAAAGTTTGGTGAAAATTGTGTGAGATTAAAAACGATACATTTAAAATGTCTTTCATTTATTTATTTATTTATTGAACAACAAACATACGACTTGTGTGCTTGACATGAGAGCCCGCTTAAAATGCCTTATTTAAAAGAACTTTCTTTCCGCTTTGTTAAAAAATACTGGGAGACAAAGACTCTGTTTACTTAATTCATTTTATATTAACTTATTTTGAAATGTTTAACTGGTTTTATTTAATCAAAGAGGAAAACAGCCATAGTATCTTTTAACAGCAGCTAGTTTTTCGTTAAAATTCCCCAATCAAAGAGAAATGAATGGAAAGCCGTTTATAGGGAGATCGCCACTGTTTTTTAAATTAAAATTCAATCTTTCACAATCTTTTTAAAGCCGATCAAATTAGCGTGTTTTTAGGAACTGCGGTGTCTGAACGGGTTTGGCGAGCGTAGCTCGTAGATGGCCGAGCCCCCTAGTCTCTTAAAATAATTCTTCGATTTGAAAACTATCTGAATCAGCGTGTTTATCAAACATTTCTCTATAATACCACTAATTTTCATATTTTTGTATGCAATATTTTCTTAATATTAATGAAGAAATGCCTCCGGTAACAAAAATTCAAAACCGGCGGCGGCAGTGACAACTTAAGTTACCTTTTTGGAATAGATGAGAGATAAGTAAAACTCATAAATTTTAAATGTTTCAGATTTAAATTAAAGTTGTGTGTTTTAGATAAAATTGGTGAAAGGATAATATTTTAAATGAATTTAATAAAACTAGGGGAACGTACCCGGGCTTCCCGGGTTAAAGAATATAGGTGAAATCATTTTTTAAAATTGAAAACTAATAATTTTTTTATATTCCATAATACTTTTAGATTGACAACTTACATTAAAAAAGTATTTTTCATATGGAAAATACGAATTATAAAATTTGTCAAAAGCGATATTTTCTTATTAGCCGCATGCTAAGAGTTATTTGCCAAGATTTTGCTACTTATGGCATCCTTTTATATTCTGATAATTTCAGAGCTTATACATGTCTGGTAAATTTGTGTTTTATTTATATTATTTTATTTATTTATTCATAGGGAATTTTTTTAATGGATATTAGCCGTAAGAAAATGATGAAGTCTGTATTTTGTTTTAAGGGCAAACGGATTAATCTTTCGTAATCGAGCTCCGTGCGATATAGATAAATTAAAAAATATTTCATGCTTAAAAATTGTTTTTAAAACTATAGACAATCAGTAAACTGAGATGGACTTTGGAAAGTTATTCCATTAAAACCCTCCGACTGTCTTGGAAAAGGGCAAAATTGTAATGTTGTTTTCTCTGCATTTTGTTTTAAATTCTAAAAAAAAATGATTCTTTGAAAATTTTATAAAAAAAATTTAATAACGAATATGAATGCAATCCTTGGAAGTATTAATCATTGTTCAATGATTTAAAAATACATTAAATCAATAGAATTATATTACTTTAAATATTGCTTGTACTGCAGTGAAACCTGGAGCTTAGTGAACGTATTAACACGGGCTTGTCAGTGAGGGGGTTAAAAAAAAAAATCCTATTTGGTGATCTAAAAATTTAAATTGTACGATTATAAATATGTTAGATTTGTTGTTTTTTCAATATTATTCTTTTATTTGTTTATAAAAGAAGTATTAATTTCGTTAATTTGTCTTTCACAAATATGTTAGATTGGTGGTTTTTTTAATATTATTCTTTTATTTGTTTATAATGGAAGTATTAATTTCGTTATGCAAAAATAGTCAGAAACAAATGCTGAAAAATGTTTGTTGCTTTATGTGAAAAATGTTTAGTATTATTATGTATTGAAACCGGCACGTGATAAGATAAACTTTAAAAAAAAATCATGCTTAAAAATTATTTTAGAAAATATAATACATCAGTCAATTAAGATAAAGTTTTTAAACAAATTGCATTTGAAAGTAATTTTTTTCTCTATGCGACGAAAATTGAAAATGGTCAGAAGATTGAAAAATATACTCTATAAAGATACTCTAAATTTTTGTAAAACATTGCGTTTTATCAGTGTGTGATTTCGATTACATTATTTTTAAATGTGAAGCATTTTCACCTGTGAAGAATTTCAAAGCAGCTGGGCTGTGAAAATGACGCACTTCTACAAAACATAATTCAGGTTTAAGAAATAAAATACACGCTTTTTTATAAATGACGTCATTTGCATCCGCTAAAGCAATCCACTTTTACAATCCAGTTTTAAACTTCGTCTATAGAAAAGTGTGCATATGACGTCATTATCACAGAATAACAGATAATATTCTTGACATAGCCCATATTTTAATTTCAACTTTTTTTTTTAGGTTTTATGAGAAAATGGCAACAGAAAGATACAGTATCTCCTATTTTCGACTATTTTCCGTTTACTTTCAATGACTTTCAATGAAATGAGGTACTTTTGTTGCCACGATAAGAAAAATGGTATCAAAAACTACATAAAAATTAATATCTCAAAAATAAATTGTGATACAGTTTTCAAACAAATTGCATTTAAAAGAGCATTTTTTTCCTTATACGACGGTGTAAAAATTTAAAATGTGCGATGTTTAGAAGTTTAAAAATTTGCAGTAGAGAAAATTGCAAAACCAAAATTTTATTTCAAATTTCAAAGTGCTGCCATTCGCAAAATGACGTATGCGTTACGCACAGATATGTTTGTCCTTTATAATATAGATTGCCATTCGCAAAATGACGTATGCGTTACGCACAGATATGTTTGTCCTTTATAATATAGATACTAAAAAAGGCGACATGAACAATATTTGGCGTTTTATCCTCAGTGTCCGGCTAACATAAATGTACCGAGTTCTTGGTTTCTGTATCAGATGCTTCCGATTTGGCAAAGGATTGAACAAGAAAATTAAATCCCAACAAAAAGTTTTCGGTAAAAAAAAGGGCCAAGTTCTCCTTAATGTTTCTGCCAGAAAAAGTAGTGATATCTAAAGTTCGCACAAGGGCACAAGTTAAAAGCCAAACATCCCAAATCTTTCATTGAAAATGGCTACCTGCGACTTGGCCGTTAATGCCTTCTACAGCATTTCAAAATTAATGATTGGAAATTTCGCATTTATGAATTATTTAAATATTAAAATGAATATTAGTATGCAAAGAGGCAAATTCACATAAAGACATTATAAGTAAAAGATTTCTGATAAATACCATTCAATTTCAACAAACAATAGTTTTGATTACAGATCATTTAGTCCACATGTGGTTTAATTGACATTTCGTACGGTCTAAAGCTAAAGTCATGAACGTAAAACCTAAGAAATAAAACAAAATTTACTTTCTTCAAATCTCACAATATGTTACATTATATTATATTGTATAATATTGAAATCTTGTGCATTGACGAAAGAGATTTATTTCGTTTGAACTATTATTATAGTTTGTTTGCATACATTAAGAGGTATTGGATTTATAAACTGTTAAAAGCTGATACTAATTATGTTTTAGCAATTAGTGATATTACCTTCTGAATACAAGTATTTTGTTATATTTAACTTCTAAGCATTTAAAGAGACTGAAGTGGTTTAAATGCTTTTTTTAAATGTGTATTTTATTTCTGTACTTTGTGCCACAAAATTCCTAAAATAATCAAAAAATGTAGTTGTCATGTAGCTTATTTGTACATACTTTAAAATTTGAAAAACCCTCTCGAAGGCATTAACGGCCAAGTCGCAGGAAGCCATTTTCAATGAAAGATTTGGGATGTTTGGCTTTTAATTTGTGCCCTTGTGCGAACTTTAGATATCACTACTTTCTCTGGCAGAAACATTAAGGAGAACTTGGCCCTTTTTTTTTTTTACCGAAAACTTTTTGTTGGGATATCTCTACTTTTTGTATGTTTTTTCTAGTTTTTATCTAAGCTATATTAATATAAAAAAAACTTAAATTTCAGTACTTTTATGTTAGCCGGGAGCAAATCTCCTAATTAGCATTTTGTTTTTTCGCCAATAGTAGTTTTCATTTTCCACATGTGTAAATTAGAAACAATGCTTTGATTTTCAAATAAAATATTTTGGTTTATGTTATTAATTATTATTTATTTATTTATTTATTTCTATGTTAAATATTCTATTAAATAAAATGAGGGAAATGCATCTATTTTAAATGAGATGACTGAAAAGTTTATATTTTTAAATGAAATGAATGCAATATGAACAATAGAGTTGGGGAGAGTATTTGGCGATTTGCCACTTGGACCCGGCTAGTATAAAAATACCTAAATTTATTTTATTGAGTTTTATAAATTTCTGCTTTATTTCTTTTTATATTAAAGTAACGAGGTAGACTCCGTCGAATTTCGACGAAAGAAAATGTTTACAAAGGAACTGTTGCATCAAATTTATAATACATCGACAACAATAATTACAATAAAAAATCCATCTTACACTTGTTAATTTAACTCTCCAAAGACATATTTTAACCTAAGTTTAACAAATTACTTTTTTCATAAATTTCAACTGTTAAAATTAATGAAAAATTAAGCTTTATTCATATACGTAATCAGTAACATATAATCGAGATAAGTAATTTTGATTAAGTTATCAATTAATGCTTGGTTTTACAGAATGAAAAATCAGCAAAAATGATTTCTTCTTGACATAATCATAGAATTCCCCCCCCCCCCTTCTTTAAATCTAAACCAAATCAAGTCATTTTCCACATTTCACATCCATATTAACCATTTAAAAACATTTTAACGCGCAACAGGCAAAAATAGGTTATTAATAAATATATTTTCAAACTTGATGTCACGTTTGTCAACTATTACAACTTTCCATGTGAAAATTCCCACTCGTGATTTGAGGTCTTAGTATAATCTCTGTACCTGCGCGTAAAAATTCCAGAATTTTATAACTTTTAGACGTATTCATGGAAAAATATCTCGTTTTATCAAATAAAATTAACGTTTTCTTTTAAATGTGGCGTCATTTTCAGTCTCTGAAATATTTTGGTTATTGTCTCAAATCAGCGGAATGAAAAAATAGTGAAATATAACAGCATCATCAGGGAAATTGTGTCTTTTTTAAAGCGTAACGTCATTTTCTGTTCAAATTTTTTAAAACGATATTTTTTAATGTAATGAGAAAATGGCATCAGTAAGAATATAATCAATAAAGATAACTAAACCACTTTTAATAGAAATGAAGTACTTCAGTTGCCACGATTAGAAAATTGGTAATAAAAACTATAAAAAAATTAATATCTCAAAAATAAATTGAGATACAGCTTTCAAACAAATCGCATTTAAAAGTATTTTTTTCTGTATAAGACGGTGTAAAAATTTTAAATGTTGGATGTTTAAAAATTTAAAAATTTGCTGTAGCGAAAATTGCAAAATTGAAATTTCATTTCAAATTTCAAAGTGTTACCATTCGCAGAATGACGTATGCGTTACGCACAGATATGTTTGTCCTTTATAATATAGATAGCCGCTTCTAGCAAGCAGTATATACTCTATTAATTGCATGTTAAACGTTGCATCATGTTACTGTTATTCATAATTTAATTTTTTTACCCATTCTTTCGCCAAATCGGAAGCTTTTGATAGAGAAATCAATAACTCTTTACGATCATGGATGCACATCATATATTTTGTGTTGTTATGTATTTCATTCTTTCATGACAAATATCTCTGAACTCACTTATGCATGTTTCCTTATCAATTGGTTACGATTCGTTCTCTAATGCGGAAATTTTTAATCGTATTAAGTAAACTTTCTAATTGGGCTTACTACCAATTATTGTATTTTAACTGATACGATTGGGTACAAGTGAAATGATTCTTATTAAATCCTTTGATAATATCTGCATTTTCATTAAACCACATTGATGCTAATATATTTTTGTTTTATGTTAACCTTTTCAATAGACTCGATTACGGAAGAATAGAAGGTCTACGGGCTCACTGCTATGATCCATTTGAAAATCTATCATTCTTCTCATCTAATCGTGTTGAAGAACTAGCCAATTTGCCATGGTTTTAAGTTTTAAGCTAATTTTATTCGAAACCTGAAAACTAAAATGTGAGGAACCGGATTATAGAAGATTCCTTCTAACGGTACATATCGATTAACAGGTTACATATTATAAAATTATAATAATCATAAGGAGAATTGTCAGTTTCAGTGCTTTAATAGTTGCCCTAAATTCTATTTATATAATACAGAAGTTGCAGCAGAGTAAAGATTAACAACATAGTCACAGTAAGTATAATAACAGTACAATATATTAACAATAGCAGTGACGAAACTACTGGCACTTTGGAAATATTCGTACGTTATATTATTTAACTATTCAGATGATATGCGGGAAAATATAAATAGATGGATCGCATTAATAATTAACTCATTGAAAAATAGCCACAAACGTCAAATACTCACGCTTGGCGACATTTAGCGAAGTGTCACCAAATTTGGTAATATATCATGTCAATTCCCAAATTTGGCGACAAAAAATGTTTTGTTTGCTCTGACGTCATAATGATGCATATGTATTATTTATTATGCACATACCTATAATATGTATGATGCAAATGTATTACGTATTATATGCATATGTATAAAGTTCATTAACATCACTAAAACGCACTTAAAGGAATAGTGTTCCATAAATAGTAGGGATATTTGCCAGATTGACCAGAGTGCTAGTGAGATTAGAATTTCGACATTTATAATAGACCGGGAGGCTTCTGCACACACCATCATCTCATCGAGTCTACAGCTGAAATAATAGGATTAGTTAAAACTAGATTAGTACATTAAAATGCAACTGGTCTGTTAAGTCATATCTTGGTAGAAACCACCTGAAGATCTAATTTTAGTGGGTGAGTGATAGGTTTACTATTGTATTTTCCTGCATCCAAAAGTATGGAAACATGGAGGAATGGGTGCAGGAAAACACAATGGAAAATCCACCAATTAACCGGTAAAATCGGGTCTGTAGGTGGTTTCCAGAAAGATATGACTTGGCAGACCAGTAACATTTCAATACACTAATCGATATTTAACTAATCCTAAAATTTCAGCCGTCAACTCGATGAGGTGATGATCTGTGCAGACGCCTCCCGGTCTTTAATAAAATTTGTTTTAAGGAAGTAAAAGATAGAAATATGGACAGATAAAATGAAAGATTTGCCTTATTAAGATTTTTATAAAAGCATATAAAATTTCATTCAGCTTGAAATCATGTAACACCTTTATAACTCAGGCTAATTTTCTGTAATCGAGTTTTGGCAACCAACATATCTGATCTATAACTATAATCTTTCTTTTACAGATTTAAAATTAACAATAAATTAACAGTAAGTAGGCTAATAATACAATACTAGCCGCCCTTGGCGACCAGTTTGGTCTCCGTTAGATGTGTGCTAAGCATTGTACCACGTTACTTTTATCCAAAATTTAATTTACTTTCTCAATACTTCGCCAAATCAGAAGTTTCTAGTAGAGTAATCATGAACTCCGTATTTTTATGAGTAATACTTGGTTATCCTGTCGACCAAAAATATATTTAATTAAAAGGAGATTTTTAAACTTTCATATGAGAATTAGGATATTTTTCCTCTATAGGGACCTTGGAGTTTTTTAAAAATCTTGGCGCAATTCGGACTTCAGAAACTGAGATATGTTGCCAAATGATGTAAACAACTATGAAAACAAACCTCGATGAACTTTTATGTAATTTATATATGTTATATATATATATATATGTATATACATATAAACATTTTATTTATACGCGTATAAAATGTTGTTTTTTATATACAAACTAGCAGGCTATGCCCGCTGCGCTGGTCAATATTTCCAAATGAACCTTGGATTAAACTAAATGGTGAATTTGAACTTGTATTTTAAACAATATGGATCTCCAGCTTGACCTTGCACATTACTGAAAACGATGCGAATGCCATTGCGATATAATGTTATCTTAAGCGTTGGACAAAATTTAGCAATTAAGAAGTAATTGTTTTAGTTGATTATAAACAGCGCACTTATGGTCGGGTAATGAGACCGTTATGACAACAGGAACCTCTGTAACTAATCAACATATAATGAAATCGTATATACTAACACCATTCCTAAAAGTCATGCAACAGGGCCACTTGTAACAAAATATGTTCTGTAGATTTTTTTTAAAAAGCTAAACTTTCATAATCAGGTTCACTTAATTTTTGAACTTTTACTGTTGCTCTATAACTAAGTACCCTTGAACTATATGTATGCACTAAAACCTTTCCAAATGTATTACCTAACTAATTGTGGTATATCCTACGAAAGTATTATAAACAATCGGAATGAAATACAAATTTCCGTTGTAAATATATAGTAGATGATGATGATGCGATTTTGTGTAATAGAATTCATAGTAAAGTTTTCGCTTCAAACAAAAACGATGCTTTCAACATTAAAGCTAATACACCAATATGTGAAGTATCCGATTACGGAAGGTTAACTTGAATTCTCATGAGCAACTACTCAAAGAAAAGTGAATATGTGGCTTTTGTGATACTTTTATGTCAGCCGGGCTCAGGTAATAAATCAATAAAGATTGTTTTCATAGCATATTCTTATTTTATTATTTTCATTTAAAACACAAACCTTTCACTCATTTCATTTAAAATGCATGCCTTATACTAATTTCATTTAAAAAACTGAAAAGATAAACAATAACAGGAAATAATGCCATAATTAAAAGCAAAAAAATATTTTTAATTTACATACGCAAAATGTAACTACTGCTACTGGAAATTTTAAAAATGCTATCAGCGAGATGTGCGCACGGTTGTCATAAATGTACCCATTTTTTCTTTTTATCGAGGAGCAATTTATAAATCGCACAATATTGTTCCAATTCCAATTTCTTTCATTGAGGAACCTACGACCGGAAAAAATGGAAAAAGACTCTTGTAGATTCTTCGGATGACGGCATCTGACGCCTTAAACCGAGTTTATATATATGAAAATAATTTTTAAGTCGTTACAAACATTGCTTTCATACTTAAATATTTTCATTGGTACTACTTGTTATCCCGTCGACCAATTTCGCCAAATTATATAAATCGCCAAACCATTCGCCAAATTATATAAATTGACATAATCTTTATTTTAAATAACGAAATAACAAATAAATTAGTATAACATTAATAAAAATACAAATAAAACGTCGAAATTGAAATCACTTGATGACGTAAACACGTGTAGTTTGTTTAAATTCAAGTGAATTTGATATTTACGATCAACCATTATTGGCATTTAATCTTATAGTTTGACGATAGATTTTTGGTCGACGGAATATCTAAGTAGTACCTTTTCCATTTTTGTTTTATAATGCTAAATTCTCAGTAATTTTTTCCCTTTTATTTTACACAAAATCGCTATTTTTTTAAAAAATTAAGATGCTTGCATTTTTATTTCAAACTCATAGAGCCGTTTTTATTTTTTAGCCAAAGGGGTTGATTTGAATTTTTTCCGTTGCTAGAGTAACGGATGTAATGATAGATATTTTGAGGTTTAGATGCCAAAGACACCGCCAAATTAGAAAAATATGAAATGTGTCATGAACTGTTGGACTTATAAAAATTTATTTGGTAGCATTCGATTCAGCATACAAAACTACATTAAAATATGCTATCATCTGACGCATAATTTTGATGTTCGATTCTTTTCCCCTCCCCGTGCAAAAACCATTAGGGGTGACACTTTAGAAAATCCTTTCTTAGCAGAAGTTTATGTCATAAGAAGTATTTTTACCACGATTTTCAAGATTTTAGGTTCAGTAGTTTGCGCTGTGCGTTAATTAGCCCCCTAATCCAGACTTTATTTTATATACTATATTAGATATGCGATTTTGCGGTGAATCGATGATCGAAAATTAGTCCAATATCATTTGAAATATTACATAACAGAGCAGAAAGTATGAAGAAAGACGAAGAAGAAATGACGAATTACAAAAGACTTGTAATTTTTTTTTTTCAAAATGTTGAATTTTTCCATAGTAATAACGTATTAAAACATAAATTTCCTTAAAAATTATCTTTATTTCCTAGATTTCGAATCTGTGAATTTTCCTATAAATGAAATTGGCGATATGACTTGAGAAAATAGATAATATTTGCTTAAATAAAATGGGTAATATTCGTTGATCTGAGTTCGAGTTTATAAATGCCACATGCTTTCGGAATTACGGCGAAAAACTTTTTAAAAAGTATGAAATTATTTTACACTATGTATGTGTGGCACAAATTCACACTGAAATTTAAGTATTCGATTCCATTTTTTAAATATTAACTGATATCTATATAAGTTACAATTGAATATGAAAATGTACTCAAAAAATGATCTCTTTCACCTAAAAAAACACCATTTATGAGAACATCCTCAAGCTAATGTCACGCTTATGCATTTTTGGCTTAAAATCACATTGTTTGGCGACAAAAGAAAAATAAAAAATTGTAAAGAAACAAATAGTAATTACACATGTGACTCACAATTACATCTGCTTGTTTCTTCTATAAGTCACGTGATGGGACAATTAGATTAAAAAAAAAAAGAAAAGAACAGAACAGAAAGAAAATGTCGTTAAAATTTCATCTAATCAAATTTTCAGATTCGTTTCCATATCTAACGCAAGCGATAAAGAGCCAAATATTGCGTATCAAGTGTAATATTTCTTATTAAATTAATTTTTAAGCATTACAAATATTTCTTTCAGGTTTTGATTAAATGTTTCCGTTTTTTAATATTATCACTCATTAAAACGGATTTTCTTCTTCTTTTTTCTTTTTTTTTCATTTAAATAAAATTAGTAACAGTTTTTCTTTTATTTTTCGAGGTTTAATAGCCGTTTCAATTTTTTTTTTTATCAACGATGAATTTCGCCAAGAAATAAAATGGTAACCTTATCGCCCAAAATAACAGAATTTTCCGTCATAATTCTAAAACTAATATAGGTAGAATAATGTGTTATAGATTAAAACCTTCCCTGAAACAATACCTATCTAACGGTATAGGTTCCGTCAAAATCCATGCAGTAGAACTCGAAATCTAGGCGTTCGAAACGAAATTTCCGTTTGGATTTTATATATATAATAGATAATAGAATATATAATAGATTTTATATATATATAATAGAATAGATAATAGATTATGTGTTATGAACTATCTCAAAGTTTAAAACAGATCGCGTTGTTAGATTTCCTAATTTTAACAATATCGCGTTATGTTAGTTCCACATTCCACCACCAGGGAGCGCACTCTATTCTTAACGAAAGCGTATCTGAACGAAACTCCTTCATGCAACCTTTCCGTAGATACATGAATCGGGAGGGTGGCGGCCTTAACCAATAATTTAAGATAATTGCTGAAATTACTACGAAAAATATTTTAAAGGGGCTCTACGCGGGCCCCTAATAGAGTTAGAGGAAATCGGAAGACGGCAAAATAATCGCGGGGAAAAGTTTGCTTGGGTACTTCGGAGCTACTTTTGGCGCGAGATCTAAGCTCTACGACCAATAGGAGCCCAGATATTTAAGGAAATATGAAGTAACAAAGTCCAAAATAATAGAATTTTCAGTAATAATTCGATAACTAATCTAGGTAGAATGGTGTGTTATAGCTTAAAACCTTCCCTGGAACGATACCTATCTAACGGTATAAGTTCCGTAAAAATCCATGCGGTAGAACTCGAAATCTCGGCGTTCGGAACGAAATTTCCGTTTGGATTTTATATATATAATAGATTATTTATGTTGGTATACAAAAATAAATAAACGGGTTCTTTACATTAAATAAATTGTATACATATGGAAAAAATTGCTTGTGTATATGACACAGTAGATAGTTTGCCAGAAAATACGTTATTATCCAATTTCTTTTCTCGTCAAGGCTATTTTCTCTATTTCGCCAAGGCTACTATATCGGAAACATACCGAATTGCGGTTATATTTTGTTAAATGTTTTGTTGTTTTAATATCGTGAATATATCATAACCTATACTGATTAAAATTTTTAGGTATATTCATTTTTTTTTCTATTTAACAAACATCTTTGGAAAAGCATATATATAAAGTTTTATTCTGTTTGAAATTACATGACCCCATCAAAACTCCGTAATCGAGTATTGGCGACCAACATTGGCGCAATTAAATGTGAAGGAACTGTTTACGGCCAAATCAACACCCCCTGTTTTAAGGATTTAGAGGCGGAAATTCTGTGTTTTCATATTTTTCTGGTTAATTGTGCTACAAACCCGACTTACTTGTGAAATTTCATGATTCTACGACTTTTAGAAGTACCTTAGTTATTTGATGATGCGAAGTGAGTCAGTGACAAAAAAGCGCTTTTTCGGAATTTAATATTTCGAAAACTACTAAATACAGAAACATGAAATCGTGGAATCTTAGTTCAGTTTGATCATACGAACATGTGTATAAAATAAAAAATTCTATATCTCTCCCTAAAACGACGTTATCAGGGGGTGAAAAGTATGCCAAAATGGTTAAGGAAAAGGTAGCTTACGGCTTGTGCGAACTTGGCGGACGCACTGCTGTGCTCCCAAATTATGAATAAAAGTAACATGATGCGATGTTTAGCATTACATTTAAGGGAGACCAAACTGGTCGGCAAGGGCCGCTAGTTGATATAAACTACCTTATTCTGCATCTGGTAATGAAGTTCAGCGCTGTATATATCAGTTTCAATAAGTGTCAAGCAATGTAAAATCATCACTATACATCGCAAAGGATTCCCCTCCCCCAGACCATAAAATATCGGAATACATTTTGGGTGCCCCTGTAGTCAAACTATAAATGCTACATACTTCATTTTCAAAACCGCACATGCCATGTTAAATGTCAATAACGAATATAGTACATTGCAATCCGAAAACATTTACGCTAGTTAGAACATGGACAGACAGACGGATAGACAGACAGAGAGACAGACAAGCCGAATTCATAAACACTTTTTAATAATGTTGGAAAGTGTTAAAAACATAGAGAGCTAAACCGAAGCAATACAAGCTACGCAATCATTATATAATAACATGCAACGAGTTACGATCACCTGTCGTTAAAGAGTTTCCTATCGCTTTATTTCGGAGCGGTATCAGCCTTATTTCGGCTACGAAAACCGTTTTACTAAAAGTTAATATTAGGTAGGTTATTTCATATTTAGACTGTTCATTTTCAACTGACATGTCACCTTTACGGGTGCCGTAATAAGGTAGTTGAAATATATGCTAAGGGCGAAAGCTCGGACTGGAAATTTTGTCCGAACTATGACAACCCACTTTAGAAAACTTGTCAAAAAGTAAACAAAAATTATCTTAGCGATAGGGCAATTTCAACAACTTGTTCCTGAGAAATATCAGGCAGCTCTGTGTTTGCCCAAATATTTTCAAGTACTGCTTATGGGAAATATCAGACACTTAAAAAAACTTCCATTCATATACAATTTTTTAAGCTTTGGCACTGAAAATGTCAGAAGAGAAAACCGGAATTTTCTAGGAAATTGTTTTTAGGTAACCAGCTCTCCTTTATTTAACAGGTCAAGAATATTTCTGTATTTTTTTTCTCAGTGATAATACAGAAATGCGACGCATATAAAATGAAACTTTTTACTTATGTTGTCACAAAGTTTCATATAACAATGTTTTTGCCAAATTCCGCAAAGATTTTGGCGCATTTTTCTAATATTACTATTTTTGTTAAACTATTTTCCATTATCAAAGTATATTTACTTTCTCAAACGACAGCGTTCCTTCACTCCACGTTGTTTCAAAGTCTGTGACCGCTTCATCCACCTCACTATTTCGAGTCGAAACGGACAGCTGTTGAAAATCAAAAATCTTGCCCAGATGACCATCTACTTCAAACAGCATTTTCAGCAAATCACTAACCATCTCACTATCGTTATAGTGGATCCAGTAGCATCGCTCCAGAAGAAAATGTATAGCCATGCGTTTGACGATTCCAGCACTAAGGAGGGAAAAAGTATTCGTTATAACCTGAAGAATAAGAGAATTTTCAGTTTTATTCAGAGTTCCGTTGATTTACTCTCAATAAACTCTCATTCATGCGGATCAATTGGGATTATAAGTGGTCTGGTTTACAATAGCCTGTAAAATGAACCAAGTTACACTGAACTCTAATCGTGGCGAGCATGTGTAACGCATTTATAGACTAAGGATAAATGAAAATATGAATGTAAAGCCATATAATTTAAGTTGTATGATGTATGTATTAATATGAGTGGTAATCATGTATAGTAGATAGATGTAAGAAGTAAGAATGTATGCATTTATGAAGGTAAAGTATTAAGATATTAATACATATTATCGTATTTTCCGCTGTAAAAGTCGACTTTTTAAACCTTTAACACTTAAAGAATATTCAGGAGTCGACTTTTAAGGGCTGCCACAGACGACTATTTCTTTATTCTATCTCGTACTGCTTTCTCAAAACAGAAATCTTTCATGCATTATATGACAAAATTTGCAAGAGAAATATAACACGAAAATTATTATTTTTTAATTGTGGTGCTAATAGAATATAAAAATAGTCGCCTGTGGCAACCCTGACTTATACACTTAGGTATAAAATCAGACATCCAACAATTGCGCATGCTAGCTGTAGCACTAGTTACATAATAACCGTCGATATTTTCCTTATTAATTCGAGCCAAAAAATGTATCATATCCGACATATTTGTCCTAATAATTAGAAATTGTTATTGTTATATTCTTAATCTATACACGACAGTGTGTCAGCCAAGTTCCTCTGGCATACTCGTGTGTTATATTACTCGAACCATTTCGAGCTGTTTTCATCAAATTTCGACACTCTAATACTGAAAATCTATGTGACCTACGTACTTGTTACACGAAATACGTAGTAAGACCACCCTAATTACATAGAATCAAAAATTTTATAAATAACGCATAGTTAGTTTCCGAGATAATGACATTTGAAAATGTCTGATCATCGATAATTTTAACACTGACTGACTGACTCACTCACTCACTCATCAAAAAGGCCTCATATATCTACTGCAGCTACAGACTTCAAATTTGGTGCGAAGTTCGTTTACACTATAAAACTAAGGAATAAAAAAAAATACGAAAATCGATTAATTACCCACTTCGGGGTGTCCATTTTTATTTTAACATTACGTCTATTAGGCGAACATTTAATTTGCCATAGGGGAGAACGCTGTTCTGTCACCAAATATCGCCAATTTTGTCAACAACTTGGCGATATATCGCCAAATGGGGCGACCAAAATTAGTCTCCAAAAGTGACGCCACATTGGTGGTATCTCTGATATTTCGCGAAATTCCCATAGATTTCCATTGTGAATCAATAGGGTTTCCTTGCTTACATAAAATCAACAAATTAAGGTATTTTAATAATTTTCTAATGTTAGCTTATAGCCCAAGAGCCGGCCGTCGATTTTCTTATGTATAAGATACAAGAGAAATTCGGCCGGCATAAGTAAGCCCTAACAAAGACTTATAGGAAGCCATCTTTTTTAATTATTTATTCCTGCCGTGTCATGGATTGTTTGCGTTTTTTCCGGTGTCAATTTTGAGTGTTTGCGTATGTATACAGTACAAGGATCAAACATATATCCCAATGCAGGTTTCAAAGTGTACAGTCGTGGAAAAAAAAAGTAAACACCCCCTACTAACTCCTCAACAAATTATCGTAGACGAAAGTTACTGGTACCGAACGATTGGAAATAAAGTCTACTTTTAAATGATGCATAAAAAATTTGCTTAGGGGGCCATCTACATATTAAAACGAATCCAAACTTCATTTTTTTCAATGGCAATACCCAATTTTAACGAGATATTTCAAATCTTCGGTTCAAACTATGCCTATACACCAAATTTCAAGTCATTCGAATGATAAGTTTTTGAATTATAAACATTCAAAATTTAGTGCTTATAATGTTAAATTACATTTTCATATTTTTATTTATATCTCCTGAAATTATGCTCCTAATGTGCTAATTTTTTTGTAGCAATAATACTAATATACCCAAACATAAATACGCTGAATTTGCCCTTTTTATAATTTTATGATATGAATTATGAATTATGACATAATATTCGAAAAAATTATGAATTGCAACCTACAATTTTTTTGATGGATTTAGATTTATTAAGTCCTGTTTTATGGAAATCCGAAATTCCACGTTTTTCTACCAAGTAGTTTTCAAATTATGCTTAAAAAACGGTACAATGATGGTTTAAGGGGCCGTCTATGACAGAAGTGAGTAGATATTTAGAAATTTACTCTGCTGTTCTGTAATCTAACAGGCTTCATTGACTCTTTGAGCCGCGCTTAAGGTGCCTTGATCAAGAAGGGGGCTCTCTCGGTTAACAATCGAGTACGGAACTTCAATTTGGATACAGCTCTTAAAATACGCTCGTTTTAAAATAACTAATTTCTCGGAAACTTATGGTACGAATTGCATAAAAAAATTGTTTTTGGGCTAATTGAAGGGTGTAGAGTTCATTTATGCTGTCAGAATTGTGTACTGCTATTGAAAAAAAAACAAAGTTATGGTTCATTTTAATATGTAGATGGTCCCCTAAGCAAATTTTATATACATAATTTAAAAGTAGACTTTATTTCCAATCGTTCGGTAGCAGTAACTTTCTTCTACGATAATTTGTTGAGAAGTTAGTAGGGGGTGTTTACTTTTTTTTTTCCACGACTGTACATTAAGAATATACCGGTCTGCCAAGTCTAATCCTACCGGAGCCAAGTGACAGACTTACTTTTATGACAACAATTTTAAGTGTTTACCTATGTATCGAATACAAGGACCGTACATACATCAAAATGTAGGTTTAAAAGTGTACATTAATAATATACTGGTCTGCCAGATCCAATCCTGCCGGAACCAGGTGGAAAACGTACTTTTAGGACGTCAATTTTGAGTGTTTACCTATGTATCGAATACAAGGATCGTACATACATCACACTGTAGGTTTGAAAGTGTACAATAAGAATACAAAGTTCCGCAAAGTCTAATCTTGACGCAACCAGAAAGCAAACTTTCTTTTGTTACGTCAATTTTGAGTGCATCGAATAGTCAAATATACATCTCAATGTGTTTCAAAGCCTAGAAAAAAGCGATATAGTTCTGTGACAACTTTAAGTAGATGTTCTAGACAAATGCAAACTTTGTTACAACCAATATAGTCTTAATGTACAGTCGTGGGAAAAAAAAGTAAACACCCCCTACTAACTCCTCAGCAAATCATCGTAGAAGAAAGTTACTGGTACCGAACGATTGGAAATAAAGTCTACTTTTAAATGATGTATATAAAATTTTCTTAGGGGGTCATATACATATTAAAACGAACACAAAATTCATTTTTTTCAATGGCAATGCCCAATTTTAACGAGATATTTCAAATCTTCCGTTCAAACTATGCCTAGACACCAAATTTCAAGTCATTTGAATGATAAGTTTTTGAATTATAAACATTCAAAATTTAGTGCTTCTAATGTTAAATTACATTTTCATATTTTTATTTATATCTCGCGAAAGTATGCTCCTAATGTGCTAATTTTTTTGTAGTAATAATACTAATATACCCAAACATAAATAAGCTGAATTTGCAATTTTTGTAATTTTATGATATGAATTATGAATTATGAAATTAATATTCGAAAAAATTATGAATTGCAACCTACAATTTTTTTGATGGATTTAGATTTATTAAGTCCTGCTTTATGGAAATTCAAAAATTTCACATTTTTATTCCAACTAGTTTTCAAATTATGCTTAAAAAACGGCAAAATGATGGTTTAAGGGGCCGTCTATGATGGAAGTGAGTAGACATTTTGAAATTTATTCTGCTGTACTGTAATCTAACACGCTTCATTGACTCCTTGAGTGGCGCTTAAGGTGCCTTGATCAAGGAAGGGGCTCTCTCGGTGAACAATCCAGTACGGAACTTCAATTTGGATACAGCCCTTAAAATAAGCTCGTTTTAAAATAATTAATTTCTCGGAAACTTATGGTACGAATTGCATAAAAATTCGTTTTTAGGCTAATTGAAGGGTGTAAAGTTCATTTATGCTGTCAGAATTGGGTACTGCTATTGAAAAAAAACAATGTTATGGTTCGTTTTAATAAGTAGATGGCCCCCTAAGCAAATTTTATATACATCATTTAAAAGTAAACTTTATTTCCAATCGTTCGGTACCAGTAACTTTCTTCTACGATAATTTGTTGAGGAGTTAGTAGGGGGTGTTTACTTTTTTTTTCCACACTGTACACTTTGAAACTTACTTTGAGATGTATGGCTGGTTGTTTTTATGACGGCCAATTATTATCACGAGGGATATAGGTCCTAAGGGGCGGGAAGTGCCTTCCGTGGGGTTCTTCCTAATGGAATCTAACCCGTATTTACGCTTGGAAACCAAGGTTCGAAGAAAACCACGAAAACTCCGAACGATTAGGCCGACGGGAGCGATTGGGATCGAACCCAGCACTTTCCGTCTACCAACGTAGAGAGTAGAACTTCTCGGCCACTGGTGGGGCCTTTGTGATGTATGTACAGCGGTGGAGAAAAAAGAAATCACCCCCTACTCACTTTTCAACAGATTATCGTAGAAGAAAATTACTGGTACCGAACGATTGGAAATAAAGTCTACGTTCAAATGATGTATATAAAATTTCTTAGGGGACCCTCTACATATTAAAACGAACCATAGCTTTATTTTTTTCAATAGTAGTACATAATTCTGATAGCATAAACCAACTCTACACCCTTCAATTAGCCTAAAAACAAATTTGTATGCAATCCGTACGATAGGTGTCTGAGAAATTGATTATTTTAAAACGAGCTTATTTTAGGGGCTGTATCCAAACTGAAGTTCGGTACTACATTGTTGACCGAGAGAGCCTCCTTCTTGATCAAGGCATCTCAAGCGCTACTCAAGCAGCCATTCAAGACAGCTAGATTACAGGATAGCAGAAGAAATTTCAAAATATCTAGTCAATTCTATTATAGATGATTCCTTAATCCATCATTTTGCCGTTTTTTAAGCACAATTTGAAAACAACTTGGAAGAAAAATGTGAAATTTTGGATTTCCATAAAGCAGGACTTAATAAATCTAAATCCATCAAAAAATTGTATGTTGCAATTCATAATTTGTTCGAATATTAATTTCATAATTAATAATTCATATCATAAAATTATAAAAATTGCAAATTCAATGTATTTATGTTTGGGTATATTAATATTATTACTACACAAAAAAATAGAACATTAGGAGTATAATTTCAGCAGATATAAATAAGAATATGAAAATGTAATTTAACATTAGAAGCACTAAATTTTGTATGTTTATAATTCAAAAGCTTGCCATTCAAATGACTTGAAATTTGGTGTCTGGACATAGTTGGAACCGAAGATTTGAAATTTCTTGTTAAAATTGGGTATTGCCATTGAAAAAAAATTAAGTTTCGGTTCGTTTTAAAATGTAGATAGCTCCCTAAGCATAGTTTATATACATCATTTAAAAGTATACTTTATTTCCAATCGTTCGGTACCAGTAACATTCTTCTACGATAATCTGTTGAGGAGTTAGTAGGAGGTGTTTACTTTTTTTCCCACGACCGTACGGTCCTTTTATTCTATACATAGATAAACACTCAAAATTGACGTCATAAAAGTAAGTCTGCCACCTGGTTCCGGCAGGATTGGACCTGGCAGACCAACATATTGTTAATGTACATTTTGAAACCTACATTGTGATGTATGTACGGATTTTCTATTCGATACATAAGTAAACATTCTAAATTGACTTTATGAAATTAAGTTTACCTTCTGGTTGCGGCAGGATTAGACGTGACAGACCAATATATTCTTAATATACACTTTCAAACCTACTTTGTGATGTATGTACAATCCTTCTATTCGACACATAGGTAAACACTCAAAATTGACGTCATGAAAATAACTCTGCCACCTGGTTCCGGCAGGATTGGACCTGGCAGACCAATATATTCTTAAGGTTGTTCTCAACTGCTCTGCTCAACAAGCGCAAAACGTTTTGACACATTTACAAATTCCTTTTTTAACGGAAAGATATAAAATTCGAAAGCCTGGCCATGGAAGTTATTTGGAATCGAACTGTGTTTTCCACTTTTTGACCAATAAATTACCTATCGAATTATAAGCTATTTTGATCACGTGACACGGCATTTTTCTCCCCTTCCAGGTGGGATTTTCTTCTTTCTTTCGGAAGTTCCGTTGAAAATGCCCACTTTGACAGTATTTTCTGAAAGATCTCTCGTGTTTACAAGAAAACGGAAAAAAACAGTTCGATGACATAGTTTCATAATAACAACACCTTCTAGTTTCATGTGTTTCCGAAAAAAATGAATTTAAACTTATGTCAGAAAGTTGACCCTTCGGATTTGAAAACAGCCTTAACCCATTAAGGACCAGCATGTTTTACAGGAATTTTATTCAGTTCACGCTACTTTTTGTTAAACTCTTTCTTTTACTGTATGAATCATTGAAATGTGTTAATTAAATAAGGAAAATTTTACTTTTCTCTTTTACTGGTATAATACAATTTTTTAAAATCACAAATATAATGTTGCGAAAACGCAACGTCAGTCTTTAATGGGTTAATGTACAATTTCAAACCTACAGTGTGATGTATGTATGGTCCTTGTATGGGATACGTAGATAAACACTCAAAATGAACTAAATAAAAATAAGTCTGCCAGCTGGTTCCGGCAGGATTGGACCTGGTAGACCAATATATACTTAATGTACACTTTGAAACCTACAGTGTGATTTATGTATAGTCCTTGTATTCGATACATAATTAAACACCCAAAATTGACGTCATAAAAGTTAGTCTGCCACCTGGTTCCGGCAGGATTAGATTTGGCAGATCGTTGCATTCTTAACGTACACTTTGAAACCTACATTGGGATATATGTTTGATCCTTGTACTGGATACATTGGTAAACACTCAAAATTGACACCGGAAGTGACGCAAAAAATCCATGACTCGGCAGGAATAAATAATTAAAAATGATGGCTTCCTATAATTCTTTGTTAGGGCTTACTTATACCGGCCGAATTCCTCTTGCATCTTATACATACGAAAATCGACGGCCGGCTCTTGGACTATTAAGGGATTATATTGTTGTTTCAGAAACAATAAAAATTTCGAATCAATAGGTACATATCGTTTCAAAACATGCATTCAATACAGCAGTATTAAAATATAGATTTCTGCCGCAAATTGTCAGCCAAATACTTATCTACTGCACCTACAAACTTCAAATTTGGTGCGAGGTTCGTTTACAATTTAAAACTAAGGAATAAAAAAAATTGTGAAAATCGATTAATTACCCACCTTGTGTTGACCATTTTTACTTTAACATTTTGTTTATTAGGCGAAATTTTAATTTGCCAAAAAAAGCTCCAAATGTTGAATCCGAGATAAACATGCAGCAACTGATTGTTTCCCTAACGGATTGTTCACAAAAATCATGTTTCCAGAAATTTTTTATTTCATAAAATTTATTAGAAATATTCAACCTCTTCAAAAAGATTTCGATTTATACGTTGTACCTTCCTTAATTTCAATATTGAAAGACATTACCTTTCTTTAGGTTACCTAAACTTTTCCTTTTATTAAATAAAAACTTCTTTTTTTAGAACTGAAAAAAAATATCAGTCATAGCTGCGCTTCCAATGATCGTACAAAGAAAACAAAAACAGTTTTGGATAACTAAATGCCCAGTCTTGGGGGGCTCTGCGGCTGAGTGGCCAAAGCATCAGTCAGCTAATCGCTTGTGTGTAAGAGTTTGTGGGTACGATTCCCGCTAGTTCCGTTGCACACACACTTTGTGTGGAACTTCCAGGGTGTATTTCTCTTGTGTTCTAATATTTCCTAGTGCTATCTTGTCTCCGACTTATAATCGGGCTTTATGTCAAGCACACAAGTCGTATGTTTGTTATTCAGTTAAATAAATAAATAAATGCCCTGTCTTTCAAATGAAACATTAAAAATAATGTTACATTTGCCGAAAATTGGTTATTTAAACGTACTGGGATACTTTAAGCTGGCAGGGAACGTCGAAAATAAGCAAATTTGCTCGAATTAATGAAAAATAATTCTAAAAATCCCTTTATCTAGAATATCTATATTATAAAGGACAAACATATATGTGCGTAACGCATGCGTCATTCTGCGAATGGCAACAATTTGAAATGAAATTTCGATTTTGCAATTTTCTCTACTGCAATTTTTTAAGCTTCTAAACATCGCACTGTTTTAATTTTTACACCGTCGTATAGGGAAAAAAACGTACTTTTAAATGCAATTTGTTTGAAAGCTGTATCTCAATTTATTTTTGAGATATTAATTTTTTTATAGTTTTTAGTACCAATTTTGTAATTGTGGCAACTGAAGTACTCCATTTCTATTAAAAGTAAAGGAAAAATATTCATGGTTTATTTATTTTTATTGGTTATATCCTTATTGATGCTATTTTCACATTACAAATAAAAGTAACTTTTTTCTAATTTTTGAACAGAAAATAGCGTCAGACATTAAAAAAATACGCATTCTTCTTCATAAATCAAAAGATTGAAGAAAATATTTCAATATTTTCACATTACGCTGATACTGAGTTTGGGATGCTAGGCAAAATGATTCGGTGAGTAAAAATGATGTCATATTTAAAACAAAACGACCATTTTCTTTGATAAAACTAAATATTTGACCAATACAAAAAAATTATCAATACTATGGCAACTAAAGGCAAATTTCTGAATGGTAAATTTTTGCGAGTACTGAGATTAGAACTTAAATTTTATGCGAATGTTCACATGAAAAATTGTATCGGACAAACATGACTTTAAGTTTGGAAATACATTCATTAATAATGAGACTTCTGACGGTGCGTATTTATTATTAAAATACTTTTAAATTGTGAATTTGAGTGGTGTGTATGTAAATTTTGAGAACGTGAAAATAATGTACAGTTTAGATTTTATGGGTAAAATTTTATGATGTGACAAAGCGAAATACGTTTTGCTGATTTTTCATCCCGTAAAAACAAACATAAGAGTCTGAATCGATAACTTCAACATAATGACTCATCTTGATTACGTATTCTAATACAGTCTAATTTTTCAATAATTTAAGCAGGTGAAGTTTTTGGAAATAATATTTTGGTAATTTTAGGTTAAAAACATTATTTGTTTTAAGAGTTAGATAACCAATGCAAGATGAATTTTTTATTGTAATTATTTTTGTAGGTTTATTATAGATTCGATCTAACAGTTTCTTTCTAAACATTTCAATTCGTCGAATTCCGACGGGTTCCAACTCGTGCCTTTAATGAATAAGGCCTGATTCATTTGAAAGTAGTCTGATCTGAAGTCGATTAACATTGAGTAACTACTTTCTTTCTTTAATATTTACCTATTATTAAATACCCAAAGCACTTAATGTCAATTTTTTTTTTCTCCAAACCTTATGAAATTTTCAATGAACAGTTGCGGTCTTATTTTTTAAAAAACCGTGTGTTCATTTCGAAAACAGTAAATTTTATACAA
The DNA here is from genome assembly GCA_963932465.1 of Maratus speciosus. Classification (NCBI taxonomy): domain Eukaryota; kingdom Metazoa; phylum Arthropoda; class Arachnida; order Araneae; family Salticidae; genus Maratus; species Maratus speciosus. The sequence goes on from OZ010786.1 coordinate 176,531,828, forward strand.
ATTTCTCTCAAATGCGATAGTACGGTACAAAATTCAGAAAAACCGCGATTGAAAACGAAATATCCAGTTAATTCTAGTAAAAAATTTTGGCTATAAGAAAAAGAAATTTAGTTCCTTTTTTCCCCAGTGTTTTAATTATATTAAATCACTTGAGAAGAATAAATATTATTTTTATTTAACAAAATCATTAATTAACGTCGAATTAATGGTTTTATTGGCTATTATTGGCATTTAATCTTACAATTAATTAATTAATGGCAAACATTATTGGCATTTAATCTTACAATTTGGCGACAGTAATTTGGTTGACGGGATAACTAAGAAGTACCCTATTAATAAATAAACAAAAACATCTGGTTTACCATATCAAGCAAAATAACGGAACTTTGGCGCCAGTTAAATACCCGGTGCGTATATCGCATTGGTGTCAGAAAGAAATCTTGCAAATATATGACATCTGTGCCAACATATTTTGTGGCAACCTATTTACTGTTTCATATATACAGGGGATTTTTTTCAATATTTATACAATTTAACATAAAAAAACATTTATATAGTTAAAGAAAAGTTAATTCTGTTTAATATATATATATAGGCACTTGTTAGTTATTCCGTCGACCAATTTCGCCAAATTGTATAAATCGCCAAGCCACCCGCCAAATTATACAAATTGACATAATTTTTATTTCAAATAACGAAACAACGAATAAATTACTATAACATTAATAAAAATACAAATAAAACGTCGAAATAAAAATTACTTGAAGACGTAATCACGTGTTGTCAAGTGAATGTGACATTAACGATCAACCCTTATTGGCATTTAATCTTACGATTTGGTCGACGGGATAACTAACAAGTACCTATATATATATATATATATATATATATGAATAAAATGCTTATATATATAAAAATACGTATATAAACAAGCCTAAAATGATACCAGGTTTGTTTTCTTAGCTCTTTATATCATTTGGCAGCAAATCTCATTTTCTGGAGACCGAATTGCGCCAAACTTTTTTTTTTTTTTTTTTTTTTTTTTTTTTTTTTTTTTTTTTCTTTTTTAACGCCAAGGCTTAACGGTTACAAATATATATATATACAAGAATAAAAGTATAAAGGAAAATTACCGAAAAGGCAACTGAACGTATAAGAAACAAAAATCGGTATTTCCTTTTTTCAAGAACACGAACATACTCTTCCGTGTAAGAGTTCCATATCCTATTCCTGTTGGTGCGATTGGCGAAGTAATTCAACATGGCGCCTAAAGTCCTTTTTAGCATCTTACCAATTTTTTTTTTGAACAGATGTCATATTCGCCCCATATTGGTGCGATTTTTTTCTGTCGCCAATATCATATAGGCAACAGGTACTTAATTTGCGCCAAAGTGTCGTTATTTTGCTTGATGTGGTAACCCGAATTATGTTGTTTATGCTGTTGATGTTTTCGCCAAATTGGCAACCGAAAAAAATCGCGCCAATATGGGGCGAATATGACATCTGTACCTTTTTTTTTAAGATGGAGGAAAAAAATGGTTTTTAAATATTTATAAACATATATGGTACTTTTCGGGGCACAGATGTCATATTCGCCCCATATTGGCGCGATTTTTTTCTGACGCCAATGTCATATACGCAACGGGTACTTAACTGGCGACAAAGTGTCGTTATTTTGCTTGATGTGGTAACCAGGATTATGTTGTTTATGCTGTTGATGTTTTCGCCAAATTGCCAACCGAAAAAAGATCGCGCCAATATGGGGCGAATATGACATCTGTGCCCTTTTCGGTTAGCCGGGCGCCAGTGTTATCTATACATATGTATACACATATTTGTAAATGTATATATATACACGCACACACACATATTATATATACATACATACGTATACATATATATATATATATATGTATGTAGATATATGTGTGTATATATGTATATATAACATCACTGGCGCCCGGTTAATCGAAAAGTACCACATATATTTATTGAATAAGCGTTATATACGCCGCATGTTAAAAAAAAAAAAAAAATGTATGATTTGGTGCGATCGTAGTTTAATCTCCTTCTTCGTGCCATTTTCAAAAATCGCCAAATTGTTGTCATAGGGTTGCCTTTTTGGGAGAATTCCGAGTAGCAGCCTGAACTTCCGGGGTTGCCACATTTGCTCTGAAATCGCCTTACCGAAGGAGAGTAAACTGCGATTTACCGCATTTCACTATAAAACTAGTGAGTACTAGTAAAAAAAGTGTACAGATGTCATATTCGCCCCATATTGGCGCGATTTTTTTCTGTCGCCAATATCATATAGGCAACAGGTACTTAATTTGCGCCAAAGTGTCATTATTTTGCTTCATGTGGTAACCCGAATTATGTTGTTTATGCTGTTGATGTTTTCGCCAAAGGTACAGATGTCATATTCGCCCCATATTGGCGCGATTTTTTTCGGTTGCCAATTTGGCGAAAACATCAACAGCATAAACAACATAATCCGGGTTACCACATCAAGCAAAATAACGACACTTTGCCGCAAGTTAAGTACCTATTGCCTATATGATATTGGCGACAGAAAAAAATCGCGCCAATATGGGGCGAATATGACATCTGTACCTTTTTTTTTAAGATGGAGGGAAAAAATGGTTTTTAAATATTTATAAACATATATGGTACTTTTCGGGGCACAGATGTCATATTCGCCCCATATTGGCGCGATTTTTTTCTGACGCCAATGTGATATACGCAACGGGTACTTAACTGGCGGCAAAATGTCGTTATTTTGCTTGATGTGGTAACCAGGATTATGTTGTTTATGCTGTTGATGTTTTCGCCAAATTGCCAACCGAAAAAAGATCGCGCCAATATGGGGCGAATATGACATCTGTGCCCTTTTCGGTTAGCCGGGCGCCAGTGTTATCTATACATATGTATACACATATTTGTAAATGTATATATATACACGCACACACACATATTATATATACATACATACGTATACATATATATATATATGTATGTAGATATATGTGTGTATATATGTATATATAACATCACTGGCGCCCGGTTAATCGAAAAGTACCACATATATTTATTGAATAAGCGTTATATACGCCGCATGTTAAAAAAAAAAAAAAAATGTATGATTTGGTGCGATCGTAGTTTAATCTCCTTCTTCGTGCCATTTTCAAAAATCGCTAAATTGTTGTCATAGGGTTGCCTTTTTGGGAGAATTCCGAGTAGCAGCCTGAACTACCGGGGTTGCCACATTTGCTCTGAAATCGCCTTACCGAAGGAGAGTAAACTGCGATTTACCGCATTTCACTATAAAACTAGTGAGTACTAGTAAAAAAAGTGTACAGATGTCATATTCGCCCCATATTGGCGCGATTGTTTTCGGTTGCCAATTTGGCGAAAACATCAACAGCATAAACTACATAATCCGGGTTACCACATCAAGCAAAATAACGACACTTTGGCGCAAGTTAAGTACACGTTGCCTATATGATATTGGCGTCAGAAAAAAATCGCGCCAATATGGGGCGAATGTGACATCTGTTCCAAAAAAAGTAATTTCAAAGGCTGAAGATCGGACAACCACATCGAAACATTTATCGCCCCCCCCCCCCCCCCCAAAAAAAAAAAAAAAAAAATTAAGAAAGAATGGAACAGGATATCGAACTCTTCCCTATTTCCGTTTCAAATTATGGACAGCAAATTTTAAAATAAATATTAATCAGTGAGAAAATAAAAGTGCTCACCTTTTGAAGTCATTTACATTTTTCGATTTTGTTTCCATTTGAAATAATAGTTCTCTCAATTTGACGAGCTTTCTGTATATTTGCCTTAATGCGTAAGGACTTATGTATTTTGCGGGGCATTCTGTCTTTTCAGTTATTTCATCTGATAAATTTTCTAGATGCTCGATGTCCAAATTGTCTAAATTAATGTTTAGCTCCATTTGGTCGAAAATTTTCTTTAGATTTTAATTGTAAACAAATATTTCGATATAAATTTAATTTTGTTGATTGAAACTTCTTTTGATTTTCATGAAGCAGAATTAAGCTTTACTAAAGTCGCGTGATCTTAACGTGAAATTGAGACAAATAAATCTCAGAAATGATTTCAGAAAAATAAAATAAATGAAAAAAAAAATTAAGAACTAGGAAACAGGAATTCTTTTTCAGAATTAAGTGCCGCCTCCGATTAAGAAAAATATATATGTATGTATAAATAGTGCAAAGCATATTTCGTTTTTATGACTTAAAGCACACGATTTTATTTTATGTAAAATGAGGTCATTCGCATCTACTTAGAATTCCACATTTACGATCTACACTTAAACATCGATAATTTGTTGAGGAGTTTGTAGGGGGTGTTTACTTTTTTTTTTCCCACGACTGTACATACATACATACATACAGAACTGCGGGTACATTAGTTCTCAGGCTTAGATAGCATGCGAGCTAGAAAGAGATTGGATAAGCAGATGGATTCTTTTGAGAAATTATGACTTAAACCAGAAATGCGGTAAGTTTGAATCTGAAAGCTTCATTTCTATCTCGCATTTCGGCAAATCTCATCTCGATGATTTTTCTGGCATCTCGACGCTTCCCGATGAGAAACTTCTCGATGATTTCTCTCGCGCTTTTCTACATTTCATATGTTGGCCGAGAATGAGAAATCAATTTTCTTCACTTCTCGGTATGTTGTTCTCGATAATTTTCTTTTCACACGTTGGCCGAGAACTAGAAATCAATTTCTCGTCCTCGGCAAAGAAAAGATGTGAGAAGATTTATCGAGAAGTACCAAGGGACGACACAGAGAAAGAGACATTACAATGAGCTGTGAAATGAAGCCCTAATTTTCAAAGTTTCTCTTATTTTAGCCCTACCAATATGTCATATACCTGGAAACCTCCGATAAAAATTATTTATTAATAAAAATTTTAAAAAGGAAAGTGGGTCATGTGAATTCGGGGGTCGTGAGAGTAGATTCATGCGAAATGCAATTTTAAAAATCTTACCCAACACTTCCTGTGGCATATAATTGAAAAGTCCTTTGACCATTCTTTCATATTATGTACCTTTCTTTCCCCGAAATTGAATTTTGGAGGTGGGGAGGGGGCTAACAAATTTCTAAAGCCATAGCGATTTCTATAATAAATATCATTTCAGATGTAGATTTTTTTATGGAATCTTCCGGTAAATATTATTTATTAAACATAAAAATTTTGATAGTGGGGACTGTATGAAGTCCGGGGTGAGAGAGTGGGCGCGGGGGGGGGGGAGGATCGGTGGAGCAATTTTCAAACACTTTTTAACCCGTCATGTGATATATCATCGGAAAGCTCTCGTATAACTCTTTCATATTATGAGACTTTCGTCCCCCCTCCCCAATTTTGCCTCCATTGTTGGGAGGGGGTTAGTTTTCAAATATTTTTGCATTTTCATCATTTTAGATCGGGTTTCTTTTCTTTTCCTTCTTTCGTCTTTCTGAAATTTCAAAAAGTGCGGTTGTATTCCGGGGGATGCGGTAGTTGGCCCTCTGGAGAGAGCACTTTCATAACTTTTACCGACACTCCTCATTGTAAAGTCCTGTGAGCACTTATTCATCTTAACCACCTACCGTCCCCTTTCCCCACTTTGCCACCGGGGCATTTTTCTAAATTTTGCTGACGCCCCTCATGTTACATATTGTTGGAAAGGCCTGTGAGCACTTATTCATTTATCCACCGCCCCCCCCCTGACTTTGTCCCATGGGGACACATTTCTAAATTTAACCAAGACCCCTCTTGTGAGATATCGTTGGAAAAGTGTGTGACTACTTATAGATGTTATGCACCTTTAGTGACCGCCCCCCCCCCCGTAACTTTGCCTCCACGAGGGGTATTTTTATAAATTTATCAGAGACCTTTGATGTGACATATCGGCATTTATATAAATTTAGCCGAGACCTTTGGTGTGACATATTGTTGGAAAGGCCTGTGACCACTTGTACATGTTATAAACATCCGATGTCCCTCCCCCCACTTTGGCCCCACGGAGGCACTTTTTTAAATTCACCCGAGACCCCTAATGTGACATGTTGTCGGTAAGGCCCGTGACCACTTACTAACGTTATGTACTTCCCACGCCCCTACCACCACTTTTCCCCCACAGGGAGGGCATTTTTATAAATTCATATCGAGACCCCTCATGTGACATGTGGCTGAAAAGGCCTAAAACCCTGTGACGACTTATTCATATTATGCAGCTGCTGTGCTCCTCCCTTCACTTTGACCCCTCTCCCTAGGGATCCAGACCGATGTTCGTTCGGTTCTAGATTTTTTTTTTTACAAGAATTTGTAGTGCCACGCCACGCCTGCTATACGGCGCCTTATATAGCGGGGAGCGCGATTTCATATTACAAGATTAGGTATGAATTTAGAGGCCTCGATTAAAAGAAGGGCCAGCTAGCGGGTGAAGCCGCTTTGTCCTTACTACCGCCAACTCATTTGAGTTTACCCGCAGACAATTCTTGATAAATGTATGACGTATAAAAGCAAACTGAAGTCATGGAGAAAAATTTTACGCAATCGAAAAATATTGAGATGTCCATACAATTGAGAAAATCGATAAAAACATCTCGTTATCGCCCATTACTACAGTAGCGCTCAAAAGGATTTTGACAACCTTATATTCTCTCTTATTTTATTTAATATGAAAATCTAAAAGAAAATACAGGGTGTCCGGTCTCAGCGGTGTCCAATGGCTAATTCCTAAACCGTTAGTCATAGACATATAGTTCCAATTGCAAAAATGTTTTAAATGAGGTATAGAAGTATTTTTAAAGCGATTTCGGTCAAGAAAAACATTTATTAAAAAATTACGAAATTTAAATTTTTATACGGTCCCCAGGTCCTATAAGTGATATTTAGTAAAAGTATCCTATTGCACTGACAAGTAAGACAAAAAAAGTCCCATTCCTCTGCGATTAAAACTGACCGAGTAATAGATGTTTAAAGTTGGAGTATCTTTTTTGCTGCAAAATAGGGGTCAGTCACAAATTTACTAGAAATATAAATAATCGTCAGATATAAATTTAACATTAAACATTGAGAGTAAATTAACATTACAAATATATTTTGAGATTGTTGTTCATTCTGACATATTAAAACAAAATATACAACTTGTACTAAAAATATAAGTAAAAAAAAAAAATAACAGAAATTTTGTTAAATGATTATAAAATCAACAGTCACAACTCATTAGAAAATGATACATAGTTAGATTACCTAATCTAAAACTTAATTAATAAAAATTAAGGTTATTTTAAAACATGCTCGAAGGGACGTCCTTTCGGCTACAATGCAGAAATGTACATGTGAAATAAATTCTTCTTCTACTTTTTGCAACATTGTAGGTGTTACAGATCTGCACGCCATAGCAATACGATTCCACAAATCTGCTTGACTAGTGGATTCTCTTTCATATACCTTATTTTTCAGAAAACCCCAAAGAAAAAAAACTAAAAGATTCAAATCTGGCAACCTGGGAGGCCACTTAATACGACCTCCATATCCGATAATATTATTTCCAAAAGTACTGGTTTGATTTTGGTCTCTAAAATATTTTTTCCAAACAAGTTTTTAAAAAGAACTAAAAAGTTGAATTTGAAAAAAAGCATAATATCCTCAAAGTGTATAATAAACAATCCCTGCTCATACATCGTAATGTATCGGACTTCTTTTGTGTGGCACTGTATAAAAAATATAAACACAACGCACTTTTATTTGGAAAAATTACATTGTGAATCTCTATGCCTTACATAAATGTTACTGATTTTGATTTTAAAATTTTTGTTTGTAGGCAATAATGTATACAAAATTTTTGGAGTGGTAAAATAAATATAAATGGTACGTACCTAAAATCATATTAATGTTACATTGTCATTGGATTTACATAATTATGCAAAATTTAATCTTGATCGGATATTTGGAAGTGAGTTAAAATTACAATAAAAATTTTGAATTAGGAAGATATGCATACGAACGTTGTAAGTTAAAAGCTTATAAAAGTAATACAACTTTTTAAAATAAAATCATCAAAAGAAACACACTCATTTCCTTACCAAAACAAAACAAAAAAAGTCAAATTTCAATTGAGGACATCTGTTTCGAAACTCGCCTTATCCGAAATTTAAAAAAATCGTATTTCTCTATCAATCTATTCTATTGGTATAACTGTACCAATCAAACACTACAATCTCCAAATTTTCAAGGAATACCAATGGGCGCATTTAAAGGTTTTATGCGATTTCCCAAAATTTGATTTTCTCGATAAGGCGAGTTTTGAAACTCACTTCTTCAATTATTTTAACCAATCTGATAGTTAATTATTAAAAATTAACACTACCGTAATATTTATAGGGGGGAAGCACCTTCAGTTGAATAGCTTTAAAAATACTTCTTTACATTATTTAAAACCTTTTTGTAATTGGAACTATAAGTCTTTGACTAACGATTTAGGAATTAGCCATTGAGCATCGTTTGGAGTGGACGCCCTTTATAATACTTTAAGCACTTCGTGTACGACCCCTGAAAGCTTGGTCCAACTCATCTGTTTTCGGTTACAGAAAAGTGGTTTAAGTCATAAAATTGAAAATGTCGTAACTCGGTCAATTTTAGTGTTAGATGAATGGGACTTTTTTTCCCGTACTTGTTAGAGTAATAGGAAAAGTTTACTAAATATCACTTATAGGACCGGGGGACCGTATAAAAATTTAAATTTCGTAATTTTTGAAGAAATGTTTTTCTTGACTTAAATCGCTTTAAAAATACTTCTTTACCTCATTTAAAACATTTTTCTAATTGGAACTATATGTCTATGATTAACGGTTTAGGAATTAGCCATTGGACACCGTTGAGACCGGACACCCTGTATATTCCTTATAATTTAGAACACTATAACTGCAGTTATTCAAATGTATCAAGTTTCAACTTCTTTGTTTACATTCAAGAAATATGACTCCTCCTTAGCTCAAAAGTATTTTGACAATTAGTTTGCATTTAATTGTTGAAGGTGTCAGTGGCGCTATAGCTTCGATTAGTGTTTATATTGACTTAGTGTGATTATTTTTAAATGCCAAAATGTAAAAAAATATTGACGGGATTCTAGAAAAGCCGCTGTAAATGCACTTAAGAAAGGTAGGCTGCAAGCAGAATTAGCTCGTTCTTTTAAGGTGTCTCGGCAACTTGTTATTACATGGAATAAAGTTTTTAATAAACAGAAATACATCAAAAATAAGCCTCAAAGTGGCCATCCGAAAAAGACAACTTGCAATGTGGACTGTATTATTAAAATGATATCTACAAGTGATTGTCGTAAGTCCGCTGTAATAATAAAAAGGAATTGAAAGAAAATTACGGCATAGACATACAAGTTTCATCAGTCAAACGACGCCTAAACCTCTATGGTTTACATGGCAGAAGACCAGCAAAAACACGTTTTTTAACTAATAAGAATAGGGAGGCTAGAGTTGCATTTGTAAAACGACATAACCCTTTCAAGGGCAAAGCAATTCCATTGCTAAAGTGTTGAAATTAATGATTGACACCGGAATTTGAAAACAAATTTATTTGTAAAAATGAAAAAGTTATATTTCACACACATAATAAACCAATTTTTTTTTTTTTTACCAAGATTCTGGTGTCAATCATTAATTTCAACACTTTAGCAATGGAATTGCTTTGCCCCTGAAAGAGTTATGTGTTTTCAAATGCAACTCTAGTCTTCTTAATCTTAGTAGATAACAAACGTGTTTTTGCTGGTCTTCTGACATGTAAACCATAGAGGTTTAGGCGTCGTTTGACTGATGAAACGTGCATGTATATGCCGTAATTTTCTTTTAATTCGTTTTTTATTATTACAGCGGACTTACGACAACCACTTGTAGATATCATTTTTATAATACAGTCAACATTGCAAGTTGTTTATTTTCGGATGGCCACTTCGAGGTTTATTTTCGATGTATATCTGTTTATTAAAAACTTCATTCCATGTAATAACAAGTTGCCGAGACACATTAAAAGAACGAGCTAATTCTGCCTGCAGTCTACCTTTCTTAAGTGCATTTACAGCGACTTTTCTAGAATCCCGTCAATATTCTTTTACATTTCGGCATTTAAAAATAATCACACTAAGTCAATACAAACACTAATCGAAGCTATAGCGCCACTGACACCATCAACAATTAAATACAAACTAATTGTCAAAATACTTTTGAGCTAAAGAGGAGTCATATTTCTTCGGTGGCACCGAATGTAAACAAACAAGTTGAAACTTGATACATTTGAATAACTGCAGTCATAGTGTTCTCAATAATAGGGAATATATTTTCTTTTACATTTTTATATAAAATAAAATAAGAGCGAATATAAGGTTGTCAAAATACTTTTGAGCGCTACTGTAGTTTTAGGTGTCTGAGATTCCTAAAACATGTTTTTACAAAATGTTTGTCTGTGTGTCTGTGACTCTGTCTGTCTGTCTTTCTATATGTATGTCACACAAATTTTTTGGTGCTCTATCTCAAGAACAAATGCACAGAATTTAATAAAGATTTATATTCACTTAGTCCATATAATATAAATTGGTGCTGATTAGTTTTTGGTGTAAATCGCGCAACAGATGGCGCTGCTAAGCAGCATTTTTCAGGATTTCTAGAATAGCTCAATCTCCAGAACTAACCCACGGATTTTCCTCAAACTTCAGATTCAGTTATTCCTTGACATGAATTGACGTTGTATACATTTTGGTGTGAATCGCTTAACAAGTGGCGCTGCTATGCTGCATTTTTTGCGATTTCTGGAATAGCTCTATCTCAAGAACTAATGCTTGGAATTTCAACAAACTTCAGATCCAGATATACCTAGATATGAATTAGTACTGTTTAGTTTTTGGTGTAAATCACTCAGTAGGTGGCGCTGCTATGCAGCATTTTTTACGATTTCCACAGTAGCTCAATCTCCAGAACTAAGCCACGGATTTTCATTAAATTTCAGATTCAGTTAGTCCTTGGCATGAACTTACGTTTTGTACATTTTTGTGTAAATCGCTCAACTTATGGCGCTGCTATGCTCCATTTTTTGTGATTTCCGCAATAGCCCTGTCTCAAGAATTAATGCTTGGATTTTCAACAAACTTCAGATTCAGGTATACCTTGATATGAATTAGTGCTGTTTATGTTTTGGTGCAAATCGCTCAACAGGTGGCACTGCTATGCTGACTTTTTCAGAATTTCCACTATCTCCACTATCTCAAGAACTAATGCACGAATTTTCATCAAACTTCAAATTCAGATATACTTTGATACGAATTGGTACTAAGTTGATGTAATTTCTCGTATTATTTAAATGATTTAATTAACGTGACTGATATAGAAGAAAGTTTTGCGATGGCTACCATACAAGTTTTTTATGTCTAGGGAATTTGAAATTGACAGACGATTTTTGGTTTCTAAAAAAACAGATTATGGATGATCAAAATGTAGAATTTTTTTTCTCCTGAAAAACATAGTTTAGCCACAATATTGTCTTCACTATCGATTGAAATAAAAGATAATATCAATTTTATTCGAAAATAACGAAATAGAAATTTAATAATCCCTATGTTTTCCCCTTTTTTTTCCACAAAAATGGGGTAATCTAGTTGCCATCATTATACAAATTTCATTAAAATTAGAAAAAAAAAATAATATATCAAAAACTAATTCAAATTTTAAAATTATAATTGCAGTTTTGACATCTGTGGATCAATACGGATTATTGAAGTTAATTTCACCGACAAATCTTCCATATTTTAGTAGTAATAGACGTGAAACATAATGAGTGGTTTAATCAGTCGTTTCATAAAATCGTTTCATTAGGATTTTATGGGTAGATATTTTTTATATTTTTGTGCATTTTAATGAAAACGTGGTTTTTTTAAAAGCTTTTTTACATTTATTTTATTTAAAATTTTTTTAGTCTTATAGCTCTTTTTTAGTCTTATTTTACATTTATTTTATTCTTAATTTTTTAGGTTAATGGTGCTTTATAGAAAATTTAAAATTTAATATAAAATATTTTCAACCTTCCCCTGCATATAGTATGAACTATAGTGCAGATAGTTCAAAACAATAGAGAATTTATTTTCTGCATCCGGCTAGGTAAAGCACATTAAAATCGGAGCCGAGAAAGTGGCGGTTATTTGATTAGTAGCATCGGGATGAAGATGTAAAGAAAGTACATTTTCGCATATTACACTTTAAATTCTGACCCATAGGTCTTGAAAAAAAAAAAAAAAAAAAAAAAAAAAAACTTAAATTGCGCGGAGTTTAAATTGCGGTGATCTCGATTATGGAAAAATAATGGATTTAAATGGGAATTTAGACAAATTAGCCAGCTATCGCCAAGTTCGCTTCATATACGGCAGCTTATTTTTGTTATCAAATTTGGCCATATTTCGCTAAGTTGGCCAAAATAATTGTGATAATCTTAGCATTAGTACTTTTCAAAAAATGCTCATTGTTAAAGCTGATACTGATTTCTCCATAGGAAATCAATCGTTACCCCTTACACTGTAAAAAAAAAAAAAAAAAAAAAAAAAAAAAAAAAATAAAAGACTAAAAAACGGAGAATCTTTTGGCAATCTAAGCGCCAGTACTATTTCCGTCTTTTTACGGAAATTTTCCCCATAAATTACAGAAAAATGTCCGTTTTGAATCAGAAAAACAGAAAAATTTCTGTAATTTATTTGGAAATTTTTCCGTAAAAAAAAAACGGAAATAGTACTGGCGTCTAGATTACCCGTAGAATCTCCATTTTTTTAGTCCGTTTTCTTTTTCTTTTTTTTACAGTGATAGGTATTGAATTTAAAAAAAACAATGTACAATTCATTTATTTCTCTCAGGAATACATATATGTATGAAATTAAAAGCTAATATAAACAGGAAGTGGGTGAAAAATGAGTCAAGATTTGATTGCCACATAGAAACATACAAATAAAATTATAAATTAAAAGAACGCATGTAAAACAAAATACGACAGAATTATCAATGACAATGGACCATTCATATGCAGTAGAAACTTAATCAGAGTTACACGCAGACAGGAAAAACGAAAAACACTCTTTTTTAATAGCACAGTTTGAAATGTTTATTACATAAATTATGCGTTTAATAGGATGATTGCTATTCGGAGACAATGGTACTCAAATAAAAAAAACGATTTGTGGCAATAAAATTTAATGTCAGAAGTATAGAAATGTTAACGTCAAATTTTCTGCATAAAAGATGAAACCAATAGCTATAGTTAGAACGAAATTCTATGTAATATTTTTTTTTCCTAAACAGAAACCTTTTTTTATTGGTCAATCGGAGAATTCCATTTTTTACACTTTAAAACAAAGTTGCAAAGTGTTTATGCATTCGATTTGTCTGGCTAACTTTCCACGCTCTAACTCCCGTAAATGTACTCCGATTTTCATGCAATTGATAAAGGTTATTTAGGGTCACAAAAGCATGTTTAGTATTGTATATAAAATATGTAGGATTAATAGTTCATTTACAGGGGCACTCAAAAGTATTCCATTACATTGTTGTATATGAGGAAAAATCATTTGCAGAGAATTTGAACGACATTATGCTATTTCAAATGAATTGAAACTGGTATAAATCTGAATTTCACTACGATCAGTTTAGAACAGGGCATTAATATCATTTTTATTCATTTACAGGGACACACAAAATAAATCGTTTTCAGTACTGTTTTTGTTTAATAATTGCTTGAGTGTACTGCTTAAAATTCGGTATGCGCTTTTAAATTTAATTAATTTTTTACATGTTTCTCGTTATATATAAATTCTATACCTCATATATAGGACTGCACAAAAGTATTCACATACCATTCTCCTTATTAGATGAAATTGTTGATGGGGTATTTTCAGCTGAAGAGCATGTATTTCTTAAGTGAACTAAATTTTTGCATGCATTTAGTTAATAGATCCAAATCTATATATCATATACAGGACTGCTGAAAAAATTGAGATAATTTTACGATTGTGGGTGGACAGAGCTGAAAATGGGTTTAGAAATGTGCTATGCGTTTCCATATGTTTGAATTAGACGTAATATTTTAATTTTTTAAACGGTGCAGTTTTATTACATATTTCTGAATGTGTTGGAAAGTGTTTCATAATCTATGCTTGACGCATGATTTTTTCTTTCTTGTTGTCTTTCAATTTACAACCCTAATTTTTCTTTATTTGCCATGTAATTACGTAAATGAACAGTTAAGCTGCTAAAAAAAGTATTCTATTAAATATTAATGATTGTTCAAGTAATGAATTTCATAAAATCTTTCTTAAAAGACGGAAATAATTTAGTCTTTGAAATAATAAGGGTGGTAACTCTTTTGTTTCGGGAAACGCCCAATATTAAAAAAAAAAAAAACCCTGAAAAAATTCAGTTAAATATAACATTATGAATGATAGCATATCTTGCAATATTCTTTTGTGTTACATGTAACAAAGTAATCCTTGCTTTTAATTTAATGATAGCGAAAGTTGATGTAATAACAAGTTTAATAAATAACACAAAATGATTACAACTGATAAGTATGTACATTTGTTTCACATTAGCTACTAAACAATGGCATTATCATTATCTCGTCGAAACGTTTCACTTCCTTATACCGATTATTTTCAAACTGAATGCATTATATTAAGGGGAAAAAGCTCTACTATTTGATAAGTTTTTCAATTATACATAAAATCTTTTTAAATAATGTATAATTTAAAGAAAGTACTTTTGATAATAAAGATAGGCCATTCGTATAATACTTAATAGCAGAAACACAGGATTGCCTATCTCAATAAACAATGCTTGGTTAAATAATATGAAGAAAAATAGAAGTTAGAATTAAATTCTATTTCAAAAGTTGCATTTCTTTACTACCGTACATCTTTATTTATTCTTCAAATGCATAATTAAAATTTCCGGTTTGAATTTACAATCTTAATTTCCTTTCCCTTGCTGCGTATAACCATTAAAGAATGATTACACTGATAGATTTTAAACTATTAATGATAGTTGAAGTAAATGAACTATATCAAAGCTTTTACAAAACACAGAAATAACTTGATCTTTGAAATAATAAGACTGGAAATGCTTTTGTTTCGGGAAACGCCCAACATGTAAAACAAGTCGTTGGGGACCAGCGTAATACTTACCCATCATCGATAACATAATATAAAAAATAAAAATAAAACATGAGTAAACTATTTATAAAATGCATTGTAATTCCAAAATAAAATTTAAACGTACATTTAAATATTTTTAATACATAGTAATGCTCTATTACTGAATTGCGAATACTACTTGATTATCCCGTCGACCAATTTCGACAAATTACATAAATTGCCAAACTACTCGCAAAATTGTACAAACTAGCGGCCCTTGGTAACCAGTTTGGTCTCCCTTAAATTTTATGTTTGAGATAGCATGCTAAGCATTCTATCATGGTACTTTTATTCATAATTTATTTACTTGGACCCCCCTTAAATATAATTAATATAAACCCTTAAGCTAATACTAGTTTTCGTTGCATTAAAATATCTCAATTTGTTGATTTGCTGTAAGCATGTAAACCCTATTGGTTAACAATGGAAGTGTATGGACATTTGGCGCAATATTAAAGATATCGCCAAGTTGGTGTCACTTATGGCGACTCATTTTGTTCTCCAAATTTGGCGCAATACCGCCAAGATGGTGACAAACTTGGCGGAATTTGGCGACGGAACAGATATATAAAATGGCATTTTAAATAACGAAAGAACAAATAAAAAAGTAAAAGATTAATAAAAATACAAATAAAAAGAATTAAAAATCACTTGATGACGCAACAAACACGTGTAACGTCTTTAATGTCAAGGGAACGTGACATTTACGATAAGCCATTATTGGCATTTAATCTTATAGTTTGGCGATAGTTTTTTGGTCGACGGGATAATCGAGTAGTACCGAATTGCGTAAAAGAAACATCCTTATACCTAAAATGATATTCATATTAACTAACAGTTTACTGCGTCGGTTTAAGCGTCTCATTTCCAATTAAAATACATCTTTGAATTGAAATTTGAATGTTATACAGGGTCATGAAAAATCGAAGAGTGTGAAAAATAGGATTACAAATCGCTCGGCAACTAATTATTTGATCGACTTCATTCTTTATGCAAAATTTATATTTTTTTATTGTCTTTTATGTTCACTCCTTCAATTAAACAATTTCGAAAATTTTTGTATACCTTTTATCAGAACGAATGTTTCGATAGCCCGAAAAGATAGTTCCGGATAATCGAGGTTACAGATATTCAATAGACTCCTTCCCACTATTAGATATAAAGTACACACCGAATTTCAAGTCTATCTAAATTTGTTCGGGAGACAGAGTGTTTATAGTCACACACACACGCACACATTCTCACATACCCGGACGGATAGCAATTTTTTTTTTTTTCTAAAAACATGTTTTTCGGAATCTCCAGTGTCTTAAACGTGTAAATCCGTCAAAAAAATTTTCGATTTTTAAAACGATTATAAGACTTACCTTGTACTACGTATGATGGGTAAGTAAAATATTAAGAAAAAATCAGAAGGTGATAACAGTATAATAAAATTAAAAAAAAGCAATTTAACAAATTTCAACGATCATTTGGAAAATGATTTTTTCGAAGACTAAAATTTAAGACATAAAAAATCGTACGGAGTTGATCATACATTACGTACGCCATGAATTAAACATTAATAGTGTTATGACACGTAAAAATTGCAAGCGCAAAAATCTCCTGCGAATTGTACGTATTATCCAAGCATTTCATTGGCTGTTCGGAAAAAAGCTTTTCCATCGTCAGATTTCCAAGAAATCTGATGACACATTTTAAATGAAATTTCATTTTTAAACTTCTAAACATCCGACAATATTACTTTTTACACCGTCGGATAGAGAAAACAATGTACTTTTAAATGCAGTTTGTTTGAAAGCTGTATCTCAATTTGTTTCTGAGTTATTATTTTTTTTTTTGTAGTTTTTATTACTTTTTTGTCATAGTGGCAGCAGTTGTTTAAAGTAAAGGGAAATACAGATTACTGTATAGACCAATGAGAAATCGAATAAAATGCGGATTAAACCAATAAAAACCTTCAGATATGCTTTTGATTTCCTACCCTGATAAAGAACAATAACCATTTTCCCAAATGGTTAAAAAAAGTCCTTCCGGCCAGAGAGAAAAAATACGACTTCCTTATAGCTTGTTTCTAGAAATTTTTCTAATTTTTAGGTATTTGAGAAGTAGTTAACACTTTGAGGTCTGAGCTATTGCAATCCCTTATCTTCCTCTGGACGGAGGACATTTGGTTCTTTTCGTGATTATTCTTAAAAAATACTTGGAAGTTCATTGGTATTTTAATACTTTGTATTACTTGGTATTTTAATAGATTTTTTTTTATTATATTCTTCAAACTGTTCTTATTCATAATCTAGGAACTATTTAAATGTAATAAAAATTAACATTTAATGAGAAAATTTTGAAAAAAGCATGTTTTATATATTATTTAAAAGTTTCGCATAAGAAAACATCTTTTAACATAAAATTTTACACAGACTTGAATAAAAACATACCCAAATTATTGTACAAATATCTGAATATAGGTTTTATTTCTACTACATAAGTATTGTTTAATAAAATTCGCTTCTGCGTAGTGCATTTAAAAGCAAAAAGAGCAACACCACATGGTTCACAATAAGTTCGAATTAAGTTCTGATTCTAGATATTTTCACATTCTTACTTCTGTTTAGAGCTGCCACCTACTTTTTTTTTTTTCAAAATAAAAGGTTCGTAGATAATATTTGTAAAAACTGCGAACGTATATATTAGGTATTTTTATAGCTCAGAGGGTTAAAATTTGACCCCGAGAGACTGTCGGGCTTAGTTCGCTACACCAAAAACAACTTGAGTGACACTCGGTCTTAGACCTCAGAATGTTAAAGACGTTACTATTTGTAACAGCCTTTCTGATTACACAAGCCTGTGATGGTTGTGTTGTTTAACTTTTGATAACTGATTTTTATATGTATTTTTTAGAGTTCAATTGGAAAATGACCTCCATTTTTAACCATCATGTCAGGATTTTTTTCAAAACGTAAATTTCAATGCTAAAAAGTAAAAAAATAGAGAACATTTGATACAGACAAGGAATTTTTGCAAATCGTAAATTTCAAAGTCAAAAATTAGAAAATTCTGCTACTAGAAAATAGATCTGATGGATTTGTTTTTTAAATTTCGATAATTGATTTTTATGCACTTTTTGCATTAAATCTGAAAATAACTTTCATTTTTAACCATCAGAATTTTTCGCAAATCGTAAATTTCAAAGTTAAAAAGTAAAGATTTTGCAGAAAATCCTGACGTGTTGGTAAAAAAATGAAAGCCATTTTTATATTTAACGCTACAAAAAACGTAAGAACCAATTATCAAAAGCTAAGCAATATGACACAACCCAAATTTTGCAGGCTTGTGTTATTTCAGTGTTTCAGCACGAAAACATGTTAAAAACTGTGTCCTGGTTTTAACGAACTTTTAATGCTGCAATAGTTGCAACTGTAAGATGGTGCAATTTTGTGCCAGCACTTGGAGCTAATCTTTTTTTAAATTGTAGCTCGATTATATAGTTCTAAATTTTGACATATTTATTTTATTTTATTTTAATTATTATTTTATAGATGAAATGTTCATTTCGTCATGAAAGATTAGACGGAAACAAAATTCGGATTATTGATAGTTTTGAATGATTATCTATACTAATAAAAGCAATTTTCGCTCTGTGCGTGTATATGCGGTGGCTAGCAAAATATAAGGCACTTGTGAGGTTTAAAATTTTTGTGAGGGTAGCTTAAAGTATCTCCTGGTGCATCTGAGACTCAGAATTTTAAATTTCTAATAATTAGTTGAGTTATTAATTAAACATCGCAACTTACTCTCATCAAAAAGTGATCTATTTGACCCCGTCAAGGAAAGCACTTGCGCACGCGTCCAAACCTTTTACGCATCGGCAGCTAGAAAAGAAGCATTTTTCGAATTTATTTCTGTTTTTTATTATATTGTTTTAATCCTAATCAACCAAACCCCTCAATATAGTTAAAATTTAAAGACATATCCGAAATATCGTACCCTTACGTCTCAAATGTCGCATTTAGCACATGCTTATTCAAAAAGCGTCGTTTTTTAAAAATTTGTTTTTCCTCTAATTTCAACGCCTTTCCAAGGAACAATTTAAAAAATAACTATCCTAGTAAAAAAAAAAAAAAAAAAAAAAAACCTTACAGCGGAAACATTTTTCTAAGAGATGGTGTAATCGATTTTACAAAATAAGAATTTTAACCCTTTCAAATATGCTGGCGAACGAAGGTCACTTCGCGCCTCACGGAGACGGTATTTTTCTTTCTACACTAAAAGTAACTAAATGTCTGTATTTGAACTCAATCTTTTCAGAGCATCTGAACAGATCCAATATACATTAACCACAAAAAATTTAAACGTTCGGATGAGTAGAAATATCTTTTACAAAATAAAGTGTGTGAAAATTGCGACGAAATTCCTAAAAATCTGAGTGATTCGTCGCGGTTTTGCTCGCTTTCGGTACTCATAAACACCAAACATCAAATTACGCTGAAAATAAAATAACAAATAGCAAATACTTTCAACCTTTTTTTCTCGATTTTTTCATTTAAAAATTCAGACAAAATAGTGTTAAAGATATAAAATCATACAAATTTGAGGTTAATTTAAGGGTCATTCATCACGGGTCCGATCAACGCCGGGTCATCTAGTGAGTTAATATTTTGTCATCGAGCTACAAGCAATAGAGATAGTTTACAAAGAATCATTCTTGATAACTGTTTTATGAATCATAAGAGATCAGTAAACTAGTATACAGTTAAAAAAAAAAAAATGCATTTGAAAGTACATATTTTTCTGTATTCGCCATTTTGTAACAAATTAATTTATGCTGTGTTTAGAATTAATTAAATTTGTGAAAAAGTAAAATGTTTTGCTTAAATCATTCCTTCCGTTAATATAATATCATCATTACTCATGGACATATTTTTAGTTTATAATATGTAAATTACGTTCAAATATAAAATATTAAAAGGTATATGGTTTTAAAATGATAACTTAAGATAATTTAAATACCATTTTAAAGGAAAATACCAAATTTTGAATAAATTTCTTGAATATTAGAATATTAAAAATCAATTTTCTTAAATTATAAAGATGTATATGAGTTATTCAAAACGTTGAATGGGGAATGCGGTTCATTGAACATTTATATCGTAGAAGTATTTTTCTTCATTTTAATGCATGTGTCATATAAAATCCACGGATATGTAATTTTTAATTAGTTTAACCGTTCACGGAATTATTTTTAAATAATTCATAAATGTATATAAAATCACGTAAAATGTTTAATAAACGAAATATGAAAATGTCTGCGTATACAGTTTTTTTTTTCTTTTGCGCAATTTTATGTTATTGAATATTACATGAAATTTAATTTCCTCTAACTATTATATTCAAATGCAAATTGGTTTTAGAAAATTTAAATACTGCAGATACCGATTTTAAGATATTTTTCTTGTACACTGCAGAAAATTAAAATTTAATTCTTTGAAAATTTTAAGATATTTAAGCTGCAAAATTATTTATTATGCGTATAATAAACGAAAAAAAAAGGCATCTTATACTTTTAGAAAATTGTTAGCGCTATTATTAAGTATTACACGCAATTTATTTTATACTTAATGTGTTATATTCAAATGTAAATTGAGAACTTACATTGCTTCGGAGTAGCTCAAGACAATTTAAGAATAATTTTAATTCGAGATAGGGAATTTTGAACAGATTTTATGTATGTTACAGAATATTAAAAATTAATATTCTTAAAATGATAAAGACATGTGTGTTATTTAAGATAACGCAAACGAAAGAGGTTCATTTAATTTCTGTATCTCATAAGTACTTTTTTATTTTTATTCAAATATATTTACACTTATAAAAAGTGATGTTTAATGAGTTTCATTTACTCAGTAATGTTTATGCTATTAAACTCGTTTATTTGATCAACGGATTATAAGTCATGATTCACGGTATGAGATACCAGATAAAAAACAATAATACATGCAATATTTATATTTTAACATATAAACCTTCTACTAGTTCTTTATTTATCTTTCGCATTTTGCTCTAAATCAACTAATAATTCACACCAGGTAAATTATACCCGATGGCCATAATTAAAGCACTCCTACTTCGACCTCTCTCTATATTGAATTACTCAGTGTTTGACCTTGAAATTTTGTGAAAATGCTATTGCAAGACATGGGGAAAGGAACAACGCAAAAAATAGATCAGAAACCCCCAATATATGGCGCTGTACAACTGGTCATACGCTGAAAAGATGCAGCTCTAGAAAATTTATTTGAACATAACAAATGTTCACGTGACAAGGACCTTATTTGCGCACGGAATGCTTCTCAATACTGTTTCCTTTATACTGATGTGAAAACTGCAAGCTGCGGACAGCTTGTTCAACTGCAGATCTGAACTAGTCGACTGAGATTTTTCTCACAAGTAGAGTGATACCCCAACAAACACACGATTTGTGGCCGAATGGCGTATTTCTCGCGGCCAAATTGAGTTAAGGTCATTTGTAACCAAACAATGCTGTACCGCAAAAGTTCCGCCGTTAGTTGCGGCAGCTATCACCTAACCGATAACGGATCGGCGGTGAGAGAACTGTTACATTTACTTTGCCTGTCAACTCTTAAGGGACGGTTTCCGGCAAACATGTAATGATCCTCCCATCGTCTAAAAAGTAAAGGCCTAATATCGCCTAACCCACATTACATAAATAGAGGAATAGTATTTTTCTCTTCATTTCTTTCAAAGTAAGTTTAATTATTTTAAATCTGGTTTTTAGTAAAAATATAAATGTGTTATGAGATTTATATTTAAACTAATTAGATTACATATTTTCATTTAGTTTGAAAATACTTTTATAAAAAGAAACATTGTTCCCAAAAGGTACAGTATTCCTTGCATTTTCCTCACCGGTGACTCTTTGCACTCATTGCTCATAAAAAATAACTGAAAGAAAATGAATAAAAATTTAAAATAGAGTAAAATAATTTTAAATAAATATTAAAACAGAAAAACGCCATTAAATTGTTCCTAAAGCAGTTCCTGTCTGCCCCCCCCCCCTTTAGTCAATAATGCAAAACTTTCACATACATACACAAAATTATTTTTAGCAGTAAATATTTCTAAAATTGACGACTACTGTATCTTTAAAATTGGCTTAAAAATACAATTAATTTGACATTTTTTCTGGGAAAGATCATTTTTTCTTTTACGGAAAAATCAGAAAAGTTATTGTGGAAATAAAGAAAATGTATTTGGACTTCTTTGCATCAGCAAACGCTGATCCAAGGGAGACGTTGTGTGTGTGTGTGGGGGGGGGGTTATGATTCTCCCTTTAAATGAAAAATGTTTCTGTAATACAATACATATTTATAAACAATTCTTTTATTTTTATTCATTTTGTATTAAAAGTGTTTTAATTTTTCCTCGCTTAAACATGCTTTTGATACATTTTTTTACATCAATCACTTTCTGATATATTTAGCTATTTTTGTTCAGAAATTAATAATTATTTTTGCATTATTGTTTACTCATCAAAGAATCGAAAACCTTTTTCCATTTTTCTATAAATATCTTACATTTGGAATTGTATCCACACTTCCATGACTATATAAAAATTGCTAATCCCCCACCCCCGAAAATGATAACACTCCTTTTTAAAAGAAGGGCTGCATTCGCCACTGTGCATTTAAATAATAATACCACCAAATTTATGTATTTAAGAATGAAAATAAGTGCTTCACAGGGTCAAAACTAGAGAGTGCAGTGGGGGCATGTGCCCCGGGCGCCAGAACGAATGGCGAAAGGGGGAAGCCATTTGTCGTTTCGTACAAAAATTTATATGTATATGTATATATATGGGAGGGGACATTATAGAGTTCCGGGGGGAATTGTTCTTTTTGATCACCGAAAACACAAAATCGCCAATCTTCCGGATGACATCTCATTGCTCCGGGCGAATGTCTCCCACCGGGCCACCCCTGAATTCAACACTGCCTATGGGAGCGTTCTATTCAAATTTGGGAAAGTGAAAATATCAAATTCAGGGAGGACCTACCTGCCATATACATAAACTTAAAATAAAAATTTGGTTCAATTCTATGCATAACTTCATATACTTTTAGATGGTACAATATTCAAAATCGCACAAAAATCGCTATTACAGCGCCCCCGAGCGGCGAATTTTTTCCAAATTCAGGGAGGATCTGCTTGCCATAGCCAAAAACTTAAAATAAAAATTAGATTCAATTCTATGCATAACTTCATACACTTTTTGATGGTACAATGGCGACAGACAGACGGACAGACGGACACACGGACAGACAGACATTTTCTATAAACATGTTTTTTGGGATCTCTGACCCCTAAAACATGTAAATCCGTCAAAAACCGGAAGTCGAAAAAAATTTCGATTACAATACTTTCTTCTATTGAAGATAGAAGAATGTAAAAATATACACGAGAACGAAAAAGGATTGTAAAAAAACTATCATCCGTGACCTATATAATCCTATATAATAATTCAGCCCCAGCTAAGGATGCCTTTTAGGGCGACGAATTTATCAAAAATCTTATGCAGTTTGAAATTAATTACAGTGCAGACGTGGTCTGCAAGGCCTTTTCACAATCCCTCCCGGCCCTCCGACAGGGGTCCACGGAGATGGACGGATTTTTATTCTGTATTCTAAAATTGTGTCTATTTCCAAAATTGGTTTGGTGTCGTCATCTATGTATGTGCGTTTCCCCCATTTTAGATTTTTCTCATCCCTCGCCATGTTCCCAGCTACTGGTAATTTGGACTCTTTCTCCATTGGTATTTTTAATGCCAATAGGCTTATTAGGCAGGCAACTGAATTCCAAGCTTGGGTTTATAGTAACAATTTAGACATCGTTTAGTTCAGCGAGACTCATTTTTCCCAGGGAAATATCTCCAAGGTTGGCAACTACGAGTTATTCAATGTAGACAGGGCTCATAGTGGCACCAATGGACCTAGTTGGGGCGGCACTACTATTTATGCTAAAAGAGGGTTTAATACTATTTTCATTAAAATTATTCCCATTCTAAATTACATTGAAGCTCTGGACCCCAATATTCCGAAACTTCTCATAGCAGCCATTTATGTACCTCCTTTAAACGATAGGAACCTGCTGGAGCAAGACTTATCCCGGCTTACTAATGCTTTTCCAAATTTTATTCTTGTGTGTTATTTCGATGCTACTCATCCCTCTTGGCACTGTAGAGCTACTAATGGATTTGGAACCAAACTCAGGAAGTGGGTGAACCAAAATTTCGCGCAAATTATGGCGCCCCGTCACCTACTTTTCCACTTTCTAATAATTATCTTGATCTTGCAATCACCCGCAATTTCCCTTATCCTTGCAGCATTCAAAAGCTGAACGATTTGAATTCAGATGATTTTCCAGTAATCCTACGGTATCGAGTTGACTCATACAACCTAGACTTAGATCGGCTTCTTCACACAAGGTGGGATGACATTAACTTCCTGCTCGAACAGCGGGAGACTCCGCCTCTTGTCCCAGAGACGAAAAAAGAGGCGTATCAAGCCATTGGTCAACTCGGTGATGTTCTAAGAGAAGTGTACGAACAGTTTTCTCAGCCGAGAACCAATTCTGTCGACACTCTCCGTCTACCGCTGGAAATCAGGCAATTGATTACTGAACGAAATCGTTCTCGCAGGATGTGGCAGGTCTATCGTACTCAATATTTTAGGACCCATTTAAATCAACTGCACAAGAGTCAAGGCTGAGAATCGAGGATGCTATCTCCAAGTTTAGAAACGAACGCTGGAACACTTTTGTTGAATCACTTTCAACTGAAGACAACACAATTTGGAAGGCTGTTTCCCACATTCGTATGACAAGAACACATATTCCTGCTATTACTAGCCCTAATAGCCCTAATGGCATGGGATATACTAACACGGAAAAGGCTGAAGCTATCGCTGAAAGTCTTAGAAGTCAGTTTACACCAAATTCTGGAATGGACAACCACGGGTTGCCACTGTGTTGGAGACCACAGTTCAAACTTTTTTTAACACGGACACACCTATAACACTACCCGCGGCCATACCTTCTGAGGTTCGGGAGTATACCTCAGGCATAAAAAAGAATAAGTCTCCGGGTGAGGACCGTATCTCTAATAATATGTTAATTAACTTACCTCATAATTTCATTCTCTATATTCTTATCCTAATTAACTGCATGATGTATCTTAAAATTTTTCCTGATTGCTGGAAAAGGGCCATTACTGTCCCCCTACCCAAAAGTAAGGTGGTCGATAATCACGACCCTTCCAGCTTTCAACCTATATCTTTATTAT
Source organism: Maratus speciosus (assembly GCA_963932465.1). Classification (NCBI taxonomy): domain Eukaryota; kingdom Metazoa; phylum Arthropoda; class Arachnida; order Araneae; family Salticidae; genus Maratus; species Maratus speciosus. The sequence goes on from OZ010786.1 coordinate 176,557,439, forward strand.
CCTGTCTTTCTAAAGTTTATGAATATGTTCTTGTCAACCGCCTTAAGGAATTCTTAAATTCTAATGACGTGTTTATACCGGAGCAATTCGGTTTTCGGGCACGTCATTCAACAACTCAGTTGAGGAGAGTTTCTGAACTTCTTCACGATGGTATTAGATCTCGTGGAGTCACAGGAGCAATCTTTCTCGATGTGCAGAAGGCTTTTGAGAATGTTTGGCAGATCGCTCTTATCTTTAAATTGATTGCGCTGGAAGCGCCGGGCCAATTAATTAAAATCTATAATGAGCACTTTCAACTTAGATCCTTTATCGTTAGAGTCGGAAATTCCTACTCTAACTCTCAACCTATTTCTAGCTCTGTACCTCATGGCTCCTTGAGCGGTCCCACTCTTTTCAACATCTGTGTCAACGATATTCCTGAAGAGCCTGATATCGACTTAGCTAGCCTACGATACCACCATGCTTAACAAACACAATTATGCACAAACAGTGATCTATAAGCTTCAGAATTATCTAAATATCCTTTCGGTCTGATTAAGAAAATGGAAAATTAAAGTGAACAGTGCCAAAAGTGCCGCCATCTTCTTCACCAATAAACGTTTTACCCCTGATGCTAATCTTAACTTTAAATTGAATAATGAAAATATTCCCTGGAAGACTGATTATAAATACCTAGGCATTCTCCTGGATTCCAAATTGACATGGTGCAAGCACATCACAGAAACTCTGTGGCGTGGGCTCCCTTAAACCGCCTTTGGCTTGGAATATCCCCTGTCAATCAAAAATAAATTGTTACTTTATAAATCAATGATTCGTCCAATTATCACTTATGGTTCAGCAGTTTAATGTAGTGCCCCAAAAACCAGAATTGATAAAATCCAAATCTTTCAAAATAAACTTTTGTGTAGGTTTACGAAGGCGACCTGCTATGTCCGAAATGACGTCATTTCATCGTGACCAGAAAATTAAACCTGTATGGTCAGAAATAAAAAAACTTGCTTTGATGTTTCATAGGTCAACCCCAGCCGTGAGGAATCCTGCGTTAAATGTCATCCGTCGCTATGAGCCTAGAGTGGGGAGGAACCGGAAAAGGACCCTCGCAATACTCACTCGGGACGACAACCTCGTCCCATGCTCCGAAACTTCTAGAAGAAATCCTTCAGGAGTCACCTAAATGCAGAATTCCCCGGGAAATTTCATCTTTCCCTAGATTGAAAGAAACTTTCATCTAGTATTGGCTTTCCCCGTGACGTCATACAGTATACTGTTCATTGTCAACAGCTGCGTGTATCAACTTTCCTAATTCAATAGTTTTTTTCTGCCCCCTACGAGCTGCGCTCGTCAACCCCCGTTCAGACACCACAGACTCTAACAGCACGCTAATTTGACCGGCTTTAAAAAGATTTCGGAAGATTAAATTATAATTTGAATCTGACAATTATAATCTGACGTAATTTTCACCAAGCTTTTCTTTCTCTTTTTAATATTCTCGTAAAAATACTTTTGATAGAAATAAAATATTATGATCATCTTAAATTATCAAATAAATGTCTGGCGCAATTTTTAAATTTAAACTGTTTGCAATATTATTTTTTGTCCATTTTAAGTAAAAAGTGTAATGTGACGTAAATGTGACGTAAATTGTCCTATTTAAGACTTCTAACGCATGTTAATGAATTTATTATTTTACAATACTCTTTCTCTTTTAAAATTCACGTGTAAGTATAGTTTTCATGACGTAATTTTCACTGAGTTCCTGCGTTTTATATTCTGTTTATAATAGTCACGTGTAAAATAAATTTTTAATTTGAAGCAAACATTATTGTTGCGCTGTTTATACAGTTGGCAACAGTTTAAATTAGTACAATTTTCTAAATTTTGTAAAAAATTATATCTCGAAATGCTGAAAATTTGAATTTAAAATAGAAATAAAACATCAAAAACTGAGTCAAATTAAAATACTAAATGCAGTCTGCACACCGGGAAATTCCGATGCATAAAATGATTTAAAAATGAATAAATTCCTATATACAGTTTTTGCTCCTATAAAACTTTTTTAATGAAACGATTTTGTCCAACTTTGACATTAAATATCTCTTAAAATAATTCTTCGATTTGAAAACTGTCTGCATCAGCGTGTTTATCAAACATTTCTCTATAATACCACCGATTTTCATATTTTTGTATGCAACAGTTTTTTTTAATATTAACGATGAAAGCCATGCTTAAGCATTCAAATTGGATGCCGATCTACCCGGAATATCTACGCAGATTTTCATTGGTCCATTTACAAATCAAAACTTTTTTTTATATACAAGGGGGCTCTGCCCCCTACGAGCTACGCTCGTCAACCCCCGTTCAGACACCGCAGACTGTAACAGCAAGCTAATTTGATCGGCTTTAAAAAGATTTCGGAAGATTGAATTATAATTTGATCCTGACAATTATAATCTGACGTAATTTTCACCAAACTTTTCTTTCTCTTTTTAATATTCACGTAAAAATACTTTTGTTAGAAAGGAAATATTATGATAATCTTAAAATATAAAATAAATTTCTCGTGCAATTTTCAAATTTAAACTGTTTTGCAATATAATTTTTTGTTCATTTTACGTAATAAGTGTAATGTGACGTAAATTTGACGTAAATTCTCCTATTTAAGACTTCTAACGCATGTTAATAAATTTATTATTTTACAATATTCTTTCTCATTTAAAATTTACGTGTAAATACAGTTTTTATGACGTAATTTTCCTGCTTTTTATATTTTCTGTTTATAATAGTCACGTGTAAAATAAATTTTTAATTTGAAGCAAACATTATCGTTTGCGCTGTTTATAAAGTTGGCGGCAGATTAAATTAATACAATTTTCTAAAATATGTAAAAAATATCTATCGAAATGCTGAAAATTTGAATTTAAAATAGAAATAAAACCTCAAAAAATAAGTCAAATTTAAAAACTAAATGCTGCGCACCGGGTGAGAGTATAAATAAAAGAGTGCACACCGGGAAATTCTGACGTATAAAATGATCTAAAAATTATTAAATTCCTATGTACAGTTTTTGCTCCTATAAAACTTTTTTAATGGAACGATTTTGTCCAACTTTGGCATTAAATATCTCTTAAAATAGTTCTTCGATTTGAAAACTGTCTGCATCAGCGTATTTATCAAACGTTTCTCTATAATACTACCGATTTTCATAGTTTTGTATGAAACAGTTTTTCTAATATTAACGAAGAAAGGCCATGCTTAAGCATTCCAATTGGATGCTGATCTGCCGGGAATATCTACGCAGATTTTCATTTGTCCATTTCCAAATCAAAACTTTTTTTTATATATAGAAGAATAGAAGGATAATATATTATCTTTATTTATTTGGAATTTCGCTTCCTTCATGTTTTTTATTGTTGATGGGTGTTTTATACTATTTCAAAATTTTAGTTTGTTTTCGAACAGCTACGATAATTCCACCCAGGGTGAGGTTGGCTGCACCTACGTCATTCTCTACTGTGCTTGGGGTGTTTGCTCACTGCACCCCGGCTATTTATACCCTTTTTCCCATATTTGGCTCATTCGACCGGTGATGCACATGCATCCCGATCATTAAATTCATATCCCAGATTTATAGTTAATTTTGAAGTTATCTGTTTATTTTTTAGCTTTTAATTTTGACTTGTCCCCATTTTCGAAAATCGTCAATGCCAAAATGCATATTGCAATAGCGGAGTTCGATGTCTAGTACCACAAAGCTTTTTTCAAGGCTTTACCATTTATGAGAAAGCCGGAGACCCGCGACGTGTAATGCGCACTAGGCTTGACATCTAAATTAGTGAGCTATGTGGCTCCCTTGGTTTTTATAAGTTTTAGAGATAGTTAGATAGGCTTGCTACCTTATGCTATGATTTTTCTGTGCTCGTTGGTACCCTACTGTCTTCCATTCTCCGTTCTTTACCTATGCCAGTCGGTGAAGTGACATGGAAGCGTAGGGCAACAAAATTTATCTGGATGCCCTATGCGCCCTTTTTCTGCAGGTTATATTTAACCTCGTGCTTTCAACTCTGGAATGGCCCTCGGGACTCCACCAGAGCTTCCAAATTATATCTTCCGTGCATTGTTTCGAAATTCATCCTTAGTTCCATTTTCATTTTTAGTTGGAGGTTACGCGCGGTGTCGTTTTACGCCGCGTTGGCACTCCTTAAGCACCGCGATGTCATGTCATACAATCATCAAAATGTGAATATATATATATATATATGATTTTATAATGCTTATGTGAAAATTTGTGTTCATAAAATGAATATGATGCAAAAATAATCGATTTTTAATGTACTTTATTGAATGGACATCAAATATAGGTAACAGACTTAAGAATAAGAGAAACAAAACACATACAAAATAGATCTATTTTAATATAAAACCCATAATAGATCATATTACGAATATATAAATTGTTTAGGCGTAAATTCAAAATTTGTTAGAAAAAAATACATGTCGAAAAATTGTTTGAATGATAAAGTGTTTTGCATATTAAATAAATATATTAAAAATCATTTAGGTACATTTAAAAAAAAAGTATAAATTTACTTATCTTGAACTTTTCCAAAAAGCAATGCTTGGCATAGTGAATCAATTATTTTTTTTAATTCATACTTTAAAAGTGTATATGAAAGGCAACTGTTTAAAAGAGGTATTATTTATAACTTTTTAAATTCAAAATGGAACAAATAAACAAACTAGTTGGATGTACCAATCACAAAACTTTCTTATTCATCTTAATGCTTCAAAAACTAGTTACACATGATAATACTTCAAAATTATTAGATCAATACTATACCAACTTTGATTTTAACTTTAAATTTCTGCTTCAGTCAATTAAACGGAGTAAAAACGAGTTAATGTATATCATGATATTTGTTGAAATTCATAGTTTTTCCTTATTCTGTTGTTATCAGCTGTTTTCGAACAGCCGGCTTAGCAGGAAGCGCGTTCCCGCAGCTGCACGAGCCGCCGATGGACAATAGAACTACGAAAAATCAAGAAAATATACAAAATTCGCTATCACAGAGCCCCTTTACAGCGCAATAATTCCAAGTTCAAGGAGGACCTGTTGGCCAAAGCCAAAAGCATGCACAAAAAATTTGGTTCACTTGTATGCATAATTTTAGACACTTTTCGATGGTACAATAAAGAAAATGGCACAAACGTCGTAATTACAGCGCCCCCCTTCCGCCAGATTTTTTTCAAATTCAGGGAGGACTTGCTTGACATAGCCAGAAACATGCACAAAAAATTTGGCTCAATTATATGCATAACTTCATACATTTTTCGATGGTACAATAATGAAAATGGTACAGATATCGAAACTGTAGCGCCCCCTTCCGGCGGAATTTTTCCAAATTCAGGGAGGACCTTCGTGCCATAACCAAAAAAAACACAAAAAATTTGGTTCATTTCTATGCATAAAATCATATACTTTTCGATGGTACAATATTCAAAATGGCACAAAAATCGCGCACAAATCACTATTACAGCGCCCCGTACCGGCGAATTTTTTCCACATTAAGGAAGGACCTGCTTGCCATAGCCAAGAACTTAAAACATTTTTTTTGGTTCAATTCTATGCATAACTTCATACACTTTTTGATGGTGCAATATTCAAAATCGCACAAAAATCGCTATTACAGTGACCTCTTCCGGCCAATTTTTTTCCAAATTTAGGGAGGACCTGCTTGGCATAGCCAAAAGCTTAAAATATAAATTTGGTTCAATTCTATATATAACTGCATACACTTTTTCATGGTACAATATTCAAAATCGCATAAAAATTGCTATTCAGCGCCCCCTACCGGCATTTTTTTTTCCAAATCCAGAGAGGAGCTGCTTGCCATAGCCAAAAACTTAAAATAAAAATTTGGTTCAATTCTATGCATAACTTCATACACTTTTTGATGGTACAATGGCGACAGACACACGGACAGACAGACATTTTCTATAAATATGTTTTTTGGGATCCCTAAAACATGTAAATCCATCGAAAACCGGAAGTCGAAAAAAATTTCGATTACAATACTTTCTTCTATTGCAGATAGAAGAAAGTAATTAATAAATGCACTATATCAAGTATTGTATTTTGGAATTTTTTCAGAAAATTCAAGAAAGTAAATTTATAATTTTTTTTCAACAGTGTACTTAAGTGATTATTAATATATTTGTTTTTCATGTAAAAACACTTTATCGTTTAAACATTTTTTCAACAAGTATTTTTTATACAACAAATATTGAATTTATGCGTAAATAATCTTTATGGCAGGCTTTTGGCTTGTTTGCCTTTAAAAAAAGACCCATAAAAGGCTGTTTTGTGGGCAGCTTTGAGCTAAATTTAATTCTTTCAAGTACAATAAGCTGGACTAGTGCGAGCTCCTGGCTATCCATTATTTTTAGTGGACATTAAAAGAATAAATGTGGCCAGTTTGAAGCTATCTCGCATTTTTGGTGAAAAGTTAGTGGTATGATTGTGGGCAACTTCTTGTATTTACGGCCAATTTTCTTGTGGCTTCATTGTGTCCGGCGTGACACTTTTTTAAGGAACCAGTTACATAAAAAAGGTAGCGGTCCCATATCGAACAATTTAGACAAAGGTTACCCAGCTAAAAATGAACTGCAGTTTTTCTACAGAAGTGGAGTATTTTTGAGGTTTTTCTATGGTCAACTATAGATTTTCTGTAGTGCAATCTCGACTGTGAAAATACTTTAGAAATTCTGCGGCTAATGTGGCGTAATTTTGTGGTACTTTGTTTTAAAAATACTCTGTGCTATCAACTTCAAAAATACTATAGTTTATCTGAAGTCATCATAAACTTTTAAAATAATGAGATTTTGCGTCTCTAGTAATGCTGCAGTATTGAAGTAATTTTATCTCATAATTTTACCAGTTCGTCTTTTTCTCTTAGTGTTTAATTATTTTAGTTGTCCGAAAGGAATAAATTTTATTTTGTGTTAATCAGAGAAAAAGAAAATTTAGTTAAAATTAAATTTCAAAGTCCGAAAGAGAATGCCGTCCTCCACCACAGCTCCACCCCCCACCCCCCCACCCCCAAAAAAAAGAACTCTTTTTAACCTGACTTTAAGATAAAGTTTAAATACATAAACATGAAAAAAAATCGACCGAAAATTAACTACCAAGAGTGAGATATAGGGGGGTGAATCTCTCCCCCAACAGAAACTTCTTAGTTTCTGTTTAATTTTAAGTTATTCGGAATAAATAAATTTTACTATATTTTTCAAAATCGGAGAAAATAAGATATTTCCGTTAATTAAATTTCAGACTTCAGGGATGGCAATGGGCCTTCCACCCCCCCCCCCTCCTTAACGGAATTTTTTTATTTCTTTTATTTTAAAATACTGAAAAAGAATGAATTTTACTATGCATTTCATAAAAAAAGAAAATTTAATTACTTAATTACTAATTGGCTTTTTTCTCCTAACCCCCTTTCCCCCCTTCCCCCGCTCAACTGATATTTCTGATATACTGCTTCTCTTTTATTTTAAGTTTCTGAATATAAATAAATTTTACTATGTACAAAATCGGAGAAAAAGAAAATTCAGTTACATATATGTTTCAAAATCCAGGGAGCAACAATGACTCCCCTAGGCTCCCCTCTTTTAACGGAAAATTTTGGTTACCTTAATTTTTAAGTTACTCGCAAAGAATAAATTTTACTATGTTTTTCAAAACAGGAGAGAAAAAATTGGGTTACTTAAATTGAAATATCTAGGGAGAGGTAATTGGTCTCCTATGCCACCTTCCCCTAAACGGAAATTCTTGTTTCCTTTTTTTTAAGTTACTCGAAAAAAAATAAATAATTCTATGTTTTCAAAATAGGAAAAAAAGAAAATTTAGTTTATACAATTTCAAAATACAGGGAAGGGCAATGGGCCTCCTATACCGTTCCCTCAACTGAAACTTTTTAGTTCCTATTTTAATTTAAGTTAGTCGAATTAAATAAATTTCACTATTTCAAAACCGGTAGAAAAAAAAATTAGTTACTTATATTTTAAAATCCTGGGAGGAACAAATAACTGTTCTATACCCGCCGCCTCCTGACGGAAAATTCTTGGTTTCTTTTTTTTAGTCACTCGCAAAGAATAAATTTTATTATGTTTTTCAAAATAAGAAAATAAAATTAGTTACTTACTTCAAAATCTAGGGAGGGGTAGTTGCTCTCCTATGCCCCCCTCCTCCCCTAAACGGAAAATTCCAGCTTCCCTTTTTTTAAACATACACGAAAGGAATAAATTCTACTGTGTTTTTCAAAAGCAGAATTTTTTTTTTTACTTTAATTTCAAAATCCAATGAGGAGGCATCCCCCCCCCCTTTTTTTCTTTTTCATAGCACACCCGGACCCGGATTTACTAAATGCACAATTTGCCCTTCTCCCCGAAAATACATGACTCCCAGTTCGTATGAAAATTACTTCTACTTTATAAAAACGAATGAAAAATAAATAATTCTTATTAAATATTTTATTTTAAATTTACATTGGAATATTTGATTATTGTTCACGCAGCTGAGGCTGCATTTCTGACTAAATAAATATTTATTATTTAAGTTAATTTTTAATTTTAATTGATTTAATAATTATTAATAATATTTATAATTAATAATTATTGATATTTAATATAATATTAATTATATATTACATAATATGAATAATATAATTTAAATAATTAATAATTATTATTTATAATTAATAATTATTAATAATATATAATAAATTAATATTATTTAAATAATATTTTTTATTCTAAATTCTGTCCGGGATGCAGATACATTTTGCGCTGTTAGCGAAACGAGATTGACCAATCAGAAGCTCACATTTCGCGAACTTTTCCCTGTTTTAAGGAAGCAAGCTTCCTGATTGGTCGATCTCGTTTCGCTAACAGCGAAAAATCTATCTGGATTCCGGCGGATGAAGCAGTAGTGCTCGTACAACTCAACTTTTGATCTAGGCGGAATCGGAATGCTTTATTTACAATACATGTGACTCGCGATTCGACCTTCGTCTTTTTTTCATAGCCCCTTTTGTTCGTATTATGCTTTCGCGTTAATTATTATTATTATTATTTTTAAATGAATGTCAATAGCCAGAACATTGCGAATATTATGTACCGAGCTAATTTTTTAAAGAACTGACACCATGCCCGTTCGGTTTTTGCGTTCGTATACTATTTTTTAAATCTGACTTGTCCGTATAATACTTTGATTATTCTTTTAGAATGTATATTTAAGATTGCTAAATTATGTACCGAGCTTGATCTCTCTTTTTGAAAGGACTATTATACTTCCAAAAAAGTGGGCCCTTTTTAAAAAATTCGGATATACTATTCAACAGTAGAAAATAAAAGTCGCACCAATAAAATATTTCGGAGGAGGATTTGTAGGTGCAAGATACTATTTATATGTATATTTTTTGGTTTTTCTTTAAAGAATAATAGAGGTGTAGCTGATTAAAAGCTAGTTAGTGTAAATTTAAGTAATTTATTGTTACTACAGAGGAAAAGAGTTCAATAATCTAAGTTTTTTATTGAATAGTTTTTTTTTTTGTGTGTGTGTATTGTTCGGGTTATTTAATGTAACTTTTCAAGTAGTGCTGCTGGTTTTAAACATTTTAAAACAATGTGCATGACTTATTAAATTTTGGAATAAAATTAAATTTTAAAAGTAAACAGAAAAAGTATGTTTTCAGACAATGCAAAAATCTTACTTTTTTTTTTTTTTTTTTTTTAAATCTGCCTACCCTCAACTGCTGCTGAAGATTAAACTTGAAGCCACAGCGGTTGTCCAATGGCCTGGAACTAACCCTTCCCACTTTTCAATGTTTTTAATTTAAGCAATTTTTCTTTTAAAGTCTGGTAACTTCTTTTTAAAAAAATTCTGCCTCCAGTCGAGTGGTCAGTATTGATTAGAGTGTGTGCATGAATGTTTCTTCCTTAGTATACACTAGTACTTGGTATTCGATGCTCAGAAATTCTGCAAAGCAGCACTCAATAGACTGCCGTGTTTACTTGTGTAATAGTCTCACCCCTGATTTGAAGCAGAAAAAATCGTCAAACTATTTTCTTTTCATGAATTGAATGGATGAAAAAATTATGAAAGATCAACGTTTGGAAGAAAAGGTCTTGATCATTGCTAAAAAAAAAACAGCCATGCTGGTACTTGATAGTTTCCGAAGACATTTTGTTGATGATGTAAAGAAAAAACTTTCAGAAGGCAAAACAGATCTTGTGATAATTCCCGGAGGAATCACAGAGATTCTGCAAGACAATATAAGACGAGTATATGGATATTGGATAATCAATGGGAACAACGAGAAAATTCCCAGTGGAAAAGTAAGGCGCCCATCCCTGGAACTAATGTGTAGTTGGACATTACAAAGTTTGACTTTAATGACAAGCGATATAATTTCCAAAAAATTTTAAGAAGATGGGTATCTTTGACGCTTTGGACGGAAGCGAAGATGACATTTTATGGAATGACGGAGATTCTTCAGACACCGACTCTCATTACAATAGTGATACTGAAACCTTTAGTAAAAGAAATTTATTATGATAATTTTTTGTTTAAATTTTCACAAAGATTATTATTTGTAAATTTTACATCTATAAAAATATTACCATAAAAAGAAAATGGTATTTAATAAACATCATAATCTGGAAACATTTGGTAAGTTACTAATTTTATTATGTGTTTTTTTATACCAGTAATGTTTCAGCATTTCAGTGTACAATATTATGCAGTAGATTTCTCCGCATAATAGTTGCACCTAGACTTTCATAATAAAAATTTGGCAAAAAAAAGTGCAACTATTATGAGAGTAAACACAGTACTATACAGTATGAAGTCGATTTTTGCAAAGAATCTCCACTACTTACTTAAGAGGTTACTTAACTCACATGAAAACGCCTGCCCTGTAATATTAATCTTATAAGAAATTTTTTTTAAAGTATCTCATTTGCATTTCCATATTTTGAAATTATTCTGTATGCCAGCTGAGGTCGATCTTTACAACAGCCGTTTTTTACTTTTTTGATTTTGTTTGCAGGTTTTTTTTCTGAGGCTATTTTTGTCTGAAAAAGATTAACGTCCTCATAAAAAAAAAAAAAAAAGTGTATTTTAGAGATCGTCTTTAGTTACCCAATGCAAACAAAAGCATGGGAATGCAAACGAGATATTTAAAAAAAAATCTCCAAAAGATTAAGATTAGAAAGTGCATGTACTTGCATGGGCACAGATGTCATATACGGGCGGGGGTTTTTTCCGACGCCAGTTTGCAGAAAGTTCAAGACTGGCAGCGGTCGTCACAGATTTTCTTTTCTGTTTTGCATATTCTTTTTCATCAAGCCATTACTTTGCTTCATATTATTTTTAGCTCTTTATTATTTAATACAAAAAGTTGAGATTATTATTAATAACAATTCATAAAATACCTAAAAACACTACAGGTAAGTGATTGTTTGATTAATTAACGCTTCAATTGTTAAAATTTTGCAATATTTTTTATGACTGATTTGTGAATTTAGTATTTTCATTCTGTGACGGAGTCACAAAACTTGCATTTTTTTCCATGTCTGACTGAAAAAAATAATTAACTTTTGATCTGCGACTGATTGATGAATTTTGAGATATTTTCATACAACTGACTGACAAATTTTGCAAATTTTCTTTCGACGGAAAGATATGACATTTGTTCCCCCTTAAATTACTTGTAATCTTGACATTAATGTAAACATTACCCTTAATCTCTGATTCATCTGATGTAAACAAACAGCCATTATTTGTGACATTAGTTGTAGATTTGTCCCCAAATCACTAATTTATAGGCATTTTAGAATTTTTTCAATTAATAATATAGAATTGTGTTTGCTTGATGTTTATATATGAAATTATCTAAAAATTAGGGAACTTCACATTACTTTTCTCCTCAAGTGGGCACACCTAGAAAATAGTGTCAGAATGAACAAAGTAATAACTGTTCTTATGACGTAATTTTCTTTGAAAAAGTTTTGTTATGTGCAATTTTATTTAAGGAAGTTTTGGGATTTTTTGTAAAGAAAAATTATATGTGACATTTATCGTACTTTATGAAATTCATATTTTCAAACTTGCATTGATAATTTCAGTTCTGTTCAATTTAAAAAAATTGACGTATTTATGTTTGCTCTGTTTTTTTTTTTTTTTTAAATTGTACTGAAATCTATCGGAAAAATTTGAGTAAAATATTTTTATAAATGTCATCCTTCAATTTAAGTATAATACATTATTAGCATTATATCTATGTATGTGTATATATATATATATATGATGTGGGAACGCTGCATCTCCTGACTGAATTTATCCCTGTGCATTTGTTATGGTGAATGCTTTTCATTATGGGTGTTCTCAAATCCAAAGAGGCAACTTTATGACATATGTTTTAAATTATTTTTGTTTGGAAACGCATGAAACTAGCAGGTGTTTGTGTTCAGAAACTATGTAATCGAAAGATGTTTTCAGACATGTTATTTTACTGCAGAAACGCGGAATTCCGCTTTTTCAGCATTGAATTTTATTATTCCTGGGATCGATGCAAATATGCATTAAAATTTGTTAACATTTTTAATGAGGGAAGGGTTGTAGTGGGAGTGTAGGAAATATAACAAAAACGTGACTACGAACCGCACCAAATTGAGCACAATTGTCAAAGGATCATGGAAAAAATGCAATTAATGTCAAAGAATCATGGGAAAAATGCGATTTTCGTCAAAGGATTACAGGAAAAAATGCGACTCCCGTCAAAGGATCGCTCGGAAACGCAATTTTCGTCAAAGGATCGCTGGGAAACACAATTTTCGTCAAAGGATCTCTGGGAAACGCAATTTTCGTCAAAGGATCGCTGGGAAACGCAATTTTCGTCAAAGGATTGCCGGAAAAATGAGATTTTCATTAAAGGATCGCGAAAAAGACACGATTTCCATCAAAGAATTGCAAAAAAAAACATGATTTTTGCCAATAGATCGTGTAAAATATGCAAGTTTATTCAAAAGGTTGTGCAAAATGCTCGAATTTCATCAAAAGATCGTGTAATATGCGAATTTCTTCGAAGGGTCGTGGGAAAAACGTGAATTTCGCCAAAGAATCACAAAAAAATATGATTTTTGTCAAATGATCGCAGAAAAAATGCAAATGTCGTTAAAAGATCGTGGAAAACATGCGAATTTCTTCGAAGGATCTTGCAAAAAAATGTGATTTTCGCCAAAGGATCGTGTAAAATATGCGAATTTTGTCGAAAGACCATGTAATATGCGAATTTCTTTGAAAGGTCACAGAAAAAACAAGAATTTTGTCAAAGAATCGCGAAAAAATGCGTATTTCGTCAAATAATAGTGTAAAATATGTGAATTTCTTCGAAAGATCGTGCGAAATATGCAAATTTTGTCGAAAGATCGGGTAATATGCACATTTCTTTGAGAGGTCGTGGAAAAAACGTGAATTTCGCCAAAGAATCACAAAAAAATATGATTTTTGTCAAATGATCGCAGAAAAAATGCAAATGTCGTTAAAAGATCGTGGAAAACATGCAAATTTCTTCGAAGGATCTTGCAAAAAAATGTGATTTTCGCCAAAGGATCGTGTAAAATATGCGAATTTTGTCAAAAGACCATGTAATATGCGAATTTCTTTGAAAGGTCACAGAAAAAACAAGAATTTTGTCAAAGAATCGCGAAAAAATGTGATTTTTGTCAAATGATTGCGAAAAAAATGCATATTTCGTCAAATGATCGTGTAAAATATGTGAATTTCTTCGAAAGATCGTGCGAAATATGAAAGTTTCTTTGAAAGATCGTGCGAAATATGCAAATTTTGTCGAAAGATAGTGTAATATGCAAATTTCGTTGAAAGGTTGTGGAAAAAACGCGAATTTTGCCAGAGAATCACAAAAAAAATATGATTTTTGTCAAATGATCGCAGAAAAAATGCAAATGTCGTTGAAAGATCGTGGAAAATATGCGAATTTCTTCAAAGGATCTTGCGAAAAAATGTGATTTTCGCCAAAGGATTGTGTAAAATATGCGAATTTTGTCGAAAGACCATGTAATATGCAAATTTCTTTGAAAGGTCACGGAAAAAACAAGAATTTTGTCAAAGAATCGCGAAAAAATGTGATTTTTGTCAAATGATTGCGAAAAAAATGCATATTTCGTCAAATGATCGTGTAAAATATGTGAATTTCTTCGAAAGATCGTGCGAAATATGAAAGTTTCTATGAAAGATCGTGCGAAATATGCAAATTTTGTCGAAAGATAGTGTAATATGCAAATTTCGTTGAAAGGTTGTGGAAAAAACGCGAATTTTGCCAGAGAATCGCAAAAAAATATGATTTTTGTCAAATGATCGCAGAAAAAATGCAAATGTCATTGAAAGATCGTGGAAAATATGCGAATTTCTTCAAAGGATCTTGCGAAAAAATGTGATTTTTGCCAAAGGATTGTGTAAAATATGCGAATTTTGTCGAAAGACCATGTAATATGCAAATTTCTTTGAAAGGTCACGGAAAAAACACTAATTTTGTCAAAGAATCGCGAAAAAGTGTGATTTTTGTCAAATGATCGCGAAAACAATGTGTATTTCGTCAAATGATCGTGTGAAATATGCAAATTTCTTCGAAAGATCATGCAAAATATGCAAATTTCTTCGAAAGATTGTGTAATATGCAAATTTCTTTGAAAGGTCGTAGAAAACTGCGATTTTTGCCAAAGGATCGTGTAAAATAAGTGAATTTCTTCAAAAGGTCGTGCGAAATATGTGTATTTCCTCGAAAGATTGTGTAATATGCAAATTTCTTACCACTTATTCATGTTATGTACCTACGGTGACCCTCCCTTTACATTCACACCAGGGGGGGGGGTACTTTTCTAAATTTTGCCGACATGCATCATGTGACATATCTTTGGAAAGGTGTGTGGCTGCTTATTTGTATTAGCACCTTCGTGTCCCTCTCCCCGCCTGCCCCTCCCCCGTGGGAGGGCATTTTCCTAAATTTTGCCATAGCCCCTCATGTGACATATCATTGAAAAGGCCTGTGACTGCTTAATCATTTTATGCACTTCTGGTGCTCTGCCCACCACTTTGCCCCCCTGGGGGGTACTTTCCTAAATTTTGCTAACACCTGTCATGTGACATATCGTTGGAATGGCCTGTAACTGCTGAATCATTTTATGCACTTCCGGTACTCCTCCCCCACCCCCACTTTGCCCCCCAGGGGTGTACTTTACTAAATTTTCCCGACACCCGTCATGTGACATATCGTTCGAAAGGCCCTTGGCTGCTTAATCATTTTATGCACTTCCGGTACTCCGCCCACTACTTTGCCCCCCTGGGGGGCACTTTCCTAAATTTTTCCGACACCCGTCATGTGACATATCGTTGGAAAGGCCTGTGACCGCTTAATCATTTTATGCACTTCCAGTACCCCGCCCACCACTTTGCTCCCCGGGGGGCACTTTACTAAATTTTGCAGATACCCGTCATGTAACATATCGTTGGAAAGACCTGTGACTGCTTAATCATTTTATGCACTTCGGTACCACACCCACCACTTTGACCCCCAGGGGGGCACTTTACTAAATTTTCCCGACACCTGTCATGTGACATATCGTTGGAAAGGCCTTTGGCTGCTTAATCATTTTATGTACTTTCGGTACTCTGCCCGCTGCTTTGCCCCCCTAGGGGGGCACTTTCCTAAAATTTTCTGACACTAATCATGTGACATATCGTTGGAATGGCCTGTAACCGCTTAATCATTTTATGCACTTCCGGTACTCCTCCCCCACCCCCCACTTTGCCCCCCCAGGGGTGTACTTTACTAAATTTTCACAACACCCATCATGTGACATATCGTTCGAAAGGCCCTTGGCTGCTTAATCATTTTATGCTCTTCCGGTACTCCGCCCACTACTTTGCCCCCCTGGGGGGCACTTTCCTAAATTTTTGCGACACCCATCATGTGACATATCGTTGGTAAGGCCTGTGACCGCTTAATCATTTTATGCATTTCTGGTGCTCCATCCACTACTCCCCCCCCCCCCACCTTTGGAGGGCACTTTCCTACATTTTGCCGACACCCAAACCTGTGACCGCTTAATCATTTTATATACTTCCACTGCTCCGTGCACTACTTTGCCCCCCTGAGGGCACTTTCCTCAGGGAGGCAAAGTGGATACTCAGTAAAAAAAAAATTACATTTTTGAGGTCGATATACTACAAAAAAACTGCAGTTGGAGAACTGCGGTGATTTGGCCGATTCCACTACAGAATTTTTGCGGTCAATAAAACTGCGAAATTTCTGCAGAATTTTTAATATTGATATAACTATAAATTTTCTGTAGAATTTTTGTGGTCAATACAACTGCTAAATTACTGCTGTTAGTAAACTGCGGTAATTTTGTAGTTCTATTGACCGCAAAAAATCTGTAGTGGAATCGGCCAAATCACCGCAGTTTTCCAACTGCGGTTTTTTTGTAGAATTTCTGCAGTTCATTTTTAGCTGGGTAACGTTGCCTTCAGTGGCTCATAAGTTGTGTGTTTATTGGGACTTTCAGATATGCCAGTAAATAGAAGTCATCGATAAACACTAAATTTTAAGTGTACCCCCCCCCCCCCCCAAAAAAAAAAAAAAAAAAAAAAAAAAAAAAAAAAAAAACGAATTAAGATCCGGAAAACAAAACGGCCAGGTTGTCAGAAACTCATGACTGGTTGCCTTGCCATTATAGAAATGTTGTAGAAGAAATAACATTCTCCCCAGTTTTTAATCACTTTTATACACAGAACATGGCTGTGAACCATGGGTTTATGAAAAGTTTTGTGCTTACAAAATGAAATTTCAATTACAATAGCAGGTTAAGCAAATTTCCATTATTTCCATTAGGGCAATAGAAATTGAAACAGATTTTTTTCCATGTTTTTAATATTTTTATTACTTGTTTTGTCTTTTTTCTTATTTTCTGTATTACAGCGCCATCTAGCTGCGTTCCCGGAACTTATACATTTATTTTTGCGTCCTCCGTTTCCCCATGTCTTGAATAGTATGTACACAAAATATAAAGCCTTCACACTGACTAGCTCGATATATAGGGAGGCGATGACGGATCCAAGGGGGAGGTCACGGAGATCATGACAACACCCCCCCCCCCCTCTAAACACAAAAAATATTCTAAAGATCATTTATTAAAGGAAAAATATAGTAGATGCAATTAAAAATTAATCAAGAATTATGGCCATTTCTTTCTCCCATTCTGACCAGAAAATCAAAGTTCTAACTTTTTATGTCTGCTTTTATATCTTCGCCTAACATTTCATTTATAATGGTTGTGTCATAATAGTGGAAGTCATCAGTCTATCAGAAGAAAATAACTCGGTTAAAACGGGACTAGGATAAGCGAGTTTCCGCTTTAACCGAGTTATTTTTTCTGATGGACTGATGGCTTCCATTAATATGAAACAACCATTGTAAATGAAATGTCAAGTGAAGATGAAAGAGCAGAATGGGAAAAAGAAATGGCCACAATTATTCTTTGAAAAAAAATTAAATGATCCTCTAAAGCAGCCATACTCAACCTGCGGCCTGCGGGCCACATGAGGCCCTGCGACATTTTATGTGCGACCCGACACATATCATTAATCCCTATATATAAAATTAATTGCTGTACCGTGCATAAAAAGTTTTTAAGACCTTCACTGTTCATTAATACATTTTCATGTGAAGAGAAGGTTTGTTCTGTTATTTACAATTACCAATTTAAAATTATGTTAAAACATCTTAAATGTCTTTTCCTTAGTCAAAAGTTCCTTTTAAATATAGTCCTATTTGTGCTACGGTGGTGTATACAGTTTTTATTCTTCAACACTAATCAAACAATATTCCAAATTAATTAGATTTGCTCTATACAAGTTTTTTTTAATATTAACGTGAAAATAAACCAGTCATTGGGGGCCACCTTAATCCTTACCCATCATGGATATATATCACCCATTATGGTATAATATAAAATATGAAAATAAAACATGTGTAAGCTATTTTATAAAATGCGTTGCTATTCCAAAATAAAAGTTAAACGTATTTATTATACATAGTAATTCTCTATTACTGAATTGCGGGTATTACTTGGTTATCCCGTCGACGAATTTCGACAAATTATATAAATCGCCAAATTACTCGCAAAATTTTTATTTTAAATAACGAAGGAACAAATAAATTAGTAAAATATTATTAAAAATACAAATAAAACGTCGAATTAAAATCACTTGTTTGCGCAACAAACACGTGTAACGTATTTAATGTCAAGTGAATATAACATTTACGATAAGCCATTATTGGCATTTAATGTTATTATTTGGCAATAGTTTTTTGGTCGACGGGATAATCGAGTAATACCGAATTGCGTAAAAGAAACATCCTTATAACTCCAAAAATGATTATCATATTAACTAACAGTTTACTGCGTCTCATTTCCAATTAAAATATATCTTTGAATTGAAATTTGAATGAAATACAGGGTTATGAAAAATCGAAGACTGTGGAAAATATTATTACAAATATCTCGGCAACTAATTGCCCGATTGACTTCATTCTTTATTTAAAATTTATGTTTTTTCAGTGTCTTTTATATTCACTCCTTAAAACAAACAATTTCGTACATTTTTATGTACCTTTTATCAGAACGAATATTTCGAGACTCCGAAAAATCTAGTTCCGTAAAATGGAGGTTACTGATTTCCATGAGCTTCTGTCCATTATTAGATACTAAGTACACACCAAATTTCAAGTCTCTGTCTCAATTTGTTTGGGAGATAGAACGTTTACAGACACACAGACACACACACACACAGAGAGAGACAGACGGAGGGCATTCCCCCCCCCCCCCTAAAAATATGTTTTTCGGAATCTCCAGAAACGTGTAAATAAGTCAAAAATATTATTTCGATTTTTAAAACAATTACAAGTCTTACACTATGCTACGTATGATGCGTAAGTTAAAATCACAAGTTAATAAAATATTGTAAAGTTAAAAACTAAAGAAAGATAAAATAAAATTACTACAATCGGTCATCATCTATCACCATCTTCAGGAAAGAGTTGTTGCATTGCTTTCAAAGTTTCGTGGCATATTTCTACATTAGCCGTCTTGAATTTGAAAAAAAAAAATTAACAAAAGATAAATTTATTTTAAAAAGCTCCAGATTTGTTTTCTTTTGAGCTTGGAGATGCAGTATTGCTATGTCATTACGTTTTATATTTGCCATATAGCTATTAATGCTTATTAGGTTAAACGTTTTTTAGCGTGAAAAACGACGATAAAAAGTTACACAAACAACAACCTTCGCGGCATATTTCTACATTATTTATAATAGAAATCTACTACGAAGTATGATGTTTGAAAGTTATATTCTTTTTTGTAACATTTCTGAGTTGACAAACTTTCGATTCTATTGATTATATTAACTTTATTACAGGGTCTTTCACAAGGTGTGGAAAAAAAATAATTTTTGAACGGAAAAAAAATTATTTCAAAATTTCAGGATTTACACATGAGAATAAAGAAAATTGAAAGATAGTTTCTGAAAATGTTGGTCATCTGATTAAACAACGAAATGAAGTCTGCTCGAAATTCGCGATAACCTGCTTGAGTTGTCCCGCTGAAATCGACCTTATTCTGCACATGATGTTGGTGAACTCCAGTCTTTTGCAATAGCATCTGAGTCGAGGGGTTGTCCTAATTGAATTTTGTAAGGGCACATTTCAAGATCTTTTTGGACTATTCTCCATGCTGTGACTGCACTGGCTTCAAGTTGTTGCGCCAAGTGTCCAGTTGATATTGATGGCTCTTCTTCCATTACTTTTTTGGGGCAGCAGTGATGTTTTCGGGCACCCTTGCTGTATTTTGTTTGGTAGATGCATATTAATCACGGAACCTGTTAGTTCAAACTTGCAAATTAATGCTCTTAACACCCTTGAAGATGGCTTTGGACAATTTTCAGAGACATTAAATTACTTCCTGTGTGTTTCGACAGGTCTCTGGTCACAAAGATTGACCTTTTGACTAAAAAGACACGCTCTTCAATTGAATATCGGTACATTTTGGCAAAAACAAAATATTCTTCGACAGTAACCAGATTCCGTAAATAAGCTTCTTTTGGGTCCTAACACATTAGGGTGGGTCGAAAACACCGAAATAATTATAATCGAAATGAAATAGCGCGGAAAAGTTGCCTTTTATAATAAAGAAGAAATTTGTACAATATTACACCCAACGGTTAATATCTTTTAGCACCGCAAATTTAATTTTATTTAGTGGCCAAAATTAAAAAAAAATCGCAAAAAAACATGTTTCTTTCAATCTTTTTTATTATTATCATAACATACCAATACGAATTCTAATAGAACGCAATAGCTACATAAAGATATGAGAAATGTCCAGATAAATGTTCATTGTAATGAAATCATATCTTTTACTGCCGCAAAAGGACCATATTCTAAAAAAAAATGCAACAATGTAAATTTTTTCATTTCTTCTACATTTTTAAAAATTCTGTAATATGTCCATAAGTAAATAAAGTTAATTTATTTTACTTATTTATTTCCAGTGTCACTTCTCAATGTTAATTTAACATGGAAAAGCCTATGGAGATCATAACTTTTTCATTTTGTCTCCCCACCTTTTTGTCCCTGATGCCACTCATTTTTTATTCTTCACTAATTCTAATGATATTATAAATTTAAAGTGTAAAAAAGTTTGCCTGACGTCAGGGTCAAAACGAATGGTAAAATGCCTTTGCATATGGGGGAATTATAACCCAGAGAGAAAGATGGGCCAAATTCTTTTTATGTTATTCAAATATTTTTCTTAATAATGCCAAATTTCGCTTTTTTCATTGAAAATCAACGGACATTTTTCATAGAAAATGTAACATTTTTACTTCATTGTTGCAAAAATTTCAAAAGCCGCAATAATTTATTTATTTTTAGTTGAAAGATTTTCAGGTGAAATATTGAATTGAGCTAGTTTTATTTTATTTATTTATTTTTTTCAAAAATTAAAAAGTTGAATATGGCGTCATAGGGGAAATAAAAAGGATATTTTCAGAAAAAGTTTTTGCTTTGGTCAAATTTATATTTTTGTAAAAAGTTTCTAGTGGATAGCTATTTTTACGCAGATAGCGAACTTAGTGGGGAATTACATAACTTAAATTTTAAAATGTATTTTTTTTCCGAGATGACAACTATTTATACCCCAAGTAAAACTTAGGTAATAATTTTCTGATGTGTTTACATTACTCCTAGGGAGAGAATAAGGTTTAAAAATTTAAGTAAAACTTTTATTTTTTATTTTTTACTGTATCACAGCTATAATATTGCTAAATATTAGCAGTAAGGATTCAACACAATTTACATTTACATTCATAGCGTTCCTGAGTGGGAAATGAGGTATCTAAATTTAAGTGAAGTTAATTTTTTATGTTTTGATTATAGGTTTTTTACGTTCAGATTAAAAGTTTTTGTCCAAACTACCGCAACCTGCATTACTACAGTGGTGAAAAATTTTGAATTACACATTGGTAAGCTGCATCCCACAATGTGCTGCAATACCGCATACGTCAAAGCCTGATGATGATACTCTCAATTAATTTTGAAATGCGTTCGTCTGAGTGCATTAGTTATTAAGAAACTTGACATATTAAACAAAAACACAATTTGAAGGACAAATTAAAAAAACAACATTTATTTCCTACATTGTTTAAGCCCGAGAAGGGACAGATATTAAGTTATTTCATTCAATTAGTTCTACATTTAATGTTAAATTTTTGTAACAAGTTAGTTAAGCCAGTGGAGGATTAAAAAATAAAAATAAAATTCATACAATATGATACTTAAAACTCCGCAAAATATTAGATTCCGTTCAAATGAAATCGAAATAAATCTTCAACTTTTTTTAAGTTTTGTATTTTGCATGCATCTTATCATTTTATGCACAATTGTCATAAACATAATAGAAAATCTGCAATACAAATATTTTCAATTAAAAATGGAAGAAGTCTAAGATTTATTTCGATTTTATTTGAACGGAATCTAATTTTTTAGGGTGTTTTAAGTATCATATTGTATGAATTTTATTTTTATTTTTTAATCCTCAACTGGCTTAACTAATTTGTTACAAAAATTTAACATTAAATGTAGAACTAATTGAATGAAATAACTTAATATCTGTCCCTTCTCGGGCTTAAACAATGTAGGAAATAAATGTTGTTTTTTTAATTTGTTCTTCAAATTGTGTTTTTGTTTAATATCTATTATGTCATAAATTTTTATAACTATTTGTAATAGACTCGACAATTAAAAAAGTAAGTATTCATTTTACTTAATGTTCGCTTCATCTACTGCATATCAGCAGTTCATGCACCACAAATCACAAAAATAATATAAAATGAACAAAGTAAATGAAGTTAATTTATATCTCTTATTATGTCATAAATTTTTATAACTATTTGTAATAGACTGGAAAAATAAAAAAAAAAGGTAATCATTTATTTTTCTTGACGATCGCTTCGTCTACTGCATATCAGCATTTCATGCACCACAAATCACAAAAATAATATAAAACAAGTAATATAAAAATTCTGTTTTTAAAGTCAATTCCTACTTAGGTCATCAAAGAAAAATTTAATATAATCCCTTAAGCTAATATTAGTTTTTGCTGCATTAAAATATCTCAATTTGTTGATTTTCTATAAGCAGGTAGGTTTACAATGGAACTGTATGGGAATTTGGCGAAATATTAGAGATATCGCCAAGTTGGCGTCACTTTTGGCCGCCAAATTTGGCGATATATCGCTAAGTTGGCGACAAACTTGGCGGTATTTGGTGACAGAACAGGGGCCACCCTATGGTAACCCCTTATTGAAAACTAGCCGCCCTTGGCGACCAGTTTGGTCTCCGTTAGATGTGCGCTAAGCATTGTACCATGTTACTTTTATCCAAAATTTAATTTATTTTTCAATACTTCGCCAAATCAGAAGTTTCTAGTAGAGAAATCAAGAACTCCGTATTTTTATGGGTACTACTTGGTTATCCGGTCGACCAAAAATATATCGCCAAACTATAAGATTAAACATCAATAATGGTTGATCGTAAATGTCATATTCGCTTGTTTTTAAGCAAGTTGCACGTGTTTACGTCATCAAGTGGTTTTTATTTCGACGTTTTATTTGTATTTTTATTAATGTTATACTAATTTATTTGTTCTTTCGCTATTTAAAATAAAAATTATGTCAATTTGTATAATTTGGCGAGTGGTTTGGCGATTTATATAATTTGGCGAAATGGAAATTTAAAAAATACATAATTTTAATTTGAAATTCATGGCTTTCACTTTTTCTTTCCCTTTTTTAAGAAAAAGAAAAGAAAAATAATAAATAATATCAAAAACCATGACTTTTAATTTTAATATCAAAGCATTATTTTAATTTACCACGCGAAAAATAAAAAATGTAAAAAATGGTCACCTGTCATATAAAAAGCGAAGCGGTCAGCCCGGAACTATTGATGAGAGTCACATGACTTAGGCTATTATTATAGAGATACTTTAATTCATCTTCAACAACCAATGGCCGTCATTTTGGTTCCCATGCAAAACTAAAATTAATTAATTAAAATTTAATTAATTAATATTTGAAAAAACTGTATTAACATCAATTGTCATCCAGTACAAGTTTAAAAAAATTTATTTCAACTTGATAGGATGAACAATGAGTATTCTATCTATATTATAAAGGACAAACATATCTGTGCGTAACGCATACGTCATTTTGCGAATGGCAACACTTTGAAATTTGAAATAAAATTTCGGTTTTGCAATTATACCTACGTCAAATTTTTAAACTTCTAAACATCGCACATTTTAAATTTTAACACCGTCGTATACGGAAAAAATGCTCTTTTAAATGCAATTTGTTTGAAAGCTGTATCTCAATTTATTTTTGAGATATTAATTTTTTGTAGTTTTTAATATAAATTTTGTAATCGTGGCAACTGAAGTACTCCATTTATATTGAAAGTAAAGGGAAATTAGTCACGGTTTATTATTTTTATTTATTATATCCTTATTGATGCCATTTTCACAATACAAATAAAAGTAACTTTTTTATAATTTTTGAACAGAAAATGATGTCAGACATTAAAAAAAAACACGCATTCTTCTTCATAAATCAGTTACATTTCAATATTTTTACATTACGCTGATACTGAGTTTGAGACGCTAGGCAAAATTATTCAGTGAGTAAAAATTATATCATATTTAAAACAAAACGATCATTTATTTTGATAAAACTAAATATTCGTCCAATACTAAATGACCAATACTATGACAATTAAAAGCAAATTTCTGATTTTTTTTTTTTTTTTTTTTTTTTTTTTTTCCCGCGGGTATTGAGATTAGAACTTAAAGTTTGTGTGAATGTTCACATGAAAATTTGAATCGGACAAATGTGACTTTGGAAATACTTTCATTAATAATCTATTGTGGGTTAAAATACTTTCAAATTGTGAATTTGAGTGGTGCGTATGTAAATTATGGGAATGTGAAAATAATGTACAATTTAGATTTCATGGGGAAAAATTTTATGATGTGACAAAGCGAAATCCTTTTTACTGATTTTGCATCCCATAAAAACAAACATAAAAGTCTCAATCGGTAACTTTATCATAATTACTCATCTTGATTACGTATTCTAATAGAGTTTAATTTTCAATAATTTAAGCAGTTGAAGTTTGTGGAAATAATATTTTGGTAATTTTAGGTTAAAAATATTATTTGTTTTAAGAGTGAGAGAACCAATGTTATATGATTTTTTTATTGTAATTATTTTTGTAGGTTTATTATAAATTCGATCTGACAGTTCCTTTCTAACATTTTAGTTCGTCGAATTTCGACGGGTTCCAACTCGTTTTATTAACGATTGAAAATTTGAACAAGATAAATATATAAATAAATAAATAAATATAGGGAGAGTGTGAGCTAATAGTAGGAATTGAATGAACAAAGTATTTTAGTATTTGATTAATAAAATACATAGATACAAAGCCGTTTAACCGGAATGCGTGAAATAAACTTAAAATGAAGAAATATTTAATGTAAATGAATTTTATAATATGACTTGCTTTTAATTGAAGCTATTATTCCTTCTAGTGACCAAAATTTATCAGATATGATCCTCCCTCTGTTCTGGTCCACAAACTTTATCAGGGCTTCAGTGACTAATTTCACGCATCTTTCTACTGGTTGAGTGGGACAAGAAAAGTTATAATAGCTGGTGTCTTTAATCGAACATTCTAAACTCTCCAGCGTTATTAGATCGTCAGTCGATAGAGAAAACGTAACAGGTAGTTTCGTTAGTTTACAGTTTTGCCAGTCGACTAAATCCATACAATTTTAAGCTTCAAAGTTTATGTCTGGAATGATAAAGTGACGGATGGCACTATTCGAATACACAGAACTTCGTGCTTTGGCAATTTTCTTCATAGCTGGGTCCCTAAAGTTCTCTCCTTCATATTCTATCATTCCACTGAGGCTATTTTCCTGATTTGCGAGATAGGAATTTCGTGAAATTAGAGGAACTGTAATCTTTCGTAGATGATCTGGCAAGTGACGGTAGTTACTAACTATAGTATACAGATTCTGGAAAACATGATGGATTAATTTTAATTGTGAACAAATTCATGTAGTACACTTTTAGGATGTACTCAGACAGTATGACAAGTTAAAAAGAGGGATTTTCTGTTCCAACAGAGAGTCTCAAAATTCGATTAGCAGTGGTGATCCCCTTTGTGTGAAATATTGGTCCAGGGAGTTGGCAAAAAAGGTAAATTGAACACACGTCTGTTGAAAGAGCTTGCAATATTTCAGACATATACATCTGTTCAGTTGACAAATCATCTTTACCAATAGCTTGGTGATCAGATTAAATTGGCTAATCTTTGCAATTGGTAATGATTCGCAAATCACAAGAAATCAATCAATTGAGCCACAATATGGCAGAGGACCTGACTTTTGTCATCAAGATGTTCAAAAAGATGTATCAGCGGAATCTCATTAAAGTGAGGGCAAGGAAGCCACATCAGAGAGATGTGTTCTTCCTGGACTTCTCGAAGATGAAACTTTGTCCCCTCTTTAACCTGGCAGATATTTCTATTTTTAGGGCCACCAAAGTATGAAGCGAAAGTAGTATATTACAAAAAACAATAAAAATAAATAAAACGAACCAAGTGAAATATGGCCCTCGAGCATCGAGAAAATAATTTTACGTGTAGGCAGCTGCAAGTGTTTCTATGATTGAGTAGATATTTTTGATAGAATTACAGTGATCATGGTTAACAATCTGCATGCAATTAACAATAAAAATGCCTTTCCCACCCTATTAGAAATGTAAAAAATCTGAAAATATTATAAAAATTCTAAAAACTGAAAAAACGAAAAATTTTAATTTTTAACATTTTTTTAGAAATTTTGGGCCTGTTCAGTGTAAATTAAAATGTCTGAAATTCAAACACTTAAGTGTCTGAAACGGAGTGTTCAGTTTTCAGACATTTTAAAATGTCTGAATTTTTTCAGACACTTTTCGTGTCTGAATTTCAGACACTTCAAACGTCTTAATAGCATCCATTTTTTTTGTAAGCATCATACGTAGCCATGTTTGACCACGTCGAATCCTGGAAAAATATTTGGCTGGG
Organism: Maratus speciosus; assembly: GCA_963932465.1. NCBI lineage: Eukaryota > Metazoa > Arthropoda > Arachnida > Araneae > Salticidae > Maratus > Maratus speciosus. The sequence goes on from OZ010786.1 coordinate 176,584,261, forward strand.
GTCCTGCCCCCCCCCCCCCCCCTACAACCTGATTTTTCTGGTGCTCCCAATTTTGGCACGCAATTTTTGTTAAGCTGATAATTTAAATCTTTTACGACATTTTACTGATTATAATCAGTATTTTGAACTTCAGGAGTAGAACAAGATTAAAACAAAAAATATTTATCTAAATATTAGATTTTTTTAATTTGTTTTATTTTTAATCTTATTTTACTTTAAAAGTTCAAAATATTGATTATAATCAGTGGAATTTCGAAACAGATTTAAAATATAAACTTTACAAATATTGCACATCAAATTTGTGGGCACTAAAATCGTAGGGGGGCGGGGCACGGCCCAGTATGCCCATTCTTTAATCAAGAAGTTCTTTTGCAAAAAATGCAACCCTGCATTATTGTTATCTTAATTGAGATGTCCGGTATTCGGGAGTATCCGTTGTGGAGGTTAATGGACATTCCCGAATAGCTATTCTGAAACATCTATTTAGCGAATACTTTTTTAATCCGCATGGCATACATATTTTTATATTTTTACCTCACAAAAGCAGACATCTCCGATTATCGGACAAATTCAGCGGCAAGGGCTATTGAAGGCTTTTAAAGTACATGGATAAATATATATATTTCTTATAATCTTGTCCTACTCTACTTCATATAATTTAAAAATAGATTTTTTAAAAATTTATATTGCCACATAGGCAATTTTACATATATATCAGATGATAATCACAACAGCTATTTAACTATGAATAAATAAATAAATATTCTACTTTACCCTTTGCACTCGAGGGCTCCGGATCGGAGCCATTTAAAATTTGTCTTCAAACTCGAGGGCTCCGCTACGGAGACAATGCAAATAATTTTGTGATACCTGTCTAGAAAAGCCAAGATTACATGGTATCACAAAATTATTTGCATTGTCTCCGTAGCGGAGACCTCGAGTTTGAAGACAAATTTTAAATGGCTCAGCTCCGGAGTCCTCGAGTGCAAAGGTTTAATATTGAGAAAAAAATTACTTCGGTATTTTGTTTATTTATATTTTGTGTTTTTTAATCTTGTCCTACTCTAAAAGTTCAAAACTTTCATTATAATCAGTGCAAGATTTAAGGTATCAACTTTACGAAAATTTCATACAAAATCCCCCCCCCCCCTCCCCGAAAAAAAATAAAAATCCTTATCATTTAAAAAATAGATTTTTTAAAAATTTATATTGTCACATGGGCTTATTGTTATCGTTCCTATGAGGTACTAAACAAGACATCTTTAAAGCAAAATAAAGCCAAAAAAAAAGTTAGCACATGATATCACTATGATACAAACTTGCGATGCTTATCAGTAAAGTCTAATTGGAAAATGACCTTCGAATCCACGCATGCAGCGAAATCTAAATAAACAAATGATTTCCTTTTTCCTGACTAGCTTACTTCTATGTTTGCAAATCAAAAGTTTTCACACATTAAAAGATTTAATAGCTTTAGAAATATATCTAAGAAATACTTGAGATAAACATTCATTTTCAATTATATATAAATTTCATGAAAATCAATTGATTTTTTTTTCCAAAAGCGAAAGTTTATAAATATATTTTTTAATTTCAGCTGAATATTGTTCAATGGAAAAAAAAAGACAATCCCGAAAATCCCGGAATTTTCCAGTAAAAATTCCGGGATTTTCGGGGTTAAAATTAAAGCGGGATCCTGGGATCTCAATCCGGGATTGTAATCCCTAGCTAGGAAGTAAGAAAACTTTAGGAGATCTTTCAAAGTTTTTTTTTCTATTTCCTTGTGGTCGAGTATGAGATAAGCATTAGCCATTGAAATTGAAACTAAGAACTGCCATATTGAAAACAAAACAAAACAAGAGAATGAACTTAACTTTTAAATATGTCTGTTTTTTAGTGATGTTATTACTTTAAATTTGAGAAAAAAGATGAGAATAAATAATACATAATTTGTAATAAAAGACAACGTCATATATTTAAAAATATATACTTCTAGAATAAGTGGGGTTTTTTTGCAAAAAGATTCAAAACTAATTAAATTTCATGTAAGATTTTGTTTAGTACAATAAATAAAATCATAAAAGACAATAATTTTAGTACTATAAAGAAATTATAACACTTACTTCAATCGCTGTTTGCAAGAGGTAAGAAATATTCCTCGATTTGAAATTTTAAAAACTAGCACAACCACAGTGAGGGAGAAAGACTTTCATCAGTTTAAAAGGTAATCCCATAATACATCCGACTAGCCATATTTAAAGAATGAGATGTTTCATCCTAAAAACAGGACCCGCCAGACAAAAGTTTCTTTTCTTTTTGCCAGCTTCGACAGGACGAAGATGAATAACACAATATTATTGATATAAATTGATACGAGTTAACACTAAGCCCATTGCACACGCTTTGTAGAATTTCCGGGTGTAATCTTCAACCGTCGTCTACTTCTGTTCTGTGTCTATCCCGCCCTTGTATCGACGACAGCTTCTAAGAGACATTTGATGTCGAGCACACACGTCAGATGTATGTATTCAATAAATAAATAATCCAAGTTAATACGAATTAAAATCACAGTACTTCACATTTCGCAAAAAACGAATTAAAATACACGCGTACATAAAAACAAACTTTGTTTGAATTACAACGTATACCACTTCGAACGAAGACATCTAAAACGCATGCGCAACTGGGAGTGCTAGTGCCCCCTGGTGGTTATTGCGTCGGAAGAATCAAAACGTCTTAAATTAAGACACGTTTAAAGCAATGAAGTGTCTTAAAATAAGACGTTTGCGGATATTTTAGACATTATTCTCAGTTCGTTTACACCATGGTCATAGTAAGACACTTATGTATCTTAAATTAAGACATCTATAATGTCTGAATTTTCAGATTAAGACACTTAAGTGTCTAAAATTCTTTTTCAGTCACATATGTGTCTAAATTTAAGACGCTTCTATTTGCAGTGTTGTGGCGGTAAAAGCAATGATGTCACGAAAATGCAATTTTACGGTTACTTTATTAATATCTTGGTGCGGCTATGGTGTTCTATTAGAAATTGAATTGGTATGCTTGGATAATTTTCAAAAAAATTGCAAAAAGTATGTCTATTTTGAATTTTACTGAACTTTGGCCCCCTTGCGGCGGTAAAAGATATTAACCAATCGCTGCAATATTTTACGTATTTATTCTTTTTCACAAAAGGCAACCTTCTCGCGCTATTACGTTTCGATTATAAATATTTCGCTTTTTTTGACCCACCCTACTGCACATGCGTGCCCAATTTCACGTCACTAGCTCCACCTGTTGAAGAGTTATTCAACTACAAGGTTCGCTAGCCTGTGAATCATCCGGTATGTAAATTTTTTATACTACATTTCTTAATTTAGTATTTTAATCACACTTTTTGTACATTATTATGCAAGTGTGTTGCGGCCCACCTGAAAAAAAAAGGCTGAGTATGGCTGCTATAAAGCATATAAAAAGCTGACGAAATTTATGATTCATTGTAGATCCGAAGACGGATGATTGTACCGGGAAAAAATTACAGCAAGGTTCAATAATTTAACCCTTTCAGGCCTGGTGTACTATTAATAGTACATGTCTATCCATCGAGTATTATTTTGTCTTAACAATTACTTTTGTGACTATCTACATACAGTAAAAATAGTATATAGCTATGCCTTTCTTATTATGACTTTATTTATGTTTTCGCATTTAGTAATAACAATAATAATAAAAGTTTCCTTAATTTTCTTTGCACCGTTGGAGATTCCTTTATTTTATCCATATATTTGACTCTCTAAATTTAAAATATAGGTTACTTTTCTGAACGAATCATGTGTGATAAAACGCAAAAAATATTAGAAAGTTGCAATATCTGTTAAACCATGTTGTAATGCTATATTTTCCAAATGTCTCCGAAACTCTTCCTTAACATATTACCATATAAATATGAATTGGATAGCGCACAAAATAAATACATTCGTTAGATTTCAGATAATGAGATAATTTTTAAATTTCAATAAAAATATTTGGATACACAAGATTAAAATTATTGAAATAAAATTAATTTTCTTCTCAAAATTGAAAAATAAATCGGTCTCGAAAAGGTTAAAGATATTGGCCAAAGATTGACATGTTAGAAAATTACGTCGAATTCTAGTCTTTTTAACAAGCTTATTCAAATAAAAAAAAATTGTGTGGGTCCGATTGTCTATCCTAGAATGTGTAAAACTACACGCATTTAATACTATGGAATTTAAAAAAATGTTTAAAAATTGTTATATATTAGATGTAAATTTCCAACTGGGCGAAAAATGGCCGGACCAGGATTCGAACCAGGGATCTCCTGGCTGAAGCAGGCAGTGCTCTGCCATCTGAGCTATCCCGGACGAATCTGTGAAACTTTCTCACCCAGCTAACCTTAATGATTATAGCATCTGAGAAATGATTAAGATTATAGCATCATTAGAGCACCAGATTCGTCCGGGATAGCTCAGATGGCAGAGCACTGGCGGCTTCAGCCAGGAGATGCCTGATTCGAATCCTGGTCCGGACATTTTTCGCCCAGTTGGAAATTTACGTCTAATATATGATTTATTTACCAATTAGAATAATTCTATTAAAATTAATCTAGTGTGAAAATTGTTATTCCATTTAATCTAAATGAGGAATTGTATTCACGTTAAACAGATCGTAACATAGCTTACGTACAAAAAAAAAAAATCAGGTTTTTAAAGAAAAAAGTCCTTCCGGCCAGTGCCGGGAGGAAGAGGTAGCTTTCATAATCCTTATTTTAAAAAAGCCAACTTATATGATGCAAACACACGAAGCTCAATTTAGTGGAAACCGAATATAGGAGATTAAATACTAATTTTTATCAATATAATGAATGAGAATTTCGCGAAATTAGCCAGCTTTATCCACGCTGCTTTTCTTTAAAGTAACTTATATTTGGCTGCCAAATTCGGCAATTTCTTAAAGTGCCTGCCATTTTAAGACAACATGGTGGATGAGGCTAAGCAGTGAACTTGGTCGAGACCTTAGTAATCGCTGTGCACATGCTCACTCACATCGGAATCGGTTAATATATAGGAGTGCTGTCGCATGAAAAAATCAGATTTTTCAAAATGTCACCCACAATAGAAATTGAAACTGCTATATCTGAGCCATTTTTTAAGGTTAAGACAAACAAAAAATGCTCCTGAATCCTTATATCAAGATCAAATACTTAAGAAAGAAACCTTTTTCAATTTCTAATTTTTTTGCACCTCACTTTAAATATATATATATATTTTAATTTAATGGCCGCCATTTTGAAACAAGATGGCTGATGAATCTGGCCAGCTAACTTGGTCGAGGTGTTGATGTATACTATCCACATGCCTTCTTACATCGAAATAGGCGAATACGTGTGTTATCGCGTGACAAATACAAGATCGTTTCAAAATATTAGCCATGCTAGAAATTCAAAGTGCTATAAATCAACCATTTTTTAAGATATCAACAAAAGAACAAATTTTCAGAAACAAAAACTGCTCCGGAATCTTTGTATCAAGGCCAAACACATAAAAAAAATCTCTTTCATTTTCCAATTTTTTAATACCCCATTTTGAATTTTAAATTTAATTTTTTTTAAATGGCAACCCTTTTGAAACAAGATGGCGAATGAAGATGGCCAACGAACTCGGTCGAGACATTGGTATGTACTATGTACAGACCAAGTTACATCCAAATAGGTTCATAAATACGCCTGTTATCGCGTGACAAAAATCAGGTCGTTTTAAAATGTCAGCCACAAGAGAAATTCAAAATGCTATTACTCAGCCATTTTTTTTTAGATAGAAAGAAAGTTTTTTTTTTTAGAAAGAAAAACTGTTCCGGAATCTTTGTATTAAGGTCAAACACATACAAAAAAAATCTTTTTCATTTTCCAATTTTTTGGTATCTCATTTAAACTTTTTTAAATGGCCGCCATTTTTAAACAAGATGGCGGAGGAAGCTGGCCAACGAACTCGGTCGAGATATTTGTATGTACTATGTACACACCAAGGTACATCCAAGTCGGTTCATAAATACGCCTGTTATTACGTGAGAAAAATCAGGACGTTTCAAAATGTCAGCCACGCTAGAAATTCAAAATGCTATAATTCAGCCATTTTTTAAGATATAGACGAAACAAAAACTGCTCCGAAATCTTTGTATAAAGGTCAAATACATAAGAAAAAATATTTTTCCATTTTCAATTTTTTGGTACCACATTTCAAATTTTAAGTTTTAAAAAAAAATTTAAATGGCCGCCATTTTGAAACAAAACGTCGGATGAAGCTGGCCAACGAACTCGCTCGAGAGATTGGTATGTACTATGTACACACCGAATTACACCCAAATCGGTTCATAAATACGCCTTTTATCGCGTGACAAAATTCAGGACGTTTCAAAATATCAGCCACGCTAGAAATTCAAAATGCTATAACTCAGCCATTTTTTATGATATAGACGAAACAAAAACTGCTCCGGAATCTTTGTATAAAGGTCAAATACATAAGAAAAAAATATTTTTCCATTTTTAATTTTTGGGTACCACATGTCAAGTTTTAAAGTTTTTTAAAAATTTTAAATGGCCGCCATTTTGAAACAAAACGTCGGATGAAGCTGGCCAACGAACTCGGTCGAGACATTGGTATGTACTATGTACACACCGAATTACATCCAAATCGGTTCATAATTACGGGAGTTACAGTGTGACATAGGTCAGATATATATATATATATCAATTTTGAACGGAGGGTGGTTTCGGGGTCTGGGGGTCATGATCGATGAAAATATACCAAAATTTTTTGAAATCGCTTTCCTCCGAACGGCTGCAATAGGTAGCTTTTTTGTAAAGAAAGCTACCTAATTATGCTTGATACACAAATTTTATTGTGGTTTTTAATTTAAGCACCACAACTTTTATTAAAAACAGCTAAAATTATCTTTAAAAAATCAGTTTTTACAGTAGACCTAATTAACTACACACTTATTGTTTTATTATCTGCTTATTAAACATAAATCTAATAATAATATATTTACCTCGTTATGTGTAATCTTTTATTTTGCACGCGAGACATCAAGTTTCTTTTCTAAAAAATTTACATTTGTTTAGCATCAAAATAATTAAAATAATGTGCAATGTTAGAACAACATTCTAATCTATTTAAAACTTTCCATATTGTCTCAGCAAAAAGAACAAAGGTAGGAGATCTAATTATATGTCCACTAAAGACTACCAGTTTGTCGAAATAAGCCTTTTTTTACTCATTTAAATGAGTAATAATAATGGCAAGAGAAATTTTCGGAATAATTGAAACACAATATACTTGTTATTCAATTAGACGCAATTACATTCATACATGTTTGCTGACATTTGTCAGAAAAAATGTCAATATTTATGTTAGCTATGCTTTTTATGTTAACTATGTTAATATTTATCGTACTTGTATTCACATTTAAAGTTAAAGCTTAATAATGTATCTTACTTATTTATGAACTATCTCCTTATGTTGAGACTTATTGTTTATTAATAGAAATGCATTATAATTTCGAAAAGATTTTAGTTATGTAAAACTGAAATCCGTATATTTAAATTAAATGTCGATAATCCGGAATCACAGCTACGTGACCATTTTCAAACTTCCCGGATTATTATTAGACACTTATATAAAATAGTGCATTTATTCATCGTCTAAAATTAAAGAAAATGAATAAAAAAACAAAAACATTTAAAGAATAATCGCATGTTTTATTTTTTCAATTCAAACATTTTTTTAGGGTTTTTTGCTTCGTTAATTTAAACTTCCCATTTATGCGTTTATTCTGAATTTTATATTTAGAGTTTAAAAGGGTATTACCATTTTGTGGCAACTTTATTACCATGCCATACTTTGTAAGGAACCAGTAACTTTGTTACAAAAGCTTTCTAGTGGTTTGAAGGTGAACATGATGTAAGACGTAGCTCTAATATACGGGCACTCTAATTGTCCGCGGTGCATTTTTAATTAGGATTTCACTGTTCCGCGAGTTAGTGGTAACAGTATGCAAATTTATTTGCTCATTTTTTCGGAGTATAAATAGGGGGGCGAAAATATATTAAGCGATTAGTTGGTTAGTCAGTGCAGTTACACGTTGGAGAGAGTGTGAGTTGGCGTAAATAGTTTTAGTGTGGAGAAACGGCCATGAAGGGCTGGAGCTTAGCCTGGGAACAAGACCAGATTTAAAATGAGATGAAATCTAGACGTGGATTTGGAATGAACCCCGCCGTCGCAGCCGAAGCCTGTTCCGAAGAAATGAAGTTACGTGAGTTAACTTTTAAGCTTTATATTTAATTAAGATTGTTTTATTACTATCACGGAGTGAGGGCGAAATTTATTAGATCTTGGCTGCCACTCCTTTGCCCGTTCTTGAATAAAATATCTATATTTAAAGCTTATAAGACTCCTCATGAATCCGGACCACTATAAATACTCCACAACTTTTGATCTTATCGAATAAATTGATTTTCAAATGATTATTTTGTTATTTCATGTTCTCACGAATTTATATATTTTGATAAGTAATAATGAAATATTTTGCAAATAATGAAATTTATTTTATCTGTTACTAGAAGACAGAAGTTAAAATTACATGAAAAATGTAAAAATAGCAGCTTTATCGTTCAAGACTTAGTTAATGATAAAGGGAATTTTCTGCTTGCCGTGTATTTAAATAACAGAAATTACATCGTGCTTATCGAAGTCCGTTATCCAAACTATTGTATGGATATCGCTTCTTTATGATTGCTAGCTTGTTGAGAGTGTAATCTATGTTTCAAATCCAGTAAAAGAAAACATTTCATTTAATATTACTTAGTTGAAGTGTATGTTTCTAGGTGACACAATTTGAGAGCAGTTTCTTTTTAGGTAGTTTCGTAAGAAATACTACCTATTGCAGTCGTTACCATAGTGCGACTTTTGAAAAATTCCTTCATAACTTTTCATTATATGACCCTAGGAACCCAAATCTACCCCCACTTAAAAAGTATATATATATATATATATGTATGTACTAAATTTTGTCCGCACGATAAAAGTCGCAATTATGCACGGATCGTTTTCAAACTCGTCAACAACTTTAAGATGGCTAATATCTCGGCGAGGATTGAAAATAGGCAAAATCGGCCAGAGGGAATGGAAATGGGTGGGGGGGGTTAAAAGCTTTGAATACGGTCTTAACAAGATTCTGATAAAACCAGCTCTTACACAACAATGACAGAAAAAAATAAATATTTTTCGTTATAGCAGTTGCCAACAATTAAAAAAAAAACAATAAAATTTTCACCACAACAATTGCTTTTCGATTGCAAGAATTTCACGTGAAAAAATAGATTAAATAAATGGTTTGACGAATTGAAAACAAATTGAATATTACGTCATAAGTTTTCTAGAGCAAGATTTCAGCATGGAAACTCAAAATGAAATAACTAGTTTGACGAATTAAAAAAAAAAAAATGTTGCGTCATATTAGAAATATAATGGACCTCAGCAGGTGAATATGTAACGTCATGTGAGTTTGAAGAAACGTATTAAAACATGATTAAAACCCGACTATGGAAATATTAACATATTTTAACACTTCGAGGTTCTCTCAATTTGTTTTAGCCATTTTTAAACCTATTCCATATACATGCGTGTGTGTATTCGTGTATATTAGAATCTTCACAAAATGTTTAGCTCCCTAGAGCTTAGTGAAGGAACTGGGTTTATCTCTAATCTTGATTTAAGTTTTGTTGGTGAATTTAGTACTTAACATCGAAATCTACTTCCGCCTGTAGGCCAGAGCCGGCAGGGAATTTTTATCAATGCACAGTGTATATCGTAGCCTCAGAGCAACAGTAGAACATCTAGCAATAATAAAAATGAGATGTCTGATATACTGCTATGAATAACTGTGTTTGCATGTAATGAAACAACTTCTGAAACACAAAGTATGTTTCTAGGTGACACAATTTGAGAGCAGTTTCTTTTTTATCAATGCACTGCGTATATCGTCGCCTCAGAGCAACAGTAGGACATCTAGCAATAATAAAAATGAGATGTCTGATATACTGCTATGAATAACTGTGTTTGCATGTAATGAAACAACTTCTGAAACACAAAGTATGTTTCTAGGTGACACAATTTGAGAGCAGTTTCTTTTTTATCAATACACTGTGTATATCGTTGCCTCAGAGCAACAGTAGGACATCTAGCAATAATAAAAATGAGATGTCTGATATACTGCTATAAATAACTGTGTTTGCATGTAATGAAAATACTTCTGAAACACAAAGTCATGTTTAATACACTGTCAGAAAAACTCGTCAATATACACTAAATTATTCCTCATTTTTTTTACAGATAATTTCCGTACTCCTAGAAAACATACTTTATCGTGAAGTCTCCCCGAACGTCTAAAATGAGGGGAAAATTCCGTTAATTCCTAGCACGCATGCATACTGGGTCTATTGATAATAAATCTGAATTTATTTTAAAAATGAAAAACCAAAAATTCTATAAATTAAGATTTCTAATTTAATTAATAAAGACAAAAAAGTTTCCAAATTTCAAAATAAATAAAAATTACTTTTCTCATTCATTGAAAAGTACTCGAAATTTATATTTTATTATTAAGTTGAATATATGAAGTTGTTTATAAAATAAATATTCGCATTTAAAATATTTTTAAAATGACATTTAAAAGATATTTTAATTAAGAAAATTAAATGGGAAAAAAAATCTTATCGAATAAAAATATAACATTCGCATTTTACCTCTAGCAATCTACGTAAAATATTTAACATTCATATTTTTATACTATATTAATACTAAAGTATAAAAAACCCCAGCCACAATTCATTGAAGACGAAATCTTCCCAAAATGAACTTCAAAATGAAAAGCTTTTTAAAAAATGGATCAATCCATACCCATCTGAACAAACATATTTACTTCAAAGCGTTTCGCTCCTGTACAACTCAGTGCTGGCGTGTTCGTCTCGTAGTGCTGAGATGGCTGGTTCGAATCCAGCATCAGCTGCTTTTGCTTTTGCCCAACTTTCTTCAATTGACGGATATTTTACGTCCTATAACGGAGGGAAAAAAACAGATATTTGTCAATTCACAGGAAAATGCGGCAGCACTGCTGCCAGTAGAATTTCCGTGAATTGAAGAACGTTTTTTTTTTAAAGTGTACTATATGTCAGATGTATTTTATAAAAATTCCCTACTGTTCCACTAGATCCACACACAGTTTTTAATAGCAGTAAGTCAGACATCTCATTTTCGATTGTTACTAGATGTTCTACTGTTGTTCTGTGGCGATGATAGGTCGGTAAAACACACATTATATACATTCTTTATTTCGCCGGTATTTTTATTGCGTGTGTGCATTGTTGGTGTTTCAAGTTGTAATAATGTTAATTCATTAAACGTAATGTACTTAATTCTCAGACGTGTTTGCTTAGACTCCTATTAATAAATATTTTCGTAGTTAATTTGTTTTTGTTAAAATGTTTCATTTAGAATGCTCCGTGTATTTTATACTCATATTATTATTTCAAAGATATTTACACAATTGCTTACAATTTATCTGAATAAGATATCATTATTTCTAACAAAAAGCTTCTAGTTCAGATTTGATTTAAATTAAAATTTGAAATATGTTTCAACATAAATTTGAAATAGAATGTTTTATCAATTAAATATTTAACATTATAAGCGAATTCAATCTAAATTTTACTAAATATCAGCGGAATGAAATTAAACGAATTGAAAGATGCTCAGTTAGTTTTGAATTTAACGGTATATTTATTTTAATTTGGCAGGTAAAATTAATGAGATGTACAGACCAAATTTAGAAGCAATTTCAGATTTTACCATAGTTCAATAATTTTCTCATTATCCCAACTGCACGTAAACGGAATAACTCGTACACGCGGCATTGCGATTTTTAATAGAAACACGGTAAAACACACTGAGATAAATTTAATATTTTTGAAATTACATGAGGGTCTGAGAAATAAAAAAAAAACAAAATTTCACTAGAGGCTGTGTACGCTGGAATAACAAATTTTTGTGTAGAAACTATAATTGGAATATATTTATTCATTCAAAAACATACGTCCGTAACTTTAATCTAAATTGGGGTTTTCATTAAAATTAACGAAGATATTTTAAGGAAATTGGCAGCAAAGTAATTTATATTTTATAAAATGTATCATTGCGTAGCGTAAAATGTAACGATGAGGAGAAGTGGCGTAAATGGATATTACTCTCATTCAAACTCGGCAAGAATCAAATGTGCAACGTATTTCAGAATGCATATCGTGCCACCTACCGAATAACCATGTTTCTACAGCCCTTTTTGCAATGTCATCGCGTTTGATGCATTGCAATATGAGTCTGTGGAAAATTCCGTTAAAATTTCTTCATTACTATTAAAGTTACGACGAAAATATTCGTGCTCGGATTGGATTATAAACTAAATGAATGACTTGCAACTCAAGTTTCCTATACAAAAATTGGTACTTTTCCACTATAGGGGACTTGGCTTTAAAACGTTTGGCGCAATTCGGGCTTCAGAGAGTAAGACTTATTTCCAAAAGATGTAAACAACTGTGAAAATAAACCTAATGGAATTTTATGTTTGTTTTTACAATGTAGCCATAATTAATCTGGCAATATTCAGCGTGTTCTGTAGTGCAATGTAATTGCGAGAATGGCGTGTCAAGTTTCGTAGGTTGTCTAATCGAGAAAGATTCAGCGAAAGAAATAGTTCTAACCACTTGGGTGATATGTGGCACTGGATTATCTCAGAGGCCTATGTTCCTCGTCCTCTTTAATTATCCTTCACAATTTGTCTCTATTCTGGCAATTAGGTCATACTACAGAACATGCTGAGTACTGCCTGTTTAATTATTGCCGAGTTCCATATGGAGTTAGTATATACAGGGTGTCCAGTGAATAAGACCCTGAGTTTAGAATTAAATATCTCAAAAACAAAGATCAATAGAATTATGCGGGAAACGGTTTGTTTATTAGCTAAGCTGTAAAAATGTTACACAGAAGTTTCAAAATTTAGTTCCAAAACCGCTAAAAGATGGCGCTGTAATCAATTACTTGTAAACTGTGCTTCGAAGTCCAGAGCACTAGCGTCTCTTTCCCAGATGGCTCCCTACGGAAGAACGAATATTGAGAAAGTCCAATTTTTCATTGGGGCGATGTGCAGAAGTGGAGACACCTGGTCACAGAATTATTGCATAAGCTTCAATTTTAGAGAATTTCAATTAATAGAATTTTCAATAAAAAGTTTAGCAATCATTATATAAGAACTTATTAAAATATTTTATTTGGGTAATGTGCAGAAGCGGAGCCATGTGTTGATAGAATTGAGATTTGTTTCAAATTTTGTTATAAGATACTTCGATCCGGATACCAGTATCTCTGTGGTATGTCTTTTCTCTCCTAATTGGTAGATCGATCTTTACTTTTTAATATTTATTTAAACTGTGGTAAAAGTTTGAATAAAAAATCCAACGTTTCTGGTTTTAAAATTTAATTAAGCTAAAAGAAGCCCCTTTTTTAAAAATCATTGAGCATTTATAATAATGATTCATAAATCATTTTTTTTAATTGTACAGAATAGTTTGAATGAAAAAATACAAAGTTTCTACTTCTATTTTTAAAAACTTAATTAAGTTAAAAAATAATAATTTTAAAAACTCGTTCTCATTTTTTTTTGTCATTGAGCACAGAAATATGGTGCAGCTTCTAGCGATAGGATCCGAAGTGTTGGAAAGGAATGCAGCATCCAAAATACTTTTGCTTTGACGTTGATATGACTTATCATCAATTCCTTTTAGAAAGAAATAATTTAATGCATAATTTCTGTCTCTAAAACTTCGTTTACAAAGAAAAGAAATATAAGTGTTGTGCTAAAACCAAAGTATTATACCGTAATTTAAAAATAAATGAAAAGTGAAAAATTATTTTTTTATTTATAATAATTTAGGTATAAACAATATTAAAATAACAAAACTTTGTAAAAAATCACCATAAAATAAAACAACACACAGGACGCGTTTCGAGCTAAAAACATAACAGCTCGTCATCAGCTACAGCAAACACGTGTCCGCAAGCGAACAAGTTAATTTGTTCGCTTGAAGTTTTGTTATTTTAATTGCTTCAAATCGCCAGTTTTCGGTGCTGTTTAGCTATAAACAATATTACCAAAATATTATGCCGTGATTTAAAAATATAAAAAATAAATAAAAAGTACAAAATTATTTTTATAAATATATGGCATTAAAAAATGAATTTAATAAAATATTTTAATAAGTTCTTATATAATGATTTCGAAACTTTTTATTGAAAATTCTATTAATTGAAATTTTCTAAAATTAAAGCTGATGCAATAATTCTGTGACCAGATGTCTCCACTTCTGCACATCACCCCAATGAAAAAGTGGACTTTCTGAATATTCGTTCTTCCGTAGGGAGCCATCTAGGAAAGAGACGCTAGTGCTCTGGACTTCGAAGCACAGTTTACAAGTATTGCGATTACAGCGGTTTTGGAACTAAATTTTGAAACTTCTGTGTAACATTTTTACAACTTAGCTAATAAACAAACCGTTTACCGGGTAATTCTATTGATCTTTGTTTTTGAGATATTTAATTTTGAAATCAGGGTCTTATTCGCTGGACACCCTGTACATATAAACATTTTACTTATATATTTATTATTGTTTTTTAAAATATAAAATTACTTCTGTCTGTATATTCTGTATTAGTGGATTCTTTTTTTATTTTGTATTTCAACCATTATACATGAATGTCAAAAATAATTAAATATTAAAAATGAAATCTTATATGATTTTTTCCCCTTAAAATAGTATAAGAACAGAATATTACAAGCTTTGTATAACAAACATTTTTTTTTACTTTGATAATAAATATTTTCCTATCCAAGGAGTTTACTGTTGTTTGCCGAATTTTTTGCCGAGTATAGCACCTAGGGAAACAGAAGTCAAGAAAACAGAGTTGGCCACTATATGTCCTTACCTTTAATAGATCGTAAAGCTGCAGTTTTTTTTTTTTTTTTTTTTTTTTTAGTTTGGAATCTCTGCGTCTTTAATTAAATGAGTTTTTTTAATTATAGTAAACATCCCATTACCTGTCACTCTATCAGCCGCCATCCACGGTTAACCACTACCCCATCCCCTATTTTTTAAAACTATTATCAGGAAAGAACAGTGGCGTAAGATGCTTGTTACCCCTTTAAGACCCAACCCGCACGATCGTGCGGGTTAGACAATCATTTAATTGTTTGTTTCTGAGTCGTTTATAATAAAAACTCGAATCGAACGATCGCTCGGGTTTGCAGATAGAGTAAAGTATCATTTTTTATCAACAGGTAGCGGTTGCAGTCCATGTTTTACTTTCTACAGGCATGGCTAGCTTTGTTTACAAATACACCGGGTCTTAAAGGGTTAGCGCACATGATGCTGAAGCATCTAGTGATGAGTTGGAGATATTGCCATTGGTGGCAAACGTACCATGTCAAATATTTCTGCCTAAGAAATCACAGACTAGACTAGACACTCACAGACACTAACTAGATTGTGACAAGAAAAAT
The DNA here is from genome assembly GCA_963932465.1 of Maratus speciosus. Taxonomy (NCBI): domain Eukaryota; kingdom Metazoa; phylum Arthropoda; class Arachnida; order Araneae; family Salticidae; genus Maratus; species Maratus speciosus. Next base: position 176,599,945 of record OZ010786.1, read on the forward strand.
ATTGTTTGTCAAAAATTAATGGATGACGGAATTATTTAAAATGTTTTGAATAGAGAGAAACTTGAAGCGGATGATTTTGATGAATCGGTGAATGATGTTTCGTGAGTCAGTCACACAGAAGTGAAGATTATGCTCTCTAACTAATTGGTTTGAAATGCAAGAGGAAGCGACTCAACCCAAGCACTATCACTTCCTTAGAATTCTTAATAATTCTGCAGTAAAAGCACAATCAAAACGCACACAAATTTGTATAATTCACTACTTTGGACGAAAACAGGTTACTATATATTTATTCTAAATTTGCATCCTTAATTGGTTTCTTTTTATTAGTTATGCTTTTTGTTAACGAAAGTGCACATCAGATAAGAAAAAACGTTTAAATAATCTGTTTTATAAACTAACAAATAGAAATGTAAATTTTCTAACGGTTATGTACTCTTTTTGGATTATCCGTCAACATCCATTATCCGCCATACCATCGGGAGTGGACAACGAATGGCGAATTTTGTGGACAGACGAAGTCTATTTCCATCTCCAAGTGTTTATCAACGCACAAAATTGCAGGATATGGCAAAAGAAAATCCATTCGCAACTCAACCAGTACCGATGCATTCGCCAGAGGTAACTATGTGGTACGTATGTTAGGGCATTTTTTTTTCGAGGAGATGGGTCCTGCAGGTCCCGTTACCTGTACCGTGAATGGTAAACGGTATCAGAGTCTTTTGCGAAACCAGGTCATTTCAACATTTCGATAACGTGCATGCCTGGATAGAATCATTTTCATGCAAGATTGCGTCCCTCCGCACATCGCAAATTCAGTCATGGAACTGCTCAAGAGAAGTTTCGGAAATAATCGACTTATCAGCCGTCAGTGTCCAACAGCCTGGCCTCCATGATCACCAAACCTCAATCCTTGTGAGTTCTCGCTGTGGGGTTATCTAAAAAATGTTGTGTACAGGGGCCCAAGAGAAAACTTTAGCTGAATTGAAGACATGGATTACGCAACACATTCACAAAGTCACCCCTGAAACACTTCGGTCTGTTGTGGCACATGCTGTTTATATGTTTCAACTTGTGGCAGACAATGGTATATTAAAGTTAAAAAGGTTAGTGGCTGTGAAGTTTGATAAAAGTTATTACTAACTTTAAAGATTTATTTCTATAAAAATGGATTTTATTTGAATAAAATGTTTTGGATGTTATTTTAAGTTGAAATTAAATTTAATTTGAAATACACATTTTCTTTGAATTTTCGTTAACATTTTGCATGGCCTTTATATCACTCTTTGGTATGTCTTTCTGTATGTAAGATTCAGTGTTGTGCATTTTTAACCACGAAATTTTAAAAATACCAAATACTTAAAATTTTAACTAAATGATTACCTAACATCAAATACTGGCATTCATCTGGCGGAAGCTTCAGAAGAATGAGTCGCAAAAAAATTAAGAGAAACTATTTAAAATTTTAAAAATACGTATTTCATTTTTTGTTTACTGTTTACTGGAACAAAATATGTAACAAAAATTGTCGAATTTTTATTCTCAAGTGTTTACACAGACATCAATCTCTTCAATAATCTTCAAAAGTTAAATTATCAGGCAGTTTCTTTATTTTTCTAATTTGGTCAAGCCCACCTTTTGCAAAAGGTACTTTAGTGATAATATCTTTAAACGGCAAACTCTCAAAAAGGCAACATAGGATCGTCTAACTGAACACTTCTTTGAACAAATATATCACACAATTTTTTGTCAAAGTTAAAATGTATATGTTGACAATATATCCAACTGTTAAAAAAAAAAAAAAAAACTGAGTTCTTGAGAATGATACGCCGCCTCTCTCTTTCCAAGATTTAATAATAAGTATTGCGTGGAGTCTTTAAGAAATGACTCTAGATAATAATCATATTCAACAATTATAGTAAAAATCTTATACCATTACTAGCAGGCTATGCCCGCTACGCTGATTTGTTTATCCAAACGAACCTTGAAACAACAAAAAAAAAAATGTACCAGTGAATTTCACATTGTGATTTAAAGCAATATGGAACCTTACCTGGAATGTCCTTCCGCACTGCGGTAAACGATATGAACGCCATTGTGCTATTATATTTTCTAATGTGCAGACAAATTTTCAGCTATTAAGATTTTAGCACTTTTAGTTGGTCAATCACAGAAGGATTTCGTAAGGAATGATAGTACAATATGCAGTATAATAAAATAAACTCTGAAAAATTATTTAACTATAATGCAAACAAACAAACTGATAAAATCCATCCAGTAAAACATTTTTAAAGACTGATCTTTCATATTGGGGTCCATCTGATTATAGAACTTTCCCCCATAATTCTATAACTAACCAACGTAGAATTATATGCAATGAACTAAAACCTCCCCAAACATTGTCTAATCAACAAAGCAAGTATTATCAATATCCTCCATTTAGAACTTTTTGAAAAGTTTAATCTTTCATAATCGGTTTCACATGATTATGGAACTTTCTGCCTTTACTTTTTGACTAAGCAACATAGAACAATACGCAAAATACTAAAACCACATCTGAATAGTTATGTAACTAACAATGGAATTCCTACAAAATCCGTTCGCATCGGTTTCACATGATTATGGAACCTTTTGACTAAGCAACATAGAACAATATGCAAAATACTAAAAGCACATCTGAATAGTTATGTAACTAACAAGGGAATTCCTATCAAAATCCGTTCTGTAGACATTTTTAAAAGGGTTAAACTTTCATAATTGTTTCAACTGATTATAGAACTTTCCATCACATATCTATTATTAAGCAATGCAGAATGGTATAGTGCATACTAAAATACTGTCTGAAAAATTATCTAACAGTGCAAATTCAATCGAAATCCAATCGGCTGAATCTTTTAAAAAGGCTAATCTTTCATAATCCAAATTTTAAAACATAATTATATGTATAAGCAACTTGCAACGAATTTATTGACCGTCATCCTTACTTTCTCATTAGAGTTAAATGCTTTGCTTAAAAAGGCACAAAGTTGTTTAAACACTTAAAAGTTACCGCAATAAATAAAAATTCCAAACTTAGTTTAGAAGTTTGATGAATAATGCGCTCTCCGGAATTATTATTCTAATAAAACCTTCTTCAAGCGACCAGGAAGAAACGGAATTTGTTTCATTTTTTTTTTCAAAGAAATGGATCGCTCATGGAGGGAGTACAACTGGGGTGGTCTCTGAATAGAGGTAAAATTAGTATTGAACCTATGGGAATAAATTTCGTTACATGTAAAAATGGTCGTTTAGGGAGGTAGTCGCTTAATGGAGGTGGTCGCACAGGAGGTTTCACTGTAGTAGAAGCAGAAGTGGATAGATCGATAAGAATATTGATTTTTAAAATTTATGAAACTTTAAGTTATTTCTCGTTGTCTCTGCTGAATAATTTTAAAGACTTTTCAATCGGCGAGTATTGAGATTTACGATCATGTCTAAAAGAAATGTATTTCATTTTGTACCAAAACATTCTCGGTAAAATGAGTCAATTTGGTGTGGGTTCTGAAATTGTAAAATATATTTTTTTTTTTTCAAAATCGTCATTTAAACTATGCACATGAAATTCTAAGTGTCTCTTAGTAAACATCAGCGAAAAATAAATTTATAACTTAATTTTACTTAATAATAAAAAAAAATACTTTCAGTTTAAAAAAATACTAAATTAAAATGTTTTGCATGGTTACGATTAAATAATAACTAAAGCCAAAAGAAATTCGCGTTCAATAAATAGCAAGCCACATTGTTTAGCACAGTTTGCAAAAATAATTTGGTACTTTCCCACTATAGGAAGTTATAGGAAATACCCACTATAGGAACCCACTATAGGAAATTATGTTGCCAAATTTCCATCTCCGCCAAGGCTATTTTCTCTATTTAGCCAAGATCCTTGTACTGGAAAAGTACCAAAAAATCTTTGCACGAAAAGGATTGAAATAAATGACTTCATAAAATACATTTTGGTATGGCGTTGGTATAAAGTAAAAGTAGCAAAAGGTCACCAAAAAACTTCCTCCCAAATTTCGCCAATTCAGTGTGAATTTGGTTATAGAATAGGTCCTCTTTAAAAACACAGAATTAATATAAACCTTTTCCTAAATAATTGTACGCCAAACCACGCCCTGCCAATTGTCATTAACATATGCCAATTGTCTGTAGACTCAATTATGTAACCTATTGGTACAAAATATGCCAATTGTCTGTGGACTCGATTACGTAATTAATCTCCTTAATTAAGGCATACTTTACAAACGACATCTAATTTTCAATTTTCCTGATTTTAAGATCAATGTGTACTGTTAGATGTTAAAAAGCTTGGCGGAATTCGGGCTTCAGAAAGTGAGATTTGTGACCAAATGATACGAACAGCTGTGAACAAATAAAACGAACTCTTATGCTTTTTAAAATATGTATTCCTATATATAAACTTTTTATTTATGAATATTAATATTTTTGTTATTTATATACAATTTACTTTTGTTTTTATATGAAAAGAGGTAAATGTCTTCTTTATAGTAAATAAATTCTATAATTATCGAACAGAAAATATGTATGAAAACTTTCCTTCTCTCTCCAAGCCCATTTCTTCCACCTCGCAAACGACCCTATATTGGAAAATTACAGAATTTACCCCATTGCTCTATGACGAAACAGTACCGAACAATATATTATATACTAAAACTATCTCTAAAAAATTTCCAAACTAACACTGCAAATTCTATCAAAAACCGTTTATTATAACTTTTTTAGAAGGATAAATTGAGATAATTGAGTTCATCAGATTACAGAATTTCCCCCAGAACTGTATGTCTAAGCAACGTAGAAGGACATGTTGTGTACTGAAACCTTCCCTTGAAAATTATCTAAATTGCAGTCCAAGTTCCATCAAAATACATTCGGCAGAATCTTTTAAAAAGGCTATTTTTTCATATCAGGTTCATCTCATTAAAGATCTTTAAACCATAATTCGATACCAAGCAACGTAGAACGACGTGTTATGTACTAAAACCTTGTGAATGAAATTTCCATTTGAATTATATATATATATATAAGTAGAATTAGATTTTTTTAATGCAGTCGTCTACTTGAAAAATAATCAATATTGTGAGCGTCGCTGAAACCGATGCCACTCTCGTGCATTTTTGGCTTAAAATTAAATTGTTTGGCGATAAAATGAAATCGTAAATAAACATTCAATATGCAACTCACAAGTACCGTCATTTTTATAATTACATCTGCTAGTTTTTTCTGCAAATCACATGATGGATGACTTAAATAAAAATATAAAGTACATTTTAAAAAAATCAAAAACAAAAACAAAATTGTTACTCAGATATTATCATATCAAATTTTCTGATGCATTTTTCTTAACCTGACGCAAGAGTTAAATTGCCAAATATGGTTTAAAACTGAAATCTTTCATATTGATTAAATGTTTCAGCATTACGAATATTACTTTTCATATTTAAATTCGATATTGTCGTTTTATAATATTACCACTCATCAAAACTGTTTTTTATTTTCTCTTTTTCCCTTTTTTTTTCTTTTAAATAAAGTTTGTAAAAGTTTTTTCCGAGATGTACAGCCGTTTCAAATCATTTATCAACAAAATTTATCGCTAATAAAATAATAGTAACCCTTTAGCCCAAAATAACAGAACTTTCCGTCATAATTCTATAACTAATCTACATAGAGTTGTGTTTTATAGCTTAAAACCTTCTCTGAAACTATATCTATCCAGCAGTGTAAGTTCCGTCAAAATCCATGCAGTAGAACTTGAAATACAGATGTTGCGAACGAAATTTCCGTTTGGATTTTATATATATAATAGATAGGCCTGATTATTGGATCGTAGAAAGTATCTTTTACGATACCAACTAAATGTTATATTAGTCAAGAATTCTTTAAAAAAATCTTCCTTGAAATTGAAAACACATTATATATCATTCTTAGTCAGAGTCATGCTTTCATTGTTAGTTACCATTATTTAATATTTCACATATTTTTTTAGAGGAGGAGATTTTAAGGTAGTAATATATGAAATTATGCAATTTTGAAGAAAAAGTTTCAAGGAGTTCGTGCTTATAAATCTTTTTTTTCCAATTCTCGCTATGTCTCTACATTATTGGCTTCCCGTCTCATTCCGGCATCAAATCAACAAATATATATGAAGGTATTATTTTAATAATAGTGCTTTCTTTTATTGGAAGTCGAAGCAATGGTCCAACAATCATTGTTATATTTTAATCACCCATCAGTATGTCAAACGGACTAATCTAAAATGATAATTATAGCGAACCTAAATCACAGAGTAAAAACTTTCACAAAGAAGGAAAAGTTTGGTTATATAAAATCTTATATTTGTCCAAAACTCTGTCGTAAATAGATTTATTCGTTGAATCATACACATATATTTCGAGTCGTTTGCTTAATCTCGTAGAGTTTTTTACGACCCATCTTCAGTAATTGGACAAATAGCACAGGGCACAATTTTACTACAAATTATCCTAAAAAGAAACATGGTTTTCAATATTCAATAGCAAGTACGTGGTGAGAGCTATTGAAGATATTCTTGATGTAAATTAATGTGGTGGTCGAGATAGTTCTACATATCACCTGTGTATATTGGTGCGCTTTGTCAAATTGTTAAAACATTCAAACTAACGTATAAAAATGCATCAAAATTCTCTTAGCTATAACCTTCATTCTGTATAGCGCTCAAAAAAAGTATTTGCATTTTAAAATTGCAAGGATATTTTGAGCAGTAGTATACTTCGGATTGCTCAGTGCTATCTATGTGAAGTATTTGGATATAAATGCTAAAAACGTAGAAACAAGGTGAGACAAGGAAACGTAGAAAAGTTTTTAAACAAGGAATTATAGAAAATAGATTCTAGTTGTCACACATTACTCTCCTGCGATAATAACTTCAGTAGCTGTTCCGTTTATTTTTTTGCCGCAAATTGTTTTATTGTTCCGTTGTTTTAAAATTTTTCCGCACACGTTTTATCACTCTGTAATGTAAAATAGGCAAAGGCTCGTTCTGGTGGTTTTCCAAGAACTAAAGCATCAATAAAAAAAATAATAATGTCACTTTATGGAAAGTCCCTAATCATTCAGTTGCTTTTAGAGAGCAACTAAAAATCATCTCACTCTGTCGTCGATATTTTTCTGAATTTTCACGATATTTAATTGGATTTTTTATAAGACTTGCTTCATAGAGTTGACTATTAAATCACGAAAAAAGCTTGGTTGTCGTTCGCAGATAAAAATACTTTACAACGTCTCATGTTTCATAAAATATTTAATATATTTATATTCATATTGCACTATAATGTTTCTACTACATGTTGCCGAATTTTCTGAAACTGGTGTTGAATTCCAGTATAGTATTAAAAAAAAAACAAGCAAGATTTTTTTTTTTAACTGAAAAAATCACTGTATATAAATGAATGCAGTTCTTACACAAATGAATACACATATTGTACAATATCCACATATTCGTATGCTGTAGCGATAAATCATTTTGTACATTTTTATTTACAGTGCTATGCCAAATATTGTTATTTTTCTTTGATTTTTCGTTGCCTTCCAATTGTCTCCCTTATGAAATTGATGTTGCTAAATATGAGGTCAAACATATTCTTTATAACCCTGAATTTCCAGAAGAAAATTACAAGTAAATTTTTAAATGGTCGACAAAATATCTAAATTTGAAAGTGTCCGGTGATTAATGGCCGTATAGTGTACATAGGGTACCTGAAGAAGGACTGCTAAAATTTAAAATTTAAAAAATAATTAACTATAGGAAATGTAAATTTCAGACAAGTGGCGTATTTATCAGGGAGATCATAGTTTGTTTATACAATAATATTTAAAATAGGTCATATATCTTCATCGATAGATAGAGATGTAAGGTCAGTCTGCCTAAATGAGACACGATTCCCCGTAGTTTTGTCGCATATTTGGTATTTTCTTATATAAATGTATGTTTTTTTAAGCACAAATTACTGAATACTGTACCTTTAGTTAAAAACTAACTTGTTTTGTAGAAATTTAATAATTATCTGTAATATAAAAGCACAATATAGGATTGTCGCACTTAGGTCATTTTTGTCGCATTTATGGCAGCTAAAACCTAAATGAGACATTCATAGTCCAAAATGTGATAATGCATTTTATACATGGCAATTCATCTGAAAAAGTTCATTTAACGATTAACTGCTGTGACAGAAAATTGCCACATTACAACTGTGAGCGGTCTGCGAAACCATCCCAGCAAACACACACCTTTCGGCACACGATCGGACCGCAGCCGGTAGTGTCGGTTAAGTGTCAGCATGGGCACAGTGGTTTCGGTGAAGTGTCGGCAACTTAAACTCAAGAATCTGATTTTTCGACTGTCGGTTACCGTAATCGGTCCCCTTATGGTTATATATCGGCAAGCGGCTTACACCGGCAAGTGACGGAGGACCGATTTGTAATTTCTGATAGTGGCCCGATTAGATTTGCCAACATCGGTCCGAATTCGGAATTTTTTGTTCTAGCCGGCATTTTTTTTCTTTTTCTTAATTTTGTTTGAGTTTTGATAAGATTTGTATATTTCATGTATTTTATATAAAATTCTAACAGTGATAAACAAAAAAAAAATGTCAAAAATAGCCTAAATTTATTTATTTTTTAAAAAGTTGTTATTGAATTCATTTTAAAAAGGACATACAATTATTTGAATCACCAAAAGAGGTCGCTCATTAAAATTATTATTCAGCTATTAAAATTATTATATCGCTCCTTAAAATTAATATTCATTTTAAACTTAATCGTAGAAAAAAAAAACTATGTTTCTTTTTTTTTATTTAAAACTAAAATTAGTCAAAAGTGTTTAAAATTATTTTACAAGCTGTAAAAATAAAAATAAAAACTACCCAAATTTTTAGCGTTAAAATTTAAAAGAAAGATTCAGAAAATTATCACATCTAAAAAATTATTTACCAAAAAAAAAAAAAAAAAAAAAAATGATAAATTAACATTTTTATTGTATTTGATGATTAAAAAATGTTGATATGTAAAAGAATCATTATTGCTACATAATCACTAAAAATATATTCTACATGAAATCATTCAATGACAACAAATAAACTCTTAATCTATTTAAAAGTGATTATTTACCAACTTATTTTTTTATTAAAATTTGTTTTTCTATGTAACAAATATATATTTCTATAACAGAAAAACCTCTGAAATTCCCTTATTTTATTTAATAAGCATTTTTAAATTTATAAGAAAGATTCAGAAATATCCTCCATTTAAAAAATATCTTCCAAAAGGAAAAAAAATGTAAATTAATATTTATTTTATTTTTTAATTAAAAATATTGATAAGTAACAAATTAATATTGCAACATACTCATTAAATATATGTTCTACTTTAAATCATCAAAACAGACTGAATTCTTATTCTAATTTAAAATTATTAATTACCAACTTGTATTTATTAAAATAAATTTTTCCATGTTAAAAATATATATTTTATAAATTAACGCAACGCAACGCATGTAATTACATTATAATTCCTAATAAGAAAATTTGTACAACTGAACAAGACCTCAAAAATTATTTGTTAATACTTAATTATTCTTAAATTTATAAGAAAAACCAATTCATTTGCTTTAACGAATTCGCTAAGATATGTATTTCTTTCATTTAAATAGTAAATTAACTTTTAAATACACGCGCGTAAGACAATTACAAATAAATAAATAAATAAAAACACTTAAAAATTCTAATTTTCCCATCTACCAATTACCTTCAACGACAAACGACTACTTATTGATATGTCTTCCCCTTATTACCTCATATAATCCTCCCCTAATCAAGTCTCCCTGGTCAAGTGGTTAAGGCGTCTGCTTCCTGTCCTTGGGTTTGTCGGATCAAATCCCGGCCCCTTCCACCGCTGAAACACGTTCCTTTCAAATATACGTTCATAGATGGCGCCATCAAACAGATTTTTTATTCAATTTACGCTGGTGTCGGGCTGCGACCGGCATTCGTATGGATAGCTGTCGACGTACTGTCGGCATAGTGTTATGCCGATACCGGACTGGCTGCGTGCCTCATGAATCGGGCCGCATTCGCGTGGCGTATCAAAAAAGATAGGGAACCGGCAGCGGCAACCGGTATCGTGCCAATACCGCCGGTAGTGTCAAGCGGCTGTCGCCCGATTGCTTACCGATAGCTCTGTGTTTGCTGGGATTCGATTGAAATATGAATAAAATGCACGATTAACTCATAAAATACTGTTTTTGCACTAAACTGTTTGTACAATACTATTTCTAATAAAATTTTGAGTTTTCAAACACTTTAAACAATAGTACTAGGCTCCAAACGAAGCAAAATTTCGCTGTATCGATAGTTAAACTGGAAATTACAAGTTAAACTGTAAAAATTTAAAAAAAGCAGCTCTAGCAGCAGTTAAGGGCTAACTGTAATTATTTTTTGAATTAATTAACCCTTAGCAGCTGTGAGCGGTCTCCGAGACCAGTTGATTAAAAGAAGAATGAAAGCCTCTATTAACTCACAGTGTACTGTTTCTGTACTAAAATTTAAGTACAGGACTATTATAACTAAACTTTTCAATATTATTCTTAAAATGTTTATCACGGCGCAGCACCGTGCTTTTTGTCAATTTTACACTGCTAATATGCAAAAATTATTTGAATGCTGCGTATAATGCCTGATATAAATAACCCTCAAATAAATAAATGCTTTCCTAATATAAAAAACTCTCATCCCTCCTTGCCAAGGAGCTATGGCCATAGCTATAATTAAATGATTGTCGCAGAAAACATCGTTTAAAATTCGCGAAATTCGCTCGTCAATACTAGCCCGTAATTTATACACCAGTGCGATTTGGGTTTCCGTAACTTCAACTCCGCATAATCTTACTTACAATCTTGTGATAATGAAATATAACTGCATGATCTATATACGAAATTTAATAAGGAATCCAAATTAAACATTTGATTTTATCAAAATTCTTATTTTGTGAATGAAAAATGCGAATTAATTAAGGACGCCGACATTTCGGTCGGTGCGAATTCACAGTGTGGAGCTTACGGGTTAAAAGAGCATTTAAAAGATATTTATAATATTGTTAACTAGACTATTTATTACATATAGCTTTATTTAAAAATGCCACATGATAAATATATCACCTTTATATAAAATCGTAGAATATTTCTAATTATTCTGATTAAGCCAAAGAGAAGGTCTGTGCCTGATATTCTGTTGCAGCCCCCTCCCCACACCCCCTCTTCATTTTTCTTGCAATTTCACAAAAAATTAACATTTTCTGTACTTAAAAATACGTATACGGAAACAAATATTCGTTTAGATAAACATGGCTTTATTTATATTTTATCTTTTACTAATTTAAAAGTAGAAAATGTCGATTATAACGAATAAAAATTGAAAACAGAAATAAAATATCAGATTTTGTAAAAGTGCTAACAAAAATTATGACTCCTAAACCAGGGACTAACTCAATTGCATCACGTTTTAATCGGAGACAGTATTTACGCTATCGAATGGTATTATGTTGGTAAAATTAACTTACTTACCGCATTAAAATAAACATAAATTGTGTTCAATCTACACAAGATTTTCCAGAATTTTCATTATGTAAAAGTATTGCAAATTCCTTAATTATATGTCTACATTACGTTACTGGAATAGACACTGCGTTTCTTACACCTTTTTTTTTCTTTAAAATTTTAAAGAAGCTTATTTTTCTTTTTTGATTGCCTTAAATACATATTTAAACACCTGGTTAAAGAGAAACATTAATGGAGTAGAAAGCTGACTCAACACAGCTTAATTAAACATAAAATTTAATTTAAATATCATTTTAACACAAGATATGAAAAATCCCATATAAATTTCGTTAATCTTCTAAATGTTTCGCCGCATTTGCAGCAATATCTATGTCGGTATTAGGCACATGCTGAAAGCAAGCTCTCCTAAATGCGTAGTCCACTTCAAATTCTAAACCTGAAACTGATCGACTTTTCATTAATTTAACTGGTCAGGTAACTAAAACGGACAACGTAGCTCTTGACGTTTATAGGGTTATTTGATCTTTAAAGTTAAAAAATAAAAACCGTGAGCCACTTTCGGGAATTTTTGTCGCATTTCCGAAACATGGGGGCGATGTAAACTGAACGATGTGTATTTGATTAGAAATTTCCTTTGAAGAAACCATTTTACATGCAAAAAATGTTTCGGGCTTTGTTTCTGAAGTTCGTATGCTTCAATATATAAAATTTATTTACAATTCTTGCATTAAGATTTTATGTAAAAGAACATTGTCACATTTAGGGGTTATCACATTTAGGCAGACTGACCTTAAATGCAGCATTTTATCGCGTTTCAGCAACGTATAAAGATAAAAAATAAAAATAGCTCTTTAGAGACGTTTCACGTGTTAGTTTGTGCAATCTTATCGTTTGAATCAACGTAGCCCATCTATTGATGAACATTTTAACTATTTTAGAAAATACTATTTGTAATAAGAAAGATATATACAAAATTTATGATTTAGTGATAAATATTTATCCTTTATAATTTTTTTTAGAAAATATTTTTATTTTTTAAAACTAGAAATTTCTAGACTAAAACTAGAAAACTTGAAACATCCTATATATACATTTTAAACCACCATTTCCGTTTCCATTTTCCGTTCCATTCAATCGTTATAAGTTTCTCGGGTGTTTTTTTTTTTCATTTTTTATTTTATTTCTGTCATAAGTATGAATTTCTAGTAGCGGACCGTTTGGCTGTTTATAATTTAGACAGGGGAATGATTTTTTACTTTATATTTCCTTTTCATTCGTGTTTTTTATATATTTGCTTATTATATGTAAAAATAATCTCATAAAATAATTTTAACTGAAGAAAAGCAGCAGTAAAACGGATCAATATCAACGACGACTATTTTTATTGCTTAGTGCATTAGAGATAACATTCAATGACATGATCTAATGATCATTAACTAAACATGATTAAGGATACAAATGCTTAATTACGTATGTATAAGACCAACATAATATGTTAAAAGACAGACATATATTATTCTAGACGAAAAGAAAAATATATCTTGTTTATGTCTGGAACATATAAAAGAATAATTATTTGTATTCCTCATATGATTGTGACTATACACAGTTAAGAATCAAAGTAAAACAATAAATTATAAGCTAACAATAAATTGTCAGCGTTAACATCGATACAAATGTATTCTAGTAGCTTGCCTTTTTACGAAACTTATTCAGATTTGAAATCGATATTTTAGTTATACCTTGGTTCCGATAGGCAAACGTGAAACCACAGAGCTATCAATTAAAATAATAAAACTTTGTAAAAAAATCACCATAAAATAAAAACAATACAAAGGACGCATTTCAAGCTAAAAATATAACAAAAATATGCAGGATGGTGCCCCGCCCCATTTTGTACCTGAAGTCAAGAGGTTCCTTTTGGTCAATTTCATTGAAAACCGAGTGATAAGTTGATTTTGTAAGATTGAGTGGCCCTCATGATCTCCAGGCTTGACCCCGGCAGATTTCTGGTTGTGGAGGTACTTAAATTATTGAGGCATCGGGTCAGCCAAGCCACTTTGGTGGAACTGAAATATGCCATTCGACGGTTCGTCGGTGGCATCCATGCCGACATGATAGACACTTCTGTAATAAGCGTATTGACATGCATCACTTGCCTTAGACACGGTAGTGGTGGAAAAGGTGAAGATATTTTACTTCAAAATAAATGCACATTGTAATTTATTTCATTGTCTTTTTTTGTTTCCCTGATTTGCATAAAACGTCTCAGTGGTGTAGGCGAGATAAAATTTTGTCCTGCTGGAAATCACGGAAAATTGCTCTTCTAGATATTACCACCGTTATACAGAAATGTTTTCGAATATTTTTTCTTAGTCTTCCAAAATCAATAAATTATATTCACGCTATCTAGTATACAATCACTCAGCTTTGAAACTCATTGCATAATTCAAATTGCACGACTAGTAATTAGTACTCATAAATAGTACAGTTTTATTTTTAAATATATGGCTAATTAACAGAACAATTACCAGAACAATTAAAAAAAGTCGAATCTGGTTAAGAAACGTTTCAAAGGAATGGACAAATATCGCGTATTAAGCGGTATCACATATTAAACGTAATTTGCACAATATTGTAAGAACTGGAATTTACAAACCTAATTGTCAAAATGAAATTTAGAGTTTTCGTTTACATGTTTTCAGTCGAAGATTTTCTCGTAAGCATATTTAGATTAAATTTAAACTTTCAGATTTGTACTCATGTTTAATTCATTTTTGGTTTTTATAAAACACAGCGAAATGATAACTAAATAAAATTTATATATGGATTTAAGTATGACTTTATTGTCGAATAATACGTTACAACTCAAAATAAAACAACAAAAATAATTTTCCTGCTGTGCTATGTTTTTAACATAAACCAAAAATATTAATTCTATGCAGAATAACTAAAGTATAAAAATCATATTTAGTACTCGTACTTGTGAAAATGTGTAACTTTACAATCAGCCCTCAGTTTTTTATTTTAATTTAATTATTTTTATTTTATTTTGATTTCTTTCTAAGTTTGAGATTTTTGCTCTTATAGTTTATTATATGCAAGTACATTTGCCATTTTATACATTATTTTGGGAATTTTACTGGAATATCAGTTATGTATTACCAATTATAATTACTCTAAATTTATGTCCCACACGTGACGGAATAAACAGTAGCTTTTGAAATTGATACTGAACCAAGAATTATATTTTAAAATGGTTGTGGTTTATATAGAACCTTAGGTATCCGCATTGCAATCTGTTTTACAAAGATTGCAAATGAATTTAACATCAAGTGTTCCAAAGTTTAAACCTTCATAAATCCTTACTAATTTTTTCGAATGATTTCCTTGGTATTCTGAGATTAAATTTACTAAAATTCCAAATATGATGTCAAATATAAATGTTCGTATCGGAAATTTTAGAGTTTGATACAATTTCATTATGAAAACAGCCCCTTAAATTGATTTTTTGTTTAAACATAAATAAAACAAAAATCACACACACAATTTATAGTTTAATTAGTACTTTTTTCTCAGAGACAATTTAAATATTAAAATGTACGTGTGTTCCCTTGTATTTTTTTATGTTCTGACAGTGCATTGTGCAGTCAACCTCAATAAATGTGCAGGGCCGTAGCAAAGTCTTCAGAGCCCCCCCCCCCCCCAAAACATATTTTTCGGGCCCCCCCCCCTCTAAGATTTTAGAGAAATATCTATATTTAATTTTCCAACCGAGTTCCATTGTATAACAACACCAGCGAAGTTTCGCTGGTCGAATTTTCCAAAACGAACTTCAAATTGAACGAATTTGTAGTTAGACTGCACTGCTTTCGGCAGCATACACCCATAGGGGCTATGTCCGCTCCGATCTCGAATCATACGAACCTTGAATTATTGTAATTTTTTTATTTAGATCCAGATTAAATTCAAATTTTCAACATTTCGTCCACGTTGCTGCAGGAACAGATTTGATATTTTTACAATGTGAATTTAATCAAAGGACTTGCAAAATTTAACTGAGAATTCTTCCATTTAGGAAAAAAATGTCAAAAAAATCGCCGAAGAACGCGAAAGAACGCCAAAAATTGCATAAAAATTTTCAAAGTTCATAGAGATCAAACTTTACTCATATTGGGTTAAAAGCCGTTTTTTTTTTTTTTTTTTTTTTTTTTTTTTTTTTTTTTTTTTACGAATATTAAAAAAACTACCAGAAAA
Organism: Maratus speciosus; assembly: GCA_963932465.1. Classification (NCBI taxonomy): domain Eukaryota; kingdom Metazoa; phylum Arthropoda; class Arachnida; order Araneae; family Salticidae; genus Maratus; species Maratus speciosus. Next base: position 176,615,849 of record OZ010786.1, read on the forward strand.
GTGAAAAAAAGCTAAAAATCACATAAAAATTCTCGAAAATTTTAAAAACAGCAGAGGACAAAATTTGGCAAAAAAGTTTGAAACTGAATTCCTTTTACAAATGTAGAATTGCTAAGTATTGTTCATAAACAAAATAAATAAATAAAAAATATGGAAGTCGTTTTCGTATTTTCAATTTTCTCTTCAGTTTGACAATGCTATCAGCGTGGCCCAGACATATTTTCTTTAAGCAGAAAATATTCACTTATAACAATTTTTTTCCCTCTCGGATTGGTGCCTTTTATTAAATACATATATATGTACAGATTTACTAATTTAAAAAAAAAAAATACTTTTGGGATGTTGTTTTCATATATTCCGCTTTTCTCCAGTTTAAAATTGTCACCCAAGTTGAAATTTAAGAAAAAAAAATACCTTCGGATAGAAGGTACCTTTCTTTGGGCAACGAAGACGGGTTTCCTAGTAGCTAATAATAAAGACAGATGTTTGTCTGTCCAGAGTTTTTCTTTGTCTGACAAGATGTTTTTCTGTTTCAAAAAGATGTTCTGTTTCACAAGATGTTTTTCTGTTTCAAAATTTGACAGGAAGGTTACCTGTATGCCTGAAGTTGCTCGAAACAGGTTTTTAAATTTTTTGATTCGAATTTTTTTCATTTAATTTTTTACGATATTTTTTGTATTTTTTCGAGTTTCGTGCTTTTTCCCCCACATTCATAAAAGGAATAAATTTTCAATCCATCTTTCTATTTTAGCCGAATATAGTAAAGTAATCTTCTTCGATTTTTAAATATTTCGCGAATTTTTTATGTGATTTTTAACTTTTTTTCGCGTATTTTTTGACATTAGTAAAAGGAATCAGGTTTCAGTCTTTTAGCCCGATGTACTAAATTTTGTCCTTTGCGATTTTTGAATTTTTCACGAACGTTTTTTTTTTCCCTTTTAAAGACCCCCGTGATTAGAAGAGATTTTATCTCACATTTGAAGAAACTTTCGTCTTTAGAAAGGAAAATTACTAGAAATTTTGATGTTTTATTCGCGACTTCTTCGTGTTATGAAGAAAAAAGTCATGCGTAAAAGTTCAGTTTCTAATAGGGAAAAGTACAATGCAGCAAAGTTTGCGGAACACTCTTGTGATTTGACTTGACAAAAATGCATCTTCAAATTTAGTAAGGATCTCAGGTAATTTTTATGTTAGATTGGTGAGTTTTCTATATTTTCGCGTAAAATGAGAAAATCAAATCAAAGCTTTTTTTTTTTGTGTGTGTGTTTGAATGAAAGAAAAAGTTACGGAAAAAATCCTTCAATTTACTGATTTCTTTCTTTCTTTCTTTCTTTTTTTCTTGGAGAGACAGTGTAAAGGGAACCCAGTTTCTATCTTTTATCCCAATATAGTAAAACTTTTGCCATCTGCGGCACGGATTTTTGACATCCCTAAAAGGAATCAGGTTTCAGACTTTTAGCTCAATATAGAAAATATGTCCATAGAAATTTCTGAATTTTTTACGAACGTTTTATGTGATTTTTAACATATTTTTGTCTTTCACGGCAATTTTTTCACATTCCAGTTACAATCTTTTGGCTCGATATAATCAATTTTCTCTCAGCGATTTTTGAATTTTTGCCCAATTTTTTATAAGATTTTTACACTTTTTTTTCGCGTTTTGCGGAGTTTTTTGACATTTTTTTTTTTTTTGAAACCAAAGAATTATCCAGTAGATTTTGCTGCTGTCATAATTAAGCTGAAGTGGAAAAATAACAAATTTGTTCCTGTAGTAACGTGAGCTACGATGCTGGAAAAGTATACTTTTATCTGGACACTATCACTTTTATCGAAAAAATCATCGAAATTCGAAAAAATATCGAAAAATTCAATGATTGTTTGATTGAAGATCGGAACGGGAATATCCGGAAAAGGTTTACGCTGCGAAAGGCAGTGAAAGCCCCCAATGGAGAACTCCAAAAAATAGGTTCTTTTTTTTAAAAAAGCAATTAGCGAAGCTCTGCTAGTAGATTAAATAAATACACAATGTAATTTATGTATAGTTAACATAAGTAATTTATCGAGACAAGAGAAATGAAATGTTCAAAACGAAACAGTTCGAACATAAGTGGATAGGCGGCATATGCAATGCACATAGATGCCCGCTTATTGGGGTCCCCAACGAGATTAAGAAGCATATATTTTTTGAACATTAAAAAAAAAAAAAAAAAAATGAGGCTTAAAAGTTTTGAATCTTGAGTTCCGAATTTTGCTCACTTTTAAAAGCGGCCCCAAAAAGGAAAATTTATAAAGTATTTAGAGCCTGCAAAACTTCTTTCATCTGGGCACCTTTAAAAAGAATGTTAGCTATAGAAAAAAAGGGCATGTCTGTTTTGGTTAAAAGAAGTAATAGTATTAAGAAAGTTTTTAACCTTATTGGGGTCCCAACGAGATTAAAAAGCATATTTTTAAAACATTTGAATAATAAAAATTAGGCCTAAAAGTTTTGAATCTTGAGTTCCAACTTTTCCTCACTTTTATGGGCGGCCCCAAAAAAGTCAATTAAAAAAGTATTTAGAGCCTGCAAAATTTCTTTCATCTGGGCACCTTTAAAAAGAATCGTGACTGTAGAAAGAAAGCACATTTGGTTGAAGGAAGTAATAGTATTAAGAAAGTTTTGAAACTTATTGGGGCCCCCAACGAGATTAAAAAGCATATTTTTAAAACAATTGAATAATAAAAATGGGGTCTAAAAGTTTTAAATCTTGGGCTCCAACTTTTCCTCCCGTTTATAGGAGGCCTTAAAAAAGACAATTCAAAAGAATATAGAGCCTGCAAAATTTCTTTCATCTGGGAACCTTTAAAAAGAATGGTAGCTATAGAAAAAAAGGACATGTCTGTTTTGGTCAAAAGAAGTAATGTTATTAAGAAAGTTTTTAACTTTGTTGGAGCCCCCAACGATAATAAAAAGCACATTTTTAAAACATTTGAATAATAAAAATTAGGCCTAAAAGTTTTGAATCTAGAGTTCCAACTTTTCCTCACTTTTATAGGGGGGCCCAAAAAAGTCAATTAAAAAAGTATTTAGAGCCTGCAAATTTTCTTTCATCTGGGAACTTTTAAAGAGAATGCTGGCTATAGAAAGAAAGTGCATATCTGTTTTGGTCAAAAGAAGTAATAGTATTAAGAAAGTTTTGAACCTTGTTGGGGCCCCCAATGAGATTAAAAAGCATATTTTTAAAACATTTGAATAAAAAGATGGGGCATAAAAGTTTTGAATCTTAGGCTCCAACTTTTCCTCACCTTTATAGGGGCCCCTAAAAAAGACAATTAAAAACGAATTTAGAGCCTGCAATTTTTTTTTCATCTGGGAACCTTTAAAGAGAATGATGGCTATAGAAAGAAAGTGCATATCTGTTTTGGTCAAAAGAAGTAATAGTATTAAGAAAGTTTTGAACCTTATTGGGGCCCCCCAACGATATTAAGAAGCATATTTTTAAAACATTCGAATAATAAAAATGGGGTCTAAAAGTTTTGAATCTTGGGCTCCAACTTTTCCTCCCGTTTATAGGGGCCCCTAAAAAAGACAATTCAAAAAGAATTTAGAGCCTGCAAAATTCCTTTCATCTGGGCACCTTTAAAAAGTATGGTAGCTATAGAAAAAAAAGGGCATGTCTGTTTTGGTCAAAAGAAGTAATAGTATTAAGGGAGCTTTGAACCTTATTGGGCCCCCCAACGAGATTAAAAAGCATATTTTTAAAACATTTGAATAAAAAGATGGGACCTAAAAGTTTTGAATCTTAGGCTCCAACTTTTCTCACCTTTATAGGGGGCCCTAAAAAAGACAATCCAAAAAAATTTAGAGCCTGCAAAATTTCTTTCATCTGGTCACCTTTAAAGAGACTACTGCCTATAGAAAGAAAGCACGTATCTGTTTTGGTCAAAAGAAGTAATAGTATTAAGGGAGCTTTGAACCTTATTGGGGCCCCCCAACGAGATTAAAAAGCATATTTTTAAAACATTTGAATAAAAAGATGGGATCTAAAAGTTTTGAATCTTAGGCTCCAACTTTTCTCACCTTTATAGGGGGCCCTAAAAAAGACAATCCAAAAAAATTTAGAGCCTGCAAAATTTCTTTCATCTGGGAACCTTTAAAGAAAATGCTGGTTATAGAAAAAAAGAACATTTGTTTGAAGTAACCGATAGTATTAAGGAAGTTTTGAAACTTATTGGGACTCCCAACGAGTTTGAAAAGCATGTTTTTTAAACATTTGAATAAAAAAGTGAGGCCTAAAAGTTTTTAATCTTGGGTTCCAACTTTTCCTCCCGTTTATAAGGGGCCCTAAAAAAGACAATTCAAAAAGAAATTAGAACCTTCAAACTTTCTTTCATCTGGGAACCTTTAAAGAGAATACTGGCTATAGAAAGGAAGTGCATATCTGTTTTGGTCAAAAGAAGTAATAGTATTAAGAAAGTTTTGAACCTTGTTGGGGCCCCCAATGATATTAAGAAGCATATTTTTAAAACATTTAAATAATAAAAATGGGGCCTAAAAGTTTTGAATCTTGAGTTCCAACTTTTCCTCACTTTTATTGGGGGCCCCCAAAAAGACAATTTAAAAAGTATTAAGAGCGTGCAAAATTTCTTTCATCTGGGAACCTTTAAAAAGAATAATGACTATAGAAAGGAAGCACATTTGGTTGAAGGAAGTAATAGTATAACGAAGTTTTGAAACTTATTGGGTTCCTAAGTGAGTTTTAAAAGCATATTTTTAAAAAATTTGGATCAAAAAATGGGCTTAAAAGTTTTGAATCTTGGGCTCCAACTTTTTCGCATTTATATAGGGGGCCCTAAAAAAGACAATTCAAAAAGAATCTAGAGCCTGCAAAATTTCTTTCATCTGGGCCCCTTTAAAAAAATGGTTCCTGTAGAAAAAAATCGCATATCTGTTTCGTTTGATGGAAGTAATAGTATTAAAGAAGTTTTGAACCTTTGGTTTCACCTTTTTCGCCCATTGATAGGTGCACCCCAAAAATACTAAAATGCCATTTTTTTTTTTTTAAGTAGAACTTACAGCCTTCAAAAACTTTTATAAAAAATGGTGGATATAGAAGAAAAGCACATATCTGTTTTCTATTTCTAAATCTAATCAAGATCTTTGACAAAAAAAAAAAATAAATTTCGATAAAACAAAATAAAATGTTATTAAAAATTCATAAAAAAATAATAAAAAAAAAAAAAAACATTCAGCTGAAAGGTACAATAGCTCACTACTGGGCCCCTGACTTTGCTCAGGCCCCCCCCCCAAATGGGGGGTATGGGGGGCGGTCGCTACGGCCCTGTAAATGTGTGAGTTTCGCTAAATTTCGAAAACTATGCTTTGCGTTGAATGCAGACAGTGAGATACAGTTGTATGACGTCAGCTCAAAGCTGTCTTTGTTCATTTTTGTGTACTAAATACCTTTTTGATGAATTCAACTTAAAACATGTTTTTTTTTTTCAGGGTGCACCCTGGATAATCTGGGTACTTTTTCTACAATCTTTTGTTGTCAAAGTTGCTGTGGTTAATATACGCGCCGTTCTATACATACATTAATCTCATGCTTTTATTTTTCTTGGACGATTACACACCAATAATCACAATCGAAGAGTTAAGATGCGTTCACACCATCCTTCTAACTGTTAGCAATGTCGGCTTCGTTTTTTGTGGCGACGCGGTGTCTTTGATTTTTAACGACTTTAGCAGGAAAGGGAATGATGTACGGCAAAAGAGGAACCATTCCTTCAAGTAGAGTCGCGCTCCTTATCTCCTGACCCATTGTTGATTCCCCTCATTCTTTTGTGAATAAACCGCAGATGGGTCCAGCACAAAAGCTTTTCCAAGAAAACTGGAGGAGTAGGCAAAATACGCGTGCGTACGCAGCCTTATTGTATTCTGACTAATGGAGCTATGAATAAAGAGGAGGGGGCACATAGTGTAGTATCTACCGGTTACGAGTGAAGTAACTGAGGAGCTTGTCACACGATGGCAACTGTTGTTTGTTTCCATTGGATCAAGATTTTATTAATGCCAGGACAAATTCCCACGAGTAAAAAAATAATAGAAATTTCTGTCATATTTATGAAAGCATGAATAAGGATGAATGTTTCTATACAAATTTACCGTTGGACGTTTGCCCTTGCGCTAATCTAATTACTGGCATTAACAGTATTTTTTTTTTTAGGTTATCACATTATACCGAAATCACTACCGCAAGAGCAAACTTCCACAGAGTAAAGGTAAAAATGAATTGATATTCTTGACTTAATTATGACAAAAATATTGCATCAATTAATAAGGAGGAAATTTCTATTCAAATTTACTAATGGAAGTTTACTTTTGCAAAAATAAGAATAAGAAGATCCGGCTACATTTGAAGCTTCATCATTTTGAGGATATGTTAGTTTCTCTCTATTAATAGTTCAATGATGGTACCCGACTCAGAAGTACACCAGCCGAAAAATTAAATAAATACACTGATTAAGTATTTTTATAAATGTGTTTCATTTAAAATTAATAAATTTTAAACTTATCGGGTTTTTCCTCAAGAGATATTATTTGAGTACTTTGAGAGTTAATCAATATTTTTGCATATATTTATAAGGCTTCATAACGTAATAGCTGTACAAAATATCCCTATGTAGAATGCTTTCTGAATGCCACGCACATGTATATTCCTAATGTGGTAGTAAAATACAGGATAGATTTATAAAGCTAAATATGCAAGTCTTTCGTTTGTCAGATGATTGAAGGAAAAAGACAGACCTAAATCTTAAAAGTTTTAAGACAGATTTCATTAACGTTAATGTTTTTCCTTATCTGTTTACTTAAGACAAATAACATTTAATATTTTGCTCCAAAAAATAAGTAATTTTGGAGTTATGTATGAGTTAAACACAATAGTATATATTGCGATACTTGTTCGCTTTAAGTGTTTAATCCTTTATGTACAGAATTACGAATTCATGAAAATTTTATCATCTACAGCATTTTTCATGAATTCTTTAAACTACATTAGAAGATTTACATAATAATTTAATAAATTTTAGAAGGAGTTTTAGAAGGATTAATTAAATTTGAATTTATAGGGATTTTGTGCAATATTTATAACCCCACTCAAATCTATTATTTTAAATAGTTTTCTTAGTATTTAGTAGAATTAGAAAATGTACAAAGATAATGTTCTTACAATAGAAGTATAGAAATATTTCCGAATTGCAAAATCCCCCACCCCCACCCCACAACGCCAAAAAAGCTTAAAAGATACAAAGAGAAAAGAAATCATTCTTTAAAAAATATTTTTGTTTTGTGTAGCCATTAATGCTTTTCATGCATTAAAGGAATTTTATAAGAAGTTATTTTAAAGGTACTTATAAGTACCGTCAATAGATAAAGAGTTAAGCTAAATTGAATTTGATATTTTAACAGATAAATCTGAATTCCGAAACTAAATATTTTAGTATGTTGCACATTCTTTTCATGAACATTTATTTTGACAAAATTTCAATAATAAATAATTTTGCAGAACATACTCTTTGAAAACTAGAAATAACACTTTCTGTTGAAAGAGTATTTTTCTGGAATGAAAAAAGCGAAGTCTTTAAAGAAAGCGAATTTTTACAATTTTTCAGATCTTTCTCAGATCTGCACGTCAGACAATATTCAGAAAGCACCTCTCGTTTTAGGTCAAAAAGTAACATTTTTTTTTTCCTCAATGTTAAGAACTCCCGAAAATTCTTTTAAATTCAAGAATACTACAAAATGTTTGCAACTTATGTTCTTTGAAATGTGCGTGTTCGTAAACAATAAAAGAAACTTCCCAAAATGTTTTTAAAAATCTTTTCAGCAAAAATGATTGCAGTGAACTTAAATATTTCAGTTATAAAAGTTTTTTGTGTGCGTGTCATGTAAAGATGTACTGAAATGCAGAATTTCCTCGCAATGTTTAAAACAGTAACATATATATTAATGTGTAATATGATTTAAATCTAAAATGTTAATTTTTTTTTTCTACATTATAAACTAGTGCAATTGTTCCTTTTGACTCGTACTCTTGATAAAACTGATTTTTAAAAAAAAATGATTTGAGAAACATATGTGGATCTCAACAAAATAATGGTTACATTTTTTTATGTTTCTCTGACTTTAAACGTTTGATTAGTTTCTGATTGCATTGTTTTCTCAAAAATTTCGTCATTTCGTAAAATCTCGAAAGAAAAATCGTATGCAGATTGTTAAAAAATAAATATTTTTATTGATTTTTTTTTATTTGATTTCCGCCTTTATTGTCATTTTGTAAGCTCATTTCTTAATTTTTTAAAAAGTTTTATAATTATAAAATTTATTAATAAATAATATAAAAGAAAGTTAAAATCATTATGGTTATCAACATTAAGCAAGTCATCTTCAAAAGCTACTTACTCACCAAATATAATGTAATAACAATATAACGAAATATATATAGCTTCGCTATAAAAAATGCTGATATACTAGCTCCTAGCGGCCATACTATTGAAGGAAAAGGGATGCCATTTGGTATATTGGTATTTTATGGCATGGAATCGAGAATAAAGTAACGGAAACAATTTAACTACATTGAAAATTTTCCAAACTTCAAATGGTAACAATCATTTTTTTTTAATTTCGAAAGCCATGAATGGAGTTAAAGAAATAATTTTACCAGTAGAAATGGTGATGTAAAATAAACGCAAATAAAAGCAACCAGAAAAACAAATGCAGGGTGGAACACAGGTGGAAAAAACAAATCATTTTACTCGTTTAAAAATTTTGTATATGTCCCCACAGACGATAACATATCTCATGCGGGAAACTACAGACAACAATAAATAATGACATGAAGACAATGTAGGATATCATATTCAATGGCGTTCTACACATCCCTTTAACACGCCCCTTTTACTTAGCGGTTTTGGTGAGTATACTTAACATTTTAAACATTCGAAGAGATAAAAACCCATTTTAATGCATTCTAGTTACTCTGCCGACCAAACGTAAATTGGCGGTAGATGAGAATGCCGCCAGTGTTTTCTGCGGCATACGTAGAACATGAAATGCTATTCTTTACGTTTGTTTTATGATGTTATTTTGATTGATGAAATTAGTTTTTAAATGTCATTTATTAAAAAGCAACCAGAAGAATAAATGCGCTCAAACAGGTGGGAAAAACAAATAATTTTACTAGCATTAAAAATTTTGAAGTATTCATGCCCGCAGACGATAACATATCTATTGCGGCAGGCTGTAGGCAACAATAAATTAAAGCATTTATATAATGCAACATATCAGATTTTACGGCATTTTATATGTCAATTTTACTTAACGGTTTTGGCATGTATGCATAAAACTTTAAACATTCCAAGAGACAAAAACCGATTGAGATTCACTCAGGTTACCCTGGCGGTCAAACTTAATTAGCGGTAGATGACAAATTCACTCATGTTTTCTGCAGCACACATAGAGTACGAAATGATGTTCTTCTCGCTTTTGTTTTATGACGCTATTTTGACTGATGAAATTAGTTTTTATATGAAATTTGTGGTTTTTCATAGTAAAGATCATTTTGCGATGAAACAAAGTGGTTGTTGATAGCTAAAAATTTTCAAATTTATTCATTATAATAATAAACGTTAGAATTCGCTTATTGTTCTTTTCCTCATTCTCAAGCCCATTGCATAAAATATCTGTTATCCCAAATGACATACATTTCTATCAACGGTACGGTCCTTAAAGGCCCATTGTACAAGGAAAATATTTTCATGATCACTATACATTTAAGATAAATATATAATGGTATCAATGTAAACCTTAATTCGTAAAATTCCTGTAACAAACCCATTTACAAAATAATTTGTAGGCATTACTAAATTAAATGCAGTAATGTAACACAAGACTTTCATTGCTTAATTTCCCACAGACATAAAAAAATTTCCTTTTAAAAAGAAATTTATAAGCGAAACATACATAAGTCTAGTAAATACTGTTTTTCCTAATTCAGAAATATGATATTAGTTCCTGTTATCAAAACTGATTTATGAAATGAGTATTTTTTTCCTGATTCAGTAATTGGATTTTAGTTTCTGTTATCGTAACTGATATATGAGCATTTCCTTTAAATATTTCTAATCTTCATATATGTCTAGATAATCTTAAATTTAAAATATATGCATAGGCTTTGGATTCGAATTTATTTCAAAGCCTTAATATGGGTGCACAATTTCAAAAAAAACGTAACACATTGAAGAAATGAGTTCATTAAAATATTTTTTTCAATAATAATTAACAGTTAAGCCGATAAAAATTAATTGTTAATTAAAAAATTATAAAAGAAAAATGTTAGTTATTATTTTGCATGCACAGTTTTGCTAAAATTTAGCCTTTAAAAGGAAATGAATTTGCGAATCAAAAATGAGTTCTGAATGAAATTTTAATTTTTTTTTCACGAATTTACATGCATAAAATGTGTATAAACTTTAAACTTTCATAAAAAAGAACAGATAGTGGTAGGGAAGTGCGGTTAGAATTTAAAATGTTGTTTGGATGTGGGATTTTTCAATTGAAAGTGTTTTGTAGTTCCGATAGTACTAACATCCTACTAAAGTATGAACATGAAAATGATTATAAAGAAACTGTTTACTTAGTAGGGATCTCTTATTCTATTTAATCAGCAATTTGATATGAGCCAAATTACTGAGCGAATGTTACCAACAAATTAAATAGAGAAAGGATAATGCATGGTTTTCGAAAATTCTGAATAGAAAAACTAGTCGTTTAGGGCCACCGTAATACTTACCCATAATGGATATGCATAGCATAAAATATGAAAATTAAACCTGTGTAAACTATTTATAAAATGCATTGTAATTCCAAAATAAAATTTAAACACATTTTTAAATATTTTTAATACATACTAATGCTCTATTACCGAATTGTGGGTACTACTTGATAACCTATCGACCAATTTCGACAAATTATATAAATCGTCAAACTACTTGCAAAATTATATAAATTGGCACAATTTTTATTTTAAATAACGAAAGAACAAATAAATTAGTAAAATATGAACAAAAATACAAATAAAACGTCGAATTAAAAACCACTTGATGACGTAACAAACTCGTGTATCGTGTTTAATGTGAAGTGCATGTGACCTTTACGATAAGCCATTATTGTATCCATTATAAGCCCTTAATTGTGCAGAAATCTTATAGTTTGGCGATAGTTATTTGGCCGACGGGTTAATCAAGTAGTGCCAAATTGCGTAAAAGAAACATTCTTATAACTCCAAAAATGATAAACATATTAACTAACAGTTTACCACGTCGGATTAAGCGTCTCATTTTAAATTAAAATATAGCTTTTAATTGAAATTTGAATAAAATACAGGGTCATGAATAATCGAAGAGTGTGAAAAATATAATTACAAATATCTCTGCAACTAAGTATGCGATTAACTTCATTCTTTATGCAAAATTTAAGTTTTTTATTGTATTTTATATACACTCCTTAAAATAAATAATTTCGAAAATTTGTATATACCTTTTATCAGAATGAATATTTCGAGAGGCCGAAAAAATAGTTCCGATTAATCGAGGTTAATGATATTCAATAGGCGTCTCCCCATTATTACATACTAACTACACACCAAATTTTAAGTCTCTATCTCAATTTGTTCGAGAGATAGAGCGTTTACAGATTATCCCGTCGACCAATTTCGACAAATTATATAAATCGTCAAACTACTCGCAAAATCATATAAATTGGCACAATTTTTATTTTAAATAACGAAAGAAAAAATAAATTAGTGAAAGATTAATAAAAATACAAATAAAACGTCGAATTAAAAATCACTTGATGACGTAACAAACACGTGTAACATGTTTAATCTGAAGTGTATGTGACCTTTACGATAAGCCATTATTGTATGCCATACGGACGGCAATTTTTTTTTTCTAAAAATATGTTTTACGGAACCTCCAGCGTCTGAAACGCGTAAATCCGTCAAAAATTTTTATTTTATTTTTAAAACGGTTACAAGACTTATCTAGTAAGGGTAAGTAATATATAAAGAAGAAAATGATTTCAGTAACTTCCCTCTTTTATCTGTATTCAACTCATAGTTTCTTCTTATGCAGTCAGAATTAATAATTCTGTGGAACATTTTACTCATTTATGTACTTACGAAATATGTAATCATAATTGCATCTGGCAGTGTTTTTTTGGACCCCGCTATTTCTTTCAACCAGCTTATTTTGCTCCAAAAAATAACGTTACCTTGCAGTAGCCAGCAATAAACAAAGCAGATGTATCATTATACGATTAAAAGCTCTATAGCATTTTTTTTAATTTCTAAGCATCGCACATTTTTAATTATTATAACCGTCGTATTGAAAAAAAAAGTACTTTTAAATGCAATATGTCTGAAAACTGTATGTGTATTTATTTTTCAAATATTAATTTTTTTTGTAGTTTTTAGCGTCATTTGTTTAATTTTGGCAACTAAAGTACTCCATTTTTGCAGAAAGTAAAGGGAAAGTAGTTGAAAAATAGCAATCATATCTTTTTGTTGCCATTTTCTCATAACAACCGAAAGAAAATGTAATTAAAATGTGTGGTATTTTGAAAAAATATAAACGTATAATTTCTGTTATAACATGGAGCTATTATAAATTATATTTAATTTTAAGTATCTATAGATGCTTCAGTGTGACGTCAGTCATGACGTTTTGGTTGGAAACTGACTCCAAACAAACGGTTGCTATGCGTAATTTCTTTTTAAATATAAATCGTGAAAAATGTTACCAGTACATATGAAGTATTAAAACCCTTAGATGTGAGATATAGATATAAGATATAGCTACAACACACAAAGAAAATGAAAACTACAACTTAGCAACTGTTTGTTTGGAGTCAGTTTCCAACCAAAACGTCATGACTGACGTCACGACAGAAATTGTCTACATTAATGTTACAAACAAATGAAGGCCTATGAATCATTAGATAGCCGTTTTTTGTCGAGTTTCTTTAACGACGACACCTTTTTGCTGCATTTGTGTATTATTTTGCGATAGGGACATCCTATGCATGCTTTACTGTACATTTTTAAGAGCGTATCGTAAATGTGGAATTCTTAAGCGGATGCAAATGACGTCATTTTACATAAAATAAAAGAGTGTGCTTTAAGTCTTAAAATTGAAACATGTTTTGTACTATTTATATATACACATTTTTTTTCATCGGGGGCAACACTAAATTCTGAAAAAGCAGAATTCCTGTTTTCTAGTTTTTATAATTCGTTCATCCTTTTTAGGAAGTGGGGGAATTTTTTAAGTTTATAGAGACTTATTTCTCACCCTGTACAATAATATATAACATGATTTTAACGTAATGTTATCGAAGCAACTAATTTTTATTTTACGCAACAGAACTTCAACTACACATTTATATTCTTAGATTTAATAAAAATTAAATATTTCAAAAGAAATTAATTTGAGAGTTGGAACAAAATCTTTTTTCTTATATGGTAATTTTACCCTATAAATGCAAAAGCTTGAGTACTGTTGATTTATGAATATTGTCCTCAAACATTCCGCTGTTTTGTAAAATTTCTAAAGAAATAGTTCATCTGGATTAATATAAGATACACGCATTAGTTAAACTTGGATTTATTTTGAGAATGAAGTCTTCTGGACAATTTTAAAATTATTAATATGGTGTTAAATATATTATGTATAATGTAAATATGACCGAAATTTTTTTGTATTAAAGAGTTTGCTTTATTTTCCACAAATTTAAAACCGAAAGTAGCAATTTTTAACAGGACTTTGTTATGACTTAATGTTTGCTTTCAAACATTGCACAATCCTTTCATAACTTTTCTTAGGGAAATAAATGTATTTTTAACAATTTTTTGATTGATTTACTGTTGATTTATGAATATTGTCTTCAAACATTCCGCTGTTTTGTAAAATTTCTAAAGAAATCTTTCATCTGGATTATTATAAGATACACGCATCAGTTGAACTTGGATTTATTTTGAGAATGAAGTCTTCTGGACAATTTTAAAAAGATTAATATGGTGTTAAATATATTATGTATAATGTAAATATGACCGAAATATTTTGCATTAAAGAGTTTGCTTTATTTTGCACAAATTTAAATCCGAAAGTAGCAATTTTTAACAGGACTTTGTTAAGACATAATGTTTGCTCTCAAACATTGCACAATCCTTTCATAACATTTTTTAGGGAAATAAATGTTTTTAACAATATATTTTTAACATTTTTTTTAACAATTCTATATATTTATAACAATATATGTGAAACTGACTGCAATTGATCTTTGGTATTAATACTTCTGATTGATGACTCGATGGTGTAGAAATAACACGATTTAATATCTGGAGTAAGCTATGACTTATATTTACAGGACACATACAAATTATATACAGATTTTAAGAAGATAAAAGGGGATTTTTGCTGCAATCTACCGGTCTTCAATACTTCGGCGCGCTATCGGAGTCTGACTGGACGTCTTCCCAGGTCAGCCCGCAAAAGAACTCTCAAGTTAATTTTAATCTTCTGTTCTCAGTCTAGAGGTGCCAAAAGTCATCAGGTTTATTGTCTTTTGAAATTGCAAGCTCAGTTAAATCTCGTGTGAATTAGCTGTACCCACTTACTGCGGTCAGGATTTTTTGGAAAGCGCAAGCCACATCCTCACTCTGGCATCTTGACATGTGTGCGCCCCTGCACACATAGGACCAAAAGCAGCAAGAAAAGGACAAACTAAAACTTATCTAAAAAAACGACACTTTAGCAAAACTTTTCTGAAATTATTAAAGTTCTACAAAAAAAAAAAAAAAAAAATCTCTTAAAAAAATTTAGAAGCCAAAAGGTAGAGAACTAACAAAACAAAAATAAAAATTAAATTAAATTTGGACTTTTGTATTATAATGCATAGTCTGAACTGCACTAACACTGCATGAAGAAGAAAAACGTCTTCGAAGAAAGAAAAAATAAATGAAAGTTAAAAACCGTCGTGTGTGTCATGTGTATGTAACATGCACCGTCTTTCGTCTTTAAGAAGATCTGCCTATAGAACTTCACGTCTTTAAAATAGTTTTTCCTCAGATTTATTTGTCTTAGTGGGGAAGAAAAAAATCTACGTATAAGAAAAGAAAAAAAATCGTCTTAAGTAGTGCAGCAATCAGTTACTTTAGTTTGTGGGAAAAAAATTAAATGTAGGTTTTGGTGGAGCGGGGGGAGGGGGGGGGGGATATATAAATATTTTAAACAATTATTTGAATCAAACATTTCAAAATATATCAAAAATTACCAAATATATAAAAATACAAATGCATAATTACAAGACTTATTCATACCAGTGACGTTTACACATTAAACAGAAAGATATTAAAATAAATAGTTTCTTGAAGTAGTGTGTACAAAAAAAGCAAAAAAATATCCTCGAAAATCCGTACATATTTCACAAACACACGATGGAAAAAAAACACTTATTCCATCTGGATTTGATTGCTATCAGTTGTTTATTTTGACAAAAAAAAAGTTTTGATTAAACTGTTCTTAACTGGCAGAGTTCGGTAATACAGTCAGCTGATTACAAGATAAGTTCTTGATACACCGGGAAAAAGAAGAAAAAAAATACTGTGTCTAATCGCGATTCGCACTTGAAGAAGTAAAAAAAAATGTACATATATGGTTTGTCTATTGAGTTCACTGAAAACGCTAAGGCGTATCAGTCATTGATGGGAAAATGCAGTCTTGGAATGAGTATGAATCATGGAGCACAAATAAATAAAAATAGACGAGATGTAGTCTTGAGGTGGTGTCCATAAGTAAGAAAATGATACTTGGAACTTTCGTGAGATAAAAAAAAAATATGCACACAGATATAGGAGAAGCACACTTGTAGTAATTAGCTGTTTGACATCACTTTGAAGAATTAACACTTAATTACGGCGAAACAAAAAAGGCACAATTTTGCAAAGTGAATGCTTATTTTATGCAACAGATAGCACGGTGAAAAAACAACACAGAATGAAAACACTCTTTCAGAAACACTTTTCTTCTTTTTTCTTTTTCTTTTTAGAAGCTATGTTTTGCGTTTACGATAGAGTTTATTTTTCCACTTTTGGTGGCGTGTTTTTGCTTTCCTAGTTGTATTGGGAAAAGGTGACACTAGTGAGATGTAAAAATATGCCGTTATAGACAGTAAAAAATATGCTTCAAGAAAATGGACGACAGTTTCTGTATCAGTAACACAGGTACGCGATTCACTTGTGGAATATAACACGATGAGTAAAAAGCATGGTACAGGCACAAGGAAATTTGGAGCAGCGAACGTCTTTTGCACAGGTGTGTGGTCACGAGGGCAATTAGAAGATGGTAGGATCTGAGAAGGCACGTCCTCACTATGTACTGGGATATTGGAAACTGTGTTCTTTAACACGACATTATCTTGCCTATGGTCTAAGTCCACGTTTCTTACACCATCACAAACGGTTATACAATTGTCAGATATTTCGTCTGGAGGTGGTTTTTGGAGTGAGATGCCGTTCTGATCACATGTGAGTGTTCCCTGGGAAATTATATCTCTTCCGATGATGAGAGGAATACTCATGCGAGAAAATTCTATGACATAAGCTGTGGTGTTATACGCATTATCATCTATACAGATGGTTGTGCTGAACGACCCGATTGGAGTGACATTGCCGTTGCCGAATCCTGCAACTTGTAAGTTTGATTCATTTAGGGTGGGGGAACCGAGTAAGTGGTACAAACCTTTTCTGACGGCTGTAATATTCGAACCGGTATCCATCAATCCATCTATCGCTAAATCTGCAATTTTCACTAATTTTGTCATGTTTTGACGTGGTTTATCCAATTCCACTACGCGAATTGTAGAAGGAGAGGTGTCTGAATTTGAAACATTACGGCGGGTGGTCTGAGTGCATTCGTAATTCATGTGTCCAAATTGGTTGGACGCGAAACAATTAATTCCTTTGTTTTTGTGTACGCAATCTTCTGCAAGGTGTTCGGGTTGTCCGCAAGAAAAACAGATCATTTTCAGCGCGGAGGGGTTTACTACTAACATTTGTAGGTCGTGGCTGTGACTGGCGATGGTGGGGACTTTGATCGCAAATTTGCTGATAAATTTCAAGTTTACCTTTAAATTCAGTGAGAGTGTGACAGCCAAAAAAGAATTGCTTTATTATTAGTTGTATCTCTATTATCGGTGATAACATAATGCGTGAATGAGACATAGTCTATTTTCGCTCGTTGGACAATCTCTTTCATGACGAGAAAATATTCACTCATTTTTTTGTTGGGCTTACAGGTACATGAAGCTAGAATTTCATGTATGTGGTCGGAAGAGGAAGTATGCGCGAATTCTTGTATTAAAGCTTGTTTTAATGTTGCGTAGGATGTTAATTCTGGCTCACTGCGGACGAATAATAATGCGGTACTTTTGAGAGCTCTTTCGACGAAAAGACATTTTTGTAACTCATGAAGTTGAAATGTTGTAGCCAAAACTTCAAATCTTTCTAACCATTGTAAGATATTTTCTACTGGCTTGCCAGAAAAAGATGTAATTAAATTTTCGAAATCGGCTAAGAACATCGATTGACGCGGTGCAGCATGGAGGCTAATTGCAGCAGTCTGTTGCAAAGTAGTACTGGAAAAATTTGATAATGAATTAGATTGCAAAGTATCGCGAGAATCCTTGTCTTCTGGAATTTCAGGTTCTGAATCAGATTGTGGGGAAATGGAGGACTGAAATTTTTCTTGATCTGCCAGTGCTTCAATAATACGTCGGGAGATGTCGGCTTCGTTACCACTGATGTCTAGACATAATAAATTCGCTATTGAAATGAGTTGGGGTAATGGGAAGTTTTTAGCTGTTTCCGTTATTTTGTCGTCAAATTCTGTATCCCCAATTTGAAATTTAAATCCCTCAAACTTCCTTAGATTTCCCTATTATTTATATTTTCATCAGAATCGAATACGAGGGTATGTAAAAGTTTAATTTGTTCGGCACATGCCGAATTAACCTGGGCTAAGACTGGAAGTATTTCATGTAAAAACATATTGAATGAAAAATAATTAAAGGCTTACTTGTAATTGTGTTATCCTTTTAAAACAGAACGCTGAATGAATCAACGGTATCCATTGAGGAGAAAAAACACTTCTGCTCGCACTTAGAAAGAAACAGATGGCCCGATAACACCGAAGTAGGTCAGTACTACGTGAGATTTCGTATTCTTCTGTTTCTCTTCTTTATCGGATAGAATCTTCGTAGATATTTTATATTTCACAAGCAGGATTTCACAGTCCTCAAATTTTTAGAAATAACTGTCTAGGATACTTTTCGTTGCGAATTCAACGGCCGATGCCCCATGTGGAATTGACTGCAATTGACCTTTGGTAATAAATACTTCTCATTGATGACTCGATGGTGTAGAAATAACACGATTTAATATCTGGAGTAAGCTATGACTTATATTTACAGGACACATACAAATTATATACAGATTTTAAGGGGATAAAAGGTTTTTTTTTTTGCTGCAATCTACCAGCCTTCAATACTTCGGCGCGCTTTCGGAGTCTGACTGGACGTCTTCCCTGATCATCCCACAAAAGAACTCACAAGTTAATTTTTATCTTCTGTTCTCAGGCTAGAGATGCCAAAAACACTAAGTCATCAGGTTTATTGCTAGCTCTGTTAGCTCTGTTAGTTCTCGTGAGAATTAGCTGCACCCTCTTACTGCGGTCAGGATGTTTTTGAAAGCGCAAGCCACATCCACATATATGTTTTTTCATATATATTGAACTTCAGCTGAAATTTTCGGATTTATATTAGAAACACGAGTACACTTTAATAACATAAACTGCAAAAATAAATAATGTAAGTGGCAGACATTTTAGTAAATATCTAAAATGATACAGCAAGTTTCCGTTTAGTAAGTATGTTACTAAATGTATTACTTTATTTCTTTCAGTTCTTCCTAAATTCATAGAATATCATTATTATATATACATAAAAAAGTAAAATAAATAATGTTCTTTTATTTTAAATTTTACATTATGTAAGCTATATTTCTTTTGTATGTGTTCGTTTCAACAAGGATACATTGATTATTAAAGTAATTTATATTTGTTAATCACAGAATATAATGAATATATTTTTTTATAAAGGAATATTTGACTTAAATACTTATTAATGTATCGGTACATGCATTAAATATTATTCGTAATCTACATTTTACTACAGAGTTGATGCAAATTCAAATAAAACAATTCCAAAGCTTTCAAATTATCTTCTGTAATAAAGTGTAGAACACTTATGATAAAATCCCAACATTTGTTTCGAATGTTAAATGCAATATTGCGCACTGAATTTAACAAAACTGTTGAATATGTTTAATACTTAGAATTTTAGAACGTTAAGTATCGGACGAGAAAAGTTTTATTCAAATATTTAGCTTTTAAAGAAGTTGACTGATTTTGTAAAACACAAAGCCATTTTTTGGGAAGTAAAATGAAATATGATTAATAAATATAAAGATCTTATCCGATAAAAAGAAAATTTTGGAACGAAAAAAGTATTAGCTGGTTTTTTGTACATACTTTTTCTAAGGAAATGCATTTTTACTTACAATAAATTGTACAATTTATAGAAGGTGCGCTTAGCTGGATTTGTACAATTTTATTTACATCAAATTAGTGAAAGTATTATTTTTTTTTACTTCTGTCTCTTTTTAACTCGCTACCAGTTGGCATTGAATTGACGTAGAGAACAAAATAAATGAGCATAAAAAATTAACTACTGATTTACCACTATTTTAGAATAAAAATATTTGTTTTTTTTTAATGAAAAAAACTTTGCGAAATAATAAAGCAAAGATTAAATTCCATAAAGGTGTTCGCAAACGACTTTCAGCAAATAAGTTAAAGGGCCCTATATTATTGTTTTGGATTTTAATAGATTAACCTAATACTTCTTCTCTAACTGAACGACAATATTAAAAAAATTGTATTTATTTTGTATTATGTATTATGATCGTCGCTGGAGATAAACTGCCACTTCAGCATTTACAAGGATTCCAAATAAATATTTCTAAATATTTCAGCTAATTTTCCCTATAATTATTAACTGAAGTCATTGAAAATATTTTCCAGACACATTGTGCCATACCAATACACCCTTTGATGTATTTAAATCTGTAAATCTCAATTCAAAATTTATGAAAAGAAAGATCAAACGCTTCCTTTGCGTTTGGGAAATAATTTTATTCCCGTTCATTAATGTTAATTTTTTCTGAAATTTTAAATTAATTTGTAATCCATTTCGAAATTTGGACTAAGTAATAACATTCATGTTTAAATAGTTTATATACAATAAAAATGGAGAAATTATTTCTCTGTAATGTTTGGAATTGCTTTAATTAAGTTTACAAAATAAATCACTTAAAAAGTTTAAAACATTAAAAATTTATATTAAAGAAGAAATGTAACAGTATGGTGTAAATGTTGAAAAAGATTTTATAAAGTTATTTTTATAACTAAACTTTTTTGTGTAAAATAATATTTTATACCAATTAGAAATAATAAAGCTCGCTGAAGATAGGACTATATTAAAAACACTTTTATACTAGTAAGCATAAAAAACTAAAAGTAGGGGAGAGTAGCCATATTTGGACCGTTACCATTCTGCCGTTAACTACCCGAAGAGATGCCATCTACCGCTGAAATACTAATCATCAGAATGGCGTCATATATGATTAGAAGAAGCATCCGCCTACCACGTTCTGTTTTCAGACAATTTTTAAAAATCTAAAGTTTGCTGTTTTGATCTAATTTTTTCCTACCAAACGTAAGTGAGTACTTTAAAACTAAGGTAAGTTGTTATGTTTTCATATACATATCTATATTGATCTGTTTATTGCGCATATTTTTCACGTGGATTTGTTTTATTTCGCTCTTGTTCTTAGTCATGAGATTATATGTTTTAAAAAATGGCGCAGTTGCCTTAATTGGGCAAATTTAATTTGCCTAAATTAGAGCAGATATACGATTATAAATTTCTAAAGTAATAAATAAATTTCGAGTGAGGTACGCTTTGTTTTTTTTTAAATAATGGATTACTGTCTCCGTGAAAGTTTTTTTTTTTTTTTTTTTTTGTATATCTGAATCAATTTTTTTTATACAGTTTAGGCCTATATAAACATAAAAAATTGTTTACATATTTATGCAATAAATTTTGTTTGCAATTTCTTTTATCTGGTATGTATTTATATTTCTTTTCTTTGAATTCTTTATTCCAAAGGCGTACTTGGTTTACAGAATTGAATTCAAACATTTTCCTCCTGGAGGATATTTGCGGTTCCGTGTGGGAGGGTGGAGGCAGACTTTTTACAGTTCTGAGGGTGGAGTTACACTTTTTTACCATTAAAACGCAAAAAATTACAAACTTGCCGGTGGGAGTGGTTATTTCAAGGAACGGGGGGGGGGGGGCATCTGAATTCAACACTGTTTGAATATATAATGTTTGCATTTGATTAATCGTAGCGTATTGTATTCTCAATAGAGCATATTTTTAAAACTTTTTTTCAATATGATATTGAAAATGTTGAAAACGACACAAACAAACTGTTTGGAAGAAAAACACCCGTGTCAGGAAAAGGTGTTAAAGGTATAGGAAACGAAAAGGAGAGCGTGATAAATTATAACTGCAAGAAGGCTGCATCTACAAATCCGATCCCCCACCGCCTCCTCCAAAAAAAGCCAAAAAATCATTAAAAATGCTATCCCCCTTGCTAAATTCAGTTAAATCAAAGTACAGAGGGAGCTAAAAAACAGTTTTGTTAACATCTTCGCCATATAAAGTAAAACTTGAAAGAAAGAAAAAAACCGATGACAAAAAAAAATATATATTTTTTTTATAGTTTTATTAATAGTAAACTTTGCTTTTAATAAAATTAGTTATATTCTCCAGTCTTTAAAACAACCTGATATTGTTTGGTCCAATTTAGGAGACTGGGGGTCCAACTTAGGCGACCAGTTGCTGAATCTTTTGTGACCACTTTTGATATTTTTTCAAATTAAAATAAAATTTAAGATTTTCAGAAAGAAATTGATCTAAATATTTATTCAGTTAGTAGATGAATAGATTGACCCCGTGTAGTGATGTTTTGCAGAAATATTCCAAAAATTACGTGAGTACACCTGAGTACACCTGAAAATAAGTGAAGTGGTCAGAATTTGGCTACTCTCCCCAATATATCTTATGAATGCTGTTTATTATGAGACACTTCCCTATATATACAACGCTGATTCGAAGAAAATTCTATTAAATATATCCTTGGAGAAAAAAAAATCCTATTTCAGTATTTATATAGATTACAATAAAAAATAATTGTGTCTCGAATACTTAGGTGAAATTTCCCACATTTCAAAAGCTATAAAATACAGGGTGTTTCATGAAAGATGGGCAAAATTTATAAGATGATAGTACGCATCCAAACATTCAACTTTCATCTAAGAATGCATGGTCGGAATTAAACCGCAAACGTGCTAAACGGCGCCAAAGGTGATGTTGTTATACGAGGCAAAAACAAACAAAGAACGATTATGTGACAAAAGCAAGGTAGGAAACCGCTCTCCGTACATTGTTCAGCCTTTGGGCAATTTCCATTCGCAGTTCCGTAAATAAAATGCATATCAGCCATTTCCCTATTAGTGCAAGGTGACATTCTCCGACACGTTGCTACCGCGAATGATAGTTGCAACTCGAATCAGCGGCTTTTATGCATTTATCGAGGCGAAATTCTAAAGACACGTTCTTCTTCTTCCCCATATCACATTTTCATGCTATTATACTCCTTGTAGGTAAAATTGGCTTTTCAAGGACAAGCATCATCTTTTCATTATCCCTTCGTTGGTCACTTCTCAGCTCTTATCTTAGGTTAGTAACTATTGTAACTAAGGGAAAGTGAAAAGAGGACGTTTGTCCTTGAAAAGCCGATTTTTCCTACAAAGGGTATAGTGCCGTTCTTCCCCCGATAACCCCTAAAAGGAATGGAGCTTTAACGTTTGCAAGGACCAAGTTTCCATATGCGCCAGCATCTTTGCGCTTTATTTCCGACCATGCATTCTTTGATAAAAGTTGTTTGGATGTGTACTATCACCTCTTAAAGTTTTGCCCATCTTTTATGAAACACCCTGTATATAAATCTCAATTAAAATGTAGGGAAACGAATAATGTCATAAGCTTCTTTGTGTTTGAGAAAATAATTCAATTTCCTAAATTTATATGAAATAATCGTTATTTTTAAACTTATTTTATATTTCCATTAGAGTAACGTGATAACGTTCAATAATTAAATAATTTATGTAAGATAAAATTGGAGAAATTACCTATTAAAGGTTTTTGATATTTAATATTACGAAAATCAAAGAAATTTACATTAATGGTAAACATTTATTTAATATCCCTTTTTAAATTAATGCGACAAAATGTATTACATTTATTTTTAAGTACAACGCTGCTTGAAAGGTTACATGATATTTATCTCTCTATTCTAAAATAATTCCTGCCATTTAAAAAGAAATATATTTACTGGTGACTATTGAAAACAGATAAAATACTTTCAAATAATAAAATTAATAGATCTCCTGTTAAAAAGACTCAATGCGGAAAAATTACGTCATAAAAATGTATTTACATATTAATATTGAAAACAGAAAGGGGACTCTGAAATAACATTTTAAATAATACACGTTAGAAGCCATAAATGGGAGAAAATTATGAAATTTTTAAAATGCCCAAATAATAATACGGCCAATCAGTTTCAATTTAAAATTGTATTTGCACGAGAGATTTATTTCATATTTCGAGATTTTTTTTAAAACTATTGTTGCCAATTCTAAAACAGCGCAAATAATATTTCCCTTTGAATTGAAAAGAAATGTATTTTTACATGAATATTAAAAACAAAAACGAACAATTTGGTGAAAGTAATTAAAGTATTTAAAACAATACATTTAAAATTTCTTATTTTAAACTATGTTTTTATAACTTGTTATAAAATTTCAGAAGACTACGATATTTTTACTTAGTCATTTTATACAAACTAATTGTCAGATGTTTAATTTTCATTATTTAATCAATTATGAAAACAGCCGTTAGCTGTCTCGGCAGCAGTTCATTCAGCCTTAAAATTCTTCAGTGAAGGAGAAATGAATGGAAACCCGATGACAGAAGATGACCCCTCATCGTTTAGTTATAATTCAGTCTTCTGCAATCTTTTTGAAGCAGGTAAAATTAGCGCATTTTTCAGACTCTACGGTGACTGAACATGATTTGGTGAGCGTAGCTCGTAAGGGACTGAGACCCGTAAATACGTGTCGTACTTGAAAAAAAATCCCATTTGACATTTACACTGATTCCAGTGAAAAATACTTTTCTTAAAAACATACAAGTTAATGATCCCACATTTCATAACTTTTTAAATACATTAAAATTGCATGCCGCGAGTTTGTTTGTAAACATGCTTAATCATTTTCTTTAAATTTACTAATCTCAATTCTAAAATCGCAGAAATGAAAGATCAAAAGCCTTTTTTTTTGTTTGTGAAAATAAAAAGTTTCATACATTTACATAAAATATTAGTTAAGATTTAATCAATTTATATCTAATTTTAAAATTAGAACATAAATACTATATTTTGTGTTTAAACAAAATACTATATATTAAAATATAATATTAAAATAAATACTATATTTTGTGTTTTATGTCTAATGAAAAATATTTTGGCAGGTTCTTTTCATAACAGTATATATACAGGGTGTCCGGTCTCAACGGTGTCCAATGGCTAATTCCTAAACCATTAGTCATAGACATATAGTTCCAATTACAAAAATGTTTTAAATGAGGTAAAGAATTATTTTTAAAGCGATTTGGGTCAAGAAAAACATTTATTTAAAAATTACGAAATTAAAATTTTTATACGGTCCCCCGTTCCTATAAGTGATATTTAGTAAACTTTTCCTATTTCTCTAACAAGTACGGCAAAAAAGTCCCATTCATCTAGTACTAAATTTGACCGAGTTATGACATTTTCAATTTTATGACTTAAACAACTTTTCTGTAACTGAAAACAGATGAGTTGTACCAAGCTTTCAGGGGGCGTACACGAAGTGCTTAAAGTATTATAAAGGGCGTCCACTCCAAACGATGTTCAATGGCTAATTCCTAAACCGTTAGTCAAAGACATATAGTTCCAATTACAAAAAGGTTTTAAATAATGTAAAGAAGTATTGTTAAAGCGATTTAACTGAAGGTGCTGCCCCCGTATAAATATTACGGTAGTGTTAATTTTTAGTAATTAACTTTCAGATTGGTTAAAATAATTGAAGAAGTGAGTTTCAAAACTCGCCTTATTGAGAAAATCAAATTTTGGGAAATCGCGTAAAACCTTTAAATGCGTCCATTGGTATTCATTGAAATTTTGGAGATTGTAGTGCTTGATTGGTACATTTATACCAATAGAATAGAATGATAGAGAAACACGATTTTTTAAATTTCGGATAAGGCGAGTTTCGAAACTGACGTCTTCAATTGTATTTTGACTTTTATTTTATTTTTATTTATTTTTTGTAAGGAAATGAGTGTGCTTCTTTTGATGATTTTATTTTAAAAAGTTGTATTATTTTTATAAGCTTTTAACTTACGACGTTCGTATGTATGTCTTCTAAATTCAAAATTTGTATTCCAATTTTAACTCACTTCCATATATCCGATCAAGATTAAATTTTGGATAATTATGTAAATCCAATGACAATGTAATATTAATATGATTTTAGGTACGTACCATTTATATTTATTTTACAGGACCACTTCAAAAATTTCGTATACATTATTACCTACAAACAGAAATTTTAAAATAAAAATCAGTAACATTTATGTAAGGCACTAAGATTCACAATGTAATTTTTCCAAATGAAAGTGCGTTGCGTTTATATTTTTTATACAGTGCCGCACAAAAGATGTCAGATACATTACGATGTATGAGCAGGGATTGCTTATTATACATTTTGATGATATTATGCTTTTTTCAAATTCAACTTTTTAGTTCTTTATAAAAACTTGTTTGAAAAAAATATTTTAACGACCAAAATTAAAATGCAATTTATACTTGCTAAACAAAAAATAAATATTAAATGGAGTGAAAATTTTTCCTGTTGGACAAGGAAAATGAGGTAAACAACTTTATTTGTACAATAGATGTGCCAAAACACTTGCGGCCTCAAATCATGCACATACAAATATTTTCTAAGGTTTAAAATGGACATTTTTTTCCCAACCATGTTTTACCAAGTGCACAGGCAAGTGTTTGATGGCAAAAGTGATTTATATGCTTTTGAAACTTGCTTAGCGAGAAGTACGGCAAAAAAAAATTATAAATTGTTAAATGTTAAAATTTAATAATTTAACATATGTTTTGATTTAACAGTATTTTTCCCATAATTTTTAATTAAAAAAATACTGCTCTAATGAATATTTGCTGAGGGGAGAGACAGTGGAATTTTCAGAAGGGGTAATGTAAAAATAATAATAATTATTATTTTTTTATCATTACAATAAAAAGACAAATGGAACAAGATCTTAAAAAAAGAAAAGTTAATTAAAAAGAGAGAATGTGGGTGGTTATATGATGTCCGACCTTTAATGGATAAATCTGTGCTCTGTTAGAACAAAATATTAAAATATTGTAACAATTTTTGTATGTTTATTTAAATCATCGAAGTAATCGCACAGGTAGAATCATATAATTCAAATAATTGATGTTTAATCTAAAAGAAAATAAAAGTGATATGAGGATCATTTTCAAAAAGGGACATTTTAATTTCCTTAACATATTCAGAGCAGCCATTCAAAAGTTATGTATAAAAATATACGCATAAAAAACAACAAAAAAATTTTTAGATTAGGTAATCTAACTATGCATCATTTTCAAAGAGTTGTGACTGTTGCTTTTATAATCATTTAACAAAATTTCTGTTTTTTTTTTTTTTTTTTTTTTTCACTTATATTTTTAGTACAAGTTGTATATTTTGTTTTAATATGTCAGAATGAACAAAAATCTCAAAATATAATTGTGATGTTAATTTACTCTCAATGTTTAATGTTAAATTTTATATCTGACGATTATTTTTATTTCTAGTAAATTTGTGACTGACCCCTATTTTGCAGCAAAAAAGATACTCCAACTTTAAACATCTATTACTTGGTCAGTTTTAATCGCAGAGGAATGGGACTTTTTTTGTATTACTTGTCAGTACAATAGGATATTTTTCCTAAATATCACTTATAGGACCTGGGGACCGTATAAAAATTTAAATTTCGTAATTGTTTAATAAATGTTTTTCTTGACCCAAATCGCTTTAAAAATACTTCTTTACCTCATTTAAAACATTTTTGCAATTGGAACTATATGTCTATGACTAACGGTTTAGGAATTAGCCATTGGACACCGTTGAGACCGGACACCCTGTATATATATATATATATATATATATATATATATATATAAAATTGTATTTATTTTAAATACTACATTGTAAAATATAGATTTAATTTTGTTAGCCAGTTACTTATAAACATAAATAACTAATATAAATCTTAATGATCCTGTTTATTATATCCACTCTCTCTATGAGATATGAGATGTTCGGTTAAAAAATCTATAAGATTTATGATTGGATCGATAAACTGCAGCTACAGTATTTATACTGATTCCCATCAAATATAATTTTGTCTTAAAGATCTAAACAAAATTTACTACATTTCATAACTTGCCAAAGACATTAAAAATCTTATTTCGTGTGTTCATAACCATGCTTTTCGATGCGTCTTTAAATCTGTAAATCTCATTTAAAAAGCTGGGAAAAGAAAGGTCCTAAAGATTCTTTTCTGCTTAGCGAAATAGTTTTTTCCCCCATACATTTATTTAATATGTATGTGGAGATTTAACGCAATTTTTATTTAATTTCGAAATTAGAAGAGAAGTAATCTATTTCTTGTTTATATAATGCGTGTATACTAAAAATAGAAAGTACGATGAAAACACTTTAAAGTTTAATAAGTTTACTGTTAATATATATGTTAAATGAGAAAAGTAACAGTATACTGTGCATGTCAATAGAAATTGTGTTAGGCACGTTCATATTATAACAGCATTTTGACTGAAAAATAAATATTTATACTTATTACAAATACATTCGATAATGTAACATGTAAGGTCACTGTTCCTAACTGAAACGCGATTCCCTATAGTTTTTTCACTTTTAGGGTAGAATTGGCATTTTATTAAGTAAATATATATATTAGTAAAAAGAAAATTATTGAAACCCGTGCTTTAAGCTCAAAACTTACATGTTTCGGAAAAATGGAATCATTACTTGTAGTTTATACCCAAAGTATACTAATGAGCACATAGGTCATTTTTGTCTCATTTACGGCAGATTAAACATAAATAAGACGTCCAAAATCCTAAATATGTCAATGTGATTTATGCATGCCAATTCATCTAAAAATATTCATTTAGTCATTAACTTCTGTGACTGAAATTGTCACATAGCATCTGTAAACGATCTGCGAGACCGGTCGATCAAAAGGTGATTAAAAGGCACGATTAACACATAGAATAATGTTTCTGTACTAAATATTTTTACAGGATTAATTCTAATTAAATTTCATCCATTCAAGTATTTATGACGATAGTACTAGGACTAAAAACGAAAGAAAATTTCACTAGTAACTGTTGTTAAACTGGAAATTACAAATTAAACTGTAAAAATTGAAAAAAAGTAGCAGTCAGTGAGACTGCTAACAGCACATAAGGGTTAATTTTAATGGAAATATACTAAAAATGAAATATAACCACATGATTCCTATAAGAAATTTAATAAGGAATCTAACAGGATATTGATTTTTATCAAAAATCTTATTTTGTTAATGAAAAATACAAATTAATTTAAGAATGTTTTAAATAACACCGGCATTTTAAATTTTGACCGTTGGTAATTCGTGTTAGTGTGGATTTGAGGGTTTAAATGAGAGTTTACAAGATATTTATAACATTGCTAACAAGAATAATTATTACATATAACTCTATTTATAAAATGTCGCAAGATATAAATATTAGACTTAAAAATTTATAAAATTGTCCGATGTTTCTATTAATTCTATTTAAGCGGGCCTTATTAACATAAAGAGAGGCCCAGAGTCTGATATTCTGTTAACCCAACTGCTCCCTTTTTTTACACTTTCACAAAAATGTTATGCCTTAGAAAGCATATATGGAAAAATAAATACTCATTTAGGTAAACACAGTTTTCGTTTTTGATCTTATTCTAAACTAAAAGTAGAAAATGTTGATTATGATGAGTAAAAGGTGAAACAAAAATTAAAATAACAGATTTAAGAAACGCGCAAACGAAAATTGGGGACTCCATTTGCATCATGCTTTAATCGGATTTGGCTTTTAAGCTACCAAAAGTTATAATATTTGTAAAGTTAACTTACTTTATTGCATTAAAATAAATATAATTTAAGGGTTTTCAATCTATACACAATTTTTCAGAATTTTCACCATATAAAAGTATTGCGAATCACGCAATTATGTGCCATATTCTCTGTGTACAATACACCGATATTCTTACGCCATTTTTTTTATTAAATTTTTTTTAAATACATACTTTTCTATTTTGAACATTTTAAACACATATTTAAGTAACTAGTTAAAGAAAAAAAAATATTGTAGGATCATACTGTAATTCATAATATACTAACTCAACACATCTTAATTAAATACAATATCTTCTTTAAACAACTTTTTAACGCAATATATTAAAATACTACCCTATAAACTTACCTTAGTTAATCTCCTAAAAGTCCCTCTGTATTTAGGGCATAGTTCATCGCTAATAGGTCTCAACAAGAAAACAAGTTACCTAAATCCGTAGATATTTTAGAATTGTAATTCGAAAACTTGTCGCTTTTTCCCGAGCTCACATTTCAGGTAAATGAAACACACGTTGTAGCCCTTGAGGCCCGTAAATTTATTTGATCATCAAAGTTAAAAAAAGAAAGAAATGAGAATGAATGAAGTATTTTCGGGATTTTTCTTCGCATTTAGGAATTAAAGGGGCGCTTGATAAAGAACGATGCGCATTCTAATGGGAAATTCTTTTAACCCGTTAGGGACCAGCGTCTTTTACATGAATTTTATTCGGTTGACACCATTTTTTGTCAAATAATTAAATTTAGTTTATCAATCAAGAAAATATCTTAATTAAATAAGGAAAATATTACCTTTCCTTTTTAGCGGTATCAAAAACAAGAGCTGTAAGCATCTTTTGAACATGCATATATGCACCCCTGTTTTCGAAGGGGTTAAAGAAAACCTCTTAAATGCAGAGAATTCTTCGCGATTTGTTCTTTAACGCGTTCACACCGGCGCGATGGGTCACGCTCGACTGCCTCAGAGTGTTTTGGACATCAATATTTTAATACAGAAAATGTTGTTTTATTTAATTAGAACAATTGGGCTTGTTAAAATAAAAAACAACATTTTCTCTAAAATAACAGTTGTGTGCAAAAAGCCGGAGTCTTGACAACTCTGAGACAGCCGAGTGTGACCCACCACGCCGGCGTGAACGTGTTAAGTTGGGATGTCTCATTATATAGCATTTATATACGATTTATGTCTTAAGAGTATTAGTACAAGAACATTATCGCATTTTGGGGTCGTCATATTTAGGCACAATGACCTTAAGTAATTTTTTCTCGTTTTGTATTTGCGAAAATTATCTCCTGAGGATGGTTTTAAAGATAAAGAGAACTTCGAGTATAATTTTTATTTTTGTGACTTTACTTTTTACTTTTTTTTTTTTGAAAGCGGAATAAAGTGTATGCTGGATAGCAACTTACCGTTTTGTTTTCACATTTGAGTATACAACGTAAAGTCCTTATTTATTATAATTTCAAATACTTTAGTCTGTAGAAAATAGCGCAAAGTCTACTAACCGGATATATGTGCCTTTGAACACCAGTAATTAAAAGTAATTTCAATAACAGGCTTGTTACCATCCCACTCTCTCTATATATGATGCTGCTTCAAAATAAAATATATAAAATTTAGCCTTGGATAGAAAAATTCCTGTATCTGCATTTATACTAATTCCAATCAAAAGTAATTTTCTTTCAAAAATTATTCTACTATACAATATTTCATAACTTATTAAATACATAAAAATCATCCCCCGCAAGTTTGTTTCTAACTATCTCTTTTATAAGGTCTATAAATCTCAATTGAAAAGTTGGGGAAAGGAAGATCAAAAGCTTTCTTTACATTTGAGGAAATAATTTTATTCACGTATATTTATAAGAAAATTTCTTGAAGTTAATTTGTATTTCATTTTTAACCTTTGAGATCTGTTATGTCTTTTAATATTTAGAAAATTTATGTCTGGTATTTCTCCTATTAAACATTCGATGTTTAATTGTTATAATATATTTTATAATTTTAGATGAAGTGAAATATTTTACAGTTTAAAAGATATTTGCAATTAATATTGAAAACTTGACAAATGAATCGACAAATACATTTTTTATGGATTTATTGTTAATTTTTCACAATAGCCTACTTTGTATTCAATAATCCGTAGGAGTAGATTGTACAATTGTTAAAGTCAATTTCGAGTGTCTTACGTGTTAGTTCAAAATCAGATATCTTAATTTCATTTCAGTCATATACGACCATAATAATATTCAGGAAAATTGAAACAGAAATTATATATTACAGCTTTGCATATGACTGCATAAAGCATATTTAACTAATCGGATGTGGCAATCCCAAAACTTTCTTCCATCTCATGCATGTTGTTAATACATCCTAAAAAATGCAGCATATCAGCGCAACCGGTTAGGCTTTTACACAAAATCTAATCATGCACAACTTACGTCAACTTCTAACTGAATCAAGTTATATGAAAATCCGTGCACTAGTTTTTGAGAAAGAGCTAATGCGTAAATCGTAAAAAAAAAAAAATCTATATAGCAGCGTCACCTGTTGGGTGATTTGCTCCAAAAACTAATTAAGGCCAATTTATACCAGGTACTAACGAAATGATTTGTGCATTTTGCCGTTCACAGTAGAGCTGTAAAGTATGCCTTTCTGGCTCTCCCCCCCCCCTTTTTTTAAACCTGAATTACCCAGAGAAATAAATTTTAAAGCATTTTTGCACCCTTTCCACACGTGTGCCTCTTGAAAATACTTTAAAACTGACTTTGTACACTCAATGAGTACAACATGTGTTTAAAGTTGAGAGCTTTGAGTTTTTTTTTTTATTATTATTTAGCAAAATTTCAGTAAAATTTGATTTCACCAATACCAAAACTCTCATATTCTTATATTAAGAGTGATGATTTATTACACATGACTTAGTTGTTTTCAAGAAGATTGGTCATAGTCAGCATTATTATTCTGCTACTTACTTTCTGTTCTGTATATTCATGTTAGCTTAATGATAGATTATGATTAGTAGCTAAAATTAAAACAGATGTATTATAGAGATCGATAAAAGGAACGAAATAAGTTGAATATAGCAGTAGGGAATATACATTACATTATAGTGTCCATAATATGCATTCGTTACTGCATTTACAGAATCCCCAATGGTGATTTGAATGCATTGAAACCAATTTTGCATTATTAAATTCTTAAGAGAGTAACTATGTATAGTTAAAGAAATCGACAAAAATGTGAAAAGTATAGGCAGAAAGTTACCGAAACACGCCAGTATAGAGAACTTGAGAATGTCCAGAAGTTTAGATCTTAGTTACTGATTTTCATATACTCCTCAGCAATTCTCAAAATTAATTGGATCAATTTTATTGCAAATGATATTCTTTAATTTCGGATGTGGTTTGGATACTAAGCAGATATTGAATCGTTTAAGATTGTATTTTAATTACTCAAAAGAGTTTGGAAAATATTGAATACTATAAGAGTTTGTAATTATGCGAATCAAATTTATGTTCCGGTTTATTATTATTGGCAATATCCATGATTAATTTATTAATATGTTGAACTTTAAAACCATTACACTGCAAATAGAGGCATCTTAAATTTAGACACATATGTGACTGAAAAAGAATTTCAGTCACTTAAGTGTCTGAATCTGAAAATTCAGACATAACAGGCGTCTAAATTTAAGACACATAAATGTCTTACTATGATCATGCTATAAACGAACCGAGAAACATGTGTAAATTATCCAACAACCGTCTGATTTTAAGACGATACGCTCCAAGCGATAGTTAAACATCATCTTTGGTCATATTCTTAACAGCCAATCAGAACGGTGATTTCCGCGCGTGTCATCTACAGCACCTTCATGAGATAAGAACAGAAACAATTAAATTTTCACCGCCGCCATTGCTTGGATTAAAAGGAAATGTGTTAATATGGGTATTTACTGAACGAACGAGTAAGTCATATTTAATTCTAATATTTTATTCCGATAGATTTGTATCCTTTTGAATATGAGTGAAATCGTTTATAAAAATTTATCTCTTTTCTGTAGTTTAATGCTAAATTTTTGATTTCACTAACGGTCGTCTGTTATATGCCTTCTTAATGTAACGGAATGAAATATAATTGTTTTGAAAATTAAATAGCAATGCTGTAATTCTATTTGCTTGACCTTTGTAAATAAACGAATGAGTGATAGTTTAATCTTCATTTTCGATAGGGTGATGTGAAATAATTATAATTTGTCTTTGCTCAAAAACAAAACTTGCAACATAGGTTTGAAAAGTTGAATGATTCATCGCTTCATTTATCAGAGATAAAAACATTAAATTGAAGCCATTTGTAACTGTGTTTATTCAATGTTTGTTTTTTACTGTTTACTGACTATAAACGCTTGTAGTATATGACATCAGGCATTTTTTTTATTTTTTGTAATTATTATTTTGGAGCTAAATATGATGATTCATATTATTATGATATTAGGAAAAGTTTTCAGATTGAAAAAAAGCATTAATACTGTGAAATTTGACTGTATATATTGCAGTTTTTAATCACGGAAATTGAAACTTTATAAAGATTTATTCTTATTGATTTTTTAAATTTATTATTGAAAATCGTAAATTTTGATATCCAATGTTTCAGATTTAACATTTACCAAATTTCTAAAAATAATATGAATTTTTTATATCATCCAGTAAAATTTTTGAAACATTAAACAAACGGAGAAACATTTTATTCATATTTTGCACTTTACGTTGCAGTTTAGCAGTATAATTATAAAGTTTAATTAATATTTTTTGTGTTTTTTAAATTGGTATATTAATTTTTTTATTTATATGCAAGTATTTTTTTGCGATATTTTATTCATGATTTTAAATTTTTAAAATTGAGTAATGCGAGAAATAATTATTAAATTTCCTTTTACTGCAATCGAATTTGCAACGTTTCTGGTACAAGTAATTGTTGGCACAAAAAAAAAAAAAAAATTACACATGATAATTTAGACATAAATAAAGAGTTGTTTATGCCTTGATATGAAGTTTATGTATAAAGCTGCCTTATATTTTTAAAAGTTCGTATTTACTTATATGATACAGTATTAAATATATTTTTAAGCCATTTAATAACTTCTTTTTTATGTTCAAAACATTTTTCAAACAATTAAGAATAGTGCATATACTGTCTGATATATATATATTTTTTTACTTTCTATTTTCATCTGTTTTTTTTTCTATTTCTTAGATCAATATTTTCTTATCAAATATATAAAATCTATTTAGCTCATATTCAAAGGATACAAAGTTTACAGGAATAAAAAATAAAATAAATTAAATATGACTTATATCGTGTTGTTCCATAAAAAAGAATAGTAATGATATACATTTTTAAGCAAAGCGGGTGAAAATTTTAAATTGAATACGGAATATGTTTAAAGAAAATTATATACATATTCCGAAGAATGATATATAAAATTAGATACAAAACTGGTGTTTACTTTTAACTAAACAATGACAAATTACCTAAAAAGAAAAACATATCTTACACATTTTTACTACTTAAAATGACTTAACTATTTTATTTATATGTACTTAAATGACAAATACAAAAATGGCTATGTTTTGAAATTAGAAGTAATTTTTTTTCTCAATGCTATTAAAATAGAATATTTATTTACTATTTTATTATTTACTCATGGTTATATAGCTGTTGTGATTACCATCTGATACATATGTAAAATTGCCTATGGGGCAAAATCTAATTTTTGAATTATATGAATTTTCCTTTTTTGGAGGGCGGGACGGGGGGGGGGGGGGATTTTCTTGTCCATTTTCACGTCCACGGGATTTTTTAAATCTCTTTCGACATTCCACCGAGTATGATAAATATTTTGAACTTTTAGAGTAGGGCAAGACAAAAAAAAAAATATATATATCCATATACCTTAAAAACCCTTTATAGCGGACACTTCGGGACCGCGAAATTTGTCCGATAATCGGAGATGCCTGCTTTTGTGAGGTAAAAATAATACAAATATGTATGCCTTGCGGATCAAAAAAGTATTAGCTAAATCGAAGTATCCGCTATTCGGGAATGTCCATTAACCTCCATAACGGATACTCCCGAATACCGAGCATCTGCATTTAGCTAACCATACTGCAGGGTTGCATTTTTTGCAAAAGGACTCCTTGATTAAAGCATGCGTAGTGCTCGTTCTCTTACGATTTTAGTTCCCCAAATTTCATGTGCAATATTTGCGAAGATTATATTTTAAATCTCTTTCGAAATTGTACTGATTATATTATAATCAATATTTTGATCTTTTAAAGTAAAATAAGATTAAAAACAAAATTTTAAAAAATCTAATATTTAGATAAATATTTTTTCTTTTTAATCTTATTCTACTCCTGAAGTACAAAATATTCATTATAATTAGTACAATGTCGTAAAAGATTTAAATTATCAGCTTTACGAAAATTGCATACTAAAATTGGGAGCACCAGAAAATCAGGCGGTATGGGGGTAGAGGGGGCAGGACAACGGCCAGATATTTTTCCAGTATTCAGCGTGGTCAAACATGGCTACATAAAATGCTTACAAAAATGTCTGCGATTCAGACATTTCAAGTGTCTGAAATTCAGTCGTAAAAAGTGTCTGAAAAAATTCAGACATTTTAAAATGTCTGAAAATTGAACACTCCGTTTCAGACACTTAAGTGACTGAATTTCAGACATTTTAATTTGCAGTGTATTATATGCAAATCCGCGAATATTATCGAATTCATTATCCACATTATTTTCAGTGCATACCAGTAAAGACCGTCTTATAAAAAATCTGCAGATTGAAATTTTAACGCAGATGGAGAACATGCATTATTTGGTATGGTAACCTGGTTGGCTATGCTTTTTCTGAAAACAAATCTATCGATAGATTGATTTGTTCTTGTTGATCAAGCTATGGAAGAGTTTTATTGCAAATAATATTCTTTAATTTCGGAGGTGGTTTGTCTACTAAGCAGATATTGAATCGTTTAAGAGTGTATTTTAATTTCTCAAAAGAGTTTGGAGTATATGGAATAGTATAAAGTTTGTAATTTTGCAAATAAAATTTATGTTCGTGTATTAGTGGCAATATCCATGATTAATTTAATAATATGTTTAACTTTAACACCATTATTATATGCAAATCCGCGAATATTATCTAATTTATTATCCAAATTATTTTCAGTGCATATCAGAAAAGCCCGTCTTATAAAAAATCTGCAGGTTGAAATTTTAAACGTAAATGGAGAACATGCATTATTTGATATAGTAACCTGGTTGGCCATGCTTTTTCTGAAAACAAATCTGTCGACAGATTGATTTGTTCTTGTTAATCAAGCTATGGAAGAGTTTTATTATGTTCAATTTCAATAGTGAATATAATGTTACTGCCCATTTAATATAGATGATTTGTAAGTTCTTCAAGGCTATATTGTCAAATTTTCAAATTATCATCAGTATATTTAAGACAAGTATTTACATTTAGCGGAATATACTATTCGCCCATTAAAAACTGAAGTTTTTAATACATTTCAATTAACGCCCCACACTTGGCTTAGATATGTCTATGATGTTTTTATAATTTGGCAATATAGTCTTAAAGAACATAAAATATTTACAAATCATATAAATTCAATGGACAATAACATCAAATTCACTATTGAAATTGAACATAATACAAGCCTTCGATTCCTTGATATAATGTTAACAAGACTCGTTAATCAATTTATCGACAAATCTGTTTTAAGAAAAAACTTTGTTAAACAGGCTACCATACCAAATAATGCATATTACCCATTTACGTATAAAATTTCAACCTGTAGATTTTTCATAAGACAGGATTTTCTAGTATGCACTGAAAATAATTTGGATAATGAATTAAATAGCATTCGCAGAATTGCTCCTAATAATGGTTTTTAAATTCAACATACTAATACAGGGTTATTACAGATGAATCATTGGGATTTGATACGTTACTACGAACTAGGAAACATATTTGTTTCTACAACTAAAACGAAAGGGCGTTAACTACAGTTTCGCGCTGCGTATGTGCCATGCGCGTGTGATAGCCATGGTTGCTGCGCGAAGATCATATTTAAAATGGCGACTGGACAGCAGAAAGCGTTTTGTGTACTAGAATTTTCAAAGTGTGAATCGCTTATAACCGTTCAGAGAGCATTCCGGGAGGCATACAAATGCAAACCACTAACCCAACAAAGCCTTCTGCGCTGGTATCGACAGTTCAAAGAAACCGATTGTTTATGTAAAGGCAAAAGTTTCGGTCGACCAAGCGTTACTGAAGAAACAGTGAACCGAGTTAGAGACAGTTTCATCCGTAGTCCCAAGAAATCAGCAAATCGCGCTAGCCGCGAACTTTCCTTTCTACAGCCAACTGTGTAGGGATGGGCATCATTTAACGTATTAGGATAAAAAAAACCTGTTACTATGCTGGAACCTAATATTGAATTATTATGTTACCGAAAAGTCCCTGTTAATTAAATAACATATGGTTTTAAATGGCAACGTCTTTATTCATTTGCCTTAATCAAGGATTCAATTTCGTGCCTTTAAAATAGGACAATATTAACAAAAAACGTCCTCTTTTTTCTGTCGTTTCTTTTCAGACCGTCGTTTCTTTTCAGACGTGCGCCCCCAATTTGACCCATCTTCACCCTCTAGTTATGGGCAACTCTGTTAGGTCTGTTGTGTTAAAAATTTATTTTGTATTTCACCAAACCCTAATGCATGAATAGTAATGACTTACAGCACTAATTAAACGCTTTTTCGGCTTGGTGCCTGGTGCTGGGTCATCAGCATCATCACATACTCTCACCGATTCTGATGGTACAAATTAGAGCATAAACGAAACACTGGCACAAATAGTAAATAGGAAAACATCTGAAAATTTCTAAGAAAAAAGCTCATGCTTGACATGTTTTGTATTCATGAATCGTAGATATTGTCTTCATTTAGCATTTCCATAACAAAAAGTCAAATTTGACTTATAAAACCAATGAAAGTTTTGTCTAATCTTTGATCTGAGCAATTTCTTTTCAACTAAAAATATATTTTCGTGATTTTTTTTTTTTTTGGGGGGGGGGGGGGGGGGTGGAGGGGCTTGCTTCTAATTTTCACCGAGTGATTTTTGTTGAATTTTGCAATATATTTCATTCATATTATGTAAATGAAAAAAGCATTGATTCCTCCCCCCCCCCCTTTAAAAAATGCGGCGAAACAGGAGTTCAGATTCATTAAATTTATAAAAAGTACCTTTTTGCAATATTGAAATAAAATTCATTTATTTATAATTTTATCTCTTAAAAATTTTAATTCCCGATTTTGAATAGGAAATCTATTTCCAAAAATAACAAAACATTGTTTAGCTACTAAAACTTCAATTGATTTCAACTGAGAGCAGCTGAAACTAACCGCAGATTCCTTAATTCATTCTGAATCACGCCATCAGTAAATGTAGTTCTTGATATATAAAAATTTCTTTTATCGCTTAATAAGCTTTTGAATTAAGAAAGATATAGAACATCTTTGCAGTTATTTATCTGTTAAAATTTTCTGCGGTCAATATATCATTTGCTTATTTCGAAACATTTGGTACAACAGTCTTTTAAATTAAAAAATACGCTGCAGGATAAATTTATCTAAATAGGTAATTTTTTCGGAGTGAAATGACATTTGACTAAGAGTTTTTATTTACTCTTCATGTGTTTGTAAGGAATGGAGCGGTTTGTGTTGGCGGTTTATTTGATTATTTAAATGGTTTTTACTATGTACTCATGGAGTTTGTTTTTTTAGGGGATAGGGTGGGAGCGAGGGGGATTCCGGCACTATAAATTTTGTTTTTTGGCAAAGATTTTTTATTATTTTTGTTTTGTCATTTGTTTAATTTGCTGGAAAAAAAGAAAGGAAATAGCCATCTATAATTTGTGAGAAAATTTAATTTTAGTACAGTTGTAATTAATTTGAAAAACATACTTGTACAAATGAAATTTGTTTGGATGAATGTCATTTGATTAAAAGTATATAAATAATATTATTGTGTTCTTGTTTAATTAGCTTTGAATATGTGTTGATAGATATGGCTGCTATAAAGTCGGGAATCAAAGTTCTATTTTTTAATACTTTCCAACGTAGTTGAAAAGTGTTTATGAATTCAGATTGTCTGTCCTTTCTTTAACTCGTGTAAATATTAGGCCGACTGCCATGAAATAGATATATCTTATTTGGGTTTAGTGTGGCATGTTCGGTATTGTAAAGGAAGTGTGTATAGCATATTTGGTTCATTTACAGGGCCACTCAAAAGAATTTCGTTACATTATGGTACATGGGGGAAAATCGCTTGCTGTGTATTTTAATGATATTACAGTATTTAAAACATATTGAAATTGATATAAATCACTGAGGTGTACTACAAGGTTCTTACTATAGAATAGGGTATGCATAGAAATTATCGTTTATTTACAGCAACACACAAAAGTTTTTGGATATCGAAGAAAATGAACAGTAATTGAACTTTTGAAGCTGCGAACGATAATTGCTAGGAAGAGCGTTTTCAATTGAATTGTGCGTTTTTAAATTTAGCTATTTTTTAAATATTACTTGGTGTGTATCAATTCCAGGTCATATACAAGGTCGAACAACAGTTCTCAACAACATTCGTTTATTGGTTGAAATTGCTGAGTGGAAATTTTAAAATGTATTATGCGTTTAACTGAACTAACTTTTTACATACTATGTAGTATACATACATATCTGAAGATCTTATACAGGGCTGAAAAAAACCCCACATATTTTAATGACTCTTCATGGTAATGGCAGAAATCGTGTTTTCAAATACATTATGTGTTTTCCAAATTTTTCATTAAAACGTCATCTTCCACCTTTGTCAATTGTAATGTTTTGTTGTGGTATTCTGAATGTGTTGGAAAGTGCTTCATAATCTATGCTGTATGCATGATTCTTTTTTTTTGGGGGGGGGGGGGGGGTGGGGGATTAGAAATCGTGTTGTTAAAACTGTGTTAATTATTATACAGGGTATCGCCAATAACTAATTTCTAAACCGTTAGTTTTAAAGGTATATTTGTTCTGTATCAATTGTTTGCAATTGCGATTTGTTCTGCATCTTATAAAAATCGATTTACATTACAATAATTACTTTTCAAATAGATGAGAAATTACAAATGTTATACAATGCCTCTGTCTTATATTTTGAAAACTTTTTTCCATGTTCTAACAAGTAAAACAGTAAAAATGTATTATTTTATGGTCAAAACTTACTGAGTTATGATACTTAGAATTTTATGAATTTTCAATGTTTTAATCACCATAAATTGAAAAACACGTTTTTAGTGTCGGAAATCGCTAAAAATGCATGAAATTCAAAGTATCATGACTAGGTAAGTTTTTGTCTTGCAAAAATCACGTTTTTAATCACAAACTAATTTTGATTCATCTCAATAGAAAACAGCATTTATAATTATGTCAAAAAAATATTCCAAACATTTTGTTTAAAAGCCTTCTTATTAAAATATCCGTTGACCGGATACGCACGATTAGTTATATCTTATAAAAATAACAGGTTGTTGGAACCTGTTACCTGTACAAGTATGGAACGATGTAACCTGTTAACCAAAAGTAACTGTATTTCCCATCTCTACAACTGTGTGGAAATTTCTGCTGTCCAGTCGCCATTTTGAATAGGACGTTCGCGCAGCAACCATGGCAACCACATGCGCACGCAACATACGCAGTGCGAAACTGTAGTTAGCGCCCTCTCGTTTTATATCATGGAAACCTATACGTTTCCTAGTTCTCACGTAGTACCGTATCAAAATCCGAGGATTCATTTGTAATAACCCTGTACATTAACCCAGGATATCGCCAATAATAAGATACCTGTACATAAATTTGAATCGCAAAAATACAAACTTTTTACTATTCAATATTTTCCAAACATTTTTGAGTAACTAAAATACAGTCTTGAGCATTTCAATATCTGCTTAGTAGCCCAACTACTTTCGAAATTAAACAATATCATTTGCACTAAAATTGGCACAATTAATTTTGAGAATTACTCAGAAGTATATGAAATACTATTTATTACAGCAGATGGATCAAAGAATTTCTGCATCTGTATGACGAGCAGGACATTAAAGTACAGAAAAAGAGAACATGTAGCTGATATTTAATTTAAGAGTAAAACCACCGTCCTAGCAATATTATATTAAGAAGAAACCCTCCAAATAAATTTCAATAACAGTAAGATAAGGTTTCTCTCCAGTCGACACTTTCCACCTATTATAAAAGAAACCATAGACATTATAAAAGCAAAAAATTATTATATAAAGATGAAGCATCATTTAGCTTACCAAAATTATGGCTACAGTTACACAATGGTTAAAAAATAAAAATAAACATCCAATTAACATAAGAAATAACGTGCATAATATGAAAGAGTACGTGGAAATTTATTGATGCCGGTTCATAGACCGTGCAATTTTAGAATATTTTTATTTATTTGTTTTGAAAATAACTCGTGCTTAGTCGAAACATATAAACAGTCAAATAAACATATTTTTATCGTTTTGAAAGTTTTAATTTACACCTTTTAGCTATAAAACTAGTACATTTTAATGTTAATTAATATTTTGTAAAGGTAATTTCAAAACATTATAAATGTTCTGTACAAATATTTATTTTTCAAATTTACTAAAAAATACATTTCTGAAATCGAGATAACAGCAATTAAGAAGATAATAGCAAATAGAAGAAATATTTTAGAGTTGCAAAAAAGCATAGCATTCCACATAAAGAATGCGCTATTGTAAATTAAAAATTTCTCAAAACTTTCCAAAAAAGACATTTTATGCAAATACATATGTAGAAATCAAAATTTCGAAAGCAGTCTAAGAATATATTTATTTATCAATTTTATCGGATCGTTAAAGCAATTTTCGCGCAATAATTAAATGAAAGTTCTGTTAAATATTTTCTGAACAATTGGGAGAAAATTAAATGGGAATGGAAAACTGGAAATTTATTTCGATTCTTTACTGTAATTTAGGGAGCAGACTTTATAGTATTTGAGAGTAAGAAACAACATATTATAAATAAAATATATTTCATCATTCAATGTAACTAAAAACTAAAATATTAAAAGGAAAATTTTTAACGTTATTAAACTGTCTTTGGTAACAGCTAATCGAAAGTAATAATTCCGTCATTCATTTCTTTTGGAAATTATTTTTACACTTGTAATCACCTTTCGCCTTCTCTTAAATTTACTTTGAGATTTTTTCTATTTTTAATGTGGTAGAGCATCTTGTTTGTGCTCGGTGAAGAGATTCTCTGTTATTTCGAAACGCTGAAGATTTTTAGAAATTTTTATTTTTATTGTGTTTTACAGCAGATTTTCATTTAATTGGGAGGAAACTTATCCATTGTTGACGCACACGTTCCATTGTATGTATATATATATATATATATATATATATATATCACATACAGTAAAAAATAGTCATTGAAGAACGGATTGACGATATATGGTTACGAAATATTTATAGTGCTTAATATATTTATAGTATATTTATAATACATAATATATTTTTTTATTTATAACAAATCAACACTGATCGCCTGGATGCGAACAATAATTTTGCACATAATGCGTTGAGAGATAATTAATTCGTGATTATGTTTTTCTTCACATTTGTTTTAAATAAAAACATAAAAAGAAATATTTAAAAAAAAATTCTTCGTTATTGTTTATGACTTTTTCGTATTGTTCAATAAAATTGCTGGTGTTTTGGCTATAGAAATCCCCAGGTTTTTATTAAAAGAATTCGTACAATGAAGCTCTTAATTCTGGGCTATTATTGAG
Source organism: Maratus speciosus (assembly GCA_963932465.1). Lineage (NCBI taxonomy): Eukaryota > Metazoa > Arthropoda > Arachnida > Araneae > Salticidae > Maratus > Maratus speciosus. Next base: position 176,659,438 of record OZ010786.1, read on the forward strand.
CGGCACAACGCACGACTTGCGATAGCAAACGAAACAGGTGAAAATATGACATCACCGTGTCTGGAGAGTATGAAGCAAAAAAGCTATCGTTGTCAAAAATGTTCAGTTTTTGTCCACTCTCGCCGTGTCTGGAAAGATGAAGGCTGCGAGATGCAAATCGCGTAGGAAATGGTCGTTTTTTTGTCCTCTTGACATTCTCTTTTAATGATCTAAAAATATTCAAAATCCATAAATTTAAAAATGAAAATACACACATTTGTAGAGCAACAAATGCTCTTTTTAAGTAACATAAAATATTTTGCCTAAGCGCTTTAGTTCTATATACAATCTTAAATTAAAAAATAGCTCGTGAAATATTCATTGATTTAATAAATAAAATTTCATTATCATGATTAACTTCTAATACGCATGTTACATTGGTTTTTTTTTTACCTCTTTCAAATAATTTTATATAAGACTAGTAAATTTCAGTTATTTTACATTAAAAGTTTTACATTTATTCTCGACGCATGATTATGTGTGTAGTAGTAGTAGCACTGTGATATTTATTAAAAAAGGTCAGTTTTGAAATATCTAAATAATAGAAAAAATGGAAAATGTTTTGGTTTTTGGCACATAAACTGATTTAATTTATGTAAGCATCTGCGAAATCTTTATTTTGTAACATTTGAATATAATAATTTTGTCCCATTTTATTCCGAAATTTTTCATAAAACGAAAGATATTCTAAAACTAAATTTCATTTTCATTTATTTATTTTTATATCTAAACAAAGCTAAAAGTTTTCAGATTTTTCCATTAAACAGTGCATCACAAATTTCTAAATCTTTCAGAGTTATTTAAACAACGTAACAAATAGCTACAATTAAATACTAATTAAAGTGAAACAGAGTGAAGAAGGATGTAAAATTCTGTTATTTTTCAACGAAATGAAGTTTCTAAATTGAATTAAAATGGCAGATGTAAGTCTCTAGGGAAAATTACTTTTTTATATTTTTACAAAAGTTAAATATAAATATCAAACATTAAAGGTTAAATTTCGCTATTTAAAAAAATCGAAGCATTATATCCGTCCCGAATTATTTTAATTACGAAATCAGAAATTATTTATCTTCATAAAAGAAATAATTGAGAAGAAATAAAATTTCATTTTAATATTACCATTTATTTGTTGAAATTTAAATAAAATAAATATATATATATTTTCGTGAAACAGAATTCTGAAAATCACGAATACACTTTTTACTGTTGATGACAAAACAGCATACTAAAAAGTTCATAGAAATAAAAATTTATTAATAAATTGCCAGAATCTAATCTTTTTATATGCTTTTGAGATATTTTCAATTTAAATATGTTTCGATTTTTAAAAATTTATTTTATTCAAAACATTTCCAAACAAATGATTTCAGTCGGCATTCTACTAAGCTAAAATAGGATTTTTTGTCTCTATTTCTGGATAATTTAATTTAATATATGTAAAACGTACGGATTTCTTTTTTTAAATGTTACTCTTGCAATACACATTTGTTCAGCGATGAATCTAGAATAAGAATTCTATTGATTTCTTTCTGAAATACTTTTACTATCGGCAAAAATTGCAAAAAATTGTAACATTTTTAAATTATGAAAATTATTTCTGTAAAAATAATTTGCTTTGTTGAATTCAAAATTATTTTAAGCTTTCTTTTGTGGAAGTGATTCTTATAAGAATTAAAATAATATGGGGAATATTTTTTAATCAGAGTTAAAAAAAAATTACAATATATTTTCTTACGAATTGTTTTATTTCTAAATTTGTATCTAAGTTGTATATTAGACTTAGAAACATAAAATATAAAAAAATATATATTAATACTCAAAATTCATACAAAGTATTATTCTATACACATAACTAATTTTAATAATTAAATGCTTTTCTATTGATATTAATAAAAGTAATCTAGATATAAAAATTTCACATAAAACAGTTACATTTCAAACAATTTATTCAAACATTTTGTTTCATAGTGAATAAAAATGATTCTTTTACCTAAATCTATTTATAACAGAGGGATTACATTACTCTTTAAGCGTCTTACAGAATTTTTCATGTGTTTAACGCCTCATAAAATAATATATATGTGAAACATTTGTATGGGGATTTGTGTTTGATAAACTTACATACTTATTTATCTTATGCACTTCAAAAAATTAGCCTTTCTATCAATTTTGTGTTAAATCAGCCTTTGAATTAAAAAATTACTTGTCAGAAAAACACGGTTAGAAAGATTAAAGGGTTAATACAGAAAATATAAAAAATTGCATGTGCAAAATGTTAAAATGTTATTCTCAACACACAACTAATTTTAATTATCAAATGCATTTTAGAAATATTAAAAGAATAATCTAGCTATAACAAGTTTCATATAAAATATTTTCACAGCATAAACAGGTGGCTCTAAAGTCTTTTAATGAAAGAGGGGAGAGTAGCCGAATTTGGACCACTTCGCTTATTTTCAGGTGTAACTCGCTTAATTTTTGGAATATCTGCAAAACATCACTACACGGGGTCAATCTATTCATCTACTAACTAAATAAATCCTTAGATCAATTTCCTTTTGAAAATCCTAAATTTTATTTTACTTTGAAAAATTTGTCAAAAGTTGTCCAAATTCAGCAACTGGTCGCCTAAGTTGGACCCTAGTCTCCTAAATTGGACCAAACAATATCAGGTTGTTTTAATGACTAAGGAATATAGCTAATTTTATTAAAAAGCAAAGTGTGCAATTAATGAAATAATCAAACGAAATAACAGCAATGAAATATAATGAAATCAAATATCCGAAAGTAAGAAAAAATGTTTTAAATCAAAATAACTTCAAAATATAAATCAAAGTTGTAAGTAATTAAGAATAGAAATTATGGAACTAATTGCCAGTTACTTGAATTTCATGTAAAGAGTGAGGCAAAGCTTACTTATCAATTTCTTTTATTCATTTTTTATTCCAGCGCACACAACATGAAACCATATTTGGCAATCGGAACAATGAATAATTTCTGCTGTTTTATTTTTTTTTACAAATTAGGCAAAACCAATTATCACTGTCTAGATTTTTCTTTTTAAATTCTGAATTATTAGAGATTTTTTTAAACATGTTCCAATTGCTTTTGTGCTGTAAGAGCTTCTTTTTGTCGTTTTTTTTTCATTTCAAGGTTACTCTATATGGCGAAGATGGTTACACAACTATTTTTTCACTCACTCTGTACTTTGATTTAAGTGAATTTAGCAAGGGAGGTAACATTTATAATGATTTTTTTGGTTTTTGGGGGGATTTGTAGCTGCAGCTTTCTTGCAGGTCAATTTATTCAAAACTTACTCTCTCCTTTTCGTTTCCTATAGCTTTAACAGATTTTGCTGTCATGGATGTTTTCCTTCCAGATAGTTTGTCTGTGTCGTTTTCAACATTCTCAACGTTATATTTAAAAAGTATTTAAAAAATAGGATCTATTGAAAAAAAAAATGCACTTCGATCAATGAAACGCAACACATATATTCAAACAATGTTGAATTCATGTGTGGTCCACCTCGGAGCCTTGACATAACTACTCCTCCCGAAAGTTTGAGGTTTTATGCGTTTTAAGGACAAAAAAGTTTAATTCCACCCCCCCAGAACTGTAAAAAGTCTGTTACCCCGATCACAGAACCGCAAACATCCTACAGAAGGGAAATGCTTGAATCCAACTCTGTAAATCAAATATGTAAATTAAATAAATCCTTTTCGTTTCCTATAGCTATAACAGCTTTTGCTGTCATAGATGTTTTCCTTCCCGATAGTTTATCTGTGTCGTTTTCAACATTTTCAACGTTATATTTAAAAAGTATTTAAAAAATGTGCTCTATTGAAAAAAAAATGCGCTTCGATCAAGCAAACGCAAAACATATATTCAAACAATGTTGAATTCATGTGTGTTCCACCTCGGAGCCTTGAAATAACTACTCCTCCCGAAAGTTTGAGGTTTTATGCGTTTTAATGACAAAAAAGTTTAATTCCACCCTCCAGAACTGTAAAAAGTCTGTCACCCCGATCACGGAACCGCAAACATCCTACATAAAGGAAATGCTTGAATTCAACTCTGTAAATCAAATATGCCGGAGGAATAAAGAATTCAAAGAAAATAAATACAAATACATACAAGATAAAAGAAATTGCAAATAAATTTTATCGCATAAACATGTAAAAATATTTTTATATTTATAAAAGCTTAAACTGTATAGAGAAATTGATCCAGATATACAAAAAAAAAAAAAAAAATTCCAAAACATCCATGGAGATATTCAACCATAAAAAAAAAATAGTGTACAAAGCGTACCGCCCTCGAAATTCATTACTTACTTTTCAAATTTATGACCCGTGTCTGGTCCAATTTAAGCAACTTAAATTGACCCAATTAAAACAACTGTGCCATTTTTTACAACAGATAATCTCAAGACTAAGAAAATAACGAAATAAAACAAATCCGCATGAAAAATATGCGCAATAAACAGATGAATTTAGATATGTATATGAAAACATAACAACTTACTTAGTTTTAAAGTATTCACTTACGTTTTTAGGAAAAAACTAGATTAAAACAGCCAACTTTAGGTTTTTAAAAATTGTCTGAAAACAGCACATGGTAGGCGGGTGCTTTTTCTAATCATAAATGACGTCATTCTGATAAGTAGGATTTCAGTGATAAATGGCGTCTCTTTCTGTAATTTTCGGCAGAACGGCAACGGTCCATTTAAAGCGGTGGTCCAAATATGGCTACTCTCCCCTATGTAAGTCAATATACATCTACATTCCTCTACTGACGTATATATACAGGGTTCCTACAATTTCAGCTGAATTACCTGGTTTTTTGTCTTGAAAAACTAGTTATATAATCGTGCGATTGCAAAAGGCGAGTTTTTATCTCAGAAAATACTAGTGCCTGTCTAAGAAAATTCCCTGACTTGTAGTATGACTCAGAATGTCCCTAAAGGGACTTTGCTCCATAAAACCCCATTCAACCAAACAAACAACAAACCCTGACCTGTAGGAACGCTGATATATATATATATAATTCTATGGATTGTTTACACCTACGTTGATGAACGTTTCATTGCAGATGAAGATTGCTTTACAATCTCACAAACTTTTGAAATTAATAACAAAATAAAGCAAGCCAAAAAAAAAAAAGTATCATAATAATATTATTTTGTGTAAAAATTCGCATATTTGGAAGAATAAGAATAATCAACTTTCACATAATTTTTCAGAATAGCTACTCTATAACTCCTAGGGGGATGGCTTTAGGAACACAAAACTAAACAATGGTCATGTAGGAGGCCATAGTGCACTCATTCGCTTAAACATGCACACTGTTCCACTTTAATTGAAGACGTAGTTTTATTAATAACTTATAGAAAAGAGAAAACTTAAAGAGATTGGTTTTACTGTATACGAAATGTGATAAAATAAACACTATTGCTATAATTTTACATTATCCGGACTTAAACAGTTGAATTCAGATATCGACATTTTGGAATGGGTTTCTTAGGGCATATGGTATTACCTCTGCTCTATCAGGAATTTCGATGGTGTTATTTAATTTAAAACAAAGAAAAAAAATTGTCCTTATTTTCATTAATACATTCTACAATATCTACAAGAAGTTTCGTCAATACTCATGATTAAGGCTGGATAATCCTGATTTGATTTAAATTTTATTTTTGACTAAATAACTGGATTACGACCTCATGTTCTTATATTATTATAGCTTAGTTTTGCGTTCCTGTTATGTCTTGAAGTTATTGAACACTGAACAGCTACTCTCAACCACACATTAGTATCAGAAGAAAGCGTGTGCTTCCAGGTGGTCTCGAATTAAACTGGCGTTTGCAGACAAGGATGACCGAAAGCCTGAATGAGGACGCAAGGGCCATTCTACGAATTTCGGAAGAATACTAAAGTGGGGTCCCTGACGGATACTGATTTTTCTGATGGATCCCCACGTCCAACAGTGAGATTACGTTTCCTGGCAATGCGCATCTGGGCAGTCGGTCACTTGTAGTAGCATCATGCTGACATCAACAACTCACTCAGTGATACCTACCCACTCATGTTCTTGCGAGGCTGTGAGGCGGAGTTTCATTTACGTGGATATAAGTAGGGGGGCTCGTCTGCTTATCACCCCCTGAATACTAGGCCTGAGTACTGACACATACCTAAAGGGGATTTTGCTTAACCTATGTATTGTCCCCTAAATTTAGACACCAATATTTTATAAATGATTTGTTTGACTTGTTTAATCTGAGAAAAGAAAGCCGAAAAAACTTTCAGAAATTATTGATACCAAAATTTAATGGACCGTACACACTTTGAAAAAATAAAATCCGGCTTCGGCAGCCGCCATTTTTGTGTCGGCCCTCAGGCCTTGGTCTGGTGGCAAGTGAACGAACGGGGAACAGACGGTGACACAGGTTCCGGCCGGAACAAGACTTTTTACTTTAATTTTCTGTACTCGTAGCCCTGAAATCCCGAAAGATAGCTGGCTCTGGTGCGCAGAATGCGGGAAGACAAACTTTCCATTATTTTTATCTAATATATAAATGTGTATTATTTTGGTACAGTCGTGGAAAAAAAAAGTAAACGCCCCCTTCTATCTCCTCAACAAATTATCGTAGAAGAAAGTTACAGGTACCGAACGATGGGAAAAGAATTCGACTTTTAAATGATGTATATAATATTTGTTGAGGGGTCATCTACATATTAAAACGATCTACAGTATACAATTTTGATAGCATAAATGAACTCTACACCCTTCAATTAGTCAAAAAACAAATTTTTATGCAATTCGTATCATACGTTTCCGAGAAATTAATTATTTTAAAACGAGCGTATTTTAAAGGCCGCATCCAAATTGAAGTTCGGTACTCGATTGTTAACCGAGAGAGCTCCCTTCTTGATCAAGGCACCTTAAGCAGTCAATTAAGCCTGTTAAATTACAGGATAGCATAAGAAATTTTTAGTCACCTCTATCATTGACGACCCCTTAAACCATCATTTTGCCGTTTTTTAAGCATAATTTGAAAACTATCTGGAAGAAAAATGTGAAATCTGGAATGTCCATAAATCAAGACTTAATAAATATGAATCCATCAAAAAAATTGTAGGTTGCAATTCATAATTTTTTGAATATTAAATTCATAATTCATAATTCATATCAGAAAATTAAGCACTAAATTTTGAATGTTTATAATTCAAAAACTTATCATTGAAATGACTTGAAATTTGGTGTCTAGACATAGTTTGAACCAAAGTTTTGAAACATCGCTTTAAAATCGGGTATTGATATAGAAAAAAATGAAGTTTGGATTCGTTTTAATATGTATATGCCCCCCTAAGCCAATTTTATATACGTCATTTAAAAGTAGATTTTATTTCCAATCGCTCGGTACCAGTAACTTTCGTGTACGATAATTTGTTGAGGAGTTAGTAGGGGGTGTTTACTTTTTTCCCCACGACTGTACAATGTACATGTGTGTTGTCCAAAACGTCTGCTTGAATCGCAGGGGTATAGGGGTGTCCTAAATTCTGCTGGCGGTAAAGCATGGCTGTAGAGAAATGTACCTCACTAGTCTTAGGAAGCGGTTCTCTCCTATCAGGTTCCTAGTAAATAGTTGATGATATGACGTCCTATGCCGCAGGACCGGAGCTGTTGCTACCCCTCACACATGTACTGACTTGGGTTTTGTTTTCAGCTTCCGAACTTCAGTTTCTAATAGTGCGATGTGCAGTACACATTTGCTTACTATCAGAATATCGGCATGTAATGCTAAAGTCAGGTATTTTCGAATTCTTTTGTGATGTAATTTTATTTTCAATTTTGAAATGCTGCATACACATTTTTATTTGATAGTTTTATTTGAATGATGTTTATTATATTAATATTGTTATGCAAGAGGTCCAAAACTATTGAAATATGCTTTACTTTCGTACTTGTTAGAGATAAGTAGACAATGTATATTGAAAAAGTGTCTGGTGAATGTTCGAAAATAAGATTATTTTGATGCTATAATCCTGCAACTATTTTTTGAAAATTTACGCTTCTTAATATTTTATATCATCTCCGCGTACAATAAATTCTGTTAAGAAAATTTGCTTTATACTCTGACAAGTAAAACAATAAATACCTCATTTTTCTGCTAGCAGAATTTACCGAATTAAGGTATTTTATTAAATTTCCCACCTTTCCGACATTAAAAAATCATCTGTCTGTTAAAAGGGCCAGAAAGTTCAGGAATTTCACAAAATTCAACGTATCATAAATCAGAGTGTTTTAAGGTGAAGAATGGAAATTTTACTGTTTCACATGTAAGATAATAGAGAAAAGTGTAGAGAGTAGATATAAAAATGAAAGTTTTACTGATTTACTTATCAGAACATGATGAAAAAATTTATAATTTACAGAATAAATTATGACTATGACCAATCAATATATATAATATATTTTAAAATTCATAATTAAAATGACATAAACTACTTGCAATAATATAATACAATTATATTCCTACAGTTTCGGACAATTAAAAACTTGTCCATCCTCAAGGATAACATTAAGGAGAAACCAACACAGTACAATTGAGCTTTGAACTTTGAAGGGGGGTGGGGGTTATCTGAGACCTATAACACAGTACAATATCTGCACTACTAATTTCAAAACAAATACTGATAGTTTCACAAGGTCAATTTCTAAAAACTTAGTATTGCCATCTATTGTATAACATTGGATTTAATGTTTAGTTGAGTTTACTATATTTAATATTTTTTTTTATGTTCGTTAAGGGTACTATAATTTATAGAAACCACGAAGCACTTAACAATTTAAAAAACGTACTTTTTTTGAAAATTAATGGCAAGACTATTTCATCAATCAAATTTTAATTATGTTGTTATTATGAACATATTTGTTATTCAGTTTGCGAACCTATCTACAACAGGTTAAAAAATCCAAGTGCGTTTTGGTCTTTTTCAGACACTACAATAGTGCTGTTCTTAATTATTGAATTAATACAAGTCAAAGTAACATAAATATGTAAAAGTAATTTAAAGAATATTTAGAAACATATGCCAGTATTCCGTAATTAAATTTAAATCAACATACTAATCCTTTTGGAAATTGAATTGTTAATGTGAAAGAAAATTTAATAATGTCTTTTGAATGAAAAAATATTATTTAAAATTCAAGAATATATTTTCATTTTATTGAACATTTTTATTCTTTGAATTGTGACTTTAAATGTAAAAGAAAATTATTCTCTGTATTTACATCGATAAAAGGTAGCATAAAATACTTCCATGTTTGCATGGAATTTGCAAATATTGAAATCTAAGTCAATAAGATTCAAAGGAATTTTCGAAAATGCATATAGATTTTCTATAAACAACTACGTTTCTGATTTTTATAAGAAATACTATTCAAAATTGCATTTATAAAAATGAAGAATATGAAATAAGATTTTACAGGTTCAGAGATGCAGAATTACTTCTGTACAAAGAATTCCCTATTCGAGATATAAAAATCTTTAAAATCTATAACAATAGCACCATCTCTATACAATACGGAAGCATGTATATATTTCAAGTTTTTAAAAGCAATTCAGAGACAGGATTTTAAACTTTTCTTAATCAGATCTTTTCCATAGAACTGATTATTGTAATTAAATGAAATAAATGGTTAATTATTTTCCGGACAACTTCTCAAGACTTAAGTGGGAATATGAACTGTAAAATTATTGTATCTCTTTTTACAAATATTAAAGTGGCAATTAGAATTTGTTGCATTAAAATATATGCTATAAGGTCTTAGAACAAAAATATTTGTGCATTTATATTTATTTTAACTTACCAGTATAATATATATATGTATACCTAACTATATAAGTTATGAAAAAAAATAGCAAATCATTATATCAGTACACATTAAAATTTTGAAAGTATTTCTTAATGCATCAGAAATACTACTTATATTAATAATCTGAATCATTATAAAATAACTATAACAAGCACTATTTATTTTACTATTCAAATGCATTTTATACTTATTATAGTTGTTTTTTAATTCTGTTATACCAGAGTTTTACTTTGCCTGTTGAATTATTGGGTATACATTTTATTATATTATGTATTGCGATAAAGTATAAGTGATTTAAATGTGAAAAAAAAGTTATTTCTTATATTTACATTTATAATATATAACACGAAATTTTACACATTTACACTGAATTTGTAAATATCGAAATATTAATCAATAATATCCAAACATAATTCAAAAAATGCTTATAGATTCCATATAAAGAACTATTTGTTTGATTTATATATGAAATGCAATACAAAATTCCGCTCACAAAAATTAAAACTTTGAGTTAAAACTTCATAAGTTCAGGAAATAAAATATTTGAGATAGAGAATTCCCCATTCTAAAAATAAATATGATTAAACCGCACAACGACAGCACTTTATCAGAAAAGCATGTATATATTTTAAGCTTTCAAAAATATTCTATTGACAGGTTCTTTAATTATTTTAAATGCGATGGTTTAAATCGATCTGGAAAATGCAATTTAATGAAGAATTTTCTAATTATTTGTTGAACTGTTGCCCGATTTTTAAATGGAAATGTGAAACCGAAAATTTCTTGGAGTTCCTTTATTTTACCGTAGGATAAGTTCGAGTTTCATTACAATAAAGAATATATTTTTACAAAATAAAACTGTAATCTTACCTGTAAATAAAAGTAATGTAACTTAAAAATTATGCATTTATGTGCACTTACACTTATATTTTAATGTTTGAAAAGGCACAAATTATTTTAGTAAATTGTCATAATAGTACTCATTTAAAAGTTGATTTTATTCTGAATACATTATATATACATTTTTAAAAACATGTCGACTCTTAAAGAATTATTCTGTGAATTAATTTGTTTGATATGTAATAAACACATATAATAAATCAGGTTTTTTAAAATGTTTTATTCTTGTGAAACTTCAAATGTGTAATGACAATTTTGAGGGTCAACACCAGGACATTAACGTTTTGAAGGGTGGTGGCATATTATTTATATTACTTAATTTGAATTCCCAACTGTTGAAATTGCACCAAAATATTTGGAGACCATTTTCTTTTATATAACATATGAAACGAAAGTAATTATTTGTTTTCGAATCAATTTGTTACTAATTATTGGTGGTATAGTCTATCATTTAGACATTTTATCAATATAACTACTTTGACACTGAAAGGATTAATTATGAAATTATTTTAAGGAGTGTTTTAACGTACAGAACTTACGTACACGCAGATTACGTACTTGTTAATACAAAAAATATTTTTTAACATAACCATTAGAATTTTTCTCAGTTTCATTTATAGATGGCAGTTATGACTTTTTTTTCCCTAGAGTTATAATAAAAGATGCTATTTGTAGGCTTCTCACTCGGTTCGTTTTTAAAATATCGTTTTTTAAAAAGAAAAATCTCCTTTAAATTTTTTCTTAGAAATTTCCTAGATACCCGGAATGTACTTTTTCCAGCAAATTTTGTAAAAACCTAGCACAAAACTTTTCTTCAGAGATACTGGTTTTCAAAACACTCACCACAAGTAGTGTTGTAATTCATGTATACTCTCTTATTTAAATAGAATGATATTCATATAGAAAATATATATCTATTGAGTTCATTCCATACAAAATGAGCAAATCAGATGTGGCTGACATGTAACAGATTTTAATGAAAATCACCATATAAATATATCATATTTATTAAATTTTAAATAATAGATTTCAGAATTGTTTATTTAACTAATAAAACTTACATTAAAAGTTGATATAAAATCCATGTTTCGTCTACATATACGAAATTTCTATTTATTCGCCTTAGAAATGTAAAGATTAAGATAAAGAATTATTCATAATTAAAAATGAATCATAAGTAGTTTAGTAATTGTATTTTTATCCTTTAAACAGAAAAAAAATAAACAACGAAAAAATTTTGAGGAGAAAACACAATATTTCTATTACTTGTTTGAACAAGAAGGAATGCTCTTAAAAAGTTAAATTTATTCGACATTATATATAAAAGTATGCATTTTATATATAGAAACTTACATTATTCCTTTTTTATTCCTTAATGAAAAAAAATAATTAAAAATTTTTAGGAGAAAAAACAATATTTCTATTACTCATTTGAACATGAAGTAAATCTCTTAAATTTTTCTTAAATATTTTACATTATAGATAAAAGTGTGCATTTTAAATATAGAACCTTTAAATTTGCCTCAAGAATATTTTAAAGTAGAGTAGTATTGAACGAATATTTATATAGTAATCCTAAGTCAATATAGATGGCAGAACTAAATTTGTAAATAGAAACAAAAATCTTGCAAGATGGCTGACAGAAATTGTCCAAATGAAAGGTGAAACATAATCCGATAGTTCTTTTAAGAATATAGCGTGATTTTTCAGAATACATTAAAACAATAATATTGTGAGAGGGAAAAAATATTCTGTCAACTGACTGTCTAAGTCATCATGGAACAGCACATAGAATGTAACAAGAATTACCTTTTCGAAACACGGTCTGTTATGTTGGGAATCAAAAGGCAATCTTGAAATTTCCGAAGCTTATCATGGACTTATCGTTCTTTATGCCTATGCAAAATTTTTTATGTCTGAATTTTCCCTCATTTGACTTTTTGTGCCTACGAGAAGAAAAATTGTGGTTTTGTAATTTTTTTTAAATTTTCTAAGCTACTTTCTAAGCAACTTTCAAAGTTGAGCAATGGGATTTTCATATGCAACACTACATCATGTATCAATTTCACAGATGTTTTTAAATTCACTAAATTAATTATAAAACAAATTTTCTAATTGGTAAATAAATCATATTAGATGTAAATTTTCAACTGGGCGAAAAATGACCGGACCAGGATTCGAACCAGGGATCTCTTAGCTGAAGCCACCAATGCTCTACCATCTGAGCTATCCCAGACGAATTGCGTTAAAATCAATATAGTGTAATTACGTATCAAGCGATGTCTGGAGTTCCATTTCTTGCGATTTATTCTGTTGAGATGAACTTGATTTTAGACCATATGCTATAATCAATAAGGTTAGCTGGGTGACGAATTTCCACTAGATTCGCCAAGGATAGCTCAGATGGTAGAGCATTGGCGGATTCAGCCAAGAGATCCCTGGTTAGAATCCAGGTCCAAACATTTTTCGCCCAGTTGGAATTTCACATCTAATGTGGTTTTAAATACATTTAATTTTTTTTATTTTAATTTTCTCAAAACCGAAAAAAATTCAAATTTTACAACTAATTTAAGATTAACCATGGTATTACCAAATTATTACTACTAAATAAATATCTAGATAATTTTCCGGAAATTACAATATTATAAACATTTTTTATTTATGTCATCTAATTTTCAAGATACAGAACTTCAAACTTTGATGGATTGCACACTTGTTTCACTCTATGTCACAAGTTTTTAAAATGTCCAGAACGGCCAAAATATTTATTTATTTTTTTTTTTTTGTAAAAATGTTTTACATAACACTGTTTAAATATGAATTGAATCTGTGTATCAAACTTTCTTAACACTAAAACGACCGGAAATTTTATTCAAGTTTTATAAAAATATTTTACGCCGGAATTTTTATTTATTTCTGTTAAACATATTTATTTGACATTTTTCTTCTTTCTGCCTTTTAAACTTATTTTACAAAGAAATGTCTGATTCGAACCGAAATATATTCATAAGGTAGGGGTCAAAATGACCCTTCACGATCTTTTTAGTGTTAAAATCGGTTACTATGTGGCTGCGACTAATTTTAAATTTGTGTTTATTTTGTATGGAATGACCCTATTGTCAAATTCGAATCTCTTATGAAAGCTTATTTTGAATATATATAAACACTTTTAACAATAAAATTTATACACAAATGATATTTTAAGCATCGAGTATAAAAACTAAATAAATAAGAGATAAGGATTATTCAGGGAAAAATTTGCTTTTAATTGGAAATGAACTATGTTGTAGTCATTTGAAACGAAATTTGTTAATAAAATTATATACCTTAAAAAATAGGTTTAGAATAGATTTTAATGTACAACAACACAAACATTAGACACCTTTTTAATCATCATATCGTCGGTGCCATCTCAAACTATCGAATATGAAAACAGTGGGCTACTTTTATAAAATTCAGATTTCTTGATCGGCACCACTTTTCTGAAATGGTAAAATTATCCTTGTTTTCGCCTCAATTAATATGTACCGATCAAAAAATTTGAATGTAAAGAAAGTAGCGCACTGTTTTCACATTGGATAGTTTTACATGGTACCGACGATATATATATATAATATTGAATTTTAAACTGTTAGATATAAAATTATACAATAAAATAAGTCTTCAATAGATTTTCTGATAATATTAGATTTCTTTCTTTTTCTGAAAGTAAATTTGTAAAAGAAACATCGACTTAATGAAATCTTAATTAAACTTTCTCGTTTCGCGAATTTTAGAATTTCAACTAGTTTCTGTCATTTTTGTTCATCAATTAGAATTTTCTGGAGCTAAATCTAACCTCTTCAAAACACGCTCTGGCAAACAATTTTATGAGAATGTCTGAAGTATAATTGATTGAAAAATTAGAAGAAGAAAATAAAAGATTTTCCTTTGGACCATCCTTTTTTTCAATAAGAAGGAAACATGGGATTTAAAATTTAGTTATGGTACAAGACTACTGAAAAACATTTTCTTTTCATTTTACCGCACTTTAAACAAATGGATTATTATAAAGAGGCATTCCAGTAAATCTCATGCTTACATTAAAGATACAAGAGGATGAGCGAGGCTTCCCGCGTTACAGAGTAGAGGTGAAAACCTCTGTTAAAATGAACACTCTAATCAATTTTTTTCTTCATTTAATATATATTTTCAGAATAACCAATAACAGAACCAAAAAACATTTTTTTATCAACAAGTTGGAAATTGCACGTCAAACGTGGCAAATGAGGTGCGTTCGTACTATAGCTAGTTTTATAAATACTTTTTGCACTGGATATTGTACTGAATGTATATTTTAGTGCACTTCATAAATGCATATCAATTCCAATCTGTTCGAAAGGCTGTTAAAATACACTTGAAATAATTTTTTCCCAATGGACGTAATGTAACGGAAAATTTTAACTGTCCCTGTAATTAAACTATACATCCGATTTTCATAAAATTTGAAATGACTCGAAAAAATTATGCAACAATTATATATTTTAAATTTCAAACGATTCGGTTGGGTAGTTTTTGCGCTGTTACATGCGGACAGACGGATAGACGGACTGACTGAACGACGACTATAGGTGCTGCGTATTTATATAATTACGAATGCATCTAAAAAAGCAATTATGCATGCAAATAAAATTTTGAAATTTATTAAGGGCGATATTTTTATGTTGACCTCGAGCCCGGAAGTTATCCAAAGAAGGAGGGTAAAACAAATTAATGGAAGAACTCGCCCATGACATCAACCTTTACACCAGCCTGTTTTATACTGACCATTTCAATTGTTTAAGTGTGTAGTGTGATTACATCTCTACATTCATGTTTTACTTATATTTTATTAATTTATTTAGCGATGAAGTTTTAATTTCGTTATAGAGTATAAGTTGCAAACAAGTGCTGAGCTATTTATATTAATTTAAGTGCAAACGAATTTATTTTTTTTCCTGCACGCGATAGATACATTGTTAAAAAAACTGTTTTAAAATTACTAAAAAATATTAACACCTAAATTATTTGAAAAACTATAAAAAATGAGGAAATTTGGATACTTTTATTTCAAACAAATTATGATACAGTTTCGAAACAAAATGCATTCGAAAATACATTATTTTTCATATTCGTGGGTGTAAAAATTAAAAATGTGCGATGTTTAGAAGATGAAAAATTCTAGTAAAAGCTATATTTAACCGTGTCTTGCCACCGTTAAAATGACGTCAGCGTCACGAGCGGGCACGATTGTCCTTTATAATATAGATAGCACTTAAATCCTCAGATTATAAAGATTGTTTTTATTCTTACTCACATGAATAAAACAATATATATACAAATTCATTTTTTACCAAATACAAATCGTACACAAAAATTAAGACCGCCAGAGTGCTTCGTGGCTACAAAGTTTTTGTGCAAAAACGTATATGCCCATTTTTTCGTACCACGAAGTACACGAATCTAACCATCTAAGATTCTGTTTCTTTTCAAATTACTCTCCGCTGATTTGAATTGTAAAACAATTAATAGCGGTATTTATAGTTTTTTTAGCGGAATTTATAATTTTTTTACAGTGTTTTTATCACTTTCGAGCATAGCTGAAAAGTGTTTATGAGTTCGGTTGTCTGGATGTCTGACTGTTTGGTCGTGCTCTAACTCGCGAAAATATAATAAATACAAAAACCCTTAACGGGTTAAAAGTTTGTGACGCAGCACTTTATATTTAGCTCTAAGAATTCTAAATTTGGAGCTTAAAAATAATGATATCAAATTTTGAGTGACGCAATGCTATTAATTTACCTATACATATATATATCAAAATTTATTCATTGATGCTTTATCATTTACATCTCATAAATTCGAATTATGAATTTTAAAAGATATGATATGAAAATTTAAGTGACGCCTTGATGTTGCTTAAAACGATTAGTTTTAAAATTCAATTTAAATTTTCTTTTGGCTAAATACATTTACACATCTAAACAATACTTTTCATTTTCAAATGCACTGTTGAATATATTACTTTCACTGAATCTATATAATGCATTGAATTGTATTCATTTGAATAAATTGATTTATCTTTTGTGCCACGCTATACAAAAATCAAAAGTAAAATTTATGTAAATGGTTTTTTGGTCATATTATCCATTTGCATACATTTAACTTAGTGTGGATACAATGACGCAAAAAACTATTTACATAAATTTTACTTTTCATTTTTGTATAGCGTGGCACAAAAGATAAATCAATTTATTCAAATGAATACAATTCAGTGAATATAGATTCAGTGAAAGTAATTTATTCAACAGTGCATTTGAAAATGAAAAGTATTGTTTAGATGTGTAAATGTATTTAGCCAAACGAAAATTTAAATTGAATTTTAAAACTAATCGTTTTAAGCAACATCAAGGCGTCACTTAAATTTTCATATCATATCTTTTAAAATTCATAATTCGAATTTATGAGATATAAATGATAAAGCATCAATGAATAAATTTTGATATATATATATATATGTATAGGTAAATTAATAGCATTGAGTCACTCAAAATTTGATATCATTATTTTTAAGTTCCAAATTTAAAATTCTTAGAGCTAAAGATAAAGTACTGCGTCACAAACTTTTAACCAGTTAAGGGTTTTTGTATTGATATCATTACTTTTTTAGGTTAGTTATAAAAAGGTAAAACCACAAACAAAAATTAATGACCAATGCAATAAATTCATAGTCGTGATTTCCATTGACCTTTACAATCCTCCATCTAAAACGAATCAAAGTGTCACAAGAATTTATGAAAACAATTTGTGTGTGCATATTCCAAGATTTCATTAACTAAAATCGAGTTAAAGAAATCTTTTAAAATTTGAACTTTTTAACACTATAGATTACTCATAAATATGATACAAGTAGAAATAATTTATCTAACTGAAACTGTTTTAGCCAACATTTCAATTATCAACTGTAAAATAAGCGATATTTGGAAATTTAAGCGTTCCATGTTGTTAAGATTTTACGTTTCCTTTTCACATGTTTCTATGAAAACGCAGACAGTTATTATAAAAGAATGTCATTTTTACTTTATATTTTTAATGTTTTGAACTCTTGCACTGTAATACACCAAAAGTGTTAACATTTTTCAACATGGTATGAAATATGCTAAAATTGACGACATATATATATATATATATTTATATATAAATACATGTAAAGTAAAACTTTTTCACATTATGATCCACCTTAGGTTTATTATACAGCTATAAATAAATAAAACGAATCAAAGTGTCTAAGAATTTATGAAAACAATGTGTGTGCATTATTCCAAGATTTCATTAACTAAAATCGAGTTAAAGAAATCTTTTAAAATTTGAACTTTTTAACACTATAGATTACACATAAATATGATACAAATAGAAATAATTTATCTAACTGAAACTGTTTTAGCCAACATTTAAATTATCAACTGTGAAATAAGCGATATTTGGAAATTTAAGCGTTCCATGTTGTTAAGATTTTACGTTTCCTTTTCACATGTTTCTATGAAAACGCAGACAGTTATTATAACAGAATTTCATTTTAACTTTATATTTTTAATGTTTTGAACTCTTGCACTGTAATATGCCAAAAGTGTTAACATTTTTCAACATGGTATGAAATATGCTAAAATTGACGACATATATATATATATATATATATATTATATATAAATACATGTAAAATAAAACTTTTTTACATTATGATCCACCTTAGGTTTATTATACAGCTATAAGTAAATAAAACGAATCAAAGTGTCCAAGAATTTATGAAAACAATGTGTGTGCATTATTCCAAGATTTTATTAACTAAAATCAAGTTAAAGAAATCTTTTAAAATTTGAACTATTTAATACTATAGGTTACTCATAAACATGATTCAAATAGAAATAAGTTATCTAACTGAAACTGTTTTAGCCAACATTTCAATAATTAAGTGTAAAATAATCAATATTTGGAAATTTAAGCGTTCCATATTTTTAAGAATTTATATTTCCTTTTTACATGTTTCTATGAAAAAGCAGACAGTTTTTATAAAGATATTTCATTTTTGCTTTATATCCTTAATGTTTTGAACTCTTGCGCTGTAATGCACCAAAAGTCTTAAAAATTTTCAACATTGTATGAAATATGTTGAAATTGATAGGAAAAATTCTTATTTTTTTTATAAATACATGTAAAAACTTTTTCACATTAAGATCCACCTTTGGTTTATTAAACAACCATAAATAAATAAAACAAATCAAAGTGTCACAAGAATTTATGAAAACAATTTGTGTGTGCATATTCCAAGATTTCATTAACTAAAATCTAGTTAAAGAAATCTTTTAAAATTTGAACTTTTTAAACCGTGAAAATAGAAAAATAATTTATCTAACTGAAACCGTTTTAGCCAAAATTTCAATCAGTAAGTGTAAAACAAGCGATATTTGTAAATTTAAGCGTTCCGTGTTTTTAAGATTTTACTTTTCCTTTTTACATGTTTCTATGAAAAGCACACAGTTACTATAAAGATATTTCATTTCTGCTTTATATTGTTAATTGCTTGAATTCTTGCATTGCAATACACAAAAAGTCTTAAATTTTTTCAACATTGTATGAAATATATTGAAATTGATGAGTTTTGTACCGTGCATTTGAAAATAATAATTTCAGCTAAGCATTGACGTTTGTTTGGTTATGCTTAATGCAAACCTATGCTTTGCTCAAGCACCAATGAAACTTTAACCATAACTTATTTTATCTCAATAAAGTTTTTGTTTATTTTACAATACACAGGAATATTTCCTTCAGTAAAATTATTGCTAATGTATTTATACCTACTTCTGCATGCTATATGTGATTATTCCAAGAAATTATGTCTGGAATTAAAAAAAATCATGATTCATGTAGCGCTTTCAACTGTTCAAATGGTAAAAATGATCAAAAAATTGGATGCTAGACAGCCAGTAAATTTTCTTGTGAAATAATTTGACATAAATCTGAGCAGTGTGTTTATGACATGAAAATAAAATAACACAATATCATGCTGAAAGTGATTCAAATGCAGATATAAACATAAATGGGATATAAATGTTTAAATTTTCTTGAGCAACAACGTAATAATGGACTAGAAATCATAATGAATGCTTATAATAAAGTGAAATACAGTAAACTCTGTGAACTCCGCAAAATGCATAATCTGCAAACATCTATGTTACGTGAAACGTAAATAATGGAACTCATTTTAACATTTAAGTTCATAGATGAATTTAAATGATGTGTTAATTTTCACTAAATAACAAATTTTCCTTGAAATAAACTGTGATTTAAGAAAATTCATTCATTTTGTACCCAGCACTCGAAAATAACAATTTGAGCTTGACCTTTGTTTCTTTGGTTAGGCTTAATGCAAACCTATGCTTTGCTCAAGCTCCGATGAAACTTTAACAATAACTGATTATATCTCAACAAAGTTCTAGTTTCTTTTAAAATACACATGAATATTTCCTTTAGTAAAATTTCTGCTAATGTATCTATACCTACTTTTGAATGCCATATATGTGATTATTCTAAGGCATTATGTCTGGACTAACAAGAATCACGATTCGTGTAGTGGTTTTACATAGTTCAATAGGTACAAATGATCAAAAAATTGGTTGCTAGATCATCAGTGAATTATCTTGTGAAATAATTTGCCATAAGTCTGAGAAGTGTGTTTATGACATCAAAATAAAATAACAATATCATGCTCAGGGGTAGGAGAATGCATCATTTTACTAGCCACTGGCGAGTGAATTTTCTGACAGGGTGAGTAAATTTTTAGGTAGTTATTGAAAACTGCAAACTATACAGGTATGCCAAAAACGTTTTTTTTTTAAATATGTAGTTAGCTATATTTTTCAACTTTCCTAATTACTGCGATGTAAACATGGTACAAAATTCTATTTTATATTAAACTTTCATCTCTTGTTTATATTTCTCAATTTTATAGGAAAGAAATATATGAAAATGCATTACAGTAATCAGTGACCTGGAGCCGGAAAATTTTTGATGCTCCAGCTCCGCTCCAAGATAAAATACTGTGGCTCCGGCTCCGGGAACTGCTCCAACTCGGCGCCGACTTCGCACTTCTGAGTTGCAGTTTTTGATTTACACATTTAATTTTTTGCTTATAAATTCTTTCTTTCTTTACCTTCATTAAAGATCTGACAAAATGCATTTTCTACTCAACAAACTTGACATGCTTGTTCAGAAAATATGACATCTTTTAGCTTTTGCTTTTAAAATAGAAAGTTTGGTGGAATTTTAAACACAAAAATCTTAAATTTCTTCTACGCTTTTCAAACAACCAAAATTGTACGTGTAAACAACAGGCAGTCATATTTGTTTTCAAATAGTGTTGCCACTTAGCTCAAGTAGAAGTGAAGTAGTGTTACCATATTTTTGTGAGAAGTTTTACATCTTTAATTTTAAAAAAAAACCTTAAAAAATGATATAATTAAAATACTGAATAATGATGTAATTAAAATATTTTAAACCTGGACATTTAAAAGACTGAAAAAAAAGATTTAAAAAAATAATAATAAACTAAAGGAGCCCTGGAACAGAGTAAATTTTAGAGCTCTAGCTCCAGGGAAAATACAGCTCCGTAGCGCTCCGGCTCCGGTTCCAGCACCAGGTCTGTGACAGTAATAGTAACCATCTATTTTGAGTTGCGTAATTTTGTCATAAAATTTTTTAACTGTACATTGCATTTTACTGGCTGTTGAAATAAATCCTTCGCTGGTAAGATTTTCTAAACATTCTCCATCCCTGGTCATAAACATAATAGAAATAACTTATCTAACAGACACTTTTTTATCCAACATTTCAGGTGTATGACTATGTACAGAGCAATTCAGCTATTTAATTATTTTTTAAACGTATTTTTATTAAGATTATGACTAGAAAATGTGAAAAAAAGCAAAAAATATTTCCTTCATTGATAAAATTTTGGTTAATGGAGGCATTTATAGTAAAATTTAGTGAAATTTGGCCCAAAATGCTCTAAAGAAAATTTGGTACTTTTTGGTTAGCCGGGCGCCAGTGTTATATGTACATGGATATGTATATATATATACATCTATATACATATACAAATATGTGCATACACATGCATATATGTGTATATATACAATATATGTATATATACATATATATGTATGTATATCCATGTATTTATAACACTGGCGCCCGGCTAAACGAAAAGTACCGAAAATTTTACTGTATGTTAGTTTCTTTTGTACATTTCATATTTATGATATTGGTGAAGGCAATGAACTAAAATCTAAGAAACGTTTTAAATGTTTCAAAACGTATAGCATATTGCACTTGTTTACATGTTAATTTTCATAAAATTCATCAATGTCATTCCACAAAAACATCCATAAAACAAAAAATATTTATTTTAAATTTAAATCCTTAGTTCATTGCCTTCACAATAGTGTAAACAACATATTTTAAATTTCATAGTGATATTCCAATAATTTTCTGAGGAATAATGTTTTGCGTATGGAATTTTCACCGAAAATTACATTATCCAAAAAATGCATTTAAAGTTTAGATTTTTGTTTTACTACAAGAATTTCAGTAATTATACATCTAAACTTCACTGTTTTTATAAGTCACTCATTTCTTTAAAAGTACTGACCCTTTTTTAATCTCTAAAAGGCCATATTTTGCCCCTCCCCCAGTTTTTTAACAAAGCAAAGCATGACATTTCGCATCAAAGATGCGACCGTTATCACAAACACCATATTCTTCAGTTTTAAGTGACTTGGATTGTTTGTGGCTTATTCAATACCTTTTAATTTCATGTACATGACAATTTCATGTTTACAGGTAAATAATAAAAAAATAGAGCTCGTCTTCTGTAACTAGGCTAGTGAGTGATGATTTGGCACCCAGAAGCAGAATTTTCAGTATCAATCTGCAGCAAAACAAAATTTATCTGCGACCCAACAATACTGAACCAAGCTACTATAATAAATACTCACTGTAACCCATAAAATAAGCAAAATTTACATTTTACAAAGAAAATTAATAACAAACACAATAACTCCTAAAACAAAGTAAATTTGTGATTTTTTTTTTAAGCTCAATATTTATTTTTAAGCTGGTAGATTGATCTGCAAGTTCTAAAATAATCTGCAGCGCTGCTGCCGTGCTGCACAGTTTCCGCTATAGAGATGTGGTACACGATCACTTTCTACGCCAGGTCATTCATATCATTCCACAAAAACACTCATAAGACAAAAAATATTTCTTCTAAATTTATACCTACTTTAAATTTCATAATGATATCCCAATAACTTTTTGAGAAATCATGTTTTGCGTATGGAATTTTTACCGAAAATAACTTTTCCAAAAAATGCATTTAAAGTTTAGATTTATGCTTTACTACAAGAATTTACAGTACTATACCTCCAAACTTCACTGTTTTTACAAGTCATACTCATTTTTTTAAGTACTGACCCTTTCTTTATCTTTAGAAAGTCATATCCCCCCCCCCCCTCCCGGTTCTTCAACAAAGCAAAAGATGAAGTTTCTCATCGATGTAACCGTTATCGAAAACACAACGTTCTTCAGTTTTAAGAGACTTGGATTGTTTATGGTTTATTCAATACTTTTTAATTTCATGTATATTCCAATATTGTGTAATTTTACAGGTAAATAATGAAAAAAAATAGAATTCGTCTTCTGTATTTAGGCCAGTCGGTGCCGATTTGACATGCAATCACTTTCTACGCCAAGGTTGTCAATCCAAAATTCAGACATGGTACAGGCTCAGCAAAAAAAAGCTGAACTTTCCCGGCCTAATAGAATTTTGACGAAATTCACATTTTTTCGCAGCGTTCAGATGAAATTTGCGCTTTTTCTGCGATAAATTGACGAAATTAGTGTTTTTCCCCCGACCACTTGACGAAAATCGCGTTTTTCTGCAATCTTTCGAAGAAATTTGTGTTTTTTCTGCAATATTTCGAAGAAATTCACGCATTTACCATGCTCTTTCGTCAAAAATAGCTCTTTTTCCACGATCTTTTGCCAAAAATCGCGCATTTTCCATGATCTTTCACCAAAGATCCATTTTTTTATCATCCGACAAAAATCGCATTTTTTTGTGATTCTTTGACGAAATTCACATTCTTTTTTCGCGATCCTTCGACGAATTTCGCGTTTTTTCCACGACCTTTCAAAGAAATTTGCTATTACACGATCTTTCGCCAAAATTCGCGTATTTTGCACGATCCTTCGCCGAAATTCTCAAATTTTACAAGATCCTTTGTCAAAATACGCTTTTTTTTGCAATCCTTTGATGAAAATCGCGTTTTTCCAGTGATCCTTTGGTGGAAGTCGCATTTTTCCCGCGATCCTTTGAAGAAATTTGCACTTTTCCTGCGATTCTTTGAAGAAATTTGCATTTTCCCGCGATCGGTTGAAGAAATTTGCTCAATTTGGCAAGTGTTCATACTCGCGTTTTTGTTGTATTACATCCATTCCCGCTAATCCCCCTCCCCTCTATTAAAAATGTCAACAAATTTTAATGCATATTTGCATCGATCCCAGAGATAGTAAAATTCACTGCCGAAAAAGCGGAATTCCGCGTTTTCGCGGAAAAGTAACATGTCTGAAAATTATATGTGTTTGCCAAATTACTTATACATTTATCGACAAGCTTGACAGAGCAGCCCAGATGTAGAATTACACCCAAAAACAGAATGTTTATGAAATTTCAAGCAAAATTTATATTATTATGTAAAAGTGAATAAAACATACCCTATAAACAAAATAATGCTAACCAGCACATACTTCAGGGGGAGGGGGGGGGGGGGGTTGGTGCCAAATGAAGATATTAATTGTTTATAGTTTCATACAGAAATGTATGTATATATATGAAGTAACAAGATACTCGCAAGCTCATGTTAAACTTATGGGAGCGTTCTTTTCAAATTTGTGAAATTGAAAGTAACTTTAAAAAAAAATCTGCAACCAAAATCGAAAAAAGTAAACACTAACCTGGTTAGAATTCAATCTCAGCCATTGTAAGCAAAAATAATAATCATTTAAAACTATTAATATGCAAGGGAGAAATTTTTAAATGTACGCTCCCATAGGTTTAACGTCAGCAATTCCAGTTTCTTCTCATGACTAGTGCAGATTCCTAACCTTCAAGTTAATGTTAATCCTATCAGAGCGTTGTTTACATATTTCTTGCTAGCAAAAATACATTTTGACAACATGATTGTAAAAAACGAACTTTGAAGCAGGATATGAAAAAAAAAAAATCAAAAGAAAATTATTTAAAGCTTTCTTTTAAGAATATTAACTTTAGAATTAAATAAAAACAAGTATCTTACCTTTGCAAAAAAAGCTATTATATCTCTTATTTACCTATAACCTTTAGTTACTAAATAAACAAAAAGAACATGAAGAAAATTTTTACTTTTAGAAGTTCAAAAAAACTAGTCGGGATAATATGATTCATTTTGAGCTAATCGTGTGCTCTGAACAAATTATTCACGTGTCTTCCGATTGGCGTTACAGCAATAGGTCGTTTCCTGCCAGACATAATCCGCAAATATCACAAATTTTCTTTTAAAATAGCATTCTATTCTAATACTACAAAAGAAAAACACGATGTCACTTTCCCCTTCATTTTAATCTCAAATAGCAATCAAGTAAGTTGAACAGCCATTGCACATATCATCGGAGTTGAAAATTAGTTTGTTTCAAGTTGGGAAATTTTTTAATCCCCACCCCTCCCCAATAAATATCTGTCGCTACGCACCGACGAATCGATAAGGAAACGACGAATTTAATCACAAAATCCATCATTATAGCGAATTTCTGCCCGTTAACAAGTAAACAAACAAACGTGATTTAGGATTCAGTTCAACAAGATTCAATCTTATGGATTCAATAAACGATTCAAGACGCGAGCTACATTCATAAACAAGAAATTAAAAATAATTTTTTTGAAAATTGAAAGAAAAAATTATAAATAACAATTATATTGAATACATATAATTAAAAAAAAATTCCCCTTTTTTAAAAATGAATCTAAATATTTTTTCGACAAAAAGCAGTAATATGGAATAATAATTTCTTCATAACAAAAGAGAAAGATAATATCAATCGAAATTTCATTTAATATATTTAATATTTTAAAACACATAATAATTAACATTTAAAATTTTAATATTAAAAAAAAAAAGATTTACTGGCTACATTCAGATTGTTAACTCAACTTAGAATACCTAAAATGACTTTGCAAATTTTGTTTCTGATTTTATACCCACAGCAGATGGATTAAGACTCCTCCTACATACGAAGTGAAGTCAAACATATTCACCAATCACAGACGAGAAAAGTAAAAAAAAAAGCGATTTTTTAAAATAACGATTTTTAAAATAAAACGAGTTTTCCCAGAAAAAAGAAAAGTGTTATTCACCTCGTATTAATCAGATTTATATTATATGTCAATTTAAAGAAAATCATTTGAACCGTTTTCGAGATTTTCAAATTAGGATCTTCTTCCATACCATACCAACGTTTTCATTTTAATAATGGCTATTTATATCTCAAAATATACTGCACGTAGAAATGTAAAAATTTCAGTATACGATTAGACTGCAGATATAAGACTGTTCTAGAAAATTCAGAACAATAGGACATATATCTGCTGAGTTATTAAAAGGCGGCTTTTCGCGTTTTCTTTGATGTCTTGTTAGCTGTATATATGAGTTCCGCCATCTACGAATTCTACGATACGATACGATACGATTTTAACGATACGATACGATTTTAACGATACGATACGATTTTAACGATACGATACGATACGATTTTAGGCTTAAGGCTGCGTCACTCGGAATACTACCGTCTTCCATGATCGGACTGACATGTAATTTTTATATTTTAATAAAGTTCACTATAAAAAGGCAGCCATTGAAAATGAAGTGCAAATAAATAGCAAATAAATGTTCGTTTACAGTTTATATGGTCACACGAAAGAACTCCTCTTCATTATGATAGATGGGGGAAAATCATTTGTGGTTCATTTTATTTAATATGCATATACAGACAGTCGATTTCATTGCATGAAAAAGAAAATTTCTTTAAAATATTCTGTTAGCCTTGGAAATTATTTCATAATTTATGTTTGATTCATGATATTTCCTTTTTGTCTGTAATTCTTCTGCATCTTTTTTTTTATCAAAATTACGCATTCAATCTACATAACAGGCGCATGTTGTTGTTGTTGTTGTTATTGTTTGCTGGTGGGGGGGGGGTTCTTAAATTCTCTCATTTCAAATGCTAAAAGGTGTAAATTAAAACTTTAAAACCAGTAAAAATACGTTTATTTTGACTGTTGACATGTTTCGACTCACCCAGGTCATTTTCAAAGCAAATAAATAAAGCTATTCCAAATTTGCCCGATGTATGAAACGCCGTCAGTTTTCCACGTATTCTTTCATACTATGCACGTTATATTTTATTTTTATTTCCATAACCATTGTTTAGCTCGAGCCATATTTTTGGTCAAAAGCCCCTTCTAAAATTTGTAAACGTACAGAAGAATTACAATCCTATCGAAAGTTGTACATGCACTCATAGAAAACTATAAATCGTCTAAAAAAGAACATGTCTAAGAATGTATTAGAATAATTACAATTTAATTAAACTCATTCAAATGTAAAGTTATGTTGCACTTTTCACTGAATTTAGCAAATTACCTTTGCTGCCCTGAAACCTTCGTACATATAGTTTTGAAAATGAGGAAGAGTTCGCAACACTACTACAGATGAGCAAAATCCTCCTACAGCGCACATGAAAACTTAGTAGAATACACAAGACTTCACTATCATTACGTAACAGAGTCCGTACCTTTATAAATGATTAGTAGACACTTTGCAATCACTATACCTCACAATTTTTATACATGCAATTTTACACTGTTATGGCCTAAGAGATTTCAAGCTTCAATAAACAATTTCTAGGATTCAGTTTTTTCTCTTCCAACTTTTATTCACTTCTCAAAAAATGTTACATTCGCATTGCACTTAGGGCTGAAAAATTTGGAATTTTCCTACTTGTGATATTTGACCATGTGATTTTAAATATTGAAGAAATTAGAAGAAAATGGTGACAGTACGGTTAGCATCCGTATTTCTTCA
The DNA here is from genome assembly GCA_963932465.1 of Maratus speciosus. Classification (NCBI taxonomy): domain Eukaryota; kingdom Metazoa; phylum Arthropoda; class Arachnida; order Araneae; family Salticidae; genus Maratus; species Maratus speciosus. The sequence goes on from OZ010786.1 coordinate 176,687,508, forward strand.
TCGAATTTTAAATTATTCATTATGATTCTTTTAGTTAGAGATTTTAACTTTTTGTTTAAGCATTGTAGTATATTTTTTCAATGTATGTGAACTTTTTTAGATCTGAATTAATGCTGTAAAAATGTTTATTATTTCATATTGAAATTTAATATAGTGTTTTTTTACACTATTTCTACCAAGAGGTATCAAAAGACACCTTTCAGATTTTAACTTAAAATTACTCTCTAAGTTTAATCATTTCTCCACAATTAATTTTTTGACTTTTCGTGTAATAGATGTTAAATTAATTCAGTGATATCATTTTCCTCCAGCTCATCCTGGATCTAAAAATATGCATATGGTATATCTATTTCTACCATGAGGTGTCTTTTGACACCTTAAAGATGTCATAATTTCTAATTTCTAAGGATTTCATAATTTCTAATTTTAAACAATTTTACACATAAATATGAACACCATTACACCATCATATCAATTATAATCAGATTAGATAATCTCGATTTCAGTTATAACGGAAAATACAAGAGGTGCTGCATAACTCTGATATTCCCTGGCTTTCCGCCATGTTGCATTTTAGTGTGGATTATTGCAGTGACTAGTTCTGAAAATTGAATAATATGTTTTGTACTCAGTTCTGGTAATCAGTTCAATACACATGAATTTTGTTTTCATTCGTGTAAAAACTGTGGTACTGAATAAGGAAATAATTTTATTACACTTCTGTCTTTATGAATACCGTTGTTATTACAAAGATTGAATTTGTATATATGAGACTGAAAGTTTGCTAAGTTAGTAATATTAAAAATGGTTAATTTTCTAATAAAAATTAAAAACAATGAAGAAGATAATATTTTGTAACTGTTGTCTTTCTTGAAGTAAAACATATTTCATTACGTTTGTGTATATTTGTATTTTGGAAATTGTTGAACTAAACTAGAATTTGTAACCTGCAATAAATTTAAAATTAAATATTACATAATCTCTAATAAATATGCGCCAATGAATAAATATGTTGCTCAAATTATCTATATTTAACTGATAATTTGAAATTCTAACAGTTTTAGATTTTATTTGCATTGAAACGCAAAGATGTCAAAAGACACCTTTTGGTAGAAATAGGTATATACAAAATCGTGGTAGAAATAGTGTTAAATTTATATTCATATAACTTTTACATTAAACTTTGCATAACAATAAGGACAATTGCATAAAATTTGTGCTGTGGATATTTAAATGCGAAAGAAAAAGTGCAGCTCTTTTATATAAGGTACTAGCGCATTGTGTATTCTGTTATTTTAATACGAGAGACATTTCTGAACGAAATGAATGACACCGATAAGACAGTGAATTCTGCCAGAGCATAGACTTGAGATAAGATAGAAGCTCTTCCCAATCTAGAGAGCCAGGTAAAGTGAAGAAGACGAATGTTAAATGTATTAGATGTTCCTTGAAGTAAGGTTTTTAAAACTGGAGATATTTTTCCTTACTCTTGGCGTAATGACAATTTACAGTAAAAGTAATTTGTGCTAATTTATATATGTATATATATATATATATATATATATATATATATATTTAGATTTTCTAATCTCTATTTTTATTTGAACATGTATTCTGTGTAAAGAGTACCCGTAATTTAATATTTAAAAAACGCGCATAAAAGATATCACGATAGTTTCTTTTTCTGTAATTTGGGAACACTGTACCGAGTTCCAATGTGGAGTTGGAGAGCCATCTTCGATTTATTGTGTTGACAGCAGCTTTTTTTTAGACATACTTTAGAGTCCTCTGCGATTTTTGCAATGGAAAAGTTACTTGAACAAACAGTTTCCCTTAAATTTCGTGTTTAAAATAAAATAAATCTATTGCACTTAATCACTCAAGATGTTTCAAAACACCAACAATAAATCGTGAATGCCCAAAACACAGACATATGAACATCTATAGAGAGCCGAGAAGTGGTTTTGGATCTGACTCATTCTGGTCGGCCTTAAACATCTACGAACGAATCAAACATCAATAAATTTGAGAAGTTGGTGCTTGAAAACCGTCGTCTTAGAGTGCTAGCTGAAGATATCTCACATATCTTTTTATTCCGTTCATAACGGTATGATCAAAATTTTGGGCTTGGAACGCATTCACACTCGACTGCTTTCCTATTGTTCAATATTCTCCTATTGTTCTGGAAAAGCTTTTGGCTAGAAACGCAACTAATACCATCGAACAAGGGCGTACTCGCCTGGTATATACTCATCACGTGTTGCCAGTAAACTATTTTTTAAAATTCAGATTTCTTGATTAGCACCACTTTTTTGAAATGTTAAAATTCCTCTTGTTCCTCCTTAATTATTATGTCATTAAATAAGGCGAATTTTACCATTTCGAAAAAGTGGTGTCAGTCACAAAATCTGAATTAAAAATAAGTAGCCCACTGGTTACACTGTACACCTGTGACTGTTTTCTGTTGACGAAGCTAAAATTACCACTTCGAGGAAAATGTTTTAAGTCAATTGAAGCCATAACAGAAAATTCACAGAAAGAGATAAAGGCTATACTTAATTTTTACCTACCTAAAAAGTTTGGAACCCCCACAGGTTTGGTTTTTACCCTGTTTTCATGGAAATCAATGAGGTCTTATTTATAGGTGGCAAAATAAATTTCAATGAAAAAATAATTTTTTTTGTGTTATATATTGGGTTGATCGGAAAGCCGTGTCGTGTTGGGAAAATCAATTAGTACCGGAAAATTTTATTATTTAATTATTAGACATTGATTCCGATATCTAATGTCTAATAATTACCGGACAGAATTTTCCGATACGAATTGATTTTCCGAACACGACACCGCTTTCCGATCGACCCAATAACATTTCCGGGTACTTTTTTTACACAGAATGTATTGGGTCTATCGGAAAGTCGTGTCGTGTTGGGAAAATAAATTCGTATCGGAAAATTCTACTAGGTAATTATTAGACATTAGATATCGGAATCAATGTCTAATAATTAAATGATAGAATTTTCCGGTACGAATTGATTTTCCCAACACGGCACGATTTTCCGATTGACCCAATATATTTCCCATCTCAATGTTAATCAGTAACTTTTTGTTTTGGAATTTGTTATATTTGAGTTTTATTGACGTCTAGTTTGCTGTGTGGCAAAAATATATTTTGTTAGTTCAAACTGAGAAGGAAATTTCTACTGAGCATGAAAATCAAACACACATTACTTACGCAACACTAAAAGTAAATAAAATGCAATATTATATCGCTGTTGTGAAATATAAAACTAAAAACGAAACTTTTTGTGTATTTATATAGGATAACATCCCATATAATCCCAATGGTCAAAACACCCGGGGAGAATCTGAAGGGTGAAATAAGTGCATATTTAACTTTACTTTATCATAGCTTCAGAAGAAAGTTGGCATAGCTCTTTCCATTGACGTTCATCTCGATGCATCAGAGGCACCGATTTAGCATCCGGCCGAAAGTGGACGTGTCCAGTAACCATTTAACATTCATGCATCCGGAAATAAGAGGCTCTTGAATGACACGTTTCAATGGCACGTTTTGTTTCTTAGAGTGTGCCTGTGTAAAGTTTCATGTGTGCCTTGTGCACCTCTTAGATAATCAGGGTAACAAAAAATCATAATGTATTTCTTATATCAAAGACAGGTACATAAAAAGGACTATACCGTATATACTCGCGTATAAGTCGAGGAATTTCTGACAATTTTCGGTAAGCAAATTTGGGGGGGGGGGGGGGGTCGACTTATACGCGAGTCAGTTAAAAAAGCAAAAACAAAAACTTCGAATACTGCAAAATTATGGCTTTTTATGTGCATGATTAAAAAAATAATACATAAAATATACAAATAATAATAATTTATCATTTTAAAAATTTCAGTGATTTGTTTTTGTTTACTTACTACCTTTTCGCATTGGCAAGTGAAATCTTTTGTTTGATTTTGTGCAAAATTGAAGTAAAAAGTTAGGGGGTCGACTTATACGTGGGTTTTTGATTTTTTCCAGAATTCGCATTCGAAAGTTAGGGGGTCGACTTATACGCGAGTATATAAGGTATATCTTATTCTCTGACATTTTATCATAAATTATTTTTTAGATTTTTTGGTTCATTTTTTTTAAACATCTTTAATTTTAGTTAATTACAAAAGTAAAATCAATAATTCATTACGTATAAATATTTCTCTGATAACAGAAGATGTGGGTAAGGATTCTTTTATTAGTGTTTTAAAATATGATTATATTTCGTCAAACATATTTTTTAAAAAGCAAAGTAAGAAGAATATTTTAATATTAATGTAAAATCAGGCACAAACTTTAAAAGACAGCTGAAAATGGTGCACTTACATTGTCACAAAATTGAAAATACTTTTTTGAATATTAAAGAACAGTTTCATCAAAAAGAAATTTTTAATCGTTATTTAAAATGCCTTTCTGTTTAAATTTTCAAATTTTATACCTTTGGGATTTTAATTCTTGTTTAGCATGTTTTAGATTAAGAGATGGAACCATACAAATGTGTGAAATTGTCACGAGTATCTTATTTACGGCGATGCATTTAAATTTTATAATCATATTACTTAATAGTGAATTCTTCTTAATTTATGCATTTTAATAAAGTAATCTGCCCGTGTATTGAATTATAATTACAATTAATTTAGTTATACCTTATTCAAATGCAAATTGCACATTTTCAAAGGTTTTAAAATTACTTTGTGATTATATTTTGTTGATAAAATTAAAAAGAAATTACATGTAATACAAGATATTACACATTAATGCGCTATTAAAATTCATGAACCAATTAATCGAATCTATTAAAATTATACAGAAAAGGTATCTCATGAGATATAATGCATGGAATTTTTGTGTCTTCAGCGCAGTTGTTATAATAATGAAAATAAGCGAGAGAACATATAAGAAAGTTTCAAAAGATTTTTCTTTTTTGTAATGAATAGAACGATAATTTTAAGCGTATCGAACTATTTAAATTATAGATAATACGATGCGATGGAACAGCTCTTAAAATTTTAATTATTTTGTGATTTAATTAAAATTTTTAACCACAAGAAATTATCATAAGAAAGTCTTTAGTAGTGTTGTAAAATTTTAATATGTTATAGGAATTTAATAAATAAAGCATTAGATACTTTAAATTTACATAAGATAAATTGATATATCAGATAATCCGGAAAGCAAGTTCCGTTTAGTAACGCAAGAAAAGGAAAATACCATTTGGAAATAACATTAATATAATAATGAACTACAAAGGTCAGACTAATTTTCGATATAGGTTTAGGCATTTATCGTAGCGAGGAACGATTGTTTGTATGCCCTTCTCAAAGATCGATGCCGCCTGCGATTGCAATCATTGGGTAACAACGGATCTTACCTCGTCGTTGTTCCTAAATTAGTTGCAAGCAAGAAATGTCTTCAGGTGCTTGAAAAGATGAAATTCAACTGGTGCGAGATCCGGGCTGTAGGAAGGTGAAAAAACTTTGTTTTCGCGTCCTTCATTTAAGTGCCGCAACTACATTCTGACCATGGAATATCTCACGGCATTGGTACCGTAAACCTCAAAAATTTATCTGTGAATTTCGCATGCTTTGGTGTTTCTCGCAGGGATGACCTTGACCACCTCGGCAACTCAGCTTATGCATAGAAATCAGATGACCGACCGTATCTCGTATGTAGCGGGATGCTAGATTGTTTTAAAAATTTTAAACTCTCACAAAACAAGCTCCGAATAAGTCAGCGATCTGAAAATACTTTTCCTCATTTACCAATGAATAAGCAGGAAGAATGCGTATGCTTGACCTAACGAACAAAGTTAATTCAGCGGAGAAAATGGAAAACGGAACTTACTTTCTGAATTACCTGATATTTATTCATATCAGTATTCACATAGTTATAAAAAAAACTGTCCCAATCATAATAAGGGCATTATTATTAATGCAAGACCAAATGAATAATCATTAATTTATTAGTCTGCAATTTTTATACACTACGAAAAAAAAATATTTCTATAAATGTATATTTAAAAAAAAAAAAACTGTAGAGATGAGCTTGGGCGCTTTTTTCGGAGCCCGAGAACGAAACATTCCTACGGCTTCGAACTTTATGAATTTATCAGCTATATTCAGCTCAAAATGTCCACTTCGATATCTCGTTTTTTGAAAAATTATTATTATTATTATTATCATTATTATTATAAAATAAATATATATATATTCGATTCCTTAGAACATGAATAACACTATCTGATCATATTCTGTGTTTTCCAATAAAAATAATTTCTTGAAATACTTGTCAGAGAGTTTACAAATTCAAAACTTGGACAGTTCCACTCGTGCCATAGGCGCTGACTTCACGGGCGAGAAATAGGCAATCGAGCGTAGTTCTACCGTTTATTTTCAAAAGCTTTTTGTCCTATTTTTTTTTACTCAATTGCGATCGGCGGATGTGAATGAAGCTTGTTTCATGCCTAGTGAATATTGTTGGTTTCTAAGGAAAAAAACAAACTTTAACTGTGTTTGGATTGTTCTGTTGTTTGTTTTTACAATGGCTAAATTGTACTGATGAGTCCTTGCGCCTTGCTTGGCGAAACGTCAACTGATTGTATTTTAAAATTTTTAGTACTTTTAACTTTTAAATTTGATAATTTATTATTATTATTATTTATATTTTTAGTTTTAGTTTTTTAACTTTAATCAGGTCTGTATGATTTAGTTATTTTATTTAGTTTTTTAAAAGCTTAAAATTCAGATGTTAAATGTATGTATATTGGAAATTAATCAATCTGATTAATTATGACAAAAAGTAACACTGTAAAATAAGTGGTGGATGTTAGATGATAGCAATTCAACATTTTTTAGAAAAGTGCAAGATTCAGATTCAAGAAAAGAGATGCCTGTTAAGGTATGTAAATGATTTTATGCATATTTTGTTGTGAGGTTTTATGTTAGCCATTTATTGTATATTTCTCATGCATGGAGTCTTATGAGTTTTGTACATTTTGAGATTGCTGCATAACTAGTTTGGTGTATCCAGTTATGCTTATTTTGGTTGTCATGAACGCACAGCATTCATACATGCATTTATAACTGTCGCTTTACTGAGTTCCGTTCATTTTTGAGATTGCTGAACAAGTAGTTTGCTGTATCCAGTGATCTTTTTTTCGGTTTATGAACGCTACGCGTTCATACGTACTTTTACTCACTTCTGCTTTAAGGAATTTCCTGCGATTTTAAGATTGTTTCAGAACTAGGCTGCTGTATTCAGTGATATCATATGTATATATTTTTTTTCATGAGCGCGAAGCGTTCATACTTCTGTAAATTAAAAATAAATTGTTCAAGGTTTACTCTGATATAGGTAGGTACTTTAAAAGGCTGAAATGTCGCGATAATTTTTTCTGAAAGTTGTTTAGAAATGAAAATTTTAATCATTAAGTCATTAATCTGCTTTAGAAAGGTAGTTTAAAATTTTCACATTTTTTTAATAAATTCATGTTGAAATCGTTTGTTTTATTGTGAATCTCATAAAAATGAGCCTTCCTGTATTTTCTAATACGTCGTTTTAAAAGGTTGAAATGTCGCGATAAATTTTTCTGAAAGTTGTTCAGAAATGAAAATTTTAATCATTAAGTCATTACTCTGATTTAGAAAGGTAGTTTGAAATTTTCACATTTTTGTTAATAAATTCATGTTGAAATTGTTTGTTTTATTGTGAATCTCATAAAAATGAGCCTTCCTGTATTTTCTAATACGTCGTTACTTATAAATGTTGTATTTCCCATGATTCCATGATGATGACGTAGTAGAAAACAGTCTGGCGGCAGTCAAGAAAGTGGACCAATCACGTCTGTTTTCAGGTTGCCGCATTTTAGTTTGGCGTATGTGAGGTTGTTAGCGCGTGTCAGAAAAGTCGCCGAAAGGGGTGCCTTGCCTGTTCGGGGATTGTGCACAAAACATTATATATATATTACGGATGCTGGATTAATTTGAACTCACGTTTGCAGCAGGATTGTTGCTCATGAAGTTATCCCATCTTGTGCTGCTGTTGCACCCTTACCAACATTTAAGAGTGAAGGGTGGCAGGCTAGGTTTGTCGTTCAGTCGTTCCATGTAGTTGATATGGAATAGCGTTGGTGTGCTGAACGAAATACCCAGATTTGAACGCTGGCTTGGATATTGTTTCAATCAGTTGGTTTTACGCTTTGTTAGCATTCTGAATAAAAATTAAATTTACATATAATTAAATTTACATTTCTCGGGCGCAAGTCATTGTTAAAAGTTATTATATTTCTCCTTATATTCATCAATAAAAATTTTATTTTCTTTCACTCTGATTAAAAAGGAATTGTAAAACTTTTTAAGAAACTTAGACTACATTACTTTTTTTTATATATAAACAAAAGGACTACGTCTGAATTCACTCATATTTATAAAAACTTTTCAAAATAACACACATTACATTACATTACAAGATAAAAAACACTAAAAACAATATAAAAGGACGTTTCGGATTCATTCTGAATCCCTCATCAGCTAATTTACTCCGGACTAATAAAAATTAGCTGATGAGGGATTCAGAATGAATCCGAAACGTCCTTTTATATTGTTTTTAGTGTTTTTATCTTGTAATGTAATGTAATGTCTGTTATTTTGAAAAGTTTTTATATACATTACTTTTATTTAAATACCAAGATTTTCCCCCGTTTTTTAATTTGTAAATAAAAATTTTCTCTCAGATCGCCTCGTCCGAGCCTGGAAGAGTGGTATAAAACTTGAGTCCGATTAATCTTTACTTTTCATGAATCTGTTCATAAACTCTGCTATTCTAAGGCAACAATTTATTGAAAAATTCTCTAAAAAATACTTTTTACTCTGCATTACGCTAAAATCGTCAATATATGTAACGTTTAGAGGTGTTGATTACAATAGTATAAGACGTATATCTAACTTCAATTGCAGAATGAATTAGCAAAAAAAATGAAAAATTATATCCGACGCATATAAGCATAAAAGTTGTGTCGTTAACTCTTTTTTATGCATAATATTAAATAAATTATAATAAAAATAAATTATAAGCTAAGTGTAAACTGTAATAAAACAAACAAATTGCTTCGTTTTTAATTATATATATATATATATATATAAGATATTTTATAAGTACTCGTACTTTACTTTAGTGATTTATTGAACGACTTATGAGGTTATTACTTTTACCTGCAATTTAAGATTTGTTCTGTTATTGGAAATTCTCTAAAAACTCAGAGCTAATCATAGTCAACATATGCAAAAGTAAAAATGTTATAAAAGCTAATCTTAAAAATACGCAGCTATTGAAAATGAAAAAAATGGAAATAAGATTGATCGATACGGGTAATCCCTACGAATTGAGAAAATTTAACACAATGGATATTTTTATTTATAAAAGCCACAAATTAAATTTGTTGATTTATGATTCGCGAAATTTACAGAAACATGACATTGGAAAAGATGAAAAATATTGAAATCATTTTTTTCGCTAAGACTAAGAGGAAAAAGGAAAAATATTTTTTTGAAGTACATAGTTAATTAACAGTAGAACGTCCAGAAATTTTACTCAACCTTAATAAAAACATTTTATACCAGAATTTTTATTTAGAACTATTTAAATTTATTTAACTTAACTATTAGGGGTTCCGTATTTAACTTATTTTATTTAAAAAATTCAGGTTCGAATCGCCATTTACTCATTTGGTCGGTGTCGAATTGATACGACATGGACGTTCTAATTTTAAAGTAATCTAGTGATTTACGTGCGTCTGAGACACACTTTCAGAAATACTTTCTTCAATTCACGGATATATTCTCAGCAGCGCTGCTACCGGAATACATCCGAGAATTGAAGAATGTCCGATCCTTTTTTTCTCTGTGACAAGAAAGAAAATATCCGCCAAAAGAAGGAATTTCTGTTTTTTTTTTTCCCTTCTAGGACAGAAAATCTCCGTAATTTGAAAAAAGGAGTAAAAAAAAAAAAAAAATCACTTTCTTCTATGGATGACTTTGGTGTTCAACATGGGACCGCGCGTTTCCAATTGAGTATCTTAACCACTCAGCCAGCGAACGCTTGGTAGAAGGCGAGTTTAAAATGAAGATGTGGGTTTTCTTCAAATGAGGAAATTGTGTAAGGTTTGATAAACTTCTGGTTTAGTAAGATCGCAAATTTAACCTTAATTGCAAGGGGATTTTGTCGTTATGAAATCATGGTTTGTGTTGTAGCACTTGTAGAATAATAGATAATAAAAACACACAATAGATAATAAATACACATTTTTAATGATACATAATTCAGTGATGTAACAGTGGCGCAGTAACTGGGCAATTGTCACCACTATATTTCAATAGTATTCTTCGGCTTGAAAAATATCAGAAATTCTGTGCAGAAATTAGTGGAAAAATACTAATGAAATTTTGCGGTGCCAATTAAATCTCTGTTGCTACACTGTTCCATTGCGATAATTTGATTGTTAGATGCAAAATATGAATATTATATTTTTAATTAAAATAGAAAAAAATGTTTGCTTTTTTGATTAATATCAATTGTTTAAGTTAATTAAACTATTATATATTGTTTAAATGAGTTCGTTTAGAACAGGGGTGGCCAACTGTGTCACACTTGTAGTGTGACACAGTTTCAGTTGTGTCACAAATTTTAGTGGTATGAGGCGCCCCCCCCCCCCCGGTTTAGAATATGCTTTACATGCGAATATTGTGTTAATACTAAAAAAAAAATTGCGAATAAGTTTAAAGGAATGAAAAAATTGCAACTTTAACTAATTCGAAAGCATTTTTTTTGTTTGTTTTTAAATAAATTAGAAACTTTAATTTATTGAATTTTCGGTTATTCAATAAAATAAATGATTTTGAACTTTGGTATTAAGACAGCTACTATGCCTGCATGCAAGAAATATACGGAATTTCCCCCTCTTTTTCAGAATTACGGAAAAAAATTAACTAAAAAAGCATTTTTTTTTTAACCATTTGGAAATGGGTGTTGTTTTTGGTCGAGGATAGGGCCAAATGATGCTCGCATTTTATTTTTTTTAACAAAATTCAACGATGTTCTTTACTTTTAGTTTTTTTTTTAATTTGAATAGGTAATAGTAAGTCATAAAATCGTTAAAAATTGAAAAAGTTACAAAATGGGTAGGCGCAAATTATCAGATATGGATAAATCCAAAGCCAAAAGAGCGACGTCGAAATGAAAATTGTCTTGCAAAGTAAAAATCGAGGTCTTCATCTCATTATGTAGGCCATGAAAATCGAGGTCTTCAACTGATTATGTAACCCATGAAAATCGATTACAGAATAAAAGACGAACGCAAAAAAGGAAACAATCTAAGGTTTAATCGATTGATAGTAAAAGGCCATGTCTCAAAGGTCTCCAACCCACTAGCCACGGCATTTTACAATTTTGTCGATTCGATTCTAGCCGGGAAAAATTGAGCTCAACATAGGTAATTTGTTGCAATCTGTGGATGATTCAGCTGAACTGATTTCGATTTGTAAACTGTTTTTCTTCTCGAAGCGGGACTTGGAGAGTTTATCGATGAAGGTTTTGGTCGTCTGAAGTTTGATCTTTGCGATCTGTTGTTGAAGAGGATGCGACGGAATTTGGTGGGCGAAAAAAAATTCCAAATGGTCGCTTTTTTTTTTTTTTTTTTTTTTTTTTTTTTTTTTTTTACAGAAGTACGGAATTTATTTGTTAAAAAATGAAGAATAATTTTGTGCCTAAAGACGAACTTTTCTTACTGTGTACTTTGTTGATAAACATTCCTGTTAATTCACTTTAAGTTTCTTTAATTATATTATAAATTTCATTCCCATAGATAAAATTTATGTTTATGTTTAAAACATCTATTTTCTCAGTTGTACCTGTACACCGGCAGGATCTCAAAAGAGAAGAGATACTTAAAGGACGCTTTTTAAAAATTTAGTTCATTGTGTTAAAGAAAATAGCCTGTCTTGTATTAAACATACCAGAAAAATACTGTGTAAGAAAAGCCAAATGTTTCTTCACCAATTAACGACGGTTGACAAGAAAACTTTAAGTAGTACGAAACCTTTAATTTTAAAAACTAGTATTTTGGTAAGAAATTTTTCATATTATCTAATCTCAAACTTTGAGAGAATTAAAATTACAATTTGAAAAAAATGATGTCAATTTTTAACGAAGTATTAAGGTGACGGTGGACGTTATAGTTTTTTTTTTTCATCCTAGAGATAAGAATTTTTTTGAAAATTTACATTTCATTATAAATATAAGTTCACTTTAAAATAAATTTCAAATCTTATTATAATTTAAAGATTTTTTTTTAAATTTAATTTTAGAAGGAAATTTTAAAAGGCTCTATGCGACGCCATTTTTGAGATATTTCCTCGATTTTACATTTTACGCTCTTAAAATTCTATTGCAAAAAAAATTGTGTAATAGGTTTTTCAAACCCATGAATAGTTACATTTTCTGAATTCCATATCGATTTTCATCAAAGTTTTGCCTTTTAATAAGTTAAAAATCAAATTTAATTATGTTAACGTAGTCAAAATTTAAAATAAGTGCACAGTTTCTTTCTAAGCAATATCAGGATTTTTCCTTATGAAGTTCACGAATTTCGATCAAAAATTAAGACGCATTGAGTATTTCAAAAATCTAAAAACGTTGAAAAATCAACTTTGAGAAAAACAAATTTAAAGTATATTAAAAGGGCCAAAAAATTGTTTCTGTATAAAATTAAAATACTTGAAACATGCGAAAAATCATTGCATCTGCATGCGTTTTTTCACAAATGACGCAGTACAAATTGGAGAATAATAATGTACACAAAAAGAAATTTCGGGTGATTTTTGTTCAAATACATAAATGTCCCCAGTCCCCTTAAAAGAAGAGTAAAAGTAAGTCGTTATCAAACATTTCTCTTTCTTGAAGTTTGTAAAAATACAATATAAAATTTTTCAAGTTATAAGCCATTCCAAAAATCATCTCTTTACCTTTATGTACCCTTGAAAGCAATATATTTCTGAGATATAAAGAAACATTTATGAAACAAAAGTTAATTTTCGTGCCCGAAAATTTCGGAAACACTTTCGAGTAGTTTTGGTAGTGTATTACCGTTTTCTGAATCTGAAATATCGGTTTATCAATGCTACCAATTCTAAAATAAACAAGTACATACATCTGTGCAACACAATTTATACATGAAAGTGAAATACTAGCTGAAATATTAATGTTACTGATTCAATTTTAAAGTAATATTAATTCTGTTAACTTACTCTGTTTGTTGAATATGAAAATGTTAACATGAGAATTGATAGCATCAAATAAATCAATATTTAGTGTCCAAAAATCTGATTCATAAACTAAAAAAAAACTACTCGACAACTGTTTTGAAAATTACGGGCAGCAAAAGCAACTTTCTTTTAGAAATGATTCTTTAAATTTTGAAAATCTATTCTCAGGTTTCTGATAATAAACAAACGCTCTTTTGAAATGCGGGTAACTTGTAAGATGTTATTTCCGTTAACCTTATAGATTGATAAGTGCTATATTAAGAAAATCCCTTCCGGCTCGGCCTACAAGCGGAAGTAGATTTCTAAGTTAAGTACTGACAAGTCTAAGTTATGTAACCAACAAAAACTAAATCAAGATTAGCAATAAACACAGTTTAACAACTTTATCTGGCCGTTTTTAACAAGTTTTTAATTTCATTTTTCTGTAAGAACTGGTTTTATCAGAATCGTGTTATGGCGGTATTCAAAATTAGAACCTCAAAATGTTGAAATATGCCAATATTTCCATATTCGGGTGAACTCACATGACGTTACATATTCACCTGCTGACATCCATTATATTTCCAGTGTGACGTAATATTCACTTTCTTTTAATTCGTCAAACAATTTATTTCATTTTCATTTTTCGTGGAAATCTTTCTATAGAAAAGTTATGATGTAATATTAACTTAAAAAAAAAATCATACTGTTTATTTCATGTTCATTTTTGACGAGGAAATCTTATAATAGAAAGGTAATTGTTCCAGTAAGAATTTTATTGTTTTTCTTTTAATTGTTGGCAACTGCTATAACCAAAAATGTCCTGAATCTTCCCGTATGTCCAGAAATTTTCCTGTCATTTTTCTGTAAGAGCTGGTTTTATCATAATCATGTTAGGGCGGTATTCAAAATATTTAACTCTCCCCTATTTTTACTCTCTTGGGCCGATTTTGCTCGTTTGCTATACCCACCGAGATATTAGCCCTCTGAATGTGTTTGGTGAGTTTAAAGACAATCCGTGCATGAATGCAACTTTCGTCGCTCGGACAAAATTTAGTACATACATACATACATACATACATGTATATATATATATATATATATATATATATAAACCTGTGAAAGATTATATTTAGCCTGAACTAGCGCAACTCCCTCACAGAACAAGAAGAATATAACTGTTTGTGCTTTACTTTTATATATATATATATATATATAAACTTTTTAGGTGGGTGTGGTTTTGGGTTCCTGGGGTCATATAATGAAAAGTTATGAAAGAATTTTTCAAAAGTCGCACCATGGTAACGACTGCAGTAGGTAGTAGATGGTTCTGCCTTTTTTTCTCGTGGAGGAAGGTTGAATCTGTGGTTTTTCCCAAGGAAATAACGCCATTTTTTGTGATCATTTGAGGTCATGCCGGCAAAAGCCGTAGCGAATACCTCATAGCTTAAATAACTAACTAACTAAGTAGGTAGTATTTCTTATGAAATCTAACTAAAATGTTTATCTTTTTGTACAGTGTAGATAATTGAGCCTTATGTCAAATTTTGAGAAAAAAACAAATTCAAGTAAATCAAAAAAGAAAAGAAAACATCGCAAAAAAATGACAAAACATCGCTATTATTACTCATTAAACGTTCGATAACGTTTGAGAATAAAAAAAAACGACACGCTTACAATTTCTTTTAGTTTACGAGTTACATGAAAAAAGATGAAAAAGTTTATAAATAAAGAAAGATGAAAATTTCAATGCGGTCTGTTTAATTTATTAATAATGTGCTTGCAACAATAAATTCTACTACGTGATTTGTTTGATAAATACATGCAACAGACGCAAAAGACATTGAATGTAACAGATTCTCCAGATGAACCAATAGACATATGTCTTTGTGTTTGTCACGTTTCTTTTCCATTTGGAACACAGTGAACACCAGCAATGTATATGGATGAAAGGAAAAAGATTCTATTAAAGTGTGAAAGATGTTATTTGTAAATTATTCAGCTTCGTGAAAGATATTTGTTTACATTCAGAGTAAGAGTAAACGTATTTATAAGAATGTGGCTGGTGGTCAGATATAAATTTATTCTTTTATAGAAAATGTTGGGTCTCCAATTAAGCATGTGAGCTAATACATTATTGAGCGTTTTATGTTATTTAAAATATTTATAAAAATCAAATTTAATAAAATTAAAAAGAAAAGGCAGCTTTTAAAAAATATGACAAAAAATCTATATCTTATTATTAATTAAAATCTTTGATAACGACCGTGTATAATAAAAGAATATGTTCAGGATTTTTTTCTGTTTAAAACTTATATACTGTAAAAAAAAAAAAAAAAAAAAAAGAGGTTTATAAAAAAAAAAAAAAAAAAAAAAAAAAAAATGATGGAGAATTCTATGCGGTCTGTTTAATTTATAAATAATCTGCTTGTAACAATAAGTTTTTCTACGTGATTTGTTTGATAAATACATGCAGAAGGCGCAAAAGACGTTGGATATCATAGATTCCCCAGGTGAGCCAATGCACATATGCCTTTGTGTTTGTCACGTTCCCTTTCCATTTGGAACACAATGAAGACCACCTATGTTTGTGGATGGAAGAAAAAAGATTCTATTAAAGTGAGAAAGATGTTATTTATAAATTGTTTAGCTTCGGGAAAGACATTTGTTTACAATGAAAGTAATAGTCAACACATTTATAATAATGTGGCAGGTGGTCAGATGTAATTTATTCTATTATAGAAGATGTTGTGTTTCAGATTAAGGATGTGACAGAACTATATTATTGATCATTTTGTGTTATTTTAAATATTTATAATATGCAAATATAAGTATAGTAAAAAAATGTACATTTGAAAAATAAAATGACAAAATATCTATATTTCACTATACATTAGAATCTTTGATAATGAACGAGTCAAAAAAAAAATATATATATATATATATGTTTAGCAATTCTTTCCATTTAGGACTTATATACTGAAAAAAATATGAAAAACTTTTCAAATAAAAAAGATGAAGAGTTCTATTTTGGCTCTTTAATTTATAAATAATGTGGTACTAACAATAATTTCTTCCAAGTTATTTATTTGATAAATACATGCAAAAAGACGCCGACGACATTGAATACTAGAGATTCTCCAGATGACCCAATACACATATGTCTTTGTGTTTCTAACGTTTCCTTTTCATTTGAAACACAATGAAGACCATCTATGTTTGTGGATGAAATCAAAAAGATTGTATCAAAGTGTGACAGATGTTATTTGTAAATTGTTTAGCTTCGGGAAAGACATTTGTTTACATTGAAAGTAATAATGAATGTATTTATAAAAATGTGGTTGGTGGTCAGATATAATTTTATTCTTTTATAGAAAATATTGTCTCTCGCATTTAGCGTATGAGATAAATATATTACTGAGCGTTTTGTATAATTTCAAATATTTATAATATGCAAATAGAAGTAAAGTAAAAAAAGGTAGATTTGAAAAAAAATGACAAAATATCTTTATCTCACTATTCAATAAAATCTTTGATAACGATCGAGTTTTATAAAACAATACGTTCAGCCTTTTTTTTCTGTTTACGACCTACATACTGAAAAAAAAGATGAAAAGTTTATAAATTTAAAAAGTAGAGGAATTCTTTGCGGTCTGTTTAATTTATAAATAATGTGCTTGTAACAATAAATTCTTCGACGTTATTTATTTGATAAATACATACAAAAGACATTGAATATTACAGATTCTCCAGGTGAGCCAATGCACATTTGCCTTTGAGTTTGTCACGTTCCTTTTCCATTTGGAACAAAGTGAGGTCCAGCTATGTTTGTGGATGAAAGAAAAGTGATTCTATTAAAGTATGAAAGATGTTATTTGTAAATTGCTTAGTTTCGGGAAAGACATTTGTTTACATTGAAAGTAATAATGAATGTATTTATAAAAATGTGGTTGGTGGTCAGATATAATTTTATTCTTTTATAGAAAATATTGTGTCTCGCATTTAGCGTATGAGATAAATATATTACTGAGCGTTTTGTATAGTTTCAAATATTTATAATATGCAAATATAAGTAAAGTAAAAAAAGGTAGATTTGAAAAAAAAAAAAATGACAAAATATCTTTATCTCACTATTCAATAAAATCTTTAATAACGAACGAGTATTATAAAACAATACGTTCAGCCTTTTTTTCTGTTTACGACCTACATACTGAAACAAAAAGATGAAAAGTTTATAAATTAAAAAAGTAGAGGAATTCTTTGCGGTCTGTTTAATTTATAAATAATGTGCTTGTAACAATAAATTCTCCCACGTTATTTATTTGATAAATACATGCAAAAGACATTGAATATTACAGATTCTCCAGGTGAGCCAATGCACATTTGCCTTTGAGTTTGTCACGTTCCTTTTCCATTTGGAACAAAGTAAAGTCCAGCTATGTTTGTTGATGAAAGAAAAGTGATTCTATTAAAGTATGAAAGATGTCATTTGTAAATTGTTTAGCTTCGGGAAAGACATTTGTTTACATTGAAAATAATAATGAATGTATTTATAAAAATGTGGTTGGTGGTCAGATATAATTTTATTCTTTTATAGAAAATATTGTGTCTCGCATTTAGCGTATGAGATAAATATATTACTGAGCGTTTTGTATAATTTCAAATATTTATAATATGCAAATATAAGTAAAGTAAAAAAAGGTAGATTTGAAAAAAAAATGACAAAATATCTTTATCTCACTATTCAATAAAATCTTTAATAACGAACGAGTATTATAAAACAATACGTTCAACTTTTTTTTTTTCTGTTTACGACCTACATACTGAAAAAAAAAGATGAAAAGTTTATAAATTAAAAAAGCAAAGGAATTACTTGCGATCTGTTTAATTTATAAATAATGTGCTTGTAACAATAAATTCTTCCCCGTTATTTATTTGATAAATACATGCAAAAGACATTGAATATTACTGATTCTCCAGGTGAGCCAATGCACATTTGCTTTTGTGTTTGTCACGTTCCGTTTCCATTTGGAACAAAGTGAAGTCCAGCTATGTTTGTGGATGAAAGAAAAGTGATTATATTAAAGTGTGAAAGATGTTATTTGTAAATTCTTTAGCTTCGAGAAAGACATTTGTTTACATTGAAGTGTAAGTGTAAATGAATTTATAAGAATGTGGCCGGTGGTCAAATATAATTAATTCTATTATGTGAGAATGTTACTGATTGTGATATTTATTTTTTATATTATTTTAAAGTCTTAAACTAATATCCGTTCAACTTTATAATAACTTATCATTATTAAATACGGCATTAAATTAAACTAAATATTTAACGTTAACAATTTGGTTTATAATGGGGAATTACTATGATCATTACCTACTTTAAAGCATGCTTCAGTTTTACTTTTTAATTTAAATACAAACGTAATTACATGTGAATATGTCTATTTTGTATATGCATAATTTTTACAATATATTTGTAAGATATTTTTGATATTATAACTGATTAACGGATATTTCAACGGAAAAAAAATCTGTATTGCATACTAACTTAGAATTAAAATATATTTATTACCACTGTACAATTCACTGTATCACGATAATCAATTGAATAATTTTTATTGAAACTCTGATTTATTGTCATATATGACACATCTTAAAAAATGATTGAAGAATAAAGATTTCATTCTTATACCTAAATTTGCAGCTTTTATTAAGAAAATTTGCAAAATGATATCACCCTTGTTTAGAATAGAATAATTTTTATTTATATATTTCAAATAAAGCTGTGATGCTAAACATTTTTAATGATTAGCATATTTTTCGTATTTATCGTACTAATAAACAATTTAATACTATTTATATTCTAGATTTAGAGATAATAAAATTTTTTCACGAGGTGTATATAAAATGTATGAGTTTTTATGTACAGTACATTGTAAATATACTAACTATATAAACTGTATAACTAGATGACAACATAAATATATTTTATAAGTCTGCACATATAACTATAGAAATAAAAGAAAAAGTATGATTACTTATACCAAATTCAATATTACAATTATTTCAAAAAGTAATTAATTAGACGAGAAACTTGTTTATTCACAGATTCCTATTTTTGTTGATATATATTTAATAATGATTTAGATGTTGCATTCAAAATTTTTAATTTCGAATAGAAAAAATAATTTTATTTATTAAAACTGAATGCTTTCCTGTTAGCAAAAACTACAAATGAGAAAATGATAGCTATATATTTCCCTAACATTGTTTTAAACATTCGTAAATGTAAGCAAAAATATCCTAAGCCTATTCTGATATCATTAAAGCAAGGTATAGCTTTAAGAAACGCAGCCATATTTAACCGTCCTGTTACAAAAACTTTCCATTAACAATTTTTTGTTTGTGACCTAAATATCATAATGGCTTTTATGCGTGACTCCATAATTAAAAAAGTAGGATTAGTATAAAATTGTTATCGTACTGAGATAAAACTGTAATAACTGCAGTTAGTAATTCTAATGCATTAAATTTTTAATTAAAGAAATAATACAAAGTGTGAAAAAAAATCTGATTCTGCAAAATTCAAAATGGAATAATTGTATGTTTCCTGTAAATCTTTCAACTTTTTATTTTACTGAATTAGTGGGCTATGGTTCCTACGATCCGCTAAGGCTCGCCAAGCCCAATCCAGACACCGGACGCTCTAAAAAAACAGGCTTATATTCTAACTGCTAGCTGAAGGAACAAGGTTCAATTGGGTGAGGAGGCCTACCCAAGGGCTAAAGCTCTACTAGCCCTACCCAGCGACGCACATTAGACATCTCTCACCTTATGTTCAGGCAAAGTTTTACAAAATCTATTGTACATTTATTTACAGTTATTTTCTTCTTAGGGAAAATAAGTTCACTGTTGAAGTTGTAATGAAAAATTTACATATTAATGAAACTATCAGAACATTTAGTCATTTGGCAGCAAGACATTTTGAAATATATATTGATTATGCTCAATTAGTCTAACACAATCTATAATTTTCTGAAGTAGGTTTGGCTTCTTCAAGCGTCTCTAATTGAGTTGCCATTCATTTCTCTTTGTTAGGGGGATGTTTTTGGTGCTCCCAAGACCGCATCCATCATTACCGCGACAGTTGGCGACTGTTTTCATAATTGATTAAGAAAGATCAATTACACATTTAAAAATCAGTTTGTATAAATTGGTTAAATAAAAATATTGTCATTTCTTCTCGGAGTTTTATAAAGTTTAAAATAAAAGTTTTTTTAGATGCTATGAGAAAATAGTTTGTAACTTATAAGACGTATTAAATATGTCGTTTTAATCGTGACGTAATTTTACCTATTAAATGCTTTTAGCATATAATAATTTAATCACTTTAAAGTTTGCTATTTTTTTTTTTATTTAAACGTGTTAAATACATTTTTTGAATTGAAAAATGTCTGGAAAAATTATTGTTTGGGATTTTTTAAATCTGGAAACAGTAATTGAAAAAGTATTAGCCTAGTTTAAACTAAGAAAAATTATGTACTCTGATAATGAAAGTTTTAATAAAAAATCCAATAAGAAAACAATGTTTAAGAAATGATTACTAATTGTGCAGCCTTTGAACGCTGCACACTACAGTCTAGTAATGTCAATCTATCCACAATGCCTGCAAAAGATGGTTAAATTACTAAGAATAGGTTTTAATCGTATTAGCGTGTTATCACACACCTCTATATGAAGTTCCTAGTTTTCACGTTTTATATGCAATAGTATTTTTAATTATGAGCCGAAACAGTCAGGCTGTCCAATTAAATTCAATTCACGGTAGCGGCAGAGGTAAACATTAGTTCTTTTATTTATAATGAGTGTTAAATAAAATATATCAATGTAATACGGACAGTGTTTTTCAAACAATCACTAAACGTTTTATAACAATATTTATATTCTCAAATACCGAATTTTGAACAACCATAACACTATTAACCCCTTGAAGGGCGATGGTTCAATTTTGAACTACTTAATTTGAAATCCTAAATGCCACATTGACATCAGAATTACGAAATCAAAATTTTGCATTTATTAAGCACACGAGAAATACATTTATTTATTTTAAAATAAATTCTGTTGTAAATTCTGGTGTCAGCCAATCATTTCAGCTTTTTTCGAGTAGAAGTGATTTGTCCCTGAAAGGTTTAATGTACTTCTGCATAGAATTCAGGTTATGATTTCAAATTATTTGAGCTTTTGAATTTTTGTCAATAATGAGGAATGCTTAATTTGTTTTTTTGTATTCTTTTATTTAAATTTGATTCATTTCAACTAGAATTAAAGTTCTGTTTATAAAAAAAATGATTTTGTGTCTTTGATTCATAGCCCTTTGGATATATGTTTTAAATGTTAGTAGAAATGATTTGTCTGAAATAAATAGAAAAGTGAAATAAATATCTTCAAAGATCGTATTATCTTTAAACCCTTAACGGTCGCATTAAATTACGGTTTAAAAATTCAAATTGCTTACTGGACCCACTTTTTTGAAAAAGAAATGTTTACCTTCTTATATGATGGGTAAAATGGTACCATAATAAAGCCAATTACACTATTCTATAAAACTGGTGGGAATCAAACAAATTTGAATAATCTGAATAAAAGTCACAGCCCGTGAATATGGAGGGAGCGAGAATTAAGGGGTTTAAAAAGATATTTTGCGAAATATAAATGAAAGTTGGCGTATTACCCTTAATTATCTTACATGTTATATCCCTTGCTTTTACATTTACAAAGAGCATTTTCTGTTTCTGTATTTTCATATGTTGAGCAATATATCAATAGGAGTTTGTCTATTATTTGTATTTTGTTACAATAAACCTATGATTTTAAATATATATTAAAAGTTTTTAAGGTTGAAAATTAAAAATGATTTTGTAACCATCTCAGTTTCTTATTTTACGGAACTAAAGGGTCCGCCTAGTAAAATTTACTCTTACGAAGATAGATCCACAGATTCTAAAAGCACGTTAATATTCTGACCATCTAATGAAAGATTAAATGGTATTATCAGAACCAATGTCAAAATTCTCAATCGGATCTCCATTGCTTTCCTTTAGACAGAGGGATTTTTTGGTACCGCATTCAGAGTTGTCGCCACAGCCACCGGTAGTTTTCGTCATTGATTAAGAATTTCAACCATACATTTCAAAATCAGCTTTTAGGAAACTGTTAAGTAAAAAAAAAAAAAAAAAATGTCGCATTTTACCGGGTTTCAGATGATTCAAGAAAGTAGTTTATATGACGTACTAAACATGCTATAAATATGACTTAATTTTCACTATTAAATGCTTTTTACACATAATAATTCAACTGCTTTCCACTTTTTCTTTTAAAATATCAACTTGTAAATATATTTCTCAACTGAAAAATGTTTGGAAATATATTTATTTGGTCTTTTTGAAGTATGGCAACAGTCGGCAAAAAAATCTACTTCAAACTATGAATTAAATTTGTACTCATATAATAAAATTTTGAATAAAAATATGAAAAACAAACTTCAAAAAATTGTTATACAAAATACTTGGTCACTGCACAACACAATCTAGTGCAGCATGGCTCAAGATGGTTCAATTCCTAATAATATTTTTTGTTCCCATACAACTCTTTTAACTGAACAATTTTGAACTACTGAAATAATAAGCAGCGTTTAAAACAATTCTCTGATTTAAAAACTATCTCCTTTAGTTTTTTATCACGCACTTCGTTACACAAGTACCAATTTTCATTCTTTATATGCAATAGTGTGTTTTACAAGGGAGAAGAAGGAGCCCTGCGCCCCCCCCCCCCCACGAAAAAAAACTAGAAAACATCTAAAATATTTACCGGACCAAAGTTCGGTTTTTCTTTGTGTGTTTGTGATGGGGGAGGGGGGGAGGAGTTAGGCTCTGCCTGCTTCTAAATCACATCTCATTGGCTCTTGGTCCAGGGGTATCTGCTAACTGTACCTCGGTTACTTAAGACTTGTTTCCTCCCCTTTTCGGCTCATTCTCTTCCCGGCCGCCGATGAGTGAACTTGCCTCTAGTGGTTGGGACCTGATCAGCAAAGGGCTCTTATTGAGCTAGACGCTCTGAACCGTTTCGGCTGCCCATTGATGGTGTCTGTGCCGCTGGTCTCGAAATTCTAATATGTGTTTTGTAGGTTATTTTTTTTTAAAGATTATTCTCTTTTTTGAATTTAACTTGGTCCCATTTTAGATTCTGGTAGAAGCCGAAATGCTTGTTTATCAGCTGTTGCGGACAAGTTATGCTGTAGCAAAATACCTTTTTCAAGGCTAAACGATCCTAGCACATCCTGAAAAACCTCGGCTGGTGACAGACACTAGGTAACTGCCAATGAAAATTAGTGAGCTATGTGGCTCCCTTCTGTAATTTGGTTCCTAGTACGATGCAGTTTGGGCGTCTGGCGACCTTATGCTATGACACTCCTGCGCACGTTGGTACCAGACTGTCTTCTCATTCTCCGACTTTGCCTAAGACAGACATGAAGGGACATCGAAGTGTACGGCATCTAAACTTGTTTGGATGCTCTGTGCGCCCTATTTTGAAGATTATATTTAACCTCGTGCTTTCAACTCTGGAATAAGCTTAGGGAATATCACCAGAGTTCTCAAAATTGTATTTTTTAGATCATGCAGTTCTCAGCATTGTATTTTTTAGATCATCATCAAATTTATATTTGCGTTCCATTACAATTTCTTTAGAGGTTTCGCCTGGCGGCGTTTCACGCCGCGTTGGTACTCCTTAAGTGTCATGTCAGGAAAAAACTTTTTCGACAAAATATAAGAATGCTTAAAGGTATATGGTATCGATTTGTCCTATTTACGCGGGAAAGGTTATGATGGTGCCGAATCAACGAGTGGAAAGTTTAGCGGTGTTCAGGCTATCACGTCATCTGTATATCAGCAAGTTATATATGTTCATTTTGACTCACATAGTTTAAATTTAGCTATTGGAAATGCTGTATCTATGATAGCTAATACGAAACTGCATTGGCATAATTACATTGCATAACTGCATTGGAATGACACATAATTTTTTCAATACTCCTATGAGACTAGACGTCGTCCTCAAATATATTGCCAAACATATACTGGAAAATAATAAACAAAAGCTACAAAAAATTTGTCCAACTTGATGGGTATAATATCATGAAGCCGTCGTGACCATGGTAGAATTATGATGCATTGATTTATAGCCGTGAAACAATCTCAATATGGGAAGACAGAGACTCGTCTTCTAAGACAAAATTTTGAAAATTTCGTTATGTTAATTTGGTTTCCTAATATCTTTATTTAGCTTACAGAATATATCAGAATACTCTTTACCATTGTCCAAATTATTGCAAAAATGTGATAGTGACCCTTTAATTGCCTTAAATTTCGTTATTGTGATATTGTGGCTCACTTAATCAGTATTCATAAACTCCCTTTTTTTATTTCAGGATGTTTATAATGAAGCTTGTAAGACAGTAACTTTCATACTAACATTAAAATGCCAAGGACCGCATCAAAGTTCGAAAATTCCAGGATTTTTATAATGAAGCTTGTAAGAGAGCAACTTTCATATTGACATTAAAAAGCCGAGGAGCACATGCAAACAAACACAAAGATCAAATATTCTAGGATACGTAAAAGGAAGCTTGTACGACAGCAAACTTTCATATTGACATTAAAATGCCAAGGAGCGCATCAAAACAAGCACAAAGATCCAATATTCCAGGATATTTATAATAAAGTTTGTAAGGCAGCAGCTTTCATATTGGCATTAAAATACCAAGGGCTGCATCAAAACAAACACAAAGATAATATATTCCAGGATATTTATAATGAAGCGTGTAAGACAGAAACTTTCATATTGATATTAAAATGCTAAGGACTACATCAATACAAACACAAAGATCCAATTCCAATGTTCCTGCCGATTCTACAGTAGAATATTTTAGGAGAATTTTTACCCCATTCATTGATCGAATGTTAACTCAACTTTATGAACGTTTCACTCGGCACTGCAACATCTTGGACATTTTTTTTTTATTCTTCTACCTAAAGTAAAAGATGCTCCAACAGCAAATGAAATGAAAGATTTTCCTCAATTGTATGAAATGCGTATGATTTGCTTTCTACAGATTCAGAAATTTTAAACGCCGCATTTAAGTTGTGATACAGAAAATTTGAAAAACCACTTTCAATAACCTGATGCAAAATTGCCTTGAACCAGCCTCGAAATGTGACAAATGTTGTACCCCATCATCTATAAATTTTCTAAAAATATTTGCAACTCTTCCCGTTACAATTTGTATCAACGAACAATCATTTTCAACCTTACGCATTTTAAAAACTTAGTTAAGATCCATTCTGACAGAATCAATATTAAATGGAGTGGTTTGTTACATATACACAGATAGATTAATGAAACTGCAATTGCAAGAGCTGTGTAAAGATAAGAAAGAAAAATAGATTTTATTATGTAACAATATTTTAATTGAAATTTTTAACAATTTTTTTATCCCGTCAACTCGGCCGCATAGTCGGTTGAGCCACCGGGGCAGTTGCGGTACCTGCCTTTACAAAGACTAGAGCCAATGATAAGTTTTTACAACTATTACCTGTGACTACCGCTAAGTCTCTATTAATTTATTAATTCCCATAAATTTTGCCCCTATTAATTTTACGCCACAGATGACTCTAATGATGAAATCCTAGGTACGCCACTGATGACGACATACCAAATTTGGAACTGCCATAAAACTAACTTTAACGATAAAACTTTAAGCCCTTCTATGGAGAACAAAGGGTATGATTTCAAATTAATTGAGCGTTTGAATGTTTGTCAATAATAAAGAACATTTATTTGATTTTTTTGGAAATCTCTTATTTAAATTAGATTCATTTCAGCTAAATTAAAGTTCTGTTCATAAAAAAATGATCTTGTGTCTTTGTCTCACAGCCCTTTGGCTTAAATGTTGTAAAACTTAGTAGAAATGATTTGTTCGAAATAAATAGGAAAGAGACCTAAAACTTTTGAGGGTCATATTAGCTGTAAAACAGCCGTTTTGTAAAAATTTAAATAAGAAAGTGAAAATCAAAAGTCAAAATAAATTATTTTTAGTTTTGTTCCAATAAATTTGCTGTTTTTAAAATATATATTTCATTTTTTTAATTGAATATTAAAAATAATTTTATATTTCACAAGTTACTATATCTGGAATAACAAAAAATATATACTGTGATATGTTTCCCCAAAGCTTTTTAAAACTACCGTAAATATTAAGCTTTCTGCTATTGTTAAATCAAAATAAAGCTTTAAGAAATTAAGCCATCTGCTCTATTACAGAACATTTCCATTAGCAATTTTCTATTTGTAACCTGAAAAGCTTAATGGTGCTTATGCGTGACTACAGATATCATTAGGACTGAGATAGGTATAAAATCGTTATGGTACTCAGCAGAAATTGTGATAACCCTGGATAGTAAATGCAATACGTTAAGTTCTTTAATTATAAAATGAAATTTCAGACATAAATATTTGATTAAAATATGTTGTTTTAAAAGTTTTAATTTATCATGTACATCAAATACAGGGTTTGATACTATGATTTATTTCCGGAAAATCTTTGAAAAAAGCAATAGATATACTTTTAGCTTCAAGTAGAATTAATACAGAACACAGCTTTAAAATATTTAGACGTGTTTAGCAATTGTATTAGAGACCTTATTGGTATTGTTATTTTAATACCTAAAAAACTTAATGATTCTGTAACTGCATATAAAAATATTAAGTGAAATGCAAAATACAAATTAGTATTTTGAAATCGAACATATCCCGTACACCAAGAACTTCAAAGCAGTAATTCATAGGAGATTCTAAAACAGACTGGAGATTTTTACAATGAAATGGAAAGCAGATGGTGATAGCGATTAAAAAAATCTTCCCAAGAGATTATTGTGTGAAATCAAGAAATGTGTGCTTTCTGTGTTAAGTAACAAGTAAATGTCGCCGATAGAAGGCGCTCCAATTTCTCAAACTGTAAGAATGCTAAAAATAATTTTACAATTTCAAAATGAATACCTGCTTTTTTTCGTGTTTCGAGAACATTACATAATGAAAGTTCAAAAGTGAGCGAGTTAGGATTAATTTTTATATGTTAATTTTATATTTCTTCCAATTTGAGACAATGTTGTAGCACCATCTATCAGTTATATTCGGTGTTAAAACAAAGAAGTATACTAAGGAGATTCTTGAAATCCCACAAGAGTTTTCATTGATATCCCTCCACAATTTGTGAATTCGACCATTTCATAGAAATGAGCGTTTCTAAAACGTTTACTGTTTTTTTTATTATTATTTATTTATTTTGTTATGTTTTTTTCACTTTTAGATCAGACATTTGATTGACAGGATCTTATGCTAACCACTGTGGGATATATGTGTATCGTATATAGATGTGCGCTTCGCTACCACTGCTATGGTGAGATAATATTTTTGTATGTTCCTTGTCACGTGAATAATGACTTGCCTCATTGTTCATAACATGCTGAAGTGCGGCCCTGCTTGCTGAAAATTTGCTCAGTATCTCCCGTACAATTTTTCGAATAGCCGTATATATTAATGTCTTCTTTTTGCAAGTTTTTGATACTTTTAAAACCCAAACAGAATTTTTAAGAATAACAGGCACATTTATCTTTCCTTCGTACTACTTTAACTGTGACAATGAAATCTTAATGGCATTTACATTATACAACTCAAATGAAGTTTGAATAACTTTGGATAAAAATTCCGCTACAAAAATGTTTAATAAAAAGATGGAATTTTGAAGAAGGAAGTATTTAAATACTTAAGTAAAATTTAATTTTCTTAAATTTTCTCTTGCGCATTTGCAAATTTTATATTCCTTTTGAAAAGAAATTTTGTAACATGTACGAAAATTCTTGCATCGACCACTGATTATGAAACACTTTCCAATACATCCAATAAACTGTAATGAAACTTCAACATTAAATAATATTAAAGAACATATGTACATAAACGGATTAAACAACACATAACACACTTAAAATGCAGTTTTATCAATTATTGTCCATAGTCAGAAAAAGTCTCGAAATATTTTGTACAATCCTGTATAGGGTCTATAGATTTGTGTACTACATACCATTCGAAAATTTACTCCCGTTTGAAAGCGTATAACGTAATTGAAAATTCCCTTTTAGCTATTTTCTCTAATGAATGGAAATGCTCTCGAAATCTTTTGTACAGCTCGTTATATCAATTACAGATTTTTATATGCATCACCTAATGACCTAATGTTTAATTCCGATTTTTAAGAAACGTAATACAACTAAAAATGCACTTTCAGCGATTACCAAACATAAACGGCAATGCATCTAGCTGAATATGTGTTGCGCTGTATATAGATTTGTCTATATTCCACAAATTTCCCTTAGTATGCTAATTATAGATTAAAATTATCAAGAAGGAGCTTGGTGAAATACAATAGAAGCGTAAAAAATAACAACGTTAAATTAAAAAAAAATTAAATTTTAAGCATACCGGTTTCGGTAGCATATAGCATACCTTCCTCAGTGCTAAGGATGGCATAAATTTGCTCACATACATAGGAGAGGTGGGGATTCAAGTTAAAGGTTTATTGACCAATAGAAAAACATAGGACTGCATCCTCACCTCTCCTATATATGTGAACAAATTTCCGCCATCCTTAGCACTGAGGAATGTATGCTATATGCTACCGAAATCGGTATGCTTGAAACTTAAATTTTTTGGTGATTTAACGTTGTTATTTTTTACGCTTCTAATTATAGATCAGCATGGAATTGCATAACGAAATTATAATTACCCTTTAGGGGACCAAAACAGTTTTAAATGCGGAAAAAAATGGGTTTTACATGATTTTTATTATGTTTGAATCTTTAGGAATGTGTATCATGAAAATTTTTAAGTCTATGGTATAACCAGCTTTAAACATTGAACCATGCAGACCGCTGATACATATGATGGCGAAACTTTAGACAGAATTATCTCAAAACAAATTTTTTTAGAAGTTTTGGCACGATAATTGTTTAACAATTTAAGAGACTTGCATGTTTCTTTTTGTAAAATAACGGATATTAAATTCTCTACAAAATATTCCTGAAAAACAAATGAAGAAAACTTTTTTTAAGTTATAAAAAACATATGATCAATTTTTAGGAATTTTTTATTCGTTATAATATATTACTTATTTTAAAACAATTTTGTTTGTTTTTCAGGTATAATTGAAAGACAGTGTGAAAAGCAGCTTAAAAAATAAATGACATTTCGAAGGTAATGAGCCCAGTTTTCTAAATCATGGCAAACAAGTTTTGCAATATTAATTTTGCATTAAAACTTTTGGTATTCTTTTTTACAGATAAACAAGCATTTTGCATTTCTTTAAAATTAAAATAAAACTGAAAAATAAATAAAAATCTAAATTATTTCACGCTTCCTAATCTATGATTAAATTTCATTCAGCGTTCGATATTATAAACTATCATGCTCCCCTTAAGCAATTCATACTCATAGACAGTAATGATTACTAATCATTTTGTGTAGCATTTTGCATAATAATATATATCAAGCCTTGTGAAATGACAGACGGGACGGCCATTAGCCTATGTGACACCGCCATGACAACGACACAAACGAAGTTTCAATACTGTCCAACTCACGTCACTCAACCTGCGCAACATGCACCATCACTGACGTCTGGTCGCCACGTTCAGAAAAACTCCCAGCTTAAGAATTCAGCACAGTTCGGGGTAAGCACCCTGTCTCAGTTCGAGGCCCCCGAGTAAACCTGCAACCCGCAAGAGCTCCGGGCTGGGGACTTAAGTAATGAGGTTCCCCGATATACGAAAACTCTACGAAATCTTCGGATTCTACGAAAACATCCGAAGATTAAATTCTATGAGGTGAAAGGCATTTTTCTTCAATAATGTATAGAGAAGGAGAAAATGCCACTTGCGTGCCATTGTTGATGGTAGAGACCTCCGATACGAGACAATATACAGACACTCTCTATGGTAGCAGGCTGTCCTGTCCTTCGCTTTCGAGACTCCAGATGACTCCCATCAAAGGAGCAGTGTCTGACCAACCGACCCCTAGGCCACTAGGTTCCGAGCACCGAGGCGCCCCTTCCCCGAGCAATGTGGCTTTTAAGTGGAAACCGTGGTTGCCACTAGCGATCCCGGAGGACCGTGGAACCCATAAGTGCCAATAACGGTATCGGAGGACCGTTGAACCCTTGATCATGGAATCGTTTTGAGCGCTTCCACTCGGGAGTCAATGAATGTAAGTTACTTTAGATAAAGCCTGCTAATCCGACTTACGGGTACAGAAAGCTCAGACTACTCATAGACAATGGAATGGCCGCCGGAATGGTTTTCGACCCGGAGGTCAGGCTCTGGTTTGAACGTCGCCACTAAGCTGAGAAGCATTCTAACCGTTTCTTCGCGGCCAGCCGAGAGGTCGAGACGAGTCATACCTCCTAACAATACAACGACAACTGATTGGACTACCGAGCGCGTCCTCCTTTCTCGGCAGAATTAAGGACTGGGTCACAACTACTCCAGCTTCAGAGGGCCCAGAGGATAAGCTGATTCAAAAGGACGAGGGTATCCTTCATAAAGCTGTCTAAAACCTCCACCGATACTGGCACCGTGGGATGCTATATGCTGCTACGCAAGCCGTGTCAACAATAAGGAGTCTCTGGTTCTTGCTCTACAGAATCTATACTTACCTCAGTCTTTTCTCCGGATAATCGTTAGATGTGTTCTTATCCAATTAGGTAGTCTTTGCTCAAAGTCACGAACCGTCGACACGTACATTAATTCGTATAAAAATGATGGAACTTGACTTTAATTTTTTTGTACACACTTGAGGTCATGTCACAACACACCACTCTGCTGCAGTACAATGGTTGATAACCATTGATAACCATTATGTTAGGCGCTAGAAATAGTACATATAGAATAAACTGTTATAAACCTGAAACGATTCGTCTTTATATGCCAATATACAAGTTAAAATGATGAGGGAAATGTCATCGAGGACAGAATAAAATACAAAATCAACAATGTCTACAATAGCAAAAAGTTTTCACAGACGATTCTAAACATTAAAACCACAATAAATGTTTTTTAACCCTTTCGTGGTCACGCACGCGTTTACGCGGTCGCACTTTGGTACTTGTAAGTGGTCCTGAACGCATATAGGCGGTCAGACTTTTGTACTTGTAGATGGTCACAAGCGCGTATAGGCGGTCAAAATATTCTACTTGTAGATGGTTATGAACGCGTTTGCGCGTTTGTGCTTCCCCCCACTTCTCGAGACTGGGAGTTAAAGAAGGCGTTTCTCAATCACTCCCTCTTTCCACACACACAATAGGCGTTAGGCAGACTATTTGTCAA
This sequence comes from Maratus speciosus, assembly GCA_963932465.1. Taxonomy (NCBI): domain Eukaryota; kingdom Metazoa; phylum Arthropoda; class Arachnida; order Araneae; family Salticidae; genus Maratus; species Maratus speciosus. Next base: position 176,719,343 of record OZ010786.1, read on the forward strand.
CTGGATTACCGTATTTTAAGTCGAATGCCTTTAGAGAACTTCGTTTTCTGTAAATGCTTAAGAATGGCATTGTATTTCGAAACAAATACTAAGCAAATTTATAGAATATCGTCGTTTACTTATTTTATTTTATTATTTCTATCCATAAGATTCTAATTCATTACTATAATTATTATTATTTCAGATCCTTTGCCAAATAATATTTATTTATTTCGCATGTTCATTATTTATTATGTAATATTTATTTATTTTGTTCTTTTAATGAATATACACGTTTTTTTCTTTCCTTTTTTTTCTAAATATATGTCATTTTTTTCATTTAACTATAATACTAAATAATTAAACTTTTTTTTTCTTTACTTACACCACTTTTGTTGCATAATAATAATGAAAAATTCAAATATCTAATCTAACATAACACATCAAAAAAAATATTTTTATTTATTATTGTTGCTCAAATTTTATTCAAATTCTAGCATAATTTTAAAACTAGTACCGTGAAAACTGTCTATAATGACACTGAAGGAACCAGAAAAAGCATCGATGTAGATATAGGTTTTCATTATAGGTAGATTCAAGACTGTTCATTTATTCAGAGTACATAATATAATAATTATTACATATAGATGAATCCTTCGTTTAACTTTTTAGAATTATCTAATTAAATTAATTATTTTCTTATCAATAAAAATAATTCTGGAATTTTATATTAATATACAATGCCAAATATAAGACCGTAAAGAAAAACAAACAAACAGGGATTTACAATTTTGACTATTAAACAGGAGAAATAAATTTCAGATATTTTGCATTTGGATATAAACCAAAGAGAAATACTTCATGTAAAAAAAAAAAAAAAAAATGGATGTTTAAATGTTGAAGCTAAGAAGAGAAATAGTACTTTTATTTATTCACAGCCATTATTTGACATTCCCAGCCTTGTAAAAAGAAATAAAAAAAGAATTATGTAAAAGTTTCATGTAAAAAGAAATAAAGTTTTTTGCTCAATTAATTCAATCGCATGTACAACAGTCTTTACCATTTTCCTTTGGCATTCTAACAGGGTATTTTTATCAGTATTTTAACTTTAGTTAACAATAAAATTGATTAACTAAATTTAAATACACTTCAATATTTATAGAGGGCTTAAATATATGTTGTAGAATTCATATGAGCTAAAGAATATATCCACATAATGCTCTTTTTTAGAAACATACAGTTGATCGCTTCGTTCAAAAGTTAATCGTGAGTATACTTCTCTGAGGAAAACACGCATTGACTAATATTATTCCTAAGGAAGAATTTTTTTAAGATAGCTCGCTTGCATTTCAGTATTTTTAAACGATTTTTTTTATTTGAGTAGCTGAGGTCGATCTGTACAAAGGACGTTTTTTACTTCTTATATTTTATTTGCAGGTTTTTTTTTTTTTTTTTTTTTTTTTTTTTTTTTTTTTTTTTTTTTTTTTTTAATGAGGATACTTTTACTTTCGAAACCGGTTCCGAAAATAAAAGTATCCTAATAAAAAAAAACTATAAACAAAATAGAAAATGAGAAAAACGGTCTTTGTATAGATCGATCTCAGCTGACCAATGCAAAAGAATTGTTTAAAAATATGGAAATGCAAACGAGATATCTAAAAAAAATTCTTCCATCGGATAAACATTAGCGAGCGGGTGCTTTCGCGTGAGTGAAGTAACCTCTTAACTGTTGGAAGTAGATCAAAAACTCCAAACAATTAAATATCATAGACGAGTTTATTAAGTCCAATATTTTTCGCAGTAATTTGCAATGCTTTTTTAATATTTTAGAGCAAACGTAAAGTAATTTTATTTTGCAATTTGAAAACTTTCTTTAATAATATGAGACAAAGTTAATGATAACTCTCCCGTGAAGGCTGTATTTAAAAATCTGTACAAACATATCATAACGTTATTTTTGTTTGTATTTTTCTGTTCTTATTCGATTTTCCTTTTGTTTATATGGCAGTTTACATACAAAGGGGTTTGCCATGAAAGGATTATTTCGATCAATAAAATGATGTTTACACAGTACTTCTCAGGTTGGGAGATATAACCTATCATCTCACTAATTTGATTATGCAAATTAAAAAAATAATAATAATTTTAAGATAGGTAATGCATTCATATGCATTAAAGACATATAATTTTAAAAAAAGTTACTCTTTCCTGTTTTTACTTGTATTAAAAAATAAATAAAGGGGTATTTTTAGACATATTTATACGTGTAGTTTTCATTATATTTGACCTACTTATATTTTTAAATAACTTGACACTTGTACCGTGCATTAGTACATTTATAAATAGTATATAGACCCAGTTTTAAGCATTATTACAGCAAATACTTGGCTTAGTATGAAAAAAGTTCTATTTGCACCTCTTTTGAAGGTTGGGGGTGGGGGTGGAGATAATCCAAAAACCATTTTTATGTTTATATCACTGACTGTGCCCACTTTGCAAATAAAAAAAAACGTTGTGTATTATTTGTGCTTTCTTAACATAACGAACCCCAATATAGCGATTCTTACATTAAAACCTCCATATTAAAAAAGCCCTGGATGTTATTTATTCACACAGTTATATTTCACAGAGAAGAACCAGAGGTGTAGCCAGAAAAATGCTTATGAGACTACAGTTCCCCGTTCGATAGCTACAGTTGTCAATATTGTTTACCTAATCATCCTACTAAATACAACAGAGTTGACCAAATATTCCAGTGTTATTAATTCCAATGATACTTTAAAAGTTTCTATGAGTTTTCTTTGAAGTAAGTTTTGAAAGAGAGTAAGTATATCCCATTGTTATCTAGTCCAAACTCTTGCAACCTGAGAATGACATCGAAATTGTACTTATAAGTGAAGCTTTGAGCTTTAAGAAAACTATGATTGACAGCCCCACCCCTTCCCTTGTAAGGATGATTTCTAAAGAAAACAGTTCACAGGAATAGTAAAATTTCAAATAGCCGTAACTTGCTACACATTTTTTTCATTGTCACGTATTTAATAAAAGGATTATGAAAAGTTTATGTTTTAAATCAGTTCTTTTAAAATAAGTATTAATCTATAATTATTAAATCGTGAATATTGCCCAATGTAACAGGTTTGGCCAGGTGGGGAGACCTATCAATTGACTTGAGCACAACAAGCACCACCCATGCACAATGTAACAAAAGATTGTTGATATAAAAATAAAGTAAGATATCATTTAAAAAAAAAAAAATCTTTTCTGATATCACCGCATAAATATTAGAATAACTCCCTCGCCTCCCCCCACGAAAAATAAAAACTGATAGCCGGAGAGTTATCCTTATTGTAGCCTAAAAATTATTATCAAACTAATGGTTATTTTTAATAATAAAAACTCTTTGCTGCACATTTTCTGTATGTTATCAAGTTCTGCCCCATTCCGCAAGCGTCTTTATGGAAGAATTTAATAATTTAGCTGTTCTACCTATGTACTTTTAAACAATCACCTTTAATGATCTACTTTAAAAAAAAGTAAAATTCGTGATATTTTTTATGGTCATGTTAGCTTTGATATCTTGAAATAATAATTTTAAAAAATATCCGATTAAGTCACACACTAATATCAATTTGTAATTCTAAATTATAAGGAACCTCTATTTTATTTATGTATTTATTTTTTACATTTTCCAAAATAGTTAAAAAGGGTTTATGACTTCCGTTTGTTTGTCAGTGCTCTAACTTGCGTAACTATAATTCGATTTCTCTGAAATTTTGCATGTTATTGACATTTACTATGGCACGATCGCCATTGAAAATGAAGTATGTAGCATGTACAATTCACTTACAGGGGCATTCAAAAGCATGCCGTTACATTACGGCAAATGGGAGAAAATCGTTTCAAGTACAGCACTAAAACATACTTTCTTTAGAATATGAAATGCAAAGAATTTATTATTCATTTTCAGAATCGCACAGTAGAATTACGTTACATAATGATCTACGGGGAAAACCGTTTGCAGTATATTTCAATGTAGATAATCTATTTCAAACAAATTTAGGTAAAAAGATCTTAGTAAAAAAAATCATTGTTAAAAATAATAATTATTATAAATACTTAGATGAACGTAAAATTAAGAACTATTAGTTATTAAAGTTACATACATGTTCAGTTATAGAAAACCGATTATAAGCTTCAAGTAAAGCCCGAGGCAAGCTCGCAAATCTGTACCCTATTATTAATAGCAAAAACATATATTATACATATCTTTTCACTAAAGCACTCTAAAAAGCCCTTGGAAAGGGGGAGAGGTAAACATAAAATACAATCTATAGATTCTTTCAATTTAGTATGTGGATAGCTTATGTATAAGAGCATTAACTTTTATATATTTATGGGAACTTTGACCAAAGACAGCCTTTTAGGGAAGAGGGAGGAGAAGGACATGGAATTAAAAGAAACAAACCTGTACATACAGATATTTTAAAGGGGTCAAAACAATAATAAAGAAAAAAGAACTTTTTTCAAAAGTGTAGGTTTTCCATTATCTTGATTTTCATAATGAAGGAGGGGGCAGAGTTAAGAGCGGGGTATACGTGTGTGTGCGTGTGGGGGGGGAGGGGGTAAAAATAAGTGGGAGTCAAAATTTTGAGGTTTCGACAAATAAAACAAAATTTAGGGAATTCACAGCAGAAATGAAAATATTTTCTCGAAAATAATTTAAAAATAATATTTAGGATCTAAATTTATTGGGTATGGTGTACAGTCCTGCATCGGGTCGGGAAAACTTTCCTTTTTTGCCGGAAGTCGGATTAACTTCTACAATTTTGCAGCAAATCGGGTCGATATCCATTATTTCGGCTTCGGGTTAGGTTTTGGCTCTTGCGGGCCCGGTTCGGGTTGAACCGATTTTTAAAAGAGTTTCTAAAATATTTTTTCTGGTGAAAAACCTATATAGAATAACAGTTTTTAAAGAAATGGAAATTTGAATACACACATGATATTTTACATACATAAATTTTTACACACACATGCGAAAAAAAAAAACTGGAAAGTAAAAACTTTTTTTTCCCCCATTTGAAAAATTAAGGAAGATATAATGAAAATAATTAAATTTTGAACTCGAGTGCGAAAACCAAACTTCAAAATAAGGCAGTTTTCTGTATACATATTAAAATTATTTTAATTTCAGCAATTCACCCTTTCCTAACAAATATTTTAAATATTCACAAAAGTACCCTTTTTCAACCGTCATTTTTTCGTACACTGTTCTTCGGTTGCCTTGGAATTCCTCTGTTAATGATTAGTAAACACTACGCGCATTATTATTACTATTATTTTTAATGGGAAACAGACTGCAGTGCACATTAGCAATGTGTATCAGTTATTATGGTTGGAATAATATACACTATAAAAAAGTACTACAAGCAGATATCGACCTAGACCATAATTCGAGTTTATTCAAATAATTTTATACACTCATGTAAACCAACAATAAAAACCGCACTCACTATTTCCAATAGTGAACACGCCTCCATATCATATATCGATTTCACGGCAATACAAGAAATATTTACAAAGGTCAGATGGAAGAGCAGTACTAGACTTTGTCGCGATGGCGCCCCAAGTTCACAATTACCCTAAAATATTCAAGTGTAACTGCATATTGTTTAAAAAGATACCAATGGACAGTACAAGTATCGAATTATTCAAAAATATAAATAGAATGGATGCAATTAAAGCAGTAGATATGATAAAGTGTAAGTGCATGTCTTTAAATACAGGGAAGAATCACTATCGAAAAGATTCTTACAATAATGCAAACGAAAGCATTATCTGCCAGTTAGGAATTAATGCTAATACTACATTACAAATATGATTAAAATAATCATGATGAAATTAATGTATTGAAAATGGAAAAAAAAAGTTAAAACCTAGATTTTGATGACTGAACTATTCATTTCGTTACCATGAGAATTAAACTAAGAAAACATTTATTTTAATGCATTAAACTACAGTAATACAGTATAATGTACATTTATTTTACCGTATTTAAATATCCATTTTTAATTATAGATTACTTGGAGATCACAAATATATTTTATTATAAATGTTGATTTCTTTCCTTCTCATGCTGACTGATAATTGTTACATCATATAAATCCAACTTATTGCAATTGCTTCAGAGTTTGTGACACTAATTTTGGGGGGCTCTGGGAAAATGCCCCGTACAAGAACTGCATAATATTCCAAATTGATTTTTTTCTGACACATTCCTGAATTGAGTTTTGTTCATAAACACATGGAATTGGCAGGTGCTCTTATTCAAAAACTATAAAGTCGAACAATTTTTTTCCATTTTTCGATAAACATAGGAAGGAGGTCTTTTAGAAAATGCTGTTAAATTTGGCGTTTTGAGAAAAAATTCTGCATACGGAAGCCCGATAAAAGTTATAATAGGAAAACGCTTGTAATTCTCAAGTAATTTATTTGTCGAAAAATGAAAAAAAGAAAAAGTGAAAGAAAAACAAAACATTTTGTCCCAAATCATTGTCATACCTGCATTTGTCAAGCTTTTACATTTATATATTAATTCCTGAATGTGTCAAAGTTTTTATTGTTGAACGGGCATTTTTTTTTTCTTTTGCATCCAAATAATATTTAGAAAAGTTAGTAGTAGGGCAGGTGGAAGAGCATTAATTAACCACCATATACTGGCAGGGTCCGACTTAGGCTATGGGGAGGAGGGGGGGGGGGGTTGTCCGGGGCAAGAATCATTTTGGGGCTCCTTCTTCTATCTATCTATCTATAGATTTTTTGTGAATAATATGGAAGTAGCTAGTACTAAACTTCACACATATTGTATTATATGCATAAATTTTATATCCGGTACTGTTTTCCTCTGTATACAGAGTGTCACAAAAAGATAATCAGAACTTTAAGAAAAAACACTAGTAGGATAATAGTAGAAAAAAAATTACAGATTGTTTGATACGAATATTTCTTTGCAAACTTTTACTTTGCTTATCTACGTACGTTATAAGATGTCTAAAAGAAAATGTCCCGAATTGGTTATAATTATTGGTTTTAACTTGCTGCGTACGAGAAAAACGCTAATAAAGAATTTATTTTGAAAACAATAGAATACTAAATTGTCATAATAAAATATTAATCATTAGTTTTCTAATGATATTTGCGTAGGTGGAGAGGGTACTGGAAGCGGAGGGAGGAATGGGGACCGCACTTCCTTCTTAAATGTTTGAAAATATATGAATTTTGGTCACTTTTGTTTAATTTTAAACATTTGGCACCTTTTAAATAAAAATTCTGACTATTCCCTAAAAAGGATTCCCTGGAGTCCCCTAAAAAGGGCGGCCCGGGGCAACTTCCCCGCTTGCGCCTACATAAGTCGGGATCTGACCATATATATGTAATATATATATATATATATATGTATATAGATATAGATATAGATATAATGAATTACCATAACCAATAACTTTATATATTAAAATTTATTTTAAAAGATCTTTGTAAAACATTTTTATTTATGCAATGTATTGCCTAAATTGTGTTTCCTTTGTACTAAATACTGAAATTTTTACTCATACTTTGTTAGATCCCACGCCCACCCACGACCTCTTTAACTCTGCCCTCTTCTACATTGTAAAGAACAAGATGATAAAAATTTCCTTTGTTAGTCAACATTTTATTTCAACCCCTTTAAAATATCTGTATATAAAGTTTTTTATGTCCCCCCCCCCTCTCTTTCTTCTCACCCTAAAGACTACCCTTGGTCAAAGTTTCCATAAACATATAAAACTCGTTGTTCTTATACATAAGCTATCGAAGTAGCGAGTTGAAAGAACAGATACACGTGCTTAGCATGTGCTTTACTTGAAACACAGAAAAAAAATATAAGCATTACAGACTATGGAAGTTCTTTAGAGAATAGTTTTCATTGCGTGATGCATTTTCTCGCTGAACTATATTTGTATACCAATAGAAGTTTGTTGAACATAAATAAATTGATATACAGAAATACGCAAACCAACAAAATACATTTGCCGTTTGGGTGCGTAATTGCTGGAAGTGCGGTTGGTTGGTTGATTTTTGACGGCCAATTATCTGCACGAGGGATACAGGCCCAGGGGAGGGGGTGCCAGGGAGGGTCTTTCTAAGGGAACCTAACCCGTATTTACGCATGGGAATCCATGGCTCGAAGAAAACCATGAAAACTCCGAACGGTTAGGTCGACGGGCGCGATTGGGCTCGAACCCAGCACCTCCCGTCTACCAACTTCGAGAGCAGAACCTCTCAGCCACTGGTGGGGCTGCTGGAAGTGCGAGTTAAATCGTGTTATACGTCTTTATCTGAATTAAATTTGAGCATAATATGTGTTGTGTAAAAAATCATTAGATAATATACAGGGTCGTGCAAAAGAATTCGAGAGCATTCTTTTCTACTGGCGAAATTGGCTACAAGTGAATTTTCTAAATGAAATAAGTTTTAGAATGCTAAATAATTTGTATGCTATAGATCGTAAATAAGGCTACAAAGTATAGACTATTTTTTTATTAGAAGGTAATTGCTAAAACTGGATTTCTAAATGTGTTATATGTTTTCCATACCTTTTACTCACATATCTTCCTGCACCTTATTTAATGGTAAAGATTCATTACAGTTTTATAGATAGATGTGTTGGAAAGTGTTGAAATATGATTTTTTGTTCATATTTTTATAAACTTTTATTTTTTATGCTGGTGAAAGTTTTCAAAGTTTCCATACATATAAATATGCAGATACTATTTGTTTATAAAATAAATGGAAAAATAAAAAATATATCTTGAGAAGGAAAATTAAAATTGGCCTCATCCAAATCCTAAAACTTTAAAAAAGGATAAATCGTAAAAAGGGATAAAAATGGCATTTGATTTTTTTAAAACTCTTTCCAGCATATTTGAAAAGCGTTTATGAATTCGGTTTGTCTATTTTTCCTCCTGTCCGCCATCTGTCCGTGTTCTAACTCGCGTAAATATAGTCCAATTTTCATGAAATCGATATATGTTATTTGTGTTTACTTTGGCATGTTTAGTATTGAAAATGAAGCGTGTAGATTTCGCTACATTCATTTACAAGGACACTCAAAAGAATGCCGTCACATTACGGAGAATGGAAAAATCATGTGTGGTGTGGTTAAATGATATTACGCTATTTTAAACATATTGGAATTTAAATACATCACTGAGGTGTATACTGCAAGGCGATTAACGTAAAATATAGTGTGCATAGAATTTGTATTTCGTTTTCAGGGACACACAAACAAATTTGGCCTATGAACAATAATTGCTAAATGTTCGTTATCAGTTGTAGTACGCTTTTTAAAATTTGACTGTTATTATTATTTTTTCCTATTACATAGTGATTATAAATTCTAGAGATCAAATACAGCGCTACACTATCTCAAATACATTCCCGTTCAGAAATTGCAGAATGGAAATTTTCATGCTGAACTAAATTTTTCCATACTATGTAGCATACATACAAAGATATAGAACATAGACAGGGCTGCACAAAAAAGAAAAAAAAAAAAAAAAAAAAAAATAGATATTTTTCTGACTACTGATTGCAATTGCAGAAAATGGATTTGCAAATGCGTTATGCGTTTTCTAATTTATTTATTTAGACATCATCTTTCTCCGTAATAAGCTGTAAAGTTTTGTTTCAATTTTCTGAATGTATTGGAAAATGTAAATTTATGCTACACGCATCATTTTTAGCTCTTGCTTCTTTTGACAGATATTCTTTTTCAATTTCTCCAAAGAATTAGAAAATATAATACTGAATCTTACTGTACTAAATATAAAGAAAAATACATGAATATATTCCGAAATTATAAAAATAGTGCTTAGTTTCCATCTAGTCTAAGAATATTCAACTTGTGTTCCACGGAGTTGCGAATTTATTATTGTAAAGTATAAATCACTTTTCTCTCCTTATGGGAGATAAAGTGAGAGGGGGGGGGGGGGGATAACACTTCACAGGCATTTGAAATTGATTGTATTTTTCTCATTTTGTGTAGGAAAATATATTTGGTATGGAAAATAATTCCTGTTATACGAAAATTTTAAATGTAATTATTTCTCCTAGGTGGTGGGAAAGAGAAAAGGGGCACCCGAAAAAAAGGCGATTTTATTACTATGAAACTTGCAAAAGTACATTTATTTTGTATATTGCTATGCAGACTCTCCATTTGCCTATTTATACATAGTAATACCTGTATTAAGCAGAATCTTGCCTTAAAAAGAAATCCAAAGTTCCTTAAAAAATTCTAATCCAAAATAATTATATTGTCCTTTGCCATTCCGTCTTAAAGGGTTTCATTGTTAAAATTAAAACCCCCATTTAATCAGTAATACTATACATATGTGGAAGTAGTATTACATCTATATCTCATTAATGCTGCAAAACTATGATCACTAATTAATTACAATAAAACTTGTAAGAATGGAATCTATGTATAACATAATCCCGCTTTAAACGGAAAATTTTATATTTTCAAATACGAAATATTACACAATTACACCTAGTAAAACCCGTCTGAAACAGAATTTGCTTTCGTACCGAGCGATCTCGTATTGACCGTTTTTATTGTAATACAGTGGTACCGTGTAATGTTACTGATTAATTAATCCTGTAATACTTAAGTACTATATCTTTACCATCTGTAAACATGATTTAAATATAAGAAATAGCGTACTTTATAAAAAAAGCTGTTTCTTTTATTGCTCGCAAAAAATGAGTTAGAGGGATTATCATTTAGAAGAAGATTTTTTCCATTTATTTTGAATGCGCATTTGAAATATTATATAACAATCGCATTTTTTTTTTTTGGAGGGGGGGGGGGGGGTGGAATATTTGAATGTATTTTCAACTGGTATATTCATCAGGATAACGTAAAATATATCAGCTCTCTTAGATTTATATCACAGGAAAGCAAAGAAAGCAGATATTACACTAACTTGTATAACGACAGATTATTATTATTATTTATAAAAGAAAAATTAAATAATATTAACATAAATTGAAATTGAGATACGAGGAATTACAGTATCTAAAAGCGAGCACCATGGTATGCTGTACTAAACATTTAATTGTGATTTATTGTAGAGTGAGATTTAGCGATATATGTACGTTATATAAAATTTAAATCTATTAATAAAATCGATTACTTCCAGTCTAATTTCATAATTAAATCATTACAAATTAATTAAATTTCGAAGTTTATGTAGCAGAAACTGTTCAGAAAAAGATGCATTTAGAGGAAATGAAACGTCTTGTTATTACGAAGATATAAATTCTTTTCAAATTTAGATAAAATTTAATAGCACACAAATTATACTAGATTCAAACATTATATCAACGGTCGTACGCTTCGGAGAATTTTTCAGGACAAATACCAGTGTTTTAAAATAAAAAATAAATCTAGCTTAAACGAGCAAAATTTCGACTTATATAAGGAGCGATTTTCTATAAAAAGATTACGGGTACGGAAGAATTTTCTGGTCTTGAAATGTCAGGGCACATACGACCCCTGTTATTTCAAACCAGAAGGAAGAGAGACCTGTATTGTGAAAACTGTTATGTTGTCCAGGATTAACCAGACATCTTTTTCGAAAGCTATTAGTCAAATAGTGTTAAACGCCCATCCCGCCTCCGTGGACAGCCTACTCAATCATTCACTGATAGAAAGAAGGGGAAAGAAAAAAATCCCTAAGCACTTTTGAACTACAAAATCACATAACCCTTTCTGCTTTTTAGAACAAGTTTTTTCTTGCTATTCAAGTCCTTTTCAACACACATTTTTACAATCTGTTGAAACGCTCAATGGGTTAAGTGCATTACATGGTTCGAGCAGTACGAAGAGGAGAATGCGACATATATATTTCTGCTGCGTAACGTACACTACACAGCAGAAAAAAAGGCCGTAGGAACAAAGATTATTTTTCTTACTGTAAAATGGTTGAAATAACTATAATGTAATGTTGTGTATCATAATTATGTTTTCATCTTTTATTTGGAATGAATATTGTAAATTAATTAATAGACCGTGAAAACAAAATTCGTTCTTAAAATGCTTTGTATAATACATACTTTAATTTGTAATAATATTATTTACTATCTAAAATGTATTATTTTAACAGTTAAGAATCTGTGATAATGTAAAAAAAATTAAATCTAATCTTTGTACCTATGTAATAGAAAGTTCAGCTCAAAATTTTAATATCCCTTCGTCAATAAAGGCCATTATAGTGCGAATGCCTGTTAAGTTATCTAGCTATTTTTTTATCTGTTAGATAGACGATCCTACTAATAACGAAAGTTTTCCTTTATTATTTATTTTACAACTGTGAAAGAAAATCATAATTGCTAACTCTGTAAGAATTTAGAAATAACACTGCAAGCAACAAATTAAAAAGGATTAACATGGCGGATCTGACATGTTTATACATTAGATAAACGTCTTTGTGTTCGTCACGCTTTCTTTCGTTTTATAACAAAAGGAAGAATTTTTGTGCGTAAAAAAATGCAATGAAATAAAGAAAGATATTTAAGTTGCTGAGGTTTGAAAGAAATTTTATAAAAGGTAAAAGTAAGAGTGAATTTATTTTTGTAATATAGGCATTAGTTTAAGTATATTCTTTTTGTAATAAAATTATTTCCTACAAAGTATATTTCACATTGTTCGTCATGATTTTATTATTTTTAAATTATTGATGAGTCCAATATTAAAAAAAAAATTGTTACATCTACCCTATATATATAAAATCCTAATGAAACGAATTTACGAAACGAACATATGAAACGGCTGAAATATAACGATTCTTTGAATCGACTGATTAAACAACTGATTATGTTTAACGGCGATTTCTCCTAAAATATGGAATACTTTGCAATGAAATTAACACCAAAAATCAAAATTGATCCGCAGATTTCAAAACTGGTATTAGAATTTTTAAATTCGAATTAGTTTTCAAAATATTAATTTTTTTCTAATTTTATATACATTTTTCTAATGATGGCAACTCAAATTTTAATCAAACAGATATTTTTATTTCAGATTTTAGAAAAGGTTACTATTTTAAACTAATTTGGCGAGAAGTTTGGCCTCCCTTAAATATATGTTAAGAAATGTATCATGTTACTTTTATTCATAATTCAATTTGTATTTCATTATCATTTTATTTAACACAAACAGAAACATTTAAAATAAATGGCTTTCACTTGTTTATTTTTTTTAAATGAAATGAAAAGAAAAATATTAAGCACAGATGTCATATACGCACCAGGGTACCTAATTGGCGCCAAAATGGCATTATTTTGGTTGACATGGTAACCCAGCTATTGTTGTTTATTTAATAATAAGTGTTTATTTACTTTATTTCCTTTTTTTAAATTACATAAATTGTTTTGTTCTATAGTTAATTATTTTTTTGGTTATTTTCCTTTAAAAATAAAAAATAATAGAAAATAATTAAAAAATACGATACTACTTAGTTATTCCATCGACCCATTTCGCCAAATTATACAAATTGACATAATTTTTATTTTAAATAACGAAAGAACAAAGAAAATAGTATAACATTAATAAATATGCAAATAAAACGTCGAAATAAAAATCACTTGATGACATAAAGACGCGGCCCGCATGTGGGCCGGCGACCTTTTCTGTGCGGCCCGAAACACATACATAATCATTAATCCATATTTATAAAATTAATTGAGATGTGCATGAAAGGTATTTCAGTTTTCTGCTGTTGTTTTATATATTTTAAGGAGAACACTGTTTTTTCGAGTTGAACGTTTATCGTGGAAAATATCGGCACTAAAAAATGTTTACAGCACTTATTTTAAAATGAAGTTTGAAAATAATGGTGTTAAAAGCTTTTGCTGCTATTTCTTCCGCTACAAACGTTAAACTCTGCTGATAACGTCAACATTTTAGGTAAATTTCATAATAAATACTATCATAATATATTGCAGTACCATGATGCAACTTTTGAAAATTCCTTCATAACTTTTCATTATATAACACCAGGTAGATAAAAATAGCAATTATGCACGGATCGTCTTCAGACTCACCATAAACATTCAGATAGCTAATATCTCGGAGGGGATTGTAAATGGGCAAAATCGGCCGAAAATGGTGGACATAGGGGGGAGGGGTATAAAAACAAAAAGAACCTCATAACTTCTTATTTTAATACATATAAAATCAATTTAAAGATATTATTATTTCTAGAAAAAGAGCAAAAAATTTACGTATGAAAGATTTATGATAAAATTAAAAATGGGCTAAAGGGAGTTAAAAAACGGGTTTTAGGGAGAAAAAAATCATAACTTCATGAATTCTCAAAGTATCAAATCAAATTAAATTTATTATAAATCTTCGTAATATTATCTACAACTTTTATAAAGACATGCTTTTGATAGGACCAACTCTAACCGAAGAAAAAAACCCACGAAAGAAAAGAGGGAGGTGGGGAGGATTGAAGATGAAAAAAAAAATTAACTTCGATAATTCACAAGATATAAAATCCGATTAAATTTTTATAAATCTTTTTAATATTTCCTACAACTTTTATAGTGACACGTTTTTTGTAGGACCAATTCTTACAGCAAAAACAAATTAAAAATACATAGCGGTTGAAGAGAAAATTATCATATTAACATGAAAATCAGCTTTTGCAGAAAAATGAAATTAAAAACTCCTCAAAAGCGGTCAGATAAAATTGTTAAACTGGGTTTATCCCTAATCTTGGTTCAGTTTTTTTTGTGAAACTAGTACTTAACTTTGAAATCGCCTGCAGGCTGAGCCAGCAGGTATTTTTTGTATTGCTTTGTTATACTACTTATATTATTTTACTACAGTAAACCATCCATAATGGACACTCCCGACTAGCGGACACTTTTTCAATTACCAACATCTATATTTTTGTGCATTTTTACATCTGAGGCCCGCCTATCATCTCAAACATATGTTTGCGGCCCGCGGCAAAAAAAGTTTGAGTCTAGAGTCATCATAACGGTCATCTGTGTTTGAAATAATCATGGGGTACAAATCACACTCATGAAACCTTCCAATTCACAGATGAAATTGTTGAACATAAAAAAATACAATTCTTTATTTGGTAAATAATCAGAGATTTAGACATAAATGAAATTTTCAGTTTTGGATACCTTTTGTTTGAAGCATCTTATAAAACTTTTGGATTGGGTGTCATAAGCACGTGCTCTTATGACTTTGAAACTTTGTATACATTTTTAGGTGTATTTAATGAAAAGGAACATAAAATGAATGTATGTTTCGTCTTTTCAGAAAGAAGTCTCCTTTGATAATGCGTTTGATGGTTTTTTAACCCAACACAGCGTTCTGTTGTTTCCTATTTGCGTAGATATGGATATGATCTAAATTAAGAGAGAACTTAATAAAAGTACTAAATAACTTTTATTTGTAACTAAAACAATCTTTATATATGGAATACATCTAGAATCGCTATAATGGTCATATGTGGCTGAAATAATCATGTGGTACAAATCATAGCCATGAAACCTTCCAAATCACATATGAATATGTTGAACATATAAAAAAAAACAAGATACTTTATTCGGCAAATAATCCGAGATTTAGACATAAATGACATTTTCAGTTTTGGGTATCTTTTGTTTGAAGCATCTTATAAAACTTTTGGATTGAGTGTCATAGGCACGTGCTCTTGTGTCTTTGAAACTTTGGATACATTTTTAGGTGTATTTAATGAAAAGGAACATAAAATGAATATATTTTTCGTCTTTTAAGAAAGAAAGCCTCTTTGATAATGTGTTTCGTGGTTTTTTAACCCAACACAGCGTTCTGTTGTTTTCTATTTAAATATGTATGGATATGATCTAAATTAAGAGGGAACTTAATAAAAGTACTAAATAACTTTTATTTGTAACTTGAACAATCGTTATATATGGAATATATCTAGAATTGCCATAATGGTCACATGTGGCTGAAATAATCATGGGATACAAATCATAGCCATGAAACCTTCCAAATTACAGATGAACATGTTGAACATATAAAAAAAACACGATACTTTATTCGGCAAATAATTCGAGATTTAGAGATAAATGAAATTTTCAGTTTTTGGTATCTTTTGTTTGAAGCATCTTATAAAATTATTGGATTGGGCGTCATAAGTACATGATCTAGTGTCCGTGAAACTTTGAATAGATTTTTAGGTGTATTTAATGAAAAGGAACATAAAATTAATATATGTTTAGTCTCTTTAGAAGGCATTCCCTTTTAATAATGGTTTTAAAGGTTTTTTTAACCCAACACAGCGCTCTGCAGTTTCCTATTTACGTGTGTATGGATATGATCTAAATTAAGAGAGAACACAAGATAAGTATGAAAATTTTTTGTGTTTATATACAAAATATCTACAGTTAAGTGATTATTGACAGTGCAAACAAGATACTTGCATACCTGTAACAAAATTTACTTAATAATTAACGGGAGAAGTTAGATAAAAATCTTCTAACTTGTGAGAAAAAAAAGGAAACAAGCTCATGCAAAACTCGTTTTTCAGTCTTTGAGCTCACAGGCTATCAAAGCCTGCGTACGTATGCATGTATGTATGTAAGTAACGTGAAAACTGTTGATAGACATATCCCATTTGATTCAGATTTAGTATATAGGTTCAGTCTGATAAGGCGCTTCTCTGAGTAGCTTTGGGGGTTTATTGGTTAAGTATAAAAGGGGGAGGACGGGGACCTAATCCCCCCCTTAATTTAGATGAATGGGTTTTTCATGCAGAGTTATCCGATTTACTTCAAATTTGGTTATCCATTTTATTCTGATAAGGCGCTTCCATGATTATATTTGAAGGTTCATTGGTTAAGTATAAAAGGGAAAATGAGGGCTAATCCACCTTAATTTAGCTAAATGCGTATATCATGCAGAATTATCCGATTTGCTTCAAATTTGGTATACTGGTTTATTCTGATAAGGAGCTTATCTGATTAGTTTTGAAGGTTCTTTTTTCTCATTTGAACAATCCTTGCTTTGCATTATAACAGAAAAACGCTGTTTTTTTTAAGCTTTTTATTTTACATGTATATACCTACAATCAATATTAAAATGTATTTTGCTTTACATGTAAACATCAAATAGCTTAAGATTACCACATATAACCTTTTAGAGAAACTGGTATCTATCTACTCGTATGTACATCCCGGGAAAATGTAAAATAGATCTTGTAAGAAAATATTCGCGGAAGATAATTTAAATGATTTTCAAGCCATAACTAATAAGATAACTTCAAGTAAAAATGACAGTGAATTTTTCTTTCAAGCTTTAAGGAAGTTAGAAAAGATTAAAGGCCTTCATTTGATACGTATCTTGTGTAAATTGGGAAATTTTCTCTTTTATACATAATGAAAAAATGGTTCTGATATACGAATTCAAATGAGATTATGAAACGGCTTTAACAAATTACATAATTATACGTATAAAAACAGGCTTAAGACTCACTACAAATATAGATTAGCATTAACAACACATGCCATTTCTCAGTTATAGTATGCAGATTTTTGGTAACAAAATTCCGCTTAAAAAAAATAGCTATGGCGTTAGCTCAAGCAGTTCAAATCGCTTCTAATATTTCGTACACTGACAATTAATTAGGTGAAAGAGATTTAAATTCTCAGCATTAACCACAAAAGAAAGATTTTATTAATAAAAAATATATAATACTAAGTCATTTAATTTTAAATAAAGCACAATATATTTATAAATATTATAATGCAATATATTATGACATACTCGTACTATGTTATAAATTCTAATTTTTATATAAATATCTTTTGAAATTCCAAGCTACCATATCTAGACAAATTTTTTGACGTAAAATAATGCAGTGTACTGTTTATACTAAATGCATGTAGAAACAATTCGTAAACAGTGAAGGAACATTTTTGTTTTACAAAATTCTAGAAAAAAAAATTTATAAGCAAGTTTTACATACATAATTGCTTCTTCGATAAAATAGGATTAAATTCCACATGGTACATCTTTTACATCTAATATAACTTCATCTTGAGAATATTTCATATAATTTTTATCGAAATAACACAGGGCATTCTTTTCTTATAGGTATGTGCCTCGGCATACCTCAGTTTTAAGATAGGGCAATTTCGTGTCCAATATTATAAACGATAAAATAATCTTTTCAAAAAAAAAAATATTAACCGACTTCAAAAAAGCAGTAAAAAGAATTAAATAATTCTTTAAACTTCTCTAATGACGAAACGTTATCCATTAACTGCACATCGGACATCATGTATCGGCATAAAAACGTTAAATTTAATATATAGAATTTAATATCTACCAAACATGGATTTTCTAGAGAATATTTTTTACAAAAGATTAATTTACATATTTATGGTTTAATTTACGAATATATACATATAAAAAGTAATGAATTACTTTTTGAATTTGGTGCCAACCTATCTTTAGTAAAATTGTGAATATATTGTAGTTATTACCATGAATAAAGTGATGATGGAAAATATTATACAAAATTTAAAAAAATGCTCTATTACTTCAGCAAATTATTTGTTTAATCATTATTGATTGTGAACGTTTGGCACCAACTTCAAAAAGTAATTGATTATTTTTTATATGTATATATTCGTAAATTAAATCATAAATATGTAAATTAATCTTTTGTAAAAAATATTCTCTAGAAAATCCATGTTTGGTAGATATTAAATTCTATATATTAAATTTAACGTTTTTATGCCGATACATGATGTCCGATGTGCAGTTAATGGATAACGTTTCGTCATTAGAGAAGTTTAAAGAATTATTTAATTCTTTTTACTGCTTTTTTGAAGTCGGTTAATATTTTTTTTTTTTGAAAAGATTATTTTATTTCCTACTTTTTAGTTATTCATACCGAAACACATAATTATCCGGATTTCAATATCTGCTGAATAAGTAAATTATTTGTCGAATAAATTATAATTTACAAAATTTATTTATTAAACAAATAGTTTTTAATAAATTCTTTATAATTTCATTAGAAGTATTGATTTTATTAGCATTTAATACTTATGATATACTATTTATGTATTCACAACAGTCTACCTTCATTAATTTATTGATCACATACACCTGACTTGTGTGCTTGACATAAGGGGCCCGCTTATAAGTCATCGTTAATATACAAGGACAAAATAGCACAAGGACTTTGAGCTTTGAAGGGGGAGGGGGGGTCTAGATAGCACAAGGAATTTTACAACACCAGAGAATTTCATCTGGGAGCTCCACAAAGAGTGTGCAACGGAGCCAGCGGGAGTTGAGCCCGCAGCCCAACTACGCTCTCAAGCGATTAGTGGTGTGGTGCCTTAACCATTCAGCCACAGTCTACATTTAAGAATTATTTTTTGTAAGACTCCGTTGTCAAGAAGAAAAAGGCAGACTATGTAGCAATATTTGTATTGACTCTTCAAGTATACTGACCAGGACCCAGATAAATTTTCGCTGTTAGCGAAATAAGATTGACCAATTAGAAGCCTGCCTTTTTGCGAACTTATAATTTTTATAGAGTGTATCTTTTAAATTTCAAAAATTCTTCTATAAAATAAAACAAAATGTTCTGTACTAAAATACTGGCATCCAAAAAGTTGTAGACGCGTCAGATTTGAAAATGTGGTCCAGGGCCTATCGTGTCTGATTGGTCAAGGCATCACGCCGCTAATCGCTTGAGAGCGTAGGTGGCTGCGGGTTCGGATCTCGCTGCCTCCATTGCTCACTCTTTGTAAAGCTCCCGGATGTAATTCTGAGCTGCTGTAAATTTCCTTGTGCTATCTCCTTCCTGAATACAGACGATGACTTATAAGCGGGCTTGACTCCAAGCACACAGGTCAGATATATGTATTCAATAAACCAATCATGTGGTCCATAATTCTACATTATGGAGGATATTCCATCTACATTTTGATCACGTGGTCAAGGTAAAAACTTCTATCGTAAAGAAGGGAAGGCTCCGTAGACGTGTAATGTAAATCCCCGCTAGCCAATGAAACGGTTCATGAGGCAAAGAAGTAGTATCTTCCCTTCCTATCAGTTAGAAGTTCCTTGGGTAAATTACCGGTATCACATGACTTTTTTCAGCCTCGAACCCATACTTGGAATATCCTCCATTCTTTTCCGATAATCTCCATCAATGGAGGATATTCCAAATATGGGTTCGAGGCTTAAAAAGGTCACGTGATACCGGTAATTTACCCAAGGAACTTCTAAATAACAAGAAGGGAAGCTACTACTGCTTTGCCTCATAAACTGTTTCATTGGCTAGCAGAAATTTACATTACACGTCTACGGAGCCTTCCCTTCTTCAAGCTAGAAGTTTTTACCTTGACCACGTGATCAAAACGGAGATGGAATATCCTCAATTATTTCCTCATGTAAGACGCCTCTATTTGAGAGTGGTGACATACAATGCTCAGACTCTGTTTAAACATACGTGTTTGGCAAAACTAGACAGTTTCTGTCCCAGAACTTGGCGATACTCGCTTGGCCAAGTTTGATTATACGAGTGTTGGATAATTTAACAAGCATTAGTTTGGCAACAATGGCAAGATCTTCAAGATTCATGGCAATAGCTTTTGTCCAGAATCTATCAATCAATAATTTTTTCCATATGTCACCATTCTCATACCAATACTCCCCATCGTTAGGCGGTAAAGGCATCAGAAATGAGCGTCAATGATTAGGTGTTTAGTCTAAACCTGATAACCGAAGACAGTGCTGCTACACTGTTAAAAATATCGTGAAAAATTACCTCTCTTTTTAAAGGCTATCTATTTTCTGACCAATGAGAACAAGCCATAATCGTTTATGAATCTTTCTCATTCGTCAGAAAATAGATAGCCTTTAAAAACAGAGGTAATTTTTACGATATTTTTAACAGTGTACACATAAGAAGGCACTTTTATGTGTACTGCACTGTTAAAAATTTGCAGCTTTAGCTGCATAGTCACTCCACTGCTTTTACAGAATATTTCTAATCTGACCAATGAGAATGCCCCATAGCATAGTCAAGTAATCTTTTTCTATAAGAGCGGTGGAATGACTATGCAGCAAACGCTACAGATTTTTAACAATGTGTATATGGATGAACTTTGCAGTGCACCGACTAATGGAGACACTTTGCTGAACTCTGATGTATAAGGCCACTTTGCTATTGAATGGAGCATACGCCATCTATGATTTGATGATGTGGTCAAGGTAAAAACTTCTAGCGTAAAGAAGGGAAGGCTCCGTAGACGTAATGAAATACCCTCGTCAGCCAGTGAAACAGTTCATGCGGAAAGCAGTAGTAGCCTCCCTTCTTATCAGTTAGAAGTTCTTTGGGTAAATTACCGGTATCACGTGACTTTTTCAGCCTCGAACCCAGATTTGGAATAAAGTCCATTGTAAGCTTTTTGATACTCACTTCCGATGTCGGTTAGCATCGTTTTAGACATTTGGGTTTTTCTGAATGCGGCATCTATTCTAGACAAGATCTCGCACTTCGGACAGTAAAGTTCGTTATCAGTAAACTATAAGGTCCACATCGATACCTACGGACATCGAAATTGGGTGTAGAAAAGCTGACAATCTATCAATAAAGTTTACACATCAGAGCGCGGCAAAGTGCTTTAAGAGAAACTTATGTCCAATCTATAGCAAACCTAAACTGTTAAAAATATCGTGAAAGATTACCTCTGTTTTTAAAGGCTATCTATTTTCTGACCAATGAGAATGCTATATAAACTCCTATGAAGCGTTCTCATTGGTCAGAAAATAGATAGTCTTTAAAAACAGAGGTAAATTTTCACGATGTTTTTAATAGTGTAGGAATTTTCTATTACATAACTACAGCGTCTAGAATATATAGTGTGGAAATCGGCTATCCCAGTAATACTTAAAAAAGTGCTAAAATATTGGATCCCTTAAATGTCAAATGATGCTGAAATCCAATTAGTCGATCACAGCGACATCTGTAGGATATTTTTTTAAACTCCAAGACGATTTGGTTACAGCTTTACAGCGTCTAGAATAACTAGTACGGAAATATGCTATCCAAACAACGCTAAAAATTTGTATCCCTTAAATGCGCGAAGATGCTGCTAAAATCTCAAGTGTCAATCGCAGCAACATCTGCAGGATTTTCGTATTACATTGTATAGACTAGCAATATCTTGCAGTTGTAGAAAATATCCTACAGATGTCGCTGCGATCTGTATATTTCAGCAGCATCGTTGCACATTTAAAGGATACAATATTTTAGCACTTTTTTATTTATATTAGGGATAGCCAATTTCCACTCCACACTATATATTCTAGGCTCTATAACAACCAATTTCCGCACTATATATTCTAGGCGCTATAACAGCGTCTAGAATATATAGTGTGGAAATCGTCTATCCCCGAAATACTTCAAAAAGTGCTGAAATATTGGATCCCTTAAATGTCAAACGGTACTGAAATCCAATGAGTCGATGACAGCGACATCTGCAAGATATTTTCTAAAACTCCAAGAGGATTTGTTCTAGACACTGTAATAATACGATGTTTACTTTGAAATCTGAAAATATATCGCGGATGTCGCTGTGATCGGCACCCTTGATTTCAGCGTCATTGCACATTTAAGGAATACAACTTTTTAGCGCTGTTGAGATAGCAGATTTCCACGCTATGTATTCTAGACGCTGTAATTTGGTCAAGCTCTAGATGCTGTAAGCATGTTCACAATACCTACTGGGTTCCGATCCTGAACCGTTCTCATTGGTTCCCCAGATTCAGATATCCAGAACATATTGGCTGACTATCGCAGTAGTACAGCGTCTAGAATACATAGTGTGGAAATCTGGTATTCAAACAGCGTTAAAAGTTGTATCCCTTAAATGTGCAACGATGCTGAAATCCAGGGAGCCGATCGCAGCGACATCTGCGATATGTTTCCAAATTTCAAAGTAAACATCATCGTATTATTGCAATGTCTAGACCAAATCGTCTTGGAGTTATAGAAAATATCCTGAAAATGTCGCTGTGATCGACTCATTGGATTTCAGCATCGTTTGACATTTAAGGGATCCAATAGTTTAGTACTTTTTTAAGTATTACTGGGATAGCCGATTTCCACACTATATATTCTAGACTCTGTAGCAGTAGTACTTAGAAAGTACTAAAATATTGTATCCTTAAATGTAAAACGATGCTGAAATCCAAAGAGTCGATCGGAGACGCTGTCTAGACTCTGTTATAATACAGTATTTACACTGAAATTTGAAAATATAACACAGATGTCGCTGCGTTCGGCTCATTGCATTGCAGCATCATTGCGCATTTAAGGGATATATTTGTTTAGTGCTGTTTGTATAGCATATTTCTACCCTATTTATTCTAGGCATTGTACTTGTGCTCTGATACATGAGAAACTTTAAAGGTTGATTTTCAACTTTTCGACAGCGACTTCCGATATCGGTTTGTGTCTTTGTGGGCCTTCCGGTTTGGTGGATGACAGAATGGTCGGGATCCAGATAGATTTTTCGCTCTTAGCGAAACGAGATCGACCAATCAGAAGGCTGCATTTTTGCAAACAGCGAAAAGTTCTCAAAACTGCAGGCTTCTGATTGGTCAATCTCGTTTCAGTACCAGAGAAAAATCTATCTGGATCTCGGCCCTTGCCCAGCTAAGTTTTCTCACTTTCAAAGATCTCGTATCTCTGTAAGACTAACAGTATGAAAGATGAATGGGCGACTGCTTCAAAAAGGATTTGAATTTTAAAGTTTTTATTTTTTTTAATGTTTTAATCATCAGATTTTTATAAAATTGGAATGGGACCAAATGGGTGACTTACACTTTCAAACAAACAAAAAAAAACTTATCAAATTCGGTTCATATTTAAGAAAGTTATGCGTGAACATGGACAAAACATACATACAGGTCGAATTGATAACCTCCTTCTTTTTGAAGTCGGTTAAAAATGAGAGAGCGGGCAATGAACAAAAAATTATAAAACCATGATAAACTTCAAAGGCTGAAATATATTCCCCTCGGGATTGCATTACAACTCTAAAGCGAAAGCTGAGTTCCCTGGTCGGTCATTTCCGTACATCTCTCTCATCTCTGAACGAAGCTTGCTTCTTTTACCAGCACTTAAAATTTTATTCTGATAAAGAACCTGTTTTTTAGTTCTAAAATTTCCAAAATATTTACTATTTTTCATTTGTTAGAGAAGGATCTATAGTTTTTTTTTTTTTACAAAAGAAAGTTATTTTACAATTTGAAAGAATTTGTGAACGTGATCATAGTATGCAACAGTATACGCGGCCTGTCTGAAAAGTGACCGACATTAGTCCGAAAAAAATATATGTTACCTGGTGGGATTGGTATTCTAATCCCCTTCAAGGTAGGCTCCTTGTATCTCTGCATACTTAGCTTAACGTTCCTTCCACTGCCGAAAATAATTTTGGAAGGCTTTTTTTTGGAATGATGTTGAACTCCGCCAACGCATTCTTAATATTTCATCTCTACTCTCAAAACGAGATCTGTTCAATGGCGCCTCCAATTTCGGAAACAACCAGAAGTCGCAAGGAGTCATGTCTGAAGAGTAAGGAAGTTGGCGAACGACTGGAATTCCATTTTCTTCCAAGAAGACCTAAATCAGGTGCGATGAATGAGCTAGAGAATTGATGAGTCTTAGGACACCTGATGAATATCAGGAATTGTTTCGCTTTGAGAATCACCAAGCTTTGACAAAATTTGATACAGTACCTTTGCTTAATCTGTTCGCTCATCTTGAGAGAAATCAAAATCCGATGACCATGTATGACTACACCTCACTCGGCGGGCAGCAGGCAACGACTGGCTCACTGTAATTCCTGAAAAAAATCAAGCATGCACATTATGCTGTCTCCTTCCAATATGTTCAGCCTTAGAATCACTATTGCACGCGAAAAGAATATTGGTCGGATACTTATCAGACATATCGTATGGGTGAAAAAAAATGTTAGATATGCAGCGTAAGATATTGCAAAAATAAGAAAAAGTTGGCTCGAATGGCAAACTATTTCAGCATGTCTAAAATACTTTTTTTACAGCACTGCGATTTATTTATTGCTAGAGTGATGACTAACATCAATCCGATGTTGCAAAAAACAATCAAATATGCGCGAAACATGAGTCGTAGACTTGAATGGTTACATGGGCAAGTCTGTTACCATTTTATTATAAAGCATTCACAAAAAAGATAAAAAGAAAATGTTTGTTCAAGTAAAGTCGGGGAAATTGGTGAATACCTCTAAGTAAAAAGAAACAATAACACTGATAAATTTCTATTACAACAGTATATTTCAGGTGGTATTTGGTACTGAAGTTTGTATACGTATGCATTGATAAATGTGCATTATTATTTGGATTATTTGTGTATACATGTACACAGCTCAAAACAATTAGGTGAGCACATAGTTTTAACAAAATTACGCAAATATTTACACCGATAAGTAACGTAAATGAAAACATCGAAAATTTAAAGCGTAGTAAAAACCAGGTGATGAAAGCTTCACATGCAAATCAAAGTTTATGAGGTCGAAAATTAGAAAAAAGAGATATGTGCTGAAATCGGGAGTTTGCAGAAATGTCCGTTGTCTCAATTGTAAAATTCAATCGTCCAGCTTGTGTTTTGTGAAAAGGTGACTTGGCAAATGTCACAAGAATGTGTTTTACCGGAATCCATGGCTTGGCGTATTACAGGAACAATTGAATATGGGGAAACACAGCGAAGTGTAGCAAATGCTGCTGGAGTCACAAGAATTGTCAATGCAAGGTTGTTGAATAGATTTCAAGACACATGGAATGGTAGGCATCGAGAAGGGCAAGGACAGCCTTGTGCTACCGCAGTAACCGATGAGTATCCTGTTAACAGGTCGTTCAGACGGAACGGGTAAGCTACTCAGCTGCAAACACAGTTGTTCTTTACCACAGGATGTACGATGTCCAGTCGAACAATCCAAGATTTATCAGGCTGGTCTCTATGCACGTAAGCCACTGGTCAGTATTCCGTTGACCTCAAGCAACTGTGCGGCCAAAGAAGATGGTCAACTGAACATCGAGTTTGGAGGCAACGTTGTTGGAGTCAGATTCTGCCTACAAACGCGTCCCGATGTAGTCTGCATGTGACATCCAATGGGTTTTGGCATAGAGAGGAAGGGGCACTCCAAATAATCCCACATTCGTTCGTGAAGTATCACATTACAGACGAGGTGGGTTGATGCTATTGGTTGGAATCAGCATATGTGGACGTACGGGCCTGCACATCATTCGGAATGGCACTTTGACGGTCCGAAGTTATACAGACGAGATACTGAGACCTCATGTCGTATTTTATGTTGTAGCAATTGGTCATTCCTTTTTTTCAATGCATGATTATGCCAAACCGTATACAGATCGTCTTGTGGAGAACATGCTTAAAGTTGAAACAATACAGCATGTGGAATAACCAACTTGCTCTCTTGACCTGAATCCAATCGAGCATGTTTGGGAGACACTCGGACGACGCATTGCAGCAATGTTGCAGCCTCCTTTTATTGTCCGGGACATGGAGATTGTAATTCTTGAGGAATGGAACAGTACTCAACAAAAACTTATCGATATGTCATCGAATCCATCGAAATCATGTATGCTATAGTTTTATCTATTCGAAGGGACCACACGCCACATTAAATTTCTAGCATCATTCCTAAACTGCACTTTTTTGTCATTTACATATAACCGAATTGTTGCCGTAAACCATCTTTCACGTTCTACCCATCGTTCCAAAGAATGAAAGTACTATTTCAAATTTTTTTGCATCTTTT
Organism: Maratus speciosus; assembly: GCA_963932465.1. NCBI lineage: Eukaryota > Metazoa > Arthropoda > Arachnida > Araneae > Salticidae > Maratus > Maratus speciosus. The sequence goes on from OZ010786.1 coordinate 176,746,283, forward strand.
TTTTTGTATTTTGCGTTGATACACATGTTATTCACATTTTTATGCTCATGCATGGTTGTCTCGCACTGCTCTCTCTCTCTCTCTCTCTTTTTTTTTTTTTTTTTTTTTTTTTTTGCCTGCTTTCCTAATTTTTTAAGCAGTGTATTTTATATTTCTTATCATATGATTATATGTTTTATTATATTAAATTATATTTGTATATGATTATTATATAAATTAACTTTTAATGTATGGATGTTAAATGATGCGAATAGCGAACAAATTGCCTGTGCGTTTTATACATTGAAAGTTGTTTCATAAAAATATCACATTTTGAGGATATTTTAAAATGGTAATAGAGGTTGTCAAAAAGTTTCTTAAAAATTTTTGGTTCTTTACAAGCTCGTTTTTTTTTTCCTACTACGCCAAGCCCCCCACAACAAAGAAGAAGCAAATAATCATATAGATAAAATGGACAAATATGTACAGTATTATATGGATTATTAAACTGTACATACATTATATATATGTTTGTTTATATTTTAATCTATATTTATATATGATTATTTTATATTAAATAAATTGATTTACAATTTATCCATGTTCAGTGGCGATAAAAATAGCAAACATGTGCATTTTAAACATTGAAAGTTATTTCATAAAATTATAACATTCTGGTGATATTTTAAAATGGAAGTAAAGGCTGCTAAAAAGTGATTTAAAAAACTCTGTTTGTCTGCAAGCTCGTTTTCTACGCCAAGAAACCTAACAACAAAGAAGTACCAAGTAATCATCTAATTTAAGTGAACAAATCAAAATATGAGTATAATAAAAAAGGCATCTAATGTTAAAAAAAGTATTTCATATTTAAGTCATCTTTAAGTCAGCAATATTACATATTACGTTTATTAATAAATGTGAAAAAATCTAATTAGAAATTTTAATAAGCATATACAATTTTCTTAACATTCATGTAACACATGATTCTTCTTGCGATAACATTGAAACTTTATAGTATCAAACTCTAATATCATATAACATTAAAACTTTCTATGTTTTTTTTTTGTTTGTTTTTGTTTGTTTTTTTTTTTACTTTAGCAGATATTTTAAAGAAAATTTCAAAATACAAAAAAATTCTTTATTTTATTTTCTGTATTGTGAAAAGAACTGTCTGATACAAAATATATCTTTTTAATGTAATTTTGTTTACAAATTTATATGCAATAGGCCGATTGTGTATCAATATTAATTATTATTGTGTGCAAATTAAATTGAATAAATAAATATATATATATGCGATTTGTTCCCTTAAAGTGTTGTTATTTTTTATTTTAATTTAATTTAACCGAATAGTAAACTATTGAAATGCAAATCATAAAATCTAGAAATCTTTGAAAAGTTCTCGAAAGACTTTAATTAAATTTACTTTTTGTGGGAAAGATTTTCCTTCAGCTTCTTTAATTAAAACAGAATGTGAAACACATTTTTAATCTACCTTAAATTTAAAAATCGCTGCTATATTAAAATAATATAAGATTAAAATTTCCCATGACAGAATCTTTATTAGAATTTTATACCTGAGTATTAGTTTGTATTTAATATTTTAAGAAAAATATATTTATGCAAATATAAGTTAACTTACATTTTTTGGGGAAAATATATAGAATAAATATACTAGTAAAGTAAAAAACGCTTCGTACACTCTTCGTAAAATTTCAGTAAATTTTTAATATTCTGGGACAATTATTATTTTATTAATATATATATAAAACATTTATTAATAGATTTAGTAAGAACTCTTTTCCAGTTAAAACGTGTTTTCAATATTCGTCTCTTACAGAATAAAAAATACTGATATCTGCTGTAGAATTATTTTAAGTATCACTAATGCGAGTAGAAAAGTAAAAGATAATTTTAATTGAATTTTATCCATATATAATTCTACATAAGTTCTAGACGCATAATATTTATTTCTATAAAATGTGATAAAAATTGTATGCGGTATAAATTTTGTAGATTATTATATAGATAATCTCCTCCTGACACATTTTTTTAAGTAGTATGAGTGGAAAAAATAATAATATGAGTAATAACGTAGAGAGAAAATTAAATGACATCAATTGTTAAAATAAATATTGAATACATCAACTGTTCACAACCTTTAATGGTATGCGACCCATCTTTAAGTAAATGACATTTTAGCGAACCACCTGATATAAGGGAGTTTATCAATATGGCAATTGTTGTATGACTTCTATAAGCTATCGGATATCCTACGAAATAGGCAAATTTTCATGCGAAGGATACACTATCAACAAAAAAAAAAAAAAAAGAATTGGTAATAAATTGGAATAATAAGTAAAACAATACACAAACTTCATAGACAGTTGAAGAACTGAGTGGACGAATATGTTAAGTGATAAGACTAAGATGCTTTACCCACACGCATTGTTTTATCGGTTAGAAAAAGGAAAAAAAATCGCCAAACTTTGAGAATATTTCCTCCAATGGTAACCTGGTTATTATGCTTGAATCAAGCTATTGCTGTTGAAATTTGATTTTGGGACCCTCGTTTGCGTGGTTCTGGAAAAAGAGTGAGGAAAATTATTGCGAATGCATTTATTACGTCATTAATGATTAAATATCGAAAATTACAGGATTTCAAATTTTATCTCAAAGTAAGCTAATTTCAACGCGTAAATTCGACCTTTTACACTGTTAAAAATCTTCAGCTTTTGCTGCAAACTCATTCCACCACGTTTAAAGGTTACTTGACATTATTATAGTTTATTCTCATTGGTCAGAATAGAGATATTCTATAAAAGCGATGGAGCGACTAAGCAACAAAAGCTGCAGTTTTTTAACAGTGTAAAGTGCCCTTCTACATCAGAGTTACTTTTTATCCCTTAAAACTCCCCATAAAAGAACTATTTACGCATTATAAATATTACAAAACACGAATTTAAAAAGCACATTGCTCATATTTGTACGAAGTTATTTTCATTTTAAGATTTTTTTTGTTCATGTATTTTTAAAATATTGTTTATTTCAATAAATAGTAGTGTACATTTATCAAATATTTGTGCTCTACGACTGACAAATCTATAGAGTTCTAATGCTTTTTTCCAAGTACACATTCAATGATTCAAACTTTGATTTGCCGATAACTTTTAAAAGATTAAGATGGCGTCATGATGTTATTTCAAAGCTTGCGAGAAATTAGAGTTTGAACTATCTGATGTAGAATGTCATTTTAAAAGCCCGAAATGACGTAAGTAGCACATTCCTCATAAATATTATATTGTAAAATATGTGTTTTGCTTTATTTTGCTTGTTTTGTAAAAGTACACGTTTTTGTGCTTTTTAACGCATTGTTATTTATATGTAGTCTATTTCTTATGTTAAAAGTTGTCGAAGTATTAGAAAACAGTAGTTTGGCGTGGACTAGAAAAGCGCGCCAATCAAAAAATCGCCAAACACACGTGCATTGTCGCCCACTCAGCTCTTCAGTTAAAAATACGTTTAATTATTATCAAAACATAATTTTATAATGAGTGAGATATCTGGCACAGGTGTTTACTGATGATGATGGCATCTATATCCGGGTTAAAACTGGTTAATTTTAATTTTCACTCATTTTGTTTCTGTACTTGTTTTTCAAAAACAGCAAAGTTGAAGAAGCATGTTCACACAATTATGGTGGTGTTGAACCTCATCGAGGAGCTCAAAGCTGATTTAGATTTATCTGGATATTCTGTTTGTATATTTATACAGAAGGAAATTAAGAATTTACCCTTCAAATTTTCAAATTGTTTTATTTTTTATACAGATGAAGTTAAATATATATTTTTATGACAAACCTTGATTGTTCCGCGACTCACCAAAACATCAAGCCGCTGGCATATAATAAATAATTTATAATATTGAAATTCATTTTACTGAACTGAATAATAAATGTGAGCAAAATATTAGTAATTTAAAAGCAATCTGAGATTTTTTTTTTCAAACACTCGCATGAAATGCATGTTATTCATGGAACAATATTGAAAATTTAATTTAACGAGCATTAATCTATATATATATTTCTCTTACGTAGCGCTAAAAAAGGCTGTATTTGTAGCTTGCTATTTGGCAACAGCCAAAGCAACGATTCTCAGTGGTTAAGTTATGGTCACATGTCCAAACCCACTCAGTAAATCAAAAATCCAGACAGAATCTCTCTTTTAACTCAAACCCTTTTGAGCAATACACGAATGAAAATTGCTATTGGTCCGTTTTACGGTGACGTGAGGAATTCAGCGAATCAGCTTTTTGATCCAAGCTTGTATTTAGACACAGGTGAAAACGTTTTGTTTATAGTTCGATAGCGTGGTACATAGCATATTTTATAGCCGCTTATTATAGTTTTTAATTAATTTAAGCCGTGATTTTCAATACTATAGGCAAAATGAAAGGAGAAGGACCCCATCTGACACTAGCATTCCATTTAAATTTAAACGGTGTCAATTTCCAGTTCGCTTAGCTTTCTCAATGATGATCAACAAGTCACAGCGCAAAACTTTTGATTAAATGCATTTTATTTATATTTTCATCAAAATTTTCAATTACTTTTTATGAATTAAAATATTTGTAAATTTTATATGTTTCTTTCTCGATCGCATAGCGGCCCAACTAAAAATATTTTTTATTGTGTTTTCACTAAGGTTTTAAATTAATTCTGTTTCCAAGGTACATTTTTATTTACATTTTCAACAAAGTTGTCCATTACTTTTTTATACATTAACAATATTTGTAAATTTAATGCGTTGTAATGATTTATGATAGCACTCATTCTGGCTAGAGTTGACATAACTAGTGGCGAGCGTTAGTGAGCAAGGTGCAGAACCCCCTAGTATATATATAAAAACATATTGAATTTTTATATTTCCCTTATGAACTTTACTCTGCAAATAATTGCAATGTAATGGAAACTATTTTACTTTTAGTTTCGATGCCAAAAAATCGTGCCACACAAAATATGTTTTTAATAAGTGATTTTTTTTACAACCGTAAACTCAATTAATCGGTTACTCATGTCGAATAATAAACAAGAAAAAGAAAAATACTCTTTTATAAAGGTTTTTTACTTTAAATTTCATTTTAATTTAATTTAATCGAAAGCTATTCTATTGAAATTCAAATCACAAAATCAAGAAATATTTAAAAATGAGGTTCAGATACTTCAATTAATTATTTTTTATGGCTATGATTTTTAAGAATTTTTCTGAGACTATATATTATGTTCACATAATATATTATGTAAAACACATTTTTAATCTTCTTCAAAATTAAAACATGCTGCTATATTAAAATATTTTAAATTAAAATGCCTCTGGAGAAAGTATTAATTGGAACATTATAAGAAGAAGTTTATATTAAAGTAGATGTTAGGGAAAAAAATTATTCTAATGTATGTTAATTTAATTTTTAGAATTTTAGAGAATGCGTATAATATTCACTTAAAAAATTTCTTATACATTCATGGGAGAAAAAGACTGAGTCTTAAATGTTCTAATACAATTAAATAATACTTGTTATCAAATTTAATAAAAATTCCTTTAAAGTTAAGACGCTCATTATTAATTCTTCGGATAAAAATCTTGCTAACTGCATTTATAATTACTTAAATGCTTACCTCCATCGAATTTTTAGGAAAGAAAGGAGGAACTTTTTATTGCATATCATTTTTTCATATGTATTTTGATAATTCCATTAAATTCAGTAATTTCTGATAAAGAAAGATTGACAATGCAGATGCATGGTCGATAATATAACAATATTTTAAAAATTAAATTGAACATATTCTATACTTTAAAAGGCCGCCAGTAGTCGCAATTTTCAGTAAATTATGAAACATATTCTGTTTTGATATGCCCCTTTTCCCCCAAAACACATATAAATTTCAAAAATTTAAGCTAAAAAGTGACTGAATTCACCAAATTATAATGAACTTGCGTAAAGTCACGGAAACATTCCGGCAACTTGTGCCAGTAATATTCCGTTATTTAAATGGAAATTTTGTATATGGGTCAATATCTGAAAACGGGACAATTTGCATCCACTACCAATAATATTTCATTAATTATTCTAAAACCAAAAACTGAAAAATGTAATATATTGTATCATTTGTTGTAACAATTGTCAATGGTAAATGGACATATAATGATGTATAAATAATTAATTTTAGGCTTTAAGCAAACGAAATCATCGTTTCAGTCCCTATCTCCAGATACAAATATCCAGTATTAATGCATGCTGTAAACATTTCTATAAATATTATTAAATTTTGCTATTATATATTTATACCTATTTATACAGTAGATGCTCGATTTTACGAACTCGTATAATGTGTTCGTAAAATCCAAAGTTCGTAAATGGGAATAACATTAGTTCGATCAGATGCTTGTCGGGACCAATACATCAGTTCGTAAAAACGAATAATTCGTAAAAGAGAGGTTCGCAAAAGCGAACGTCCACTGTATACAGTATGGGAAAATATAATTTTCCTTTATTAGTGTAGATTATATTGTAAAATATTGTAGTAAATATATTTGTCCTTGAGGTTGACAATCATCTCACTCTCTCTAAACACACATTTAGTTTAACAGATACTAGGTAGCGCTGTCAGAATTATTTCCATTGCAACAGCAACTAAAGTTCAACTGGTCACCAAGGTTGAAGGTAAGTTGTTCTTCTCTTTGTTTCATATTTAGATATATTTAGTTTTTGTTCTAAATAGGGATGAGTATTTTTTTAGCATCATTCATGTCCCCATATTTAATGCTTATTGCAACTTTATTTATGTAACATACAAATGTCACATGGCATATTTAATAATTTACATGTGTGCAAAATGATTAAACAAATTGGCTGTGCAGCTGTTAACGCAAAAGCACTCCACCAGTCCCCATCATCTCAGACCCAATTATTAGACACTGATTATGATGTTAACAGACACTTTCTTCCATAAAAGTTTATCCTACTCATAAAATATACATCCTTGATCTCAACACGCTACAGCATTTAAATGACAAAATACAGGGTGACAATTATATAACTATATGAAATAAAACGTAAATTATTCAAAAACTACTGAGTGCAGAAACTTTATGCAACATGTAATACGTCACTACAGATATTCGGATTTAGGTTATGACATGTTCGATATGGCTGCCATCATTGGCTATGATGTGGCGCAGACAAATAGCAAAATTCTGCATGACCCGCTGAAGTGTTGGAACATCGATGCTGTCGATGACCTCCCGAATGGCAATTGTCAGCTCAGCAATGTCTTTGGGGTTATTTCTGTGCACATTGTCTTTAATGTAGCCCCACAAAAATGAGTCACATGCGTTAAGATCCAGAGAATATAGCGGTCAAGCGTGTCCCATTCCAGAGGCCTCTGGGTAACCCAGAGTTAGAATGCAGTCCCCAAAGTACTCCTCCAGGACATCAAAAACTTTTTTTGTCCGATGGGGTAGAACTCCGTCTTGCATGAACCACATCTTGTCGAAATCAGGGTCACTTTGGAGAAGGGGGATGACACCATTTTCCAAAACATTCATGTATCGTTCAGTAGTCACCGTGCCGTCAACGAATATCGGACAAATTATTCCGTGACTGGACATTGCACACTACACTGTCACCAGTTGAGGGTGGAGAGACATCTCGATTGCGAAATGCAGATTCTCAGTCCCCCAAATGCCCTAAATGCGCCAAAATGGCCGACAACAATAAGTTGCGTGCGCATGCGCATACTAATTGCCATCATGCCCTGCGGCCAACCACGAAGTTTGAACTTCATCACGCAAACCGTTGAGAAGTTATGACGGTTTAATTTCATATAGTTAAATAATTGTCACCCTGTATGTATCATAGTATATAATTGTATGTGGTTATTCGTACATTAATTTAAAAAAATAAAATTTTGTAATGAAATTTTTATACATACACATATGCCAATTTCCTCTAAGTCTTTATAAATCTACGCAAGGAAAAAAAAACTAAAATTCTGTAGTAAAAAATGAAATTTTGTTGAATCAGGAGGGACTTCTCCCAATTATATTTCCAGTAACTTTAAGATTTTTGGCGAAAAAATGTTTTGAAGTGAACTTTTTCCACCAATATTTTGAGATAAACGAGATGAAAGTTTGACTTGCAACCTAACAGTTGGAACATTCCGAAAATTCCTAACTCGCGAAACACTAAAAAATTGATCGTACCTAAAACATGGAAGACATGCCTATTGTATGCTGCAACTCACAGGTTGATTCCTCAATATTGTTTTTCTATGTGTCATCTTAATTATGGCATATCTTAAAAGATTTAGTACTTTTAACAAAAACTGTTTCTAGAGAAGATATAGTTAGGAAACTAAAACTTTAATAAATTTTCTGATACATGAATTGAAGCAAAAACAGAAAAAAAATATTATTCTTTGTATTAAATACTTATAAAATTCAATAACTTCTTTGTTTTAAAGTTATCCTTCCAACTTGCGGTTAATTAGCCCGTTTGATTTTTTGTGTCAAAGTCTCTGACTAATCTATAGAAGGTAGAAAATAAAACTGAATAAAAAACCAAATTCTTTACATTTTTTTGTTTTACTTAATAGCAATAACGTAATCTATTAAAGGGGGAACAATTTGAAGCTGGTTTAATTTTACTCGTTTCATCCCATAGACATTCGTACAATTTCTCAACTTAAGGAAAAGTTCCCAATAACAAGTAATATGAAATTAGTGTTAAATATCTATTAATTTCGTTAAAAATAAACATTGCTGTTACGTCTTTAGAACTTAAATTTTTACTAGTAATATTGCTTATGCTTCAAAATGATGCATCCATTTATATTTTTATTAGAAGAAAATATTAGAAAAAGCAATATAAGAGTTTAATTGCTTTAACAGAATTTTTATTCATTTATAATCTCCATTATTCTTTAATATTAAAAAAAAATTGATAGTCTTTGAGGTTTTAATGCAATATAGAAGATCGACGGTGTCTTCCTATTAAGCTGTTTGAGCATTTTATCTTTTTCAAGCCCAATATTTTCAGCACGCTAAATTTCTGAAAAAATACCATTATTTTTAATTCTTTTCTTTCTATTTTTTTTCAATTTACGTGATTAAAATTTATTACATAATGTTTACTTAAGTAGAAAATTGTGGGAAATGAATTCAAAGGACTTCAATGTTTAAAGTGAAATAAAATGTAAAAATATGTAGTTAAAATGTATTATAAAACATATATTAATAAAATTCCATCCCAAGACTTATTACAGAGTATAACTAACAGTGAAATACATACTCAATTTTATATTATTCATCTTATTATTATAAAGAAGTAAAGTTTGTGTGTTTATTTCTGGGTTTTAATCTCTGGCACTACCTAACCGACTTCAAAAATAATGGTAGAAAATTAATGGAAAATCTCTGTTCCAACATAAGCTACGTATTATTTAGATGCCACTAACTTTCAGGGGGTGGAGAAAGAAAAAAACTTTCTAAAAATGCAATTTTTGTATTACTAAAGGGCCTAGAAATTTGAAATTACGCATGGTACTTACAAATACGATATAAATGCACTCTGTGAACAGCTTCCAAAAATTTCTAAATTTAAAGTGGTAAAAAGGCGTGAAAAGTGTTCTAAAAACGTTCTAAATTACAATTTCTATGCTATATTATGAAATACCAAACCGATTTCAAAAGTAATAGTTGCAAATTGATGGTGACAGTTCTTGCTCCAATATATTTTATATTTTATGTCGGTTCTATTTCACCTGGGGTTCGGAGGAACAAAAACGTTCCAATTTGCGATTTTTGTGATACTGCAGGAGCTAGCAATTTGAAATTATACATGGTAGTTATTAGTAGTTAGGAAGATTGAAATCCCATATAAGAATAGTTTAAAAAAAAGTCTAAATTTTGAGGGATGGAAAAGAGCAAAAGGTAGTCTAAAAACTTTCTAAAATGCAATTTCTATGGAATGTCAGGAAATACCAAACCGATTTCAAAAGTAAATTGCAAACTGATGGTGACAGCCTCCGCTCCGAAATAGAATATATTTTTTGTAGGTGTCACTACCACCTCCGGATTGCAGAATCAAAACTTCTAAATTGTGATTTTTGTGATGTTGAATATTTGGCATGGAAGTTATTTAGAATATGTAAATCCTATTTAAGAACAGTCGAAAAAAATTTCAAAATTTAAAAGTATCTAAAATGCGCGAAAAGCATTCTAAAAACGATCTAATTTACGATTTCTAGGCAATTATTAGAAGCATGGAATTAGTCGTTGTAAATATTTATAAGAGATATATGCTCTATAAAAACAGTTTTTAAAAATTGCAAATTTAAAAAAGGGTGAAATTTGCAAAAAGTTTTCTAATTTTTTTTTTCCGATTGTTTAAGATCAAAACTTAAAAGTCTGTATGGTAGTTACTTATATGATGTAAATCATCTCTAAGAACGGTTTAAACTGGTTGGATGTGCCAATCCCAAAACTTTCTTCTATCTCATGTCAATATTTCATTTTAATTAGTTTTATTAGTATTTTTATTAGAATTATGCATAACTTCATACACTTTTCGATGGAACAATATTGAAAATTGCACAAAAATCGCTATTACAGCGCCCCATTCCGATGGATTTTTTCCAAATTCAGGGAGAACCTTCTTGCCATTGCCAAAAACATACACAAAATATTTGGTTCAATTCTATGCATAACCTCATACACATTTTTCGATGGTACACTATTCAAAATGCAAAACAAAATCGCTATTACAGCGCCCCTACCGGCGGATTTTTTGCAAATTCAGGGAGGACCTGCTTGCCATAGCCAAAAACTGATTCTATGCCTCAATTCTGTGCATAACTTAATACAATTTTTGATAGTACAATGGCGACACACGGACATACGGACACACGCACGCACGGACAGACAGACATTTTGTATAAACATGTTTTTTGTCTGACTATTCTAACATCTCTGACCCCTAAAACGTGTAAATCCGTCAAAAACCGGAAGTTGAAAAAAATTTCGATTACAATACTTTCTTCTATTGAAGATAGAAGAAAGTAAAAAAAAGCGAAGTTTAAAAGAATGAAATAAGCGAAAAGCATTCTAAAAATTTTCTAAATTACGATTTTTATGGAATTAGAGGAAACCGATTTCAATATTTATGTGGGCAAATTCATGATGATAGTTCCCGTTCCAACATATGTTATATTTTATGTTGGTTCCACTACGACGAGAGTTTGTGACCGTTAGTCTAACTTGGAATGTGGCATGATGTTTACTTTTAAGACATAAATGAGTTTTAAGAAAGGCTTCTAAAAAATTCAACTCTTCAAATTAAAACTGAAGTGAGTGTAAAAGCTTAAAAATGCATTCTAAGTTATCACTTACTTAGAATTTCACCTAATGCAGTTTAATACTCAAGTTACTCAAACTCTGGTTGAATTATTAATTTTGTATTTGTTCCTAACAGTGTAATTTTTTTCTAATAAAAATAGGCACACAAATTAATTATAATAATTGGCATTATTCAACTATTGCGGTAGCAAACCCGCGGGTTTGCTAGTTATTATGTATCAAACTTTGACCAATCATAAATCCCGTGCTTATTTTTAATAAAAATACATCCAAATTATTCAGATTAATATGATTTTATAAATACAAATATACAGGGTGCAATATGTTATCTATCGCCGACCTTTAATTTCTCAACCGTTGGTCATAGTCATATAGTTCCAACTATAAAAACATTTCAAATGAAGTAAATATTCATGGTGTGGCTATATTTAAAGTGAAAAATCAATGTTATAAAAATTACGAAATCTAACTTTTTATACGGTCCCCCAGATCCTATAGTTATATTTAATAACACTTTACACATATCATAACACATATAACACAAAAAGATTGACATCTGTACTACAAAAATTGACATAGTCATTAAATTTTAAATTTTGAGTTTTTTGCACATAATTTTGTCTTTCATTGAGGGATCAGTTAAAAGATGAATTAAAGTAATTCGAGATCAAAATGAGGGTGCTATGTTCTTTTTACGGCGAAGCGACATTTAGCCGGTATCGTCAAATCGGGGTATCACCAAAGAGGGTTATTTCATCCAAAAATTTGAGCTGACTTTTAGGGGTCGTAAGCGAAGAATGAAATATTGAAATTAAACAGAAAAATAAATATCAATTTTTTATAATATCGAAAAAGTTCTACTATAAAAAATGAATACATAAAATGACAGAAACTACTAGAGATACTGCTCAAAGTATTCTCCATTGATGGCACTGCACAATGGAATATGTGACAGTACTGAGTCCTGGACACGTTAGAGCATAGCAGGTGTGAAAACTGTGGGACAATCAAGGATGGTGCGCCGCTTCAGATAAACCATAGAAGTAGTCTCAGTCACATAGACTTATGTCTTGATATAATACCAGAGGTAGAAGTCCATGGAAGTCAAGTCCGGTGAACTCAGTGGCCACTCTACCGGACCACCATATCCAAGGATCTGTTGACCGAATTCGGTGGCCAGATACGCCCGGACGTTTGATCTTTTGTGCGGAGAGAGCCCCATCATGTTGAAACCACACACGGCATGCATGCTGGAGAGCAACTCTTCATACCAGTCACGTACCATGGTTTGTAGAAGATGCAGGTAACGATCACCCGTTAAGGTCCCTTCGTTGATGATGGGTCCAGCAATCTAGGTTCCCCATATACCGCACCACAATTGTCGTACTATCCGGGCGATGTGGAGGTTTCCAGGTCGCATCATCCTTTTGATTGTCGCACAGTTTGCACACCAGCTGTGCTCTAATGTGTCCAGGACGCAGTATTGTCACGCATTCAATTGTGCATTGCCACCAATAGAGAACACTTTGAGAAGTTTTTCTAGTACATTCCGGCGTTTTATGTATATTCATTTTTTATACTAGACCGTTTTCTGTTATTATAATAAATTTATATTTATTTTTCTGTTTAATTTCAATATTTCATTCTTCGCTTTCTATACTACCCCTAAAAGTCAGCTCAAATTTTTAGATGAAATAACCCTCTTCGGTGATACTCCAATTTGGCGATACTGGCTAAAGATGGTTTCGCCGTAAAAAGGACATAGCACCCTGATTTTCATCTCGAATTACTTTAATTCATCTTTTGACTGATCCCCCAATGAAAGATAAAATCATGTGCAAAAATCTCAAAATTTGAAATTTAATAACTCTGTAAATTTTTGTAGTACATATGTCAAATTTTTTGTGTTATATGTGTTATGATGTATGTAAACTTTTACTAAATATAACTATAGGGACCTGCGGACCGAGTAAAAAGTTAGATTTCGTAATTTTTATAACATTGATTCTTTACTTTAAATAATGCCACAGCATGAATATTTACTTTATTTGAAACGTTTTTGGAATTGGAACTATATGTCTACGACCGATGGTTGAGAAATTAAAGTCCGGTGGTAGATAACATATTGCACCCTGTATACTTTTGGAATTCCCAATCGAAACCGCATAGTGAAACAGCATGATAAGTTTTTACCCAAAGTAAATTTTCATGAAATTCTGATTACTAATTGTCAAGCTATCATTAAATATGTAAAAGTGGCACGATATACTTAGAAACATAAGTTCAAAATTTAATATTAAAGCTAATTTATTTTTGCTTCATGCATGCTATTGAATCTGCCATATTTTTACAAAATTTCACCTTCAATATTATTAAATTGATATTTATTTATCAATACTCATTTCAGAGTTAAAATATCATATAAATATTTATTTATAATAATGAATGAAGCTTACCTAAAGTCATCTTTTCGGGAAATAAAAAGCTAACTTAATTATCCTTGGAATAAATGTTCATACTGTATAAGCAGTAATTGCAGCAACAAAATGTAGACAAATAACAACATACATTTTAACTGTCACAAAACAAATACATAACGTTTCGCGTAACATAATTTAATTTCCATAAATATTACATCAAAATATTTCATAACTACATTTTAGTTTGTATCAATTCCAAGGAATTAATTTCACCAACAAAAAATTATCGTCTGCGCGAAACGCAAAATAAAAGCTATTATAATTAAGACCATGGGATCAGCGATAAACGCAACACATGCTAAATAAAACAAGTAAACGGTATAGTTATGTTCATATGTTACTCAGTTAAAAAAAAAAAATACTGTTACATCAACATTCTGCCATCTATAGTCGAAATATTCCTCAAACTTCAAAACATATGTTTCTCAATATTAACATAGTCTCCTAATCCATTTTAACTCATACATCGCATGTTTCTGAAGGGATAAGTATGCAGATTTGTATTCGGGGATAAATACAGCTTGACAAATCGAAAGAAACAGAGAAACTAGAAAACAGGAATTCTGCTTTTTCAGAATTTAGTGTCTACCTCGATGAAAAGAAAAAGAACATATATATAAACATAGTTAGTATAAAGCATAATTTAGTTTGAAGACATATAACACACGTTTTTATTTTATAAAAAATGGCGTCATTTGCATCCGCTGAAGAATTCCATATTTACGATAAAGTCTTAAACAACATCTACAGAAAAGTATGCATATGACGTCACTATCGCAGAATAATACACAAATCCTGCCAAAGAGCGATGGCGTCATTCAAGAAACTCGACAAAAAAGGACCTATTGATTCATATGTTTGTAGTATACTAATGTGGATACATAACATTAAATGCAGTTTATAATAACTGCATATTTTATCAGAAATCATAAATTTATATTTTTTCAACATAGCCCGCATTTTAATTTTTTTTTTTTTTTTTTTTTTTTTTTTTTTTTTTTTTTTTTTTTTGCAGTTGTTATGGGAAAAATGCAACCAAAAGATATAATATATTTTTTCAACATAGCACGTATTTTAATTACAATTTTTTCAGCTGTTATGGGAAAAAGGGAATCAAAAGGTATAATAATATACTATTTTCCAATTATGTTTTCTTTACTTTCTACAGAAATGGAATACTTCAGTTGCCAAAATTAAAAAAAATTCGTAAAAAACTGCAAAAAATTAATATCTCAAAAATAAATTGAGATGAAGTTTTCAAAAAAATTGCATTTAAACGTACTTTTTTTCCCCTGTACGACGGTATAAAAATAGAAAATATGCGATGCTTAGAAGTTTAAAAAATGTAGTAGAGATTATCCTGTACAATGATACATCTGCTTTGTTTTATGGGAAGCTTATATAAAGGAACGTAATTTTTCAGAGACGACATTTTAATAGCTGGCCGAAAGAAATAGCATATAGAGGCTAATATACGAATGGATATTGAGATTTTCAAAGTTTGTATAAAAACACATATGTATAAGATGAGTCAAGATAATTTCAGTGTATTAGGATCGTAGAAAAACAAACAAAAAAAAAGTAAATTTGAGGCAAGCAGCTTTATTATTTACCCTTTAAAGTTGTTCATTTGGACTTGTTTCTCGACGTACAATATATACAATCTGTACAATCTTAATGTAATATTTCTTAAATTTGCTTTCATCTTTCATCTTTGATTTTGATATTTTCATTATTTTAAGCATTATTTTAATGCTTTCATCTTTGAT
The DNA here is from genome assembly GCA_963932465.1 of Maratus speciosus. Classification (NCBI taxonomy): domain Eukaryota; kingdom Metazoa; phylum Arthropoda; class Arachnida; order Araneae; family Salticidae; genus Maratus; species Maratus speciosus. Next base: position 176,761,925 of record OZ010786.1, read on the forward strand.
TTTGGCTAATATACGACAGGATATTGAGATTTTTAAAGTTTGTATAAAAACACATATGTATAAGATGGGTCACGATAATTTCAGTGTAATAGGATCGTAGAAAAACAAAAACAAAAAAAGGAAATTTGGGGCAAGCAGCTTTATTATTTACCCTTTAAAGTTGTTCATTTGGACTTGTTTCTCGACGTACAATATATACAATCTGTACAATCTTAATGTAATATTTCTTAAATTTGCTTTCATCTTTCATCTTTGATTTTGATATTTTCATTATTTTAAGCATTATTTTAATGCTTTCATCTTTGATTTTGGCTAATATACGACAGGATATTGAGATTTTTAAAGTTTGTATAAAAACACATATGTATAAGATGGGCCACGATAATTTCAGTGTAATAGGATCGTAGAAAAACAAAAACAAAAAAAGGAAATTTGGGGCAAGCAGCTTTATTATTTACCCTTTAAAGTTGTTCATTTGGACTTGTTTCTCGACGTACGATATATACAATATGTACAATCTTAATGTAATATTTCTTAAATTTGGTTTCATCTTTGATTTTGAATAAAAGTTGAAAATGGAAGAACTGTAAAAGCATAAATCCCTATCGGCTCAGCCTACAGGCGGAGGTAGATTTCGAAGTTAAGTACTAATTTCACCAACAAAAATTAATCAAGGTTAGAGATAAACCAAATTTAACAATTTTATCTGCCCGCTTTTGACGAGTTTTTAATTTCATTTTCTGTAAGAGCTGGTTTTATCAGAAACATGTAAATGAAGTTTTCAAAAAAGTATTTTTCCACGCTCAACAACTCAAAAGTTTTTGACACATTTTCAGACTCATTTTTAAAAGTAAATCATGAAACTTGATAACGTGATCTTTTGAAGGTATTTATAAGTGACCTGTGTTTTTATTCTTTGTTTAATTAATTAGAAATTGATTTTAATACAATTGAACCAACAATTGGAAGAAAAGAATAAACGCCACTTTTTGACGAATTCTTTTTTCTACACTTTTACATTCTTTAGACGTAGCGCTTAATTGTGAGTTCGAAGAAATAAACAAAAACCATTCGCTTCGCATAGATTCAAGCGGCCATAAAAATAGTTAGTTGGAAGAAGGAAACAAATCCTTCCTTTATTCCCTTCTTCCAACTATCAACTACACGAGTATAGAAATAGTGTTTCCAGTGGCGTAGCTAGACATTCAGAGCCCTGGAGCAAATAAAGTTTGTGCGCCCTCTTGTTATTGTTACTCGAAAAAGTTCAGCGCAGTTTTCTTTTGAAGTTTAAAATTTATATTCTATTCTTAATTCGGTTTAAAACCTTACTTTTATTTGAAAGTCAAAGTGTGTTAACGTATTAAACATAAATAATAAAAAATAAATAATGAATAATGGAATATAATTCTTTAAGTACGGAGTATCTACCTACCAATATTTTCTGTGAATTGGACTTGATTTTCGCTGTCAATGAGCCAGTGCAATCTGCCGCCCTTACTATATGTTTTTATTTTCAAGGGTTTCGAAGCATTGTAGGTTACTAATGAAAAACACTATTGTTAAGATGTTTTTTAAAACTTTTCGCGTAAGGAGGAAACACATTTTTTCTGCTTTTAGTGCCAGAAAATACTAAAATTCCATAAAATTCAAAGTATCATAACTCGGTACGTTTTGATCGTAAGGAAATTTTTATTTTCTAAATATAACGTATAGAACCCAGGACCGTTTAAAAAATAACTATTTTGACAGAAATTACTTTTAAGAGGAGGAAGAATAACATAGAAACTTGCTTACTATTGGAATTATTTCTAAAGTTAATAGTTTAAAAAATTAGCCAATGGACAAATATAAAATTTGACACCGAGGTTCTCACCTGCTAATCTGAGCAATTTGACTAATCGCTAAAGAAAATCTAGTCAAATTCAGAGAATGGTTTCAATAGATTCGTCGTGAAACACTAAGAATATCAAAGCACAAGTAATGAGTTACACAGAAAAGATTTAATCGCACAATAACATCATTGAGAGTGTTGCCGAAGGAAATATAAACATCTCTTGTAATTTGGCGATTTCGTTCCTTGGTTTTCTCGCCAAGTGAAACATTTTGGCGCAGTGGCGATCAGCAGCGCGAAACCTGTTTAACACCTTTATATATTACTTAAAATTCCAGTTTTTATTTTCCAAACACATACAATGTAAGGAAGGAAATAGGAAAGCATTGCAATCACAATAAAAATAAATGACATTAATGGAAATAATATATTTTTACAATTTCGAATACTCTGGCTCCGTTCTCAAAATTTTTACAATGATTCAATATGTATGTGTGTATGTATGCGCGTATGTTAAAATTTCTTCACATTTTTAGATTCTCATAGCACGATTTGATATGTTTTTAATGATGTTGGCAGTTATGTTATTAAATCTGTCATAAGAATTGCATTAATTTTCGAAGAAATTGGTCGACGGGTTTGGTATCTAAACTATTCTTCAACCATTCTTTGATGATAACTGATGAACATTTTCTCTTACACAATAAATTACAACAACGTTTCACAATGCAGGCAGTGGCGGATCGACAATAAGGTTCATAATCACTTTACTACCAGTAATTTCATAAAATAATTTATCCTTGTTTAATTGTAGAGAAACCCATGATTAAAACAGATCAAATTTTATATACTAATATTCTGGTAGAAAAGTGATTGTGAACCTCTGAAGAGCTGCTACAACTGCACGCCAGGGTCGGTCGGATTCTGTCGTTGTCAAACACGAAGACCTTGGATTTTTGGAGGGCGCAACATTTTAGAAACTCATTATTTTACCACCTCGCTAGTAGAAACCAATAATATCCATTACCATTTACAGTTTTTCTTTATGGGGATGTTTTCAATTTCGGAACTGGAATGAAAATTTGTGTAAAATTATGACATTAAAAAAATATTTAAACTTTATCAATGGAAGTGCACGTTTTCATTAAAACACTAGTGGAAATATTTCACCTTTGTATAAAATTTAGGATCTAAGTTTTTATTAATTGTTATCAGGGCTTAATTTCTAACAAAAAAATTTCCAGAGCCCTAACATTCTGCGGTACCGGTACTAACAACTGTACCGTTCCCCCTCCTAGCCTCTGCCACTCAAATCTGCATATACTTATATTTTGTACATTATTTGCAAAATTTAAAGCATTTTTTTTTTCTTTAGCAAAATAAAAATTATAATTATATCTATCAGCATATACTTAGCTGTCAACTATTCCACTTTTTAGTTATCATTCCTTCCGAATAGTAATTTTTGCCTAATTATAATGTTTATTGCGATTTTTTGTTAATTCTATGATTAAATGTAAGGATTATAATTCGGAAATAGTGTTAACGCAAAAAACGGATAGTTCGCAGCTATGCATTTTTATGAAAAAATGAATGAAATTTACAGAAATTAATATTTATATGCTGAAGAATGGAACAATGTTTTTCAATTTCCTATGAAAGGTGCATATCTTAAACTATAATCGATTACTTCCGCATAACAATCTTTTGTGATGAGTCCCTGAAAATCAGATTAAACTAAAAATTTGACATCATTATCGGAAAGATTCGATGCTTTGATAGAAAAAACGGAAACACTGCTCGATTGCTTTCTATCAGAATAACAATACATGGCAATTATATTTACTTACAAATGAAAATGACTTCGTAAATGTGTAGAACAGAGCCTTAGCATGACCAGCGTTCATGGTACAAAATAAATAGAAAAATCTCTAACGTGATTTTTATACTCGTACGCAATAGAAGACAATAAATCTCAAAGAAACAAAACCTCAAGCTGGTGCTAGTTGGCTAAAAACAGAAAATATTCCTTTCAGTTTAGATATCTAACTAATAAATAAAAAACCAATCAATTAAAAAATTGTCCTACTGTCAGAAAAGAAAATCGTATTGAAAGCAAATTCATTGTTCAGTCTCTTGATTGGCGCCGTACCCATGCGTCGACGACGCCGACATAAATTTGCTAATACTATCCCTAGACTAGAAAAACACGATTTCTGTTTTCCCTTCATTCTGATCAAAATAGCATTAAAATGATTTGAACTAGAATATTATACGTAATTTTTAACGAGGAAATTTTTCTTTTATACATGAATATATAAAATTTTGAATATAAGACATATTGAGCTTGAGTCAGTCCAAGCCCAAAAGCTGATACAAAAATTGAGTCCATTTTATCTCCATCTTCTATGTGTGCGGCACATTATGTCACACATAAGTGTTTTGATAAAAAAGAATGCAAAACCTTGGAGATGAGAAGGAAAGGAAAGGTTAATTTAGGCTTCAGTTTTTCGGAAGCGCTATTGCACTGGGCTCCAGAGCCCTGTATTTATGAGCTCCGGTGAATTCCGATCAATATTTAAATTTTTACTAAAAACAGAGGAGTACCGGAGCTGGGCTCCAGTGCAATTTAACCCTAATTGTGACACAGTACTGAACACAACACGCAATATATATATATATATTTTTTGTAAACTGAAAGTGGAGTGGAGTAACTAGAGATTGATATTTTTTTTTGTATAATTCAAAAATTCATTGACTACTAACATGTGATATCGGATGGTCGTGGTGGTGGTGTGTGTGTGGTGGGGGGGGGGGGGGAGCCTGATTACGGCCTAAGCTAACTCACATTACTACTTTCGAAAAATATGTTTTGCTTTATTTAATCCTAAATTTCTGCGACTAAATAAGGTTTAATGGGGAAAAATACTTATCGAAAAAAGTGGTGAAAATTTGAATAGGCGATAATCAGTTCCTAAGGAACACTAAAATTGATATTTAACTTTTTGAAGGAAAAGACTTATCGATTCTGTATTTGAGACTTGCCATTTTCTCAAAATTTCAAAAAAGATACGGACAAAATTTAATCCCCTCGCCCCTCCCACCTGCCTCTAAATTTTGTCGCCATGGACTGATGTGGAATATGCTTAAATCCGACTCTTCTCATTGTTTTGCAATCTATATTGATGCATGTTTAGTTTCCACAAAACACAAAAACTTTCGTTCTCTAGGTTTTTTGCTTGTAAAATTGTCAATTTTCTTCAATTTATCAAACTATTCTTTTAATCGAAAAATAACTAAATAGCTGGGCATTTCTGTTACATCGTAAATATAGTTTTCTCTGCTGTGTATTCTTTGGCTACCATTATTTTCGTACAGTAATCATCATGATATATTTTTGACATTTTCAACAAAATGTACCAAGAAGATTATTGTTTGGAAATAGTAGCAGCCAATAAAGTGACGTACGAGAGCCCTGCAAATAAGTATTGATTACTTCAAGGTTTAAAAATTTTCAACTGTCCTTTACAAAAAAAAAAAAATTGTCACTCTGAAACGGTGTTGGAGAAGTTACTTGAGGCTGCAGTATGCTATGAATTAAAATGAAACCTTCGCGAATAGAAATAATTTTTTTTAACTGTGTATAAAAACATGTTTAAAATCTAAATGTTGAGGTTAAACACAAGGTAAAATGACAAAGGAATACAGTCCTCCCCACTTAATCGGGTCACGGATAATCGAATACCCCGCTTATTCAAATAGAATCCTCCGGATCCGAATTTATTCCTATTGGTTCTATGTTATTTTTCCCCGCTTAAACCAAATACCTTTTACAAACGTCTCGCTTAATCGAATAACAACTGTGTGACCGATGTTTAAAAATTGGCTCGGAAAGCACGTTTCAGCTGGAATTTCCTTCCAGCTTTTGTCATTTTCGGTTCCTTTATGCTGAAAACAAAGTTTCAGTTCTTCCTGCAATGATTTCGGCCAGCAGATGTATATTGGGCAGGTCAAATGATTTCCCCACATTGATCTCCCCCACCACCTCTTCTTGCTGTTAATCAGCAATGCGTCGTCACTTCGAGACTCGAGATGGTAGTCGTGATATTTTGCACTCATTCGAAAAATAACCCGATATTTATTCCTTTAAAATTCCACTTAAACAAACCACTTTAAACGATTTTTTAAAGACAGTATAAGTAACGTAAATTAAAAGTAGAAAAGTTTTAACCAAATTCAAACGACCTGTATTAAATTTGATGTAAACCATATAAATGTATGTACTGACATTAAATTAATATGTATTTACTTTATATTAGCATTTGTATTTATTTTAGTTTATGTTATTCGATTAACGATTTATTATGCTGTTAATTAAATATACCGTAGATGGTTTTTTTCCCTTTTTATTACGCATTAAATATTACAGTTATGGCTGCCCGTTTAATCAAATACCCGCTTAATCGAATATTATTTCTGGAACCGTCAATATTTGTTTAAGCGGAGATGACTTTATGTTGATTGTAACAAGATTCATCTATAATACCTGATTAATAATGAAAAAAAATATGGAAATACTTTTACAAATCTTTATTTCGCTCTTTCTAATTTTGCGCCTTTCGGATTCGTGCGCCTGGAGCAGTTTGCTCCAACTGCTCCACGGTAGCTACGCCCCTGAGCGTTTCTTTTTACCTTTTTTTTCGATAAACAAAAACGCATCATTATTGGTATGGGACGCGATACTAGCGATCTAATTGCCGCCATTTTAGAGCGCGATAAGCAGACCTTACCAAAGCTACTAAAGTTACCGACCAACTGTAGGTCAGTATGAAATACAAATCAAGGTGAATTGTGACGTCAGCTACAATTCAACAATAGCACCAACGAAAGCTGTCCTGTTGAACTGTAGCTGATGTCACAATTCGCCTTGATATTTATTTCATACTGCGTTACAATTGGTCGGTAACTTTGGTAGCTTTGACAAGGTCTGCTGAACGCGCTTTTTGTTGTGTTTGAGACTGCATTCGATCAGATTGGAGCCTCGTGGAGATTATTAACCTAAAAATTTGATTATTTCATTATTAAAGTTTGAATATGACCAGTGAAAGTAGTTGTAACCATTCACTTGGTAATGAGTCAGAAGCTGAGACTCCGAAAAAGGAGAGAAGAGGTGTTAGAAATGTCCATTTGTACAAAAAAGAAAAACAGAAGTCACAGCGTCTACTTGGTCAATCTTATGTGAGTACTACTACTGGGAGGTTAGTGTCAGCTAAATCTAACAGCGATAGTGACTATGTCTGTAAAATAAAATGCACTCATCAGTTTAGTAGTGAAGAAAAACAGCAGTTGTTTGAATTTGTTTACAATGGACGATCGAAAAATGAACATCACATATAAACAGGGTGTCCAGCGAATAAGACCCTGATTTCAAAATTAAATATCTCAAAAACAGAGATCAATAGAATTATGCGGTAAACGGTTTGTTTATTAGCTAAGCTGTAAAAATGTTATACAGAAGTTTCAAAATTTAGTTGCAAAAAACGCTAACAAATGGCGCTGTAATCGCAACACTTCTAAACTGTGCTTCGAAGTCCAGAGCACTAGCGTCTCATTCCTAGATGGCTCCCTACGGAAGAACGAATATTGAGAAAGTCCACTTTTCCATTGGGGTGCTGTGCAGAAGTGGAGACATCTGGTCACAGAATTATTGCATCAGCTTTAATTTTAGTAAATTTCAATTAATAGAATTTTTAATAAAAAGTTTAGAAATCATTATATAAGAACTTATTAAAATATTTTATTAAATTCAATTTTTAATGCCATATATTTTTAAAAATAATTTTGTACTTTTTATTTATTCTTTATATTTTTAAATCATGGCATAATATTTTGGTAATATTGTTTATACCTAAATTATTATAAATAAAAAAGTAATTTTTCACTTTTAATTTATTTTTAAATTACGGCATAATACTTTGGTTTTAGCACAACACTTATATTATTTTTCTTTGTAAACGAAGTTTTAGAGACAGAAATTATGTATTAAATTATTTCTTTTTAAAAGGAATTGATGATAAGTCATATCATCAACGTCAAAGCAAAAGTATTTTGGATGCTGCATTCCTTTCCAACACTTCGGATCCTATCGCTAGAAGCTGCACCATATTTCTGTGTTCAATGATAAAAAAAATGAGAACGAGTTTTTAGATTATTTTTTTTAACTTAATTAAGATTTTAAATGTAGAAATTTTGTATTTTTTCATTCAAACTATTCTGTACAATTAAAAAAAAATGTTTTATGAATCATCATTATAAATGCCCAATGATTTTTAAAAAAGGGGCTTCTTTTAGCTTAATTAAATTTTAAAACCAGAAACTTTGGATTTTTTTATTCAAACTTTTTCTACAGTTTAAATAAATATTAAAAAGTAAAGATCTATCTACCAATTAGGAAAGAAAAGACATACCACAGAGATATTAGTATCCGGACCGAAATGGCTTATAACAAAATTTGAAACAAATCTCAATTCTGTTAACACATGACTCCGCTTTTACACATTACCCGAATAAAATATTTTAATAAGTTCTTATATAATGATTGCTAAACTTTTTATTGAAAATTCTATTAATTGAAATTCTCTAAAATTGAAGCTTATACAATAATTCTGTGACCAGATGTCTCCACTTCTGTACATCACCCAACGAAAAAGTGGTCTTTCCCAATTTTCGTTCTTCCATAGGAAGCCATCTAGGAATGAGACGCTAGTGCTCGGGGCTTCAAATCACAATTTATAGGCATTGCGATGACAGCGCCATCTGCTAGCGGTTTTTGCAACTAATTTTTGATACTTCTGTATAACATTTTTACAGCTGAGCCAATAAACAAACCGTTTATCACATAATTCTATTGATCTTTGTTTTTGAGATATTTAATTTTTAAATCAGGGTCGTATTCGCTGGACACCCTGTATGATGAGTGTCATTGAATACGCGAAGGTTAATCGCCGCCGTTCAAAACGAGAAAATCCGAAAAAATGTGACAATACGTTCACGTATTTTGCTATGAAAGGAAATGAAAAAATTCAAGTATGCCGTCAAGCTTTCTCCATTTTATACGCTATAAAAACTACGGTCATTTTTTGCCTTACCTCCCTTAAATCGGTGGTAAAACTACCTGAAAATAAACGAGGTCAGCATCGGAATCGAGGTAATGTCTTAACAAAAGAAGCAATTACGGCTATTGATGAATATATCCGGTCATTTCGCCTTAAACAACCTCATTACAGCAGCAAAAATATACAATATTTAGAAGCGAACTTAAACGTCAAAATAACGCATGAACATTTTATAACAAAATACGCCCAATACCAATGCGTAAAATACGACTATTACAGAAAATATTTTAATGATAATTATGGCTACAGATTCGGCCGGCCTTAAGTAGACGTTTGATCGACTGCGAAGAACTCGATGCAAAAATAAAAAGTCCATCTCTCAATGAGAACGCGAAGAGAGTGGCGGTTGCGGAAAAAATGATACATCTTAAACGTGCTAAAAAGTTTTATAATAAACAGAAAGAAATTTTGGCCTTGTGTCAGGAAAGAGAAGATGTAGGAGCCATTGTATTTGATTACATGCAAAATCTGCCCAATCCTAAGATCCCAGTTCAAGAGATGTTTTATTTAAGAAAACTATGGCTGTATGTGTTTTGTGTTCACGGCTTAAAGACGAACTCAGCTGTTTTCTACACTTACCATGAGGGTGAAACTAAACGGGGCTCGGATGAAGTATGCAGTTTAATGTAGAAAACTATAAAAAACATAGATCCCTCTGTCAAAGAACTACACGTTTTTAGCGATGCTTGCGGGTGGGGGGGACAATATAGAAAAAACACCCTTATAAGATTCTTTCTCACTCTTGTTGCAATGAATCGTTTTGAGAAAATATATCAATAATTTCCTGTGCGTGGCCATTCGATTTTACAGTGTGACAGAAATTTCGGGACCGCTAAAAGACTCATCAGGAGAAAGGACAAAATTTACGTTCCAAATGAATATAATAATCTTATTTTAGCAGCAAAAATCAGGGGTTTTTCAGTTAAACCATTACTTTTAACGACTTATTTGATTTTAAAAACTAATGGTAGCGATGTTTCAAGAAAAGCTGTAAGTCATTAGACAAGGAAACAACATTCAACATTTCGCAATATAGAAGCTTTGATTATAGTTCAAGCCATAAAGGTTACTTGACATGTTCCGAATTTATCGATGGTCTCATTAAAGCTACATTTGTACCCCAAGAACCTTCTACAAACCCGAAAATACCAGAAACTCCGTCATATGTTACTAAAATACCCATAAATGAGAAAAAAATGAACGACGTACAAAACATAATCCAATATATTCCCGACGAATTCAACGATTTTTATGGTATTATTCTGACCTGGGCAACTGCAAGATCCGAAAGTGAAGAAATAGATGAATAATAGAGTGTCCTTACATTTTTTCTAATAAATAAATAGTTTCTGTGTTATATTGTTTATTATTTCAAATTATTTTATATATAGTATATGATAAATTGGAAGAGGGGAATAAATCGAGCACATTTACATATACATATGTAAATGAATATTATATATTTCAGCCATTTCTATTAGTAAATAAATCAGAATTTATATTTTCTTCATTATCATTCATATCACATGAGCCTATAAGATGAAAGTAAAAAGTTGTAAAGTTTTTTTTTAATTATCTCCATTCTTATTTTTTGGATTCATTCCCTTCTTCCAATTGGTGGTTCAATTATTGTCCCAGTACGACAGTTTTTTTTAGTTTCCAGCACTATCGCTTCGGGAAATTCGGTTCAAGATGTCCACTTTGACAGTATTTTTTGAAATATATTCTGCTTTTATGAAAAAATCGTCCAATACGGCACATTATAGCGTTTCCGAATAAGAAAACCTTCCAATTGGATGACTTTGAGAGGAAAAATGAGTCAGAAAATAAGCACCTTGGATTTGGGTACACCTTTAGTACGAACATTTTTTCTTCAACTCCAATTTTTGTTTAATTTGTTTTTGTTGTAAGAGTTGGTCCTATCAAAAACTCTTCATTATAAAATTTGTAGATGATGTTAACAAAATGTATGATAAATCTAAGTGAATTGGATACCTTGTGAATTGACGAAGTTATAGATTTTTTTTTTCCTCAACCCAACCTTTTTTTCGTTTTTAATTGTTTTTGTAGCAAGAGTTAGTTGGTCCTATCAAAAACTGGCCAATATAGCAGTTGTAGATAATACTGAGAATATATATAATAAGTTTAATTGAATTTGGTATCTAGAGAATTGACGAAATTATGAATATTTTTGCTCTCTAAAACGCTATTTTTTTTCGCCTCTTGAGCCCATTTTAAATTTTATCAAAAATCTGTGATACATAAATTGTTGCTTTTTTCTCAGACGTAATAATAACTTTAAACTGATTTGATATGTATTATAATTAGGAAGTTATGGGGTTTTTTCGGTTTTTACAAAACCCCTCCCTATTTCGGCCCCTTTGGTCCTATTTTGCCCCTTAAAGAACCTGACCGAGATTTTATGCCTCTTAATTTTATGTGCCAATTTGGAGGAGATTTACACATGATTATGGAAGTTATGGAGTCCATAAGAAAGTGAGATATATATATATATATAATGCTTTCAAAAAATTTTTTTAAAAACAAATAACCCAGTGCATCAGGCGCAACGCAGCTTCTTATATGCACTAAGTGAATATAGCTCTAATAAAAGTGAATGATTATGAAAATTATTATGAAAAGAGGGTGCAAAACAACAATAAAAATCCATGAAAATTTATAACGAAAAAACAACAAACAAACCACTCCCTGCTCTTCAGAAAGTGGGAGGAGTGAAAAAAGCAGGTATCAAAAACAGAAATTGGATCCTCACGGTTTTCGCAAGATATGGCCAACCCACATACTCCAAAAGTATAACAATAGATTTAAACTTTCAAAAACACAACATAACAAAGCTATTTTATAAAATAATTTTTAACGAATCAAAACTGCTTTAAAAACAAATATAACCAACCAATTCAAAATCCAAGAAAACCGATTTAGCTTATAAAACGTAAATAAAAATTAATAAAAATTTTAATATGACTAAATCATTAAGCAATTAGAAGTATTGAACATGTGAGAAGGCCATATCCCCACATTTACCCATGAAGACCTGAAAAAAACTTGCTACCTTTAAAACAATCACTACGCTCCACTTCTTTCCATCAGCAGGAGTTGCAAGCAAGGCCATAATCCAAGTTAGACCAGCGTCCTAAAGACTTGTCTTTCCATTATCCTCATAATCATTAATTTTCTTTCCAAGTCACCGCAGTTTCTACTTGAAGCACATCAACATGCAGACGTTCTTAAAGACTTTAATCCACACCCTTCATATATTCAAGCATCTACCTTGGCATCCATTACGGTGTTTGGCCGCTTAGCTGTTGCCACTTTAGAAAACTCTTCTCAAGTTGATTTACATAATGAAAAATAAACTGGTATGGAAATAAATTATTATAAAAAAGATTAGCAGTAAATTTAAAAATCTGTGAACTCAAAAATTCCCTATTACTACAAATTCTATAAAATCTATTAATTTGTCCCACAATAATGTTATTAAAAACCTTCTTCAAGTAGAAACTGCGGTGACTTGGAAAGAAAATTAATGATTATGAGGATAATGGAAAGACAAGTCTTTAGGACGCTGGTCTAACTTGGATTATGGCCTTGCTTGCAACTCCTGCTGATGGAAAGAAGTGGAGCGTAGTGATTGTTTTAAAGGTAGCAAGTTTTTTTCAGGTCTTCATGGGTAAAGGTGGGGATATGGCCTTCTCACATGTTCAATACTTCTAATTGCTTAATGATTTAGTCATATTAAAATTTTTCTTAATTTTTATTTACGTTTTATAAGCTAAATCGGTTTTCTTGGATTTTGAATTGGTTGGTTATATTTGTTTTTAAAGCAGTTTTGATTCGTTAAAAATTATTTTATAAAATAGCTTTGTTATGTTGTGTTTTTGAAAGTTTAAATCTATTGTTATACTTTTGGAGTATGTGGGTTGGCCATATCTTGCGAAACCCGTGAGGATCCAATTTCTGTTTTTGATACCTGCTTTTTTCACTCCTCCCACTTTCTGAAGAGCAGGGAGTGGTTTGTTTGTTGTTTTTTCGTTATAAATTTTCATGGATTTTTATTGTTGTTTTGCACCCTCTTTTCATAATAATTTTCATAATCATTCACTTTTATTAGAGCTATATATATATATATATGTATGTAGATAGATAGATAGACAGAGAGATAGATAGATTTATAGGTAGATATATAAAGTTTTGAACTAAGGGTGGTATTGGTTTCTACACTGTAAAAAAATACTGCCAGTTTTCCGGTAGGAATCGGAAAAATAGTTGCCCTTATCGTACCGGAATAATTTCCGACCCACCTTGGAAAAAAATCCGATAAAATAAGGAAATAGTCAGTAAAACAGTATTTTACGGATTTTATTCAGATTTTACAGATTTTATGCGAGATGGGTTGGAAATTATACCTGTACGATAAGGGCAACTATTTTTCCGATTCCTACCGGAAAACTGGCTTTATTTTTTTTACAGGGTGGGGGTCATGATCGGCGTAGATCTTTTTCAGAAATTCCCACATAAGGGAGAATGTAATAGGTTTTATTTCTTACGAAATCAACTTCAAATGCATTAAAAAAAAAAAAAAAATACTGCCAGTTTTCCGGTAGGAATCGGAAAAATAGTTGCCCTTATCGTACCGGAATAATTTCCGACCCAGCTCGGAATAAAATCCGTAAAAATAAGGAAATAGTCAGTAAAACGGTATTTTACGGATTTTACTCCGATTTAACGGATTTCATTCCGAGCTGGGTTGGAAATTATTCCGGTACAATAAGGGCAACTATTTTTCCGATTCCTACCGGAAACTGGCATTATTTTTTTTTTTTTTTTTTTTTTTTTTTTTTTTTTTTTTTTTTTTTTTTTTACAGTGTACACTGTAAAAAAAAAAAAAAAAAAAAAAAAAAAAAAAACGACCAGTTTTTCTGTAGGAATCGGGAAAATAGTTGCCCTTATCGTACCGAAAAAAATTCCGACAAAGCTCGGAATAAAATCCGTAAAATCGTAATAAAGTCCGTAAAATACCGTTTTATTGAATATTTCCTTTTTTTTTTACGGATTTTATTCCGAGCTCGGTCGGAAAATTTTCCGGTACGATAAGGGCAACTATTTTTCTGATTCTTACAGGAAAACTGGTCGGATTTTTTTTACAGTGTACAATAGTAATTTGTACTGTGTATAATGCATTAGCTTAAGAGTAAAGGTTTCTAATATTCTGCTCAAATTCTAAATCTATTATTGCTATGTGAGTCTGTGCTATACGTAATTTTGGATAAAAAAATCAATCGTCATTCATCGTACTATTTTTAGTCTTTTATTTAATCCACATCGATGATCACATGGTTGACTAGGAATCAAAGTTTTACTGTACGCTTTATTATTTTACTTAAAAAAATAAAACCACAACATCCAACTCAGTAAAACTTTTAATAATTAAACAGCAAGAAACAAAAAATAAATAAACATAGCGGAACTGTTATGTAAATCCAATGGATACACAGCTTTGTGCTCGAAACGTTTTCTTTTCATTTTGATACATAAATGAAGACATTTTTATTCATAAAAAAATACAATGAATAAATGAGAGAAATGTGTTATTTGTAACTTACTAAGCATTTGAAAGAACTCTTATTAAAAGAAATCCGAGTTAATTAATTTGTGTTATATGCATGTTAGTTAAATATCTCCTTTATGAGCAAAATTATTTTCAACAAAGAATATAACATATTGTTTGTCGTAATTCTACACTATTTATGTTTTTCTGAATTATATAATATTTCTTTACAAATGTTATTATATTAATAATAAAATCTGCATTACAAGCAATATTTTTCGGTTTAGAGACAGATACTGAAAATAGGGAAGTTGGTCTCTTTGTTTCTTCTGGGGGTTTGTTCTGTGTTATGAAATTTTACTATGCTCATTTCAAAAACCAGATATTTTAATGTAAAAACATTTTGGATAAAATAAAAAATGGAATAGAAACATAAAATTTAGCAAAATATATCTTTTTTCAGGCATTACCGTTCTAGCCGGACAATGTGGGATATAATTTGGCACAAAAATTTGTTAATATTGCCTTCATTGGCAGAAACTATTCCCAAGTATACGGATATTGAATTGTACCAATATTTAGTTGATATTTTCAAGAAATATTTATCCAATCTAATCCAGTAAAATTAATACTAGACCAATTAAAGTCAAATATACTGGCGTTAAATGATAGATATTAGCATCACTTTATTAGCTATTACAAATAAAATGCCAATATTGGTTTAAATTAGCAAAATATTTCTTGCCGATTTCGGCACAAGATAGTAAAAATGACAATATCCCAATATCTGAACAATAATTTAGGCCAATGATTTGTGTGATTGTATTTTCCTGTTCTTCTTATTTTTCACAGACTTCATGAATTTTCTAATTGCTTGTCTCTTTATAGATAGCTTCCGAAGACTTCCTGTTGCCTGTCTGCTTTAGTGCTAGCCTGAGTTCCATCTAGCCCTCCTTAACCCTGTGAAGGTCGGTGGGATATACATGTACCACATAATTTTAAGCACGAAATTCTATATAGGCACTAGAATTTTTAAATAAAATTTTGAAATTATAACCTGCGTGAAAAAGAAGTTTTTACTTCATTTGAAATAAATTTGCTCGTATATTCTGGCGTCAGTCAATCATTTCAACATTTTGGCAAATGAAATATTTTGCCCTTGAAAGTGTTAAGGCTCCTGACCAGTGTTGACGAAGTTGGCGGTTTCTTTTAATTTAGAAATTCTGAAAATTCTGAATTTACACCAGACAAATTGTATATTTTTTTATCACTGCTACTGTCCAGTCAGGCAAAGACAGTCGCGCGCTAATGCTAAACCTACACTATAAAAAATTCCGAGTAGTTTTCCTGTAGGAATCGGAAAATAGTTGCCCTTATCGTACCGGAAAATTTTCCGACCCAGCTCGGAATAAAATCCGTAAAAAAAGGAAACATTCATTAAAACGGTATTTTTTGGATTTTATTCCGATTTTACGGATTTTATTCCGAGCTGGGTAGGAAAATTTTCCGGTACGATAAGGGCAACTATTTTTCCGATTCCTACAGGAAAGCTAGTCGGATTTTTTTTTTACAGTGTATGATTTTTATTGGCCACTATCTCGTTTAAAATTAAAGATTTTAAAATATTTTTTTTTTGCATTGGACAGCGAAGGTCATCCGTACAATCGTCCTTTTTTTTTTTACTTTTTCGATTTCGTTGCAGTTTTTTTATCACACTTTGAAACTTTTACTTTTGGAACCGGTTTCGAAAGTGAAAGAAATTTTATAAAAAATATCTGCAACCAAATTCGAAAACGTAAAAAAGGGTGACTGTAGGGATCGACCTTAGTTTCCCAATGAAAGAAAAGATAATTTAAGATGTCGAAACGCAAACGAGATATTGGCAAAAACCTCCACATATGGCTCAACCGCAAGAAAAGTGATATACACTATATGGCCAAAGGTGACCTATCACTTGCGATTTTTGACGTTTTGTTAAATATCTAGAAAGATACATGAGGAATTAACCTGAAACTGCAGGTGTGTAAACAGTATACTATAGGTCATATATTTCCGCGAAGATTTCTTTCCCGAAATCCCATAGGGGACCATCAACATATTGAAAAAGAACGAACATCTTTTGGATAACCCTGTAAAAATTAATGTAGCAAAAACATTCAGACTCGAGATTATTAATAAGTGGCTTATTGTAATATACTGTGTTCATTTTTATGAGACTAGCATGTGTACTCCTAGAGAAATTAAGGTTTTTATAAAAACAGTCCATAATTTCGCCAAGTTTTTTGCTTATAATTTGCAGAATTCTTAATATAAAAAAAAGTTTTTTTCAGAAAATATGACGAACAACATTGTACACAATATTCTGCAATCAGAAGTAAAAAATTGGATGAAAAATGAACAGGTTTACTAAAAAATGTTTCACTGTGCATGCGCGAATGCAATCAATTTGCATAATGTGTTAGATAAATGTATAGAGCAACTTTTATAAATTTCTCAAAACTATAGTTTGAAAAGTCTGATAATAATCGTTTATAGAATAAGTTCAAAATCCGTTGTGACCAAAATGAAGCAAAAAGATGAGGGTTTGTATCTAAATACAGTAGTACGTGCAATATTGTGTCACAGTTACAGAAATGATATTCGTTATTTTCAATTTTTTGACGGTCTACTATGAAGTTTCGGGAATAAATCTTCGCGGAAATATATGACCTATACTATACTGTTTACACACCTGCAGTTTCAGGTTAATTTCTCGTGTATTTTTCTAGATATTTAACAAAACGTTAAAAATCGCAAGTGATAGGTCACCTTTGACCATATAGTGTATCCCGCAAAAATTCATTTTGCGTTTTATTCCACTAATATGTTTATCATAGGGGCATCTTGCTACGCAAACAGTTTCATACGTATAGCTATGCGGAAAATCACTTTATTGCGCTCTATGTCTATTTGCCCACTACAGAAGAAGGGTGGATTGTGTGGGGAGGTAAAAATTATACAAACCTCTAAACATCATCCTGCATCTTTATTTTTAAGGGTTTTATGCTTTTATGTACGTTTTCGTTCTTGCATGCAGAGCTAATTGCTATAATTATATGTTACAGTAAAATCATGCAGAATTTTCTATTGCCTCTCCTGTGAAATTTACTTTTGTCGAGATATGTTACTTTTCTTGCGGGTGAGAGATATGTTCAGCATTAGCTCGTAAGTGTCTTCGCCTGACGAAGCTATAAAGTGTTCGGAGGGGACTGGAAGCTACCTTTTGTTGCCTGTTTATAGTAGTTGTCGTACCTTTCTCGTATTTGTGTTTGTAAGTCTAATTACCATTAGACTTACCAACTGATGCGGGCTTTACGAGGATACACGTCCTTCATTCTCAAAGACCAATTAAGCAACTTTTAAGCAATTTTAAGCATAGATATCCAAGCTCAAAGTTTAAAGATGTTATTTACGGAGTTCCGTGCAAACAGCTTAATGCAGTCTACATAGGTTAAACCAGCCGTACACTTGAAACAAGACTTAAGGAGCATAAACATGCCATTAGAAATAAAAATTTAAATTCTAAAATTGTTGGCCACGCCATGAAAACTGATCATTTTCCGAGTTTTGGGAATGCTTTTATAATTAGATCAGGCTGCAGTATTTATGCAAGTCGTATTTTTTTGGAACCTTGGTACACGAAAACTGCTGATTTAGCAATTAACAAGGCTGCATCTCTACCAATAGAATATTCAGTTTTGTTTTAACTATACTTTTTTGGCAACTTGATGTAATGTTTTTCTACTTGTTGAACTTTAAAACCTAGTATGACTTTTACGTTAGGAATTAGCTTATGAGGGATTCGGAATGAATCCGAAACGTCCTTTTAAATTGTTTTCGGTGTTTTTATCTTTTAATATAGTGTAATGTAATGTGTGTTATTTTGAAATTTTTTATAATTATAAATGAATGCAGACGCATTCCTTTTGCTTATATATATATATATATATATAACTTTTATATGCTTTCATTGTTACGTAAATATATGCAGACAAGTTTTCTAATATGTTTCATTTAATAATTTAGCTTATATATTTTATAACTAACTTATATTAGAATAATAAAATGTTCACGCATTTATTCTTCTTAAAACATATCTATACTTTATTGCTATTTGTTCTCATTTACATTTCTCGAAGAGTTTAAAAAATTCCTGCTCATACTATAAGTTTTATTGGAATATTTTATGAGGTCTTCCAAGTGAAGCATTTCTTTTCGATACTAAGTCATAAATTGTAGTTCTGGTATCATATTGATACCATTCACAATTTTACTTTTTTTTTTAACGTAAATGAAACAAATGGGTTTTATTCGTGACTTGAGCAATCTTCATAGATGGTATGCACATCGAATCATTATCAAAGTCGGATGTGGCTGAAATAATCACAGGGAACAAATCAGACCTATCAAATCATTCAATACACAAATGCAATTGTTAAACACATTATAAAATGTTCTACAGTATTAATATATTTTATTTTGTAAGCTCTTCTGAGATTTAGAATTATTACTAAAAGTTAAAGTTTTTTATATATTTTATTTGAAGCATCTCAGACATATATGTGTTGAATCACATCTTTCTTCAATCTTGTATGTATCCGAATTTTTATAGATTAGAAAATATTAAAAAGAACACTAATATATAACTTCAAAACTGTGTATCGAATCAGTCTTTTTCATTGCTTTGTAAATTTTTCTGTATGAAATCAACGATAATTTTAGTGCAATAAAAAGAAACATCTTATATGCCATGTTGTGTAATTTCAAGACAGTAATTGTACTACAAAAAAAGTATATATTTCTTTTTCAGAAATACTGTTTGATTTTACAGAAATTCTTTTGACATTAGGCTGTTGAAATCTTTAAAATATGATTTTTTTTTTAAAATTAATGTTAATATCTATAACTTCCATTGCATTATTTATATAAGGTGTTTCTATTGCTTTCTCAAATAATTCGAGAACTGAGTCAATCACACTCTAGAATGTAGTCTGTAGATCAATAAAACGGTTATGTTCAACATGATGGCGTACCTAGCAGAACTTTCTGACGTTAAATTCTGGAATTACAGTTTGTGTATAGAAGATTGTAGAAGATTTGACCAAAAGTTCAATGACAAACTTATAGAGACACCTCGAATTATTATGAAATGATGGCTTGCCTGTAAAATCAGCTTTATTAGAAGCCCTGAAATGCAAGCATTTTATATCCAATTTTTATCTGACGTAAACGGCTAATTATATAAACAAGTATATCATTATAATACAAATGCACATTGTTACGCGTTTTTGTCGGCAATACGATGGTAATTATCACACAAACTCCAGTCAGCAACTCGTAGAGACATCGAATAATCGCTGTTTTGTTGATAGGCTGCCGCCACCGATATATGCGTGGTATCAGACTCAATGTGAGTAGGATAAATATTAATTACTAAGTTATTCAGTTAATATTAAAGAATAATTTATTTACATACTATTAACGTAAAAACATTATTTACAATTATAAGCTCGGATATAGCAGATCCTGCCCAAAGCTAAGTTATATATTGAAATAATGACTACGTACTGGGTAGTCTTATTAAACTACTCGCTAATCCCATCTCACTTTACTGAACTCAGCAATGCTTATCGGAAAACCACTGAGATAACTCCCTTCGTATACAAGTTTCTCTATGCAGGAGAAATTCTTTCCTCAGGAACATTTTCACTGGCATATTCACGGTTCAAACCGCCAGCCTCTACCCACGAGACTTCAGCAAACACTACCAAACACTACCTCGTAGCTTCTATAATCAGAGAAAAACACGTGGGGTCCTCCCCTGTAACATGAAGGAATCTCATTTTTTCCACTGCACTTCGATTGCTCACTCAGTCATTCACTAGGAATTCCCAAGTACTTTATCTTGTTCACTTTATCGGTTTTCTTTGTTTTCCACATTCCTGTATACAAAAGGAATGCTGGTATGTCTTTTACACAATGGAACGTTTCATACAATAAGATATTGTTATAATAGGCTCATATGCCATAGATTTTAAAAAAAAACTCATTTCTCATACCCAAGCAACTAGAAAGCGATATACGTACAAAATACTATAATTAAATAAAATAAGATTAAATATCAGTAATCTTAATTTATCACATGTTCATCAACATCAGAAAGCTGACACACACTATAATATGAAAACTAACAAGGAGACCAGCAGACGTTGTGGTAACCAATATGTCTAACACAATATCGGTTTGTAAGCGAAAGTTAGAAACATCGCGTTAAAATAATTAACCGCTAACTATTAAGAATAACAAAAATAATTAAAAAATTATTGCAAACACTATTACAGCTATTTAAAATGTTTTGTTGAACGATTTTTGTCGAATATTTTGATCAACGAGAGAAGCACAGACGCTGACTCGTCAGAGAAGGGTACGTAAATCTGGAAAGGTATGTGCGATCTCCTTATACTTCAAACATTTTTTATAGTGTTTATCATTTAATAATGCTTCATGAGTTGCATAATATTTTTCATACTAAAATGAATGCTTTGGATAAAACATTGGTTGCCTTGAAACAATTAGAGGTTAACTATTAAAAATACTAATTTTTTTTTTTAAATATTGTAATCTCTATTACATCTATTTAATATGTTATGTTGCATTAACGAGAGAAGCACGGAAGCTGCCTCTTCAGAGAAGGTACCTGGTTCCGGAACTATGTGTGATTGACAACTGGAATCTCCTTTTACTTCAAATGTTTTTCTTCAGTTGTTATTTATTTATTAATGCTTCATCAGTAGCATAATATTTTTCATGATAAATAGAATGCTTATGATAAAATCTTTATTTCCTTGAAAAGTCGTTAACTATTAAAAATTAGAATAAATGATTTTAAAAACATTGCAAACGCTATTAGATCTAGTAAAAACGTTTTGCTGCATCAAAGACAGAAGCACCGACGCTGACTCGTCAATGAAGAGTACTTAAGTCTGGAATGGTATGTGCTTGCAAACAGGGATTCCTTTTTCCTTCAAATGTTTTTTTTTCTATTCTTATTTATTTGATAATGCTTCACCAGTTGCATAAAATTTTTCCTGATAAAAAGAATTGCGTTTTTTAAAATCTTGATTGCCTTGAATCAATTAGCCGCTATTTATTAAAAATCAGAAGAAAATAATTTTAAAATTTTTGAAACACTATATTACATCTAATTAAAAAGTTTTTGTCGTATCAACAAGAGAAGTACCGTCACTGACTCCTCAGAGAAGAAAACTTGGGTCTGAATGGTATGTGCTTTCGAGCCGGGATCTTATTTTACTTCAAAGGTACTTTTTCTTTTGTTATTTATTTAATAATGCTTCATCAGTTGCATAATATTTTCATGTTTAAAGGTATGCTCTTGCTAAAACTAAATTTTGATATTAACAACACTGATTAATATTTTTTCTATTATTAAAATAAATACGATGATCTCTTTAAATTAATTAAAATTTTACATTACAGTATGTTTTTATATTAAAAATTTTTACATTTCAGTATCATCAAATATGTTTCTTTTTTCAAGCAGATCGAAAGTGATAATTCTGAGAAAATATTCGTTTATTCTGATGATAATTTCTCCAGATACTTTTATTATGGAGTGAAATATTGTGAAGAATCCAAAGCTTATTATACGATGTAAAAAGCCAAAATGGAAGCTAAAATAAAGTATAACCGATTTAATAATATTTTACTATTTTACCTGAAAACAAATATCATTAGTTATATTTACAAAAGAGGTTGAACGGTTACACTTATGGTTTGCCATCGAGCTTTCAATAAAAATCGTTAAGTGTTAATCTATTTTCCATCGAAAGAATATGCAAATGTTTTACATATACTAAAGTGTTTTCGACTGTTTAAACTAGTACCATAATCATTTGTTTCTCATATTTTTATTATGAATTTGTGTACTCTTGTTATCTTGTATTCCTATGTTATTAAAATTCTCAATCGTAAGAGAAACAAAATTATAATTTTAAAATATATATATACGTACAATGAACGCGAGAAAAATTAATTTTCAGAAAATTATATATTTTTTAAATTAATTATGTTCATTAGATATTTGTTTTTCAATAACATTGTTATGGAAAAAGATTTTTAATAAGCAATTTAGAAGCTACTTTTATCACATTAAACAAATGTTTTATTTAAATATTAGAAATACATTTTAATGAATTTATGAATACTATTCCATACACCAAGAAAATTCTTATGTATGTGATGAAACATTAAGAAAAAAATTAAAAATAAACTTATGTAAAAGCAGTGCCCGAGTTTTAAACCCTCACTTCTCAAACTCACGTCGATTGCTTTGATCATTCGGCCATTGCGCTTCTCTCGCACATGTCATGAAACATTTTAATTAGATGTAACAGTGTTTGCACAATTTTTAAAATCATTTATCTTTTTTTTTTAATTTTGGGAGTAATTGCTTCTAGGCTAATTTCTTACTTTCATATTCTACTAACAGGCATACTGTTGGAAAAAGCTGCGACTCCAGTACTTGGTGGTGTCATTGCAAAACATATACGTAAGGTACAATTTACAATATAAAAATCATTTTATGTAAGCTCATTGTGTTCAACATTGGAATACATTTGTACCAAGAAGCACACATATTTTGGGGCTTATTTATTTCGGTTTATTTTCTGTTTTATTTTATTAATTATTATTAAAATATAATTAATTTATTCTTATTCTTATTCTTATTTTATTTCATTTTCTGTTGTATTATGCAGCATTCGAAATTTATTTACTTTAGAATATTTTCAATATTATATCTATATTATAAAGGACAAACATATCTGTGCGTAGCGCATACGTCATTTTGCGAATGGCAACACTTTGAAATTTGAAATATAATTTTTATTTTGTAATTTTCTCTACTGCAAATTTTTAAACTTCTAAACATCGCACATTTTAAATTTTTACACCGTCGTATAAGGAAAAAAATGCTCTTTTAAATGCAATTTGTTTGAAAGCTGTATGTCAATTTATTTTTGAGATATTAATTTTTTTGTAGTTTTTAATAACATTTTTCTTATCGTGGCAACAAAAGTACCTCATTTCTATTGAAAGTCATTGAAAGTAAACGGAAAATAGTCAAATATGAGATACTGCATCTTTTCTTGCCATTTTTTCATAAAACTTGAAAAAAAAACCCAGCTAAAATTAAAATATGGGCTATGTCAGGAATATTGCCTGTTATTCCGTGATAATGACATCATATGCACACTTTTCTATAGACGAAGATTAAGACTGGATTTTAAAAGTAGATTGCTTTAGCGGATGCAAATGACGTCATTTTATAAAAAAGCGTGTATTTTAATTCTTAAACCTGAAACCTGTTTTGTAGAAGTGCCTCATTTTCACAGCCCAGCTGCTTTGAAATTCTTCACAGGTGAAAATGCTTCACTTTTGAAAATAATGCAATCGAAATCACACACTGATAAAACGCAATGTTTTACAAAAACTTAGAGTGTCTTTATAAAAGACAGGTGACATGCAAATAAAAGCGATTTATATTACAGAAATTGATTATTCTCGCCTGGATGGATTTGTTTCGCCGAATTAGACAAGCAAACAAATAATTCGTGGTTTAAAATAATATCGTGTTCCTGAAGTTTTTCTCGAAAATTCTCTCGAATAATAAAATTTTAATGCTATTCTTTAGGACATTCTACTACAATTTTATCAAAATAACATAATTTTCTTAACTTAATTTTTCCTAATTTTATGTAATCTATATATTTAAAACACACGTGTGTTTTTTAGTCATCTGTCCTGATCTTTCTGCTGAACCAATTTTACTAATATATTTTGTAAACTGAATCTCTTCCTTTGTACATGTAATCGCACTATCTGCTTTTTTTTTTTTTTTTTTTTTTTTTTTTTTTTTTTTTTTTAAATATCCCCACTTAATGATGAAAATTAGATAGCTTTCATTATTGCAGACAAGAGAGAAATAATGAGATATTTTTAACTTTACTCATGCTGTATTCTGATAAAAATTCAAAATTGTTGTACAGGGTTTAGTGGCGCAAAATCCCATTAGGAACAGAATATTATATTAGGGGCATAATAACGGAAAATGACATACTGCTTTTGAAAACACGCATTCTTCCTCATAAATTTTCTATATTGTTTTTACTTCTGCGTGTGTACTGATACTAAGTTTTAGACACTAGGCGAAATGCTTATTTAAGTGAAAATGAAGTCATATTTAAAAGAAAACGGTCATTTTCTTAGATAAAACTAAACATTTTAACCCAAATGCGTCTAAAAGATATAAATTATGGAAATTTTTACTCTCCGGAATTGAGATTAGAATCTCAAGTAATGAATACGTCTGTTCACATAAAAAATGTTGCTGACAATCGTGACTCCAAGTTTTGAGTTACAATGATTTTTAAATGATCAAACAAAATACATTTTTTAAAAATGATGAATATGGATATGAAAAGAGCGTATGCAAATTTTAGAAGGTGAAAATTGCTGTTTTCATTCCGGAAATCCAAGCATAAGAGCCTCAATTGATAGCCTCATCCTAATAACTGATCTTTATTATATTTTACTGATTAAGTATTTATATTATAAAGAACAAACATATCTGTGCGGAACTCTGACGTCATTTTGCGAATGGCAACACTTCCCGATCAAATTTCGGTCTTGAAATGTTCGCTACTGCAATTTCTTAATCTTCTGACCACCGTACATTTTAAATTTTCGTCGCATAAGGAAAAAAATTTACTTTCAAATGCAATTTGTTTAAAAATGTATTCAGTGACTGATGTATTATATTTTCTAAAATAATTTTTAAGCTTGCATTTTTTTAAGTTTATCTTATCACGTGCCGGTTTCAATACATAATAATAATAAACATTTTGCACATAAAGCAACAAACATTTTTCAGTATTTGTTTCTGACTGTTTTTGCATAACGGAATTAATACTTCCTTTAAAACAAATAAAAGAATAATATTAAAAAAACCACCAATCTAACATATTTGTAAAAGACAAATTAACGAATGTAATACTTCTTTTATAAACAAATAAAAGAATAATATTGAAAAAACACAAATCTAATATATTTGTAATCGTACAATTTAAATTTTTAGAGCACCCAATGGGATTTTTTTTTCAAATGGAATATGTTTGCAAAGTTCATCTCAGTTTACTGATTGTCTATGGTTTTAAAAACAATTTTAATGAATGAAATATATTTTATTTATCTATATCGCGCGGAGCTCGATTACGAAGGATTAATCCGTTTGCCCTTAAAACAAAATAAAGAGTTCACCATTTTCTTAGGGCTAATATCCATTAAAATAATTCCCTATGAATAATAAATAAAACACAAATTTACCAGACGTGTATAAGCTCTGAAATTATCAGAATATAAAAGGATGCCATAAGTAGCAAAATCTTGGCAAATAACTCTTAGTATGCGTCTAATAAGAAAATATCGCTTTTGATAAATCTCAAAAATTTATTTGATTGTATAATTCGTATTTTCCATATGAAAATGCTTTTTTAATGTAAGTGGTCAATCTAAAAAAAATTATTGCATATAAAAAAAATTATTAATTTTCAATTTAAAAAATGATTTCACCAACATTCTTTAACCCGGCAAGCCCGGGTACGATTCCCTAGTTCTATTTAAAAGCAAAAAACTGATTAATTTAGTTAAATAAAAAATGCGGAATTGTCCATGTATTATGAAGCATTCGAAATTTATTTATTTTAGAATATTTTGCATATTATATTCTATTTAAAAGCAAAAAACTGATTAATTTAGTTAAATAAAAATTGGGGAATTGTCCATGTAATTTTTTTTTTTTTTTTTTTTTTTTTTTTTGGAAATTGAAAGAACATAAATCTTACTTCGAAAATAATTTTCAAAATAATTTTAAAGCTATTGACAAACGCTAATCTACCCATAACATTTTATTAAACTAACAAATAATATGTATGTCACTTAATCTTCCCTACACAGTAATGTCAGCCTATACATTATAGAATTATACTATTATGATATTTAAAGGAAGGTAATCGAGATTGATTTATTATTCTGTTTTTCATGAATGTGTTAAAAATTTGGTTTTTAAAATGAAATATTTTTATTACTATTGAAGAATTAATTTTATAGAAGTAACACGGTTCTTAAAAGTTGTGTTTGGAGTTGCTTTATAAAACTCAATAAAACGTATTTTAAGGGTACCGTGCACCTTTATTCGAGCAAAAATCGACCCTAAAATCGACATTTCATTTGTCTGTATTATTACTTTCTTCTACCTTTAATAGAAGAAAGTATTGTAATCAAAATTTTTTTCGACTTCCGGCTTTCGACGGATTTACACGTTTTAGGGGTCAGAGATCCTAAAAAACATGTTTATAGAAAATGTCTGTGTCCGTTTGTCCGTGTGTCCTTATGTCGTCATTGTACCATAAAAAATTGTATGAAGTTATACATAGAATTGAACCAAATTTTATTTTAAATTTTTTGGCTATGGTAAGCAGGTCCTCCATTAATTTGGAAACAATCTTCCGGTAGGGGGCACTGTAATAGCGATTTTTGTGCATTTTGAATATTGTACCATCGAAAAGTGTATGAAGTTATGCATAGAATTGAACCAAATTTTTTGTGTATGTTTTTGGCCATAGCAAGAAAGTCGTCCCTGAATTTGGTAAAATTCCGCCGGTAGGGAGTGCTGTAATAGCGAGTTTTGCGCGATTTTTATGCATTTTGAATATTGTACCATCGAAAAGTGTATGAAGTTATGCATAGAATTGAACCAAATTTTTTGTGTATGTGTTTGGCCATAGCAAAAAAGTCTTCCCTGAATTTTGAAAAATTCCGAGGATAGGGGGCGCTGTAATAGCGATTTTGTGCCATTTTCAATCTTTTACCATCGAAAAGTTTATCAAGTTATGCACAGAATTGAACCAAATTTTTTGTGTATGCTTTTGACCATGGCAAGAAGGTTCACTCTGAATATTGAAAAATTCCCCCGGAAGGGGGTGCTGTAATAGCGATTTTTGTGCAATTTTCCATATTGTACCATCGAAAAGAGTATGAATTATGCATAATTCTAATAGAAATACTAATAAAACTAATAAAAACGAATTATTGGTATTTGTAACAACATTTTGAAATATTAATATACATGAGATAGAAGAAAGTTTTGGGATTGGCACTAGTGATGGGCGATTCTGGAAAATTTGAGAATCGATTAAAATCGACATCGTATAAAACAGAATCGATCGCAATAAGAATCGATTCCCATATTCTAGAATCGATATTTGAATCGATATTTCGATGTTCATAGATTCACACAGATAAGCTGCAAAATAGTAATTCCAAAACGTAGGGAATCAACAGGGCCGTAACGACTATCTTTCACCCCTCACCTCTATTTATGGGGTCCCTAGACAATGTTAGCGGCCCAGAAGTAAGCTACTACAGACCTTTGAGTCAAATAATAAGGTTTTTTAACTTTTAAAATTATTATTTTTAAGATGTAATTTTGATAATAATTTATATTATATTTAAATTTATCTTTAAAAAAGATCTCGGTCATATAAAAAAAAAAAAAAAAAAGAAAGAAAGGATTTTTTTTTTCATCCGGAAAAGATGCACTTTCTACTCTTATTTCCTTCAACCAAACAGATGGGGACTTACTTTCTATAAACTCTCTAAAACGTGTATAAACGTCTTAAAAATGCGCAGATGAGCGAAATTTTGAAGGCTCTAAATTTATTTAAAAAGTTAAATGGTTTTTCAGTCTTCTTAGGCTCTCCTATAAGCGTGGGGGAAATGCAAATATTGCAAATCTTCTTTTAAAATAGCTGTGATGAATGTAATTAACCAATCATCACATACTAATTATCCCCCAATTAATAATCAAAATTCTCCTTTTAATAATATATTTAACTAAAATTTCTTTCCATTTTTAAAATATATATCTTCTTATCTCATTTACGCCCCACCAGTGGCTGAGAGGTTCTGCTCTCGAAGCTGGTAGACGGGAGGTGCTGGGTTCGATCCCAATCGCGCACGTCGGCCTAATCGTTCGGAGTTTTCGTGGTTTTCTTCGAGCCGTGGATCTTCCATGCGTTAATACGTATTAGGTTCCCTTAGAAAGACCCCCACGGAGGGCACTCCCCCCGGGCCTATATCCCTCGTGTAGATAATTGGCCGTCAAAAATCAACCCAACCCAACCCTTATCTCATTTACAGTTTATAAATATCTTTCTTTTTAATGTTTACCAAATTTTCAGCTGTTAAGAAAAAAAATGTTCTCATCCTAGAGCCATTAACAATGAAATAACATACTTTTTTCTGGTTAACA
This sequence comes from Maratus speciosus, assembly GCA_963932465.1. Taxonomy (NCBI): domain Eukaryota; kingdom Metazoa; phylum Arthropoda; class Arachnida; order Araneae; family Salticidae; genus Maratus; species Maratus speciosus. The sequence goes on from OZ010786.1 coordinate 176,790,928, forward strand.
AATAAATAAATGTATATTCCTTGATTATATGTTTTTTTCCCAGCAGTAATCTAAAAACTATAAACAGTTATTGAATCATTCGCTGACATGCAGAGTGCACTCACTGAAACAATAATAAATAAAAAAGAAACGTATCGAGTTAAACTGGTGGCATTGAGCTCACAGTCTATTCATACTAAATGTATTTTATACTCTTACTTCAAAGAATGCCTTTCGAAAAATAAATTAAGGGGAAATTAGACCCCCCCCGTCACATCTCTATACTTAAACAATAAGCCTCCAAATCTCATCAGGGAAGTGCTTTATGAGAATAAACTGGTTACCAAATTTGAAGCAAATCAGATAGAAAAATCCATCTATCAAAATTAAGGGGGGTTAGCCCCTGTTGCTCCCTTTATACTTAAACAATGAACCTCCAAATTTAATCAGGGAAGCGTCCTATCAGAATTAAATAGGTATACCAAAATTGAAGCAAATCTGATAATTCTGCATGAAAAACCCATTTATCTAAGTGAGGGGAAAACCCCCGTCCTTTATGCTTAACCAATGAACCCCCAAAATTAATCAGGGAAGCGCTTTATGAGAATGAACATAGAAAAAAAAATTGAAGCAAATCGGATATTTCTATCGAGAGTTATCGCGTTACGTATGTACATACATACAGAAACTGCGGGCACATTAGCTCTCAGGCTTTGATAGCCTGTGAGCTAAAAAGAAAAGTGCCCAGTTAAACTGATGTCATTGAGCTCACAGGCTATTCACACTAATTGTATATTGTGCTCTTATTTCAAAGAATAATGCCCCTCGAAAAATAAAAAGGGGGGATTGCCCCTCCCCACAGCCCCTCTTTATACTTAACCAATGACCCTCCAAATGTCATCAGGGAAGCGCCTTATCGAAATAAATCGGTATACCAAATTTGAAGCAAATCAGATAGCAAAACCCATTTATCTAAATTAAGGGATATTAGCCCGCTGTTTCCCCCTTCATATTTAACATCTAATTAGGGAAGCGCCTTATTAGAATAAACTGGTATACCAAATTTGAAGTAAATCGGATAGCAAAACCCATGTATCTAAATTAGAGAGGGTATTATCCCCTCGTCCCCCCTCCCTTTAGACTATAACAATGAACCTTCAAATATAATCAGAGAAACTCGTTATCAAAATTAACCGGTATACCAAAATTTAAAGAAAATCTGATAATTCTGCGTGAAAAACCCATTTATCTAAGCTAAGGGGGGATTAGCCCCCCGTTTCCCCTTTATACTTAACCAATGAATCCCCAAAACTAATCAGGGAAGCGCCTTAGCAGAATGAACATAGAAAAAAATTGAAGCAAATCGGATATTTCTATCAAGAACTATCGCGTTACGTACGTACATACATACATACAAAACCTACGGGCACATTAGATCTCAGGCTTTGATAGCCTGTGAGCTAAAAAGTGCCAAGAGCGTGTAACTAGTGGGGGGGGGGGGGGCAGAAAATAAAAGAGGACATTAAAAGCTTTCCAACAATATGCTACACGAGATGGTTTGGAATAAACAATAAATATGCCCCCCGGGGACAGGTAAGTCTCAAACGGTGGGAGGGGTGACCTCAAATGTATCTTTGGTCAAGGTTTAAAAATGTGGATTTATAATAAAATAGAACGAGAATTGGGCGTTTTTAAAATAGCATGCATATTTTGAACGGCCCTGTAAATTAAGATTGGGGAGGAAGGGGGGCGGAAAGGATTAGAAGGGGCGAATTTGAAGAATACAACATAATAAACTAGTAACCCAAATAACTAGGCTTCTAAACAAAAGTATAACGATTTAACCTAGTATTGAATTCAGGGGGTGACCCGGGGGAACATTGGAATATCCCTCCCGAACTTTTTGAGATTTTATGCGTTTTAATGGATGTGTATCCCCCCTTACGGAACTCTAAAATCCCCCCCCCCCCATCGCGACCGGAGCAGTCTAGAAATAAACCCGCCATTCAACACTGAACCTAGAAAGAAAAAAAAACGGCTCTTATACAAAATTTTACAGCAATTCTGCCACTAAAACAGTAAAATTGGAGGAATCTATTCAACCCGAATCGTGGATCATGCGCGATGCGATTTCAATTGAAGTAAATCAAAAAATAACAATTTCATCCGCATCTAAAAATCGGCATCGAATCTCAACTGAATCGATTCTCCGGAATCTAAAGAATTGAAGTAAATCCATAAATAGCGATTCTGCCTGCATCTAAAGATCGACATCGGCATCGAATCGAAACTGAATCGATTCGCCATTTCTGATCTTAATTTACGGGCAGAATCGATGCGTTAATTTTTTCTTGCTTTCTTTTGTCTTTAGAAAAAGAAAGCGTTGGATTCGTGAAAAATTTCGACTTCTGGTTTTCGAAGGATTTATAGTTTTAGAAGATCTTGTCTGGAATACGATTTGACTATTTTTATACATTGTCTGTCTGTCAGTCTGTCTATTTGTTTGTTTCTGACAAAAAAAATGTGGGCAGTCTATTTCAAGAACTAATGCATGGAATCTGTTGAAACTTTAGATTCAATTAGACTTTCATATAAATTGGTACTGATTACTTTTTGATGTAAATCTACCGGCAGGTGGCGCTGCTATGCTGCATTTTCCCGATTTTCGCAATAGCTCTATCTCAAGAACTAATGCACGGATTTTCACCAAACTGAGTTAGACGTTGGCATAAATTGTTGCATATTAGATTTCGGTGTAAATCACCCAACAAGGGGCGTTGTTATACAGATTTTATCAACAGTGTTGAATTCAGGCAATTTTCTCCGGGAGGGATTTCTGCGGATCCAGAGAGGGACAGTTCAGAGGGGAAGGGGATTGGACTTTTGTACATTAAGCATAAAATCTCAAACCTTCTGGGGGGACATTTGAATGTTGCACGTGGGGGGGGGGATGTCCCTCCGGGCTACCCCCGGAATTCAACACGTTTTTCTGGATTTAAACGATTTTAGGGATCATATCTCAAGAACTAATGAACGGAATTTCATCAAACTTAATATTCTGACATAAGTTGTTCATGATTGGGTTTTCGTGTAAATGATATAACAGGCTGTGCTGCCATGCTGCTTTTTTTTAGCAGTGTTGAATTCAGACATTTTTCTCCGGGAGGGATTTCTATGGTTCTGGAGAGGGACATTCTAGAGTTTCCGGGGTGGGGGTGGGGGAGAATTGGACTTTTGTCCATTAAGCATAAAATCTCAAATCTTCATGAGGGACATTTCAATGTGCCGGGGGTGGGGGGTGTTGTCCACCCGTACCAGCCCCTGAATTTAACACTGTTTTTCAGAATTTACACGATATTAGCGATAATATCTCAAGAAGTAATGACCGGAATTTCATCAAACTTAATATTATATGTCATTGACATAAGTTGTTCCTGAGTTTTTCGTGTTAATCATGTTACAGGCTATACTGTTTTATTTTTTGCATGATATTCGTGATAGCCACATCTCAAAACTAATGCACGGAATTTAATCAAACTTCATATTCTGTTACACTTTCAGATAAATAGATACTTATCAGGCTTGAGTGTATACTGTCCAACAGCTGTCGCTTTTATGCTCTTTGAATTGTGATTTTCCGTTGCGGACATCTAGGCTAATATCAGACGAATGTCTTTTTGCACGCTTTTTCTCGCTCTTACACCGTCCCTACACATGATAGCGAAGGTGTAGGGATGGCGTTAGAGCGAAAAAAGCGTGCAAAAAGACGTTCGTCTGACATTAGCCTAAGAGGGTGTGGGCCGAAATTCAATGATTTGTTAGGATAATGCAATGCTTATATTTTCTTTTAAAATGCCTATCCTTTTTTAATCCTCATTATGCGCATAGGTTATCATTTAAATTTGACACTGTGATAGCGAATTTTGAAGTTTTAACATTTATGAGGCAGATGAAAGTTTTGGGATTGACACATCCAACTACTTTATCTTCAATTTTTGAAGGAAAATGAAAATCATATTACCTTATTTTGTCTTAGAGACATCGATTAAAAAAATCATAGTATCGATTAAATCGAGTTGGCCATAGTATCGATTAAATCGATTAAAAAAATCGAAATCGCCCATCACTAATTGGCACATCCAACTATTTATTCTCCAATTTGTACTATACGTCATTCGTGGACAGATGCGATTATTTTACGCAAAGTTACAAGTGTTTTAATTTTGTTCACAAACAATTTTTGGGCCTTTTAATATACTTTAAATCGGTTTTTCTCAATACTGATGTTTCAGCCTTTTTTTTTTTTAATATTTGAAATGCTCCTTGCTACTTAATTTTTGATCAAAATTCATGAAACTGATAAGGAAGAATCCTGATATTGCTTAAAAAGAAACTGTGTATGCATTTTAAAATTCGAATTCATTAAGACAATTAAATTTGACCTTTAACTTATTACAAGGCAGAATGTTGATGAAAATCGATATGGAATTCAGAAAAATATCTCTAAGAAATTAAATATTTTATGATAAAAAAAATCGATACACAGATTTGTTTGTAATAGAGTTTTACGTGATTAAAATCCCAAATCGAGGAAATATATAAAAAATTAAAACGCAAGGAGCATTTTAAAATTTCGCTTTTTTAATTTTTTTAAAATATTTTAAAATTATAACAAGATTCGAAAATTTTTTATGGTGTTCTATATACTTATGGTGAAATATATATTTGCAGAAAATTTCAAATCTCTATTATGAAAATTAAAAGAAATTTTTTTAAACATTCACCGTCCCCTTAAATATCCTTTTTTAAACCGAAAAATACCCATATTAAAAATTACGATACCTAATCATCAGAAACTGCTCATCCCTCAAAAGCAAAAAAACTGGAGCTTTATAAAGATCAGAAAATGGAGCTTTATGGGCTTTTTCTCGAACCTCTTTTGCAAATATGGATTCTAAAGTACCCTTCTATTTACAACAATACATTTATGTCGAAATCACAAAGGAACCCTTTGGGGAAAGTTAAGAAAAACATATTTACCCAAAAATTTACGCTTTAGAGAGACAAAACTTAGGCATTGTTGCGGCTTCAGTTTCAGCTGAGAATTTAATTTTAAAATACAAAATAAAATTTCGGAAAAAAAATCTTCCAAATAGCGTTTATTAGTAACACTCTAAAATTGTGTGGAATGAAAAATTCACTCTTTGAAAGAGTGACAGGCATTTTCATTTTTTTGGAGTGAATTCTATAAAAATACACTCCTTAAATAGTGGAATTTTGCCACTCCTTAAAGAGTGGAATTTTCTACTCCTTAAAAAGGAGTGAAATGTTTCACTCCATTGTCCATACACTCCATTGTCACTCCGTTCCCGAGAGTGAAATATCTCAGCCCGCTGACGAGAGTGAAAGACTGGCATTATACACTTAAAAAAAATTTCGATCAACTTTGAAAGAATATATATGGAGTAAAATAATGAAAAGCACCAAAATATGTCATTTCTTAATTTTCAAAATCTCCATTTCGTAATGTAACTTTGGAAATTAGGTGCATTTGGTATTAAACGCACTCCTTTTCAACAGTGAATAGCCGTTCCCTCTTAGAGTCACTCACTAGTGCTTAGAGTGAATAGTAACGCTAAGAAGGAGTGAGTATCGTAGTATTGGTACTACCCATCAGACAATCAGAACAGCGTCTACAACGATTTTTTTTAAGATAAGAGAAGGATGTCCGCCATTTTAGGATAAAAACACACGGATATTATTAAAGTGATTATTTATGGACCAAAAACGTAAGTCTTACTTAATTTGAGTCTTTTATTCCTGTTGGTTTGTATATTATGATCATGAGTTAAAAAGGTTTATGTTATATTGAAAAAGACTGATCTGGATTTGTTTCCAGAAGCGATATTTTCCTATTCGATAATGTGATAAAAAATATCTTAATCTTCCATCGCTCAGAAAAAAAAGCTGACGTTTTTTACTGTTTTCTGATTACTAACCCAGTATTTATCGTCATTATTATTTTAGAGTTATAGTCACTCTAAAGAGGTGGGGCATATTTTGACGCTGCGATAGAGTGAATAGTCACTCCTTTTTATGTAATGTGAAAGTTACTGTGTTCAAATAAATCTCCTCAAACGTACTTGAAATAAGGTCATCGACTTTATAAACGTTGACGTTTAAAATATTTGATAAAAAACTTAAACGTCATTAATAAAAAAAATCATTTAAAGTAAACCGAATCAAATCATTCTGTGTATTAAAATGTTAATTAAGGTTTAAAAACTCTGGTATATCAAAAATTTTCATCGGTACATCGAAAAATAAATATATTCAGTTTTTCTGATGAATGTGTTTAAGACGATATGTCGAAAACTCGATATATCTTTTGAACATTTTTTATATCACTAGTTATAGAAGACATCATGTTTCAGAAATGCCGCTCCAAAATCGAATTAAAGTGACACATAGAGCTTGTCATGGAATAAGGTGTCTATTAATACATCTTTATCTTCTGCATATGATCTTGTGATAAGTTCTTACATCTGACACGTCTTTATCTCCTGCGTCTCTATGTCTGCTTAACATGTATCATTGTATATATTTTTTTTCAAATAAATAAAGCACTCATTGTCAGAAAATTTTTAATTACATGACAAATAATACCAGAGATCAAACAATAACATCATTAAATTTCTTGCATCGAAACGTAAAAATAATTTAGCAAAAACTAAAGTTTTTTAACATATAAAATATCCAATTTGTAGTACGTACTGTCTGAAATTTAAGCAAATATATGAAAAAATTTAATCACTCCATTTATTAACAAATTTGTCCATCTTTACGCAGAATATATTTACAGCTCCTGATTTTTTACGTAATTATATTTTGCAATTCCACATTGACGTATAGTTCTGTAATTTAAAAGGTAATATCATCTAGACCATTTTCTAATTTAATAAAAATTTAATGTACATTTTGTACCATTTATAAATAGAAAGATAAATAAATAGAAGAACTTCGAAGAGCGTTTTAGAATATTTCGTTTCTATTACAAAATATTTAAAACCATATTACTTACAGAAAGTTTTACACACTCAGTGGATAAAATTTGGATAAATTTTCTAAAAGTTGCATCTGATCCATTCTTTTTTCACTATAAATTTACATTGACAGTTTTAACTAAATAAGACTTAAAAATACACAAATGATTCATTACCAAAAAGATGATTAATAGAGTTTAATAAATTAAAAAATCAAGTACTTTCTAATTTTACTAATTAAAAAATCAAGTACTTTCTAATTTTACTAATTAAAAAATCAAGTACTTTCTAATTTTACTAATTAAAAAATCAAGTACTTCCGGCTAAATACCTAGCCATCATCAGGACTTCAGATGTAAACAGGCTCTGAAATTCTAATGATGGCTAGGTACATAGACGAAAGTGCTTGATTTTTCAACATCATTAAACTATATTAATAATCTATTAAGTAGTGAATCAGTGGTGTATTTTTATTTTTACATTGTATTATTAAGATAAATTTAGCATTCTGAACTAGTTTCTTTTATGTAAAGACGGCATATTCCAATCGAAAAAACTAATAAATATTTATATAATAAATAACATTATAATTAACATATACGAATAACAATATAAAAAATGAGATCTATTGTAAAAAAAGCATATTCAGTACATAAACCATCAATATTATACATTGAATCTAAAATCCAATCTGGGACACACTTTATTAAAAATTTAAATGTAGACGCGGGATTTTTTAATATTCATAAAATACAAGATGTTAAGTTGCATACCATTGAAAATTTATTGTATGGAACTTTAATATAATAAAATATGAATTTTTTAATTGCTCTTTTTTAAATCCGCTACATATTTCTAAGGATTCTTTTTTAATAAAAAGGGAAATTTTTATTTTTAGTATACTGTAAAAAATTCGTCGGATACAAAATAAATCATCTATATTTAAATTTTCCTACAAACGTGCATGTATTAGGTCGAAATAATACATTGAGTAATAAACAAAAATATAAAAGTCCTTTTTACAAACTGCTGCTACTTTGAATTTTATTTTAATTTAATTTAACCGAAACATACTCTATTAAAATGCAAATACTTGATTCTAGAAATATTTCAGACATAGTGAGAGATATTTTAATTAATTTATTTTTTGTGACAACCATTTTTATGAAGCTTTCTTCGTCAATACAGGATGTGGAACATATTGAACGTACTTTTAATCTTTTTCAAAATTAAAACACGCTGCTATGTTCGATATTATTATAATAAAATGCCTCATGATAAATTCTTTATTGGAATTCTGTACCTATAAAGTAGGTTGTATTAATATATGTTTCAGAAAAAAACTGAAAAAAAAATGTTTTATGATCTATAAGAAAAGAATGACGAGTTTTCAATATAATGGAATAATTAAGTAACATTTTTAAACAAATTTAATGCATATTTTTCCGAAGTTAAACCATTCATTATTTATTTCACTATTTTATAGTAAAAATCATGCCAACTTCATTTATAACTACTTTGAGTATGTATTGTATCAGGCCTGTCTAATCTTTCACTAAGCAGAAGCTCACCTCAGCCGACGGAAAACAATAAAACACATTCCCACCACTGAAACCATACAAAATTATCTCAATTTAGTAGTGTTAGCCACTAATAAAACACACGTTTCATAATGCTTTTATATCTCATAGTAGTAGCCATTCCCGTGTAAAAATAAACCGCAAGGGAAATATAAATAATTTAGTATTTCGTTTCCCTGAGGCGGACTTATCTCACTGTCGTAGACACTTTTAAAGTATGAGGAACCAAAACGCATTAGACTACATTATGCAGGCTACATTAGAAAATCATGCAAATGTAAATTATTTTTAAATAAAACATTTGAAAAGTGAATTTTTAAATTAAAAAAAAAGTAGTAACAGGAAAAATTCATAATGTGCAAACACGTCTTATAAGATGCACATATATCCCATATTTATAGTCATCCCCATGTAAAAATAAACTGCAGAATAAATATAAAACACAGTAAATTTAGAATTGCATTTCCCTAGCAGGAGGTATCTCGAAATTTATTATAGGTCAAAGAGTCAGAAACACTGATGTTGCATGCAATATAAGAAATTTATAAACACTATATTAACATTAAAATTTAAAATTTTGAAAATTTTTTATGGATATTATTGTTAAAAAGCAAACAACAGGAAATATTTCAAAGGGCGCCAGGAAATTCTTCAAAGGGCGCAATTAAGGCTGCTAGTCACTCAGCTTCCGAATTCCTCTCGGTAATGTTAAATCTATGGGCGTTTGATGCATCCTTATATTGAAAATATATCCTCAGGGAATTAATATTTTGACTTCTTTTTTCAGTGTTCTCTTCTTGAAGGATGTCGCTTTTTTTCTTAGTTGTCAATATTTCTAAAATTTATGCTTAATTTAATATTTTATGTTTTAAAAACTGATGAACAGGGAGTAAAATTTTACACTCCATATAAAATTAAGCTTCGATTTTAGAAATATTTTGAAAACTAAGAAAAAAAAAAGTGACATGCTTTAAGAAGAGAACACAAAAAAAAAGAAGTTAAAAATATTAATTTACTTAGAACATAGTTTGAATACAAAAATGCTTAAAATGCCCATAGGCTTAACATTACCAAGGGAAATTCCGAAGATGAGTGACTAGCAGCCTTAAGCAAGCGGGTGGTGGGTTTTTCAGCCCTGGATTATATGATCAGGATATTAAAAAAGCAATTTACAATTGCATTTTAATGTTCCTTGGTAATTTCATTATTCACATTAAATTTAGTAATCTGCAATATCGAATGATTACGCATGATTGACCAATATGATGATAATCTAAATGTATTCTAAAAATTAAATATCTAAGTTTCTCGCTCTTAAAAAATAACTCAATACACGTGAATTTTTCAGTTCCCATTTTCCTTCAAAACGCGGCACTTTACTAATCGAAACTTACACTCTAAAAAATAAATCCGTAAATTAGTCACTTTTACATACGCATGTGTGTAAATTTGTAAAATTACACCTTTGTAACAATACTTTTTGCTAAAATTACTAATACTAAATATAAACTTTTTGCTAAAATTTAACTGTATTTATGTCTGTTCATTGGCTTAACTGAAGTGTATAATTTGTTATCTCTTCAAAAACTCAAACAAGTGTGTAAATGGTAGAAAATGGTACGGATTAATTAGAATTGGTTACAAATTTTGAATGTTACACAAATAACTGGATATTTTGCATATTACACCGAAATACGTGAAAGAATATTACACAGCATATATGCGAGTTGTGGTTTTAGAGTTCCCATAACACTATCAGCCTAGCAACAGGATTCGGTCAGCAGTTTCCGTGAGAAACTTGTAACCTCAAAACCGCAGATGGTATTGAATTTGCTGATGTGTAGTTTTGCATCCTTTTTGCTTGGGAACAATAACAGCACAAGTTCAGATTTCATTTCGAAGTGACCGAGGTTGGACGTATTTTTTCTAGCTCTAGACGAAAGCAGACGTTGCTACGGAACCGGACAAAAGTCTGATATGAAGTCTGCGATGCTGCAGACAGCTGCCGCAGAAAATCCCTACCATCCCGTACATTGTAAATAGTATTAACTTAATGTGTAAATTATAATCCAGAACCATTAAACTACTTTTATTCATTAATTATGGCCATATTCTTCTATCATATGGGGGACATAGGCCTTTTTCAAACCTAATTAAAATTCCCCTAGACACTCCCCAGCCCCTGCCACTGAATTTTATGCAACTGATTTCTAGAGCAACTAACTCAACGACGTTTTATTTCAACTCTGAAAAGACAGTGAAGTTATTTCATTTTTATCGACGCAAGACAACAAAGCGTGCTCTTCGAAGTTACCTATTTTTTTTCTCTCTTTCTACTGAAGAAGAATCTTATCAAGAAAAAATTAGGTCAAACTCGGAAGATACAGGCTTCGTTTCTGTGTGCAGTGTACTGGTGATTCAAGATTTTTTTTTCTTTTTTCTTCTCCCATTCAAAACAAGATCGTTTTCAGTGGAAAAGAAAAAGAGTGCTGGCAGCTTAAAGTATTCTTTTTATCTCTACGAATATAACGGATTAACATATATGAAGTAAGTGGCATATTTTATATTACTTTGAAAAATGCTGTTACAAGATATCAAAGTTGTAGCCAACCAAATTAATTCCACGAGGACTGATCGCATTAAATTGTTACATAATTTAATTTTTAAAACGGACAGTGGAAGGTTGAATAGGAAGGAATTAAAGGAATTCCAGGGTTTTAAATTTAAAGAAGGAGATGATCAATTTCAAACTAAATTAACGGAAATTCTGGGCGAATTTTCCCGAATTCAGTTAGTTTGTATAGCAAATTTATTGCACTTAGACGTGCACGGAAGTGACTCGGAAATTGCAAAACGTATATTACAGACTCTAACTGACTTAGAAACCTTTTAAAACTCCCTTACTTCGCATACAGATTCCGAAACCGAAATTGAAAACGAAAACAGTTCGCAAAATACATTAAATGACATCCTAAACTCTGGCCTCACACAAGCCCTTGCAGATAATACGACAACTGGCCACACGATTCCATTTTCTGACATTGAGAAACTGCTACAACCGTTTTCGGGTAAATCTTCCGACAATATTCTAAAATGGTTTGAGCGATTTGAAGGCTTAGCAGATAGCTTTGCGTTAACCGAGATTCAAAAATTCATCTTCGTCGAGAGAGCGCTTACGGAGACAGCTTTATTATTCGCTCGTAGTGAATCAGATATTACCTCCTATAGCACGCTGAAGCACGCCTTGATCACTAAATTCAAACACATCTCATCGCCGTCACAAATCCATGAGACCTTGGGAGCACGCAGCTGTAAGCCCAATGAATGTAAGCCAAATTCACTGAATATTTTCTCATCATGAAAGAAATAGCCCAAAGGGGTAATGTTGACGACGTGTACCTCATGCACTATATTATTAACGGTATACAGAACACTCCTAGCAATAAAGCTATATTATTCGTGTGCACCACGCTTGCCGAATTTAAAAGCAAGCTACAAATTTTCGAACAAATTTGTGAGCAGAGCCCTAAATTTTACCAAACAAAGTCACCGGCTACACCCAACATTCCTAAAATTAACCAGACGGAGAAAACTGCAAAATTAACGTGCTATACATGTTTAGCCCCAGGTCACCGTTCTAGCTAATGATTTCGTTTAAATAAGGGGGAAAAGTGTATGAAATGTGCACGTTTTGGTCATGCATCCAATCAGTGTACTCCGGAACGCAAGCGTTCGACTCAAGGCACCTCCCCTTCACTCAAGACGTCGCCAAGCCGAGACGAACAAATTCACGTAGTAGAAATGTGTCATTCTCATCCGTGCATGCGGAAACCAGTAAAAATTTCTAATTTACAAATCAGTTAAATTTTAGACACAGGATGTAGACAAACAATACTGAGAGAAGATATTTATCAACAAATTGGGTCTTCCCTCCTTACCGGAGCTCCTGTACAATTGTCGGGCATCGGTAACCGTATTATTCAACCTATAGGATCGTTTTTTACTGATATAGAAATAGACAATAATACTTTTTCTACTTCTGCTTACGTAGTTAAGTCTTCTCATATGTCCATGCCGCTTATCATAGGGACAGATGTCATATTTCAGGGCACTCTCACGTGCAACAAAAACGGCGTTACATTATCTAAATCTCCACCCCCAAACGTTTTTATAAATTGCATTACTGTGTCTGATAATGCATCTGCAACGAAATCTCAAGATAAATCTGATATACCTCGATTTCCTGACGCAAGATGCACTACATAAACATTTCTTTCAAATTCTTCCCCCCAGGATCTGAAACCCCTGAGTGTAAATAAAGATATTTCGAATGAAAATATTCCTAGTGTCATCGAAATTCATCCCGTCCTGACCCGATGTGACTCAACACATCTGAAGCATTTCGCAACATGGCCAGACCGTTTTTTCTTCAATTTAACTTCTTTTTGTACAAACTGTTTACGACCGCGTTCATCTTATTTATCAGCTGTTTATCACTGTTTAATTCTACCAACGGACTCAATCATTCAGCACTACATAAGTACCAACCATCTCAAGATTTGAGTGAGGTTACTAATTGGAACAAAATCCTGCATTTCCTTATCGTTCCTTGTTTATTTTTTATACACCGAAACTCATTGAACCCAACAAAGATAAAGAAAAAACTTAAAATTAAATCCTCGAAAAGAAAGATGCTTAACGTATATTAGGTCGCTAGTGTGATTACCATATTGATCACCTGAGTGTTTTTTTCCTTATTATTATTAACTGTTTTTATATATTCTGTGTTTTACATCTATATATGTGATTCTTTATGAAAACATTTACACCGTACACAACTATAGACTGTTATTCTTTGTGTGACTTTCGTTTCAACTTCATCTAATTCTTCGATATTTTTTACGATTACAGCAATCATCCACGATTATTTTTTCTATACGAAATGTTAAAAAGATGTGTTTACAAGTGTGACTAACCATGTCACAGCTAAGAGTGCAATTATTGATGAAAACCTTCAACACAAAACGTTTTATTTTCTGATTATTGGATTTTATGCCATTCTAGAGTGCTTCAACTGTTTGTTTTTTAAGAAGGTATAGTGTGTCAAGCATTTTTTTATCAACAGTGTGTTTATATTTACTTTTCCTTTTTATATTAACAGAATTTCAGTGCTTTTTTTTAGAAGTTCTGTTCACCATTTTTTTTTAATCTCTGAGCGATATAATATATGCTCAAAACTTTTTTATTGAACCCAGGCTGTGATTTTTTTTCGCATGGCAATTTATTTTTCTCTCGGACTGCAAATGGTGCTTTATTTTTTTCATTTTGCCTTAAATCTTTTTTACTACACATGTACATTACGCAGCACGTTCTTTTTTATGTTGCATAAATAACAACTTTATTTAAGATGACTTATATCTACACAGAACTTTTTTTTTTGGACATTCACATTTTTAGAAGAAGAAAAAGAAAATTGTTGTATTTATATTGTTAAAACTGTATTTTATGTGTAAATATTTTATTGAATTGCTGTATATATGTATGTGTTTTACACACACTCCCCTCGCCCACTTTCTTTTACAGAAATAATAGCTGGCTGTCGAAAAAACCCTTTTGGTGGGAAATCTTTTTTGCTTAGACGAGGAAAAAAAAATTTTTTTCTTCCCGAATAGACGTTGGGATGACGATGTTTTTTTTTTTACAAAATTCTACCTAAGATGAGGCAGAGTTTGGTATGTTTTTTCGATGATAATATGATGGGCAGACGGCCTTATTGCATTATATTTTTCATCCTTGATGATGGCGCATGAGGAAGACGGTCTCATGACGCACATTGATGATATCCAGAGATATTTTATTTATTTATTTATTTATTTATTTTGCTTTCGTTTGTTAGCTCAGCATGAATATGCATAAAATTTAAACTTAATTATTTTTTAATTTAGCTCGATTTTCTTAATTATTTCATGACAGTTTTTCCTTTGGATTCTAATTATTTTTAGATAGTTTTTTTTTTATATATCTTGTTGCCTATTTAACATGCTGTCGAGGCCGACAAGCGGTCAAAATGGCCGAGTGTGAGTTGTGGTTTTAGAGTTCCCATAACACTGTCCGCCTAGCAACAGGATTCGGTTAGCAGTTTCCATGAGAAACTTGTAACCTCAAAACTGCAGATGGTATTGAATTTGCTGATGTGCAGTTTTGCATCCTTTTTGCTTGGAAGCAATAACAGCCCAAGTTCAGATTTCATTTCGAAGTGACCGAGGTTGGACGTATCTTTTCTAACTCTAGACGAGAGCAGACGTCGCTACGGAACCGGAAAAAAGTCCGATATGAAGTCTTCGATGCTGCGGGCAGATGCCGCAGAAAACCCCTACCCTCCCGTACTTTGTAAATATAGTGTTAACTTAATGTGTAAATTATAATCCAGAACAATTAAACTCGTTTTATTCATTAATTATGGCCTTATTCTTCTATCATATATATGCCTAAGAATAGAATATTACACAAAACTATGTGCACATATATTACGCACTGTAAGTATAACAAAAGAATATTACATAGGCTTGTGTGTAACAAAATTACTCAGAAATATGTGTAAGAACATAATATTACACAGAAATATGTGTGCGTATGTGAATACAATAAGTAGCGATATTTGAAAACTTGGCTTGTGTTATAGTTACTGACTGGTCAAGTTAGTTTCTTAGAAAGTCGAAGATCAAGAGTTCAAATCCCATTTCGGTAAGTATTGCTTGTTTACTGAAAATTGAATTAAATAGTTAATTTCTCTTCTTGCTGTATATGTATCTTTCAAAATTTGTGACTGAAATTGATAGGGGAAAAAATATCAGCGTCACGATTTTCGTAATATTCAAAATTTTATTTGACAGTGTATTTATTCAGATTCTATTAATATATAATAACTATATTATTTTTGGCCTTCAATATAACTTTAAGAGAAAGACGGAATGCAGTAAGTATAATTTCAGACGATCCTGTTTTTTGTAAATTAAGATTTCACTATTTTGTGGTCTAAAAAGAAATCTGCTGGAAAGGGAACAACCACACCAAGCACAGGTGTTTTTTTTCATAGAAAGTTTTTTGCGTAAAACTATTTAGCTACAAATTTATATACCAAACTATAAAGTTATTTACTATGTACATAAAATCTATCTTTCTTATGTTACACAGATATATGCGTACTCATGCGCAACTTACACATTAAACAGTGTATTTCTGAGTTATGTGATAAGATTCTACACACTTAAGGGGACAAGAGACTTTCACACCCATTTTTTTTTCACTTTAAATACTATGCAAGCGCATACTACATGCCTTATGGCATATATTTATCACACATGAAATAAAAAAAAGATTTTTTTGCAGAAAAATAAGGAATTTTCTTGAACATTTTAAGCTGTTATGAAGAATATTTCAAAATGTCCCATGGACATTACATATCAATTAAAATCTCCAATATTTTTTATGCAATTTTTTTATATGTATACCAATAAAATCGAATATTATATCTTTGAATATAAACCCTTTAACGGACCGTGGTAATATTCTTAGCACTTAATTTTTATTGAAAACTGATCAATTCGTACCGAATTTTTAGTAAAATAATTTGTTTTTACAATGATTACGATGAAAAGCTTCTTTGTATCGCAAGCATTGTAAAAACAAAATATTTTACTAAACATTCCGGCGCATATTGATCAGTTTTCAATGAAATTTAAGTGGTAACTATATTACCACGGCCCGTTAAAGGGTAAAGATAAGAAAAAAATATTTTTTTTCTGAACATTATGAAATTTTCAGTATTTTTGCATCAAGTTTCTACAATTAACTACCTTTAACTTTTCCAGTTATATTTAGTTTTAAAAAAAGATGCAAAATTTTATAACATATATAATGACAAACAGCTGTAGAAAATATCGGGGATTTTAAGTGATATGGAATGCGGATAGGGCATTTTGAAAAGTTCATCATAAAGCTTAAAATATTCAAGACGATTTTAATTTTTCTCCAAAATTTTTTTCTCTTATGCCATAATGCATACGGTGTGGCGTTAAATAGCATTTAAAGTGAAAAAAAATAAGAAAATGAGTTTAAAGGTCCGTAGTCTCCTTTTAAGCCGCTTGATGCACTATACAGGATAATATGTATTTTGAAATTGACACGCCAGGGCGGTGGGCACTTTTCTAAATTTTGCTGACATCATTCATGTCCCCCGGAGGGCAAATTTAGGGGGAGGGGTCGGGAGGTGCATAGCATGAATAAGTGGTCACAGGTCTTTCCAACAATATGTCACATGTGGGGGTCGATAAAAGTTAGAAAAATGCCCCCTTTGGGTCTAGTATCGCGCCTTCTGGAATACTTCCTTCCCCCTCTCTTTGAAATACCGATTGCACAAATGTGTAACTGTGCACACTGACTATACAGAAAAGGACTCACAAAATGTAGCATTTTCATAAATTTCACTCAATTATTTCTATGTTAGGGCAAAAACGTATTGATACAACCTCGTATGTGGATGTTGTAAAGAAATCGTTTTCATTTGTGTATAAATAGCAGGTATATTCATAGAGCTAACGATTACTTTAAAAAAATTAGGAAAATCTTGCATTTTTTTTTATAATATGCGATTTTTTTCAACAAAATTTAACGCCAATTTCATAAAATTTGACAAAATGAAGATGAAACAACATTTTACAATTAGAATATAAATATTTTTGATATTTAATGAGCATTTGTATGAAATAATGTTTAACTGCGGATGTGCGAACAATAGCAATGACTTTTTTTATTGATTTGAAAGTCTTCTCTATAGAACAACTAATATAAAAAGAACAGTCAGATTCTTTTTTTCTTGGAATAGACTCGTTCTGGTTGTTTTCCAAGAATAAATAAAGCACCAATAAAACAAAATTAGAAATAACAATTTATGGAAAATTCCTTATCATCCAGCTACTTTGGAAAGCACCTGATATTTAGCTCACTCTATCGCCGATATCTTACAGAATTTTCACGACATTCGAATGGTCTTCTTATAAAACTATTTGACAGAAATTCTCATATTTTTGTATCACCATAAATATACATGCTATTCTTACAAAAATAAAGACAAATGTCGTGCAATATCCTCATAACCATGTTCTGCAGCTGCAGATCATTTCGAACATTTTATTTTACAGGGTGATCTCGAATATAATTTTTTTAATTCAATTTGTGGTTATGACCTTGGACAATGCTTAGAAAGGGACAGTAACTTCCTACAGTATACTTCCGATAGGAAGGTTGGTATGATTTCCCATCGTGTTGTGTATGTGCAGAGTGGGCTAGGATCAGTGGCGCGTAAACTGGATGTTCACTCCGAATTGGAGGTGCGTGCAACGATCATATTTCTATGGACTAAACGGTTTAATTGCACGGACATTCATCGTCAAATCACTATTGTATATGGTGAGCGTGCAATTTCTCGGCCAGGTATTGAAACGTGGTGTCAGCAATTTGATGCCAGACGCACGAATATCGATCGCGAAGGCAGGCCCGCAACGTCCAGTACCCTTTAAAATGTTTATCGTGTTGATGCGATCATTAGCGAGAATCGGTGCATAACACTCCAGGAAATTGCCAGCATGCTGAACATTTCATACGGCAGTGTGTTCTCCATTGTACTCGAGCACATTGGATTTCGCTGTCTCTGGGTAGTTATATAGCGCTGGAGGAGATTTCTACGTATCCGGAATCGAAAAGTTGGTCAACATTTCCGAGAAATGTTTACAGTCTCTTGGGAACTATGTGGGAAAATGAACTTACATAATATGTTGTCATAGCCGTGTTCCCTATTTATATGTAATTTAATAAATGGCCATAACTGGGAAGTGTAACTTATTCATTGATTTGCCGTCGTATATCTCTTTAATTCAATAAAAATTAATTGGAGTTTATATAATCTTCTAAAGGTTTATTTATTTAAAGCTTGTTTTTTATCACACAAATTTACATATGCTACTTTTATTTCGTAATAAAAAAAACCTCAATAGTAAGCAATACGAAACTCGAAGCTTCAGAATCTGTTTTGATATAAATTAAAAATTATGCCGCAACATCTTTAAACATAAATTTTATTCATAATATTTCTTACGTTTTATAATGACGCATGCATTTTCATTTGTACTACAAGGGAATGGCAAAAAATTAATATAGGAATTCCCGAGTTTTAACATACAATTTTCTCTTTTATAATCCGCCATATATTTTAATATTCGCAAATATTGATGCACTTTAAGGTTTTAATATAATATATGAAATCGACGATGTTTATTCTTATAAATCTATTTAAACATTTTACATTTTTTTAAACTTACTATTTTCAGCACAGCAAATTTCTGCATAAATGCGATTATTTTCCTAAGCTTTACGTGATTAAATTTTACAATAAACATTTACTCAAGTGGAAATTGCGGGAAAACAGTTATTTATGATTCTAAAATGAATATATAAAGGAAAATTTTAGATTGTTTTTAAAACCAATATATTAATACATGGTATATATAAATATATTAAAAACACGCAAAGCAATAAATTTTACCTTAAGAGTTACTAAGTATAACTAACAACAAAATATTTATTTTGTTTCAATTAATTCCTGTAATATTTTGTAAAAACCAAAAATATAATGTGCTTGCGCATTTGGCATAAATGAGTTTTTGAATTACTACAATTATTAAAAATTCTCAAATTAAAAAATATATAAAGTTTTTTTTCGTCATCTTTAAAATTCACATCTTTAGAAAACCTGTCGATACAAATTTCCATTCACTTCTGACCATTAGTTCTCGTCTTATCAGCAAATATGCAAAACCACAATTCTTAACCCACTGATTACGGCCACATACGATGCATACATGGTTGAAACTGTCGTATGTTCTGGTACGCATACTTTTAAAACAAGAAAATAGATCAAAATTTACAGATGCGTAATATACGTCTGTATAGAAATGAGGACGTGAGTTTCAAAACTCACATTGTCCAGAAAATCAAATTTCGGAAATTGCGAAAAATCGCAAACTGCGGCCATTGATTTCCATTGTAAACCATGATTTAATATGCCAGAAATACAGGATAAAACTAGTTTTCTTGCAGATTGTAGTGTTTTTATGGTGCAGGTTTACCAATGAAATAGATTGATGGAGAAAACACGATTTTTTTAAATTTTGGATAAGGCGAATTTTGAAGTTTTCCTCTAATGAACTCGTTAAAATTAAGCGTAAGAATCGAGATTTCTATATTAATGACCAACAGAAGAAAACGTGATTATTTGAATAAACGAGAGTACGATTCGAATTTTTTTTAGGAATTCAATCAGTGAGATTTTGCAGACGTATGTTCTCATTTTGCATTTGCTTAATTTTATTTCTTATCTGTACCACGAGGGCGTATCAATAAGTAACCTACAAGTCAATTTTTAAGCAGGAAAATAGTAGGATAAGTGAAATTATTTACTAAAAAGCGAATTAGAGGGCTCTACTGACTGGGCGCAGTGCAAGATCTCGTGATTCCACGCAACGATAGCTTTCTCGCCACTCACCGGTAAAATGGCGTTTGGGCTTACATTATGAATTGTGTAGGAGCAACTTACAGTGGAAAGCTGACTAAACTGTGACGTGCTATTCCCGACAAGCGCAGTTACATAAATCAACACATTCGACTGCTGTACGACAATGCTCTTCCGCATTTGCCTCACCCAGTTCGTGAAAAATTGCAGGGATACGTTTGGGAAGTTTGGACCACCTACCATACAGCTCGGACCTGGCACCCTTCAAATTCATTCTGTTTGGACCAAGGAACAAGTTCCTAGGTGGTAAGAAGTTTGACTCTGACGATGAACTGAAGCGAGCCGCGCGAAGGTGGCTCTTCTCACAGCCGATGGAGTTCTGCGAGACCGGCATTTTCAAACTGATCCATCGTTGGAACAAATGCCTCAACACGCATGGACGTTATGTAGAAAAGTAGTAAATGGGTAATACTTTTATTTCTCCTTCATATTGTCTATAATTGCTTTATATTTTTTTCTTTGAAATTATGTGCGCTACTTCTCTATACTCAATCGTATTTATTCTGGTTTCATGCTACATTATGGCGTGTCGAATTTTTCAACTTTCTTTTTCAATAAATGAGGGGGGGTCAAAAAGTTGTTAGCTATTCACAAATATATTTACATGAACTGAAAATTACATTGGTTTGCTTGGTAAATAGCTACTTCAATTTCGTGATATTTTCCCGTTTCATGTAAAAATCACAGCAATCTGTCTTCTCTCAAGAAGTGCTTTCTTATCATTATTTCTGTTTGAACTTCTGCTCTAAGTATAACAATATACTTATATAATACTATAACATATGTAAAAAAAAAATATTCCACTCGTAAGTTTTTAAAACAGCAATACTAATTTGCAGCTGAGTGTATTTTTATTAATTTTTATTAATACCATACAGAAGGTCAAAGAGAGAAGTTTAGATCTGTTCGACAGCATCAAATTGGATTACCATATCTACCTGGGCACAGAAGACAAATTAAAAAGCAGAAGAGGCAAGAAGAGGAATTATGAAGAATTTCTGAATATGAGCAGAAGAGGGAGGAAGAGTTAACATTACAAACAAATGAAGTTTTTTTCTCCGACGAATATGAAGAGCTAAGTGATTTTTACAGATGAAGAATCTGAAGATCCTTTGCAGATTCCATGTGATGATTCTGATATACCTTCTACTGCAAGTACAAGTCAATATAATGCATTAAAATTGCACAACGTTGTATTGCAAAGTATTATAGTCCAAGAGCCGACAGCACAAAAACCTATGTTATCAAGCACAAGAAAAAAAAACCTTTATTTTATGGAAGAGTAGAAGTAGGGGAATCTAATGATCCATGTCTTCCGGAAGTGAAGTGATGCATAAGCCCAAAATTAATACCACCAGTGGTTCACTCGTAGGTTTATCATTGTGTTTGTCCAACAAACAAATGTATGAAAACACGGAGGACTGGAAGCAGAAAAACACAATGATACACCTACGAGTGAACCACTGGTGGTATTAATTTTTAGCTTATACACCACTTCACTTCCGGCGGACATGGATCATTAGATTCCCCTACCCCTACTCTCTCATAAAATAAAGGTTTTTTTCTTGTGCTTGATAACATGAGTTTTTGTGCTGTCGGCTCTTGGACTATTAGGTATGGTGTCAGTCTACGTGCTACACCTGCCATAACAACAGCTGTATTTTTGGATGCTGGATTAATTACTGAAAGAGACAGGCTACTTGTGGTTGATCACAATAAAGTAAAAGGGCACAAGAAAAATTTATGAAATCACTTGATGAAGAATTCCATTTTTGATGCCAGACAGGCAATATTGAATGTATCTTTTTTGATGGATGCCAAGATTCTACTAAAGTTCTATTACAAGCAGATAACTCAAGTCATCAGTTTCCAAGTATTGTGAAAGAGAAGCATTACACTGTTTGCAGTGAGCCAGGTTGAAGGTATCTTTGCCATTTTACTCCAGACAAAGACTTAACGAAAAGGAAACCCGCTGAAGTTATTGCTAACCTTCTTGTGGATTTTTAAAGAAAAAGAGCATTGATAAAATTTTGCAGCCTATTGGTGGCGACTCAACAAATGTTGACAATGGTTGGGAAAGAGGAGTAATGAATTGGGTTGAGTCAAAGCTGAAACGTAAACTCATCTGATTGGTTTGTGCTCTTCATACTAATGAGCTACATTTGCGGCACTTGATCACAGAGTTGGATGGAAAAACTTTGTCTAATAACAAGTGGAGTGGTAAAATTGGCAATATATTTGATGCTGCAACAGAACTTCAAATCAATCCCTCATTTGTCAGAATATATTTTCCAGAATCTTTGGTTGCATTGAGTGACACTGTTGTCAAAGATCTCTCTACAGATTAGGTCTATGGTTGCAGGATAACTCAGGCCATAAGGACATGTGTACTTCCAACTGATCTGGCATTATTAAATATTGGTCCTGTAAGTCACTCTTGGTGGTTAATAACTGCAAATGGGATTTATCGCATATGTGTTCCAAAACATGGCCTTAAAGGCAACAACTTGAAGAAGTTATAACTGCTTGTGGAACACATTGTTAGAGTTTACAATCCCTGCTGGTTTACAATCAAATCGAAATTATCTTGGGTGGAAGGAACTCGCCTAATTCTTTCTCCTAAAATATCAGAACAAGGCAGTAGCAGATGTTGTTTTACCAAAAGTCCAACGTTCATCGTGGTTTGCATTTAGTGAAATGATGTTTCAGACAAATGATGTTCTCGGAAGTCCAAGAAGAAAGAAAAGCTGGGGTCCAGAAGATAATTGAATTAAGGAATGAAGGTGATGATATACCAGGAAACGTATATGTTCGGCCTAGGAAAACACCTGCAGTTAATCCAAATGCAACTTCCATTTGGAACTGATAGACTGGTCAGAAACAGTATGAATTCCACTTACTTGTAAACTCAAAATATCAGAAATAAAAAGTTTGTTGAAAAGCCAATGCAAGTTCCAAAGTGGCCATGTCATGGACAGTCCATAGAGAGGTGTGTGAAATAAGTAACAGAGGCTTCTGGCAAAGCATATACTCACGAGAAACGAGAGGGATTCATTAGAGGCCAGGAAGCAAGCAGAAGAATGATGCCTAGGAATGAATCGAAGCAAGATTTGATGAATATTGTTGGTTGAAGCTTTTATCTTTTTTTAGAATGTGTTTTCAGTTTTTCATAATAAAGACAAAATATAAATAGAATTGTTTGAGTTCATTAAACCACATTTGGAGCAAATTTTGATGGAGTTTATAGTAAGTTGTCCCCTTTTTTTTGAAAATTTCAATACAGATTATAATCAAGCGCACATTTACCAAGCTAAATCTTTATGAATAAGGAAAATATTTTAAATTAATATATTACACATCAAAAGGCGATTTTTTCCAGCTCCTCATTTACAAAAATCACGAATTTTTATTTTTGCCCTCCAAATTAACACTCCCTAATGCTACACATCTCACGAAAGTTTATTTGCAAAAACTGGAGTGTGCGTATAATTCCACTAATAATCTAAAACCGGCAAAATACAGTCTCAAATTTCAGGTTCGCGATATGCGTCGGAGAGAGTAATACGGCGGAATATACACTGTTAAAAATTCGCAGCATTCTGTCCCGTCATTTGACCGTTTTTGTCAAAAACGGTTACACAACCGTAATTTAACACTATTCTGAGCATATTATTGGTCATTTTATGGTCAGAATAGAGTTTAATTGCGGTTATGAAACTGTTTTTTCAAAAAACGGTCGAATGACTCGACAGAATGCTGCCAATTTTTAACAGTGTAGGGTACGTGGTTTTGTTCTGAATTGTTCTCTCTTTCTTGCAAAGCCGGATAACAGGATGCTGTTCACTATAATTTATTTTCTGCTTTTTTAAAGTATGCTAAATGCAGCAGATAAGCGGTAAAATTTAGGCTTTCCTAATTTCCACCCTCATTAACATGTTAATGTTTCATAATAATGTTAGTATCTTTAGTCGCAATGTCATCCAATTTTCCCAGATTTATAACAGAGTTATTGAACATATTTTAATACACATTTAGAGTATTTTTTAGGGTGGGTCGATGAAATGTTACTTTCGAGTAAATCCGAAAGGCAAGTTGGAGAAAATAATTAAGTACAGGGTGTTCCTGAACTGATGGGGCAAACTGTAAGGGGTGATAAAGAAGCAATTTTGGTATAGTAGTGTGGGGTCGGAAAGGAGAAGTGTTGGCAAAAAACAAGAAATGCGGAGGGAATGAAGCAAAGCATTTTATGTTGGCAAAAAAGCCGCCTCTGCTCTGTACAGTAAGTTACGCGCGCTAATACTCAGATAAATAAATAAATATTATTCTGATGCTGGCCATGAAAATACAATTAAATATAATAATAATATAGGTAATTTCTTACCTTTATCTTTCTTCATCAGCAATCCTCATTATACAGCATCGCACGAGTGTAAATCCATCAAGACGTATCCTTTCTTAGCTGTAGAGAAAATATTTGTTTTTTCTAATTAATTTTATGAACACTGCAAGAAATGAAACTGACGAGTTCTCCGTGTTTGTTGAGTAACATTTTAAAACTATATTCTATCTTAAAAAATAAAAATCTTGCTGCTTCATATTGCAGCTTTTTCTTATATTAATTTTACATGTTATACTTAGAGAAACTAACAACCAACTAACAAAATAATATGAAATGCTTATAAGTTCTTTTCGATGATGTCGTCAGACTCTTGCTTCGTGCGTGGGATGATCTATAATCATATTTTATTTATTAATGTAACTGTTTATCTTGAGTAGGATAATTTAGCTAAAATAGAAATGTTTGTTTATTACAGAATGATTTATTATTACTTAATGTATTTATTTACGTGTTCAAATGTTTGTATTCTTGAATGGTTTCCTGTTATGAAATCAGTTAATGACATCTGAGATGGTTATAAATCCATCGCCCTTCCTTAACCATCTCAGATGTATCGTGTAGTAGTTTAATCGATTCTCGATGTTTCACAAATTGTGGTTTTCCCAGTGGCTTGGTCAGGGCGTCTGCTGTCATGACTTGTGTTGGGCAGTAACGAAGTTTGAGTATACCGTCTTCTTTCATCTCTTTTATCGCGTGATAGCGAACATCGATATGTTTGGTTCGCTTTGAGAATTTTTCATTCTCCACCATCCTGATGCAGCTCTGGTTGTATTCATATAGTATTACGGATAAATTCTGTTTTAAGTCTAGATCTGATAATAGTTTTATTAGCCATTCAATTTCCTGTCCTGAACTAGCTGCAGCAACGAATTCAGCTTCCGCTGATGAGTAGGCAATGCAATTTTGCCTTTTTGTATACGACTGTATGGGACTATTTCCCAGCATGAATATGTTCCCTGTTGTGGATTTCCCTCGTTCTTGTGTCCCCCGCCCAGTCGGAGTCAGAAAAACCGATGAGTTTTGGTTCCTGTTTTGTACTCAATGTGAGTTTGAGGTTTTTCGTTATATTTAGATAGTTTATTATCCGTTTCGCGGCGTTCCAATCTTTAAAACGTGGCGTTTCACACCTTCTGCTGAGTATGTTAACTGAGGCTGAAATATCTGGACGTGTAGTGGTTCCTATATATAGGAGTGATCCTATCGCTTGTCTGAATTTCGTATTAGGCATTAAATTTTCTTCATCTTCTAATTTGTGAAAACTGGCATCCATGGGAGTGCTTACTGGTTTCGCGTTTTCTAAATTAAATTTTCTTGCGAGTTCTTCTATTTTTAATCTTTGATTCAGTTTATACCCGTTTTGTGTTTTTCTTATTTCCATGCCTAAATAGTGAGATACTTCCCCAAGGTCCTTTAATTCATTTCCTTTCTTCAAATTATATCTTCAAATTATAATAAAATTCTTTTATTATTCTTTCAATTGATTCATTTTCACCGCCTATCAAAATGTCATCTACGTAAACTATTATGTAAATCGTAATCTTGTTTTCTTTTCTTGTGTATAGACATGTGTCCACGGTGCCTTGTTGAAAGTTTAAATTTTTCAAAGATTGTTCGATTCTTTTATTCCAAGTTCTGGCTGCCTGTTTGAGTCCGTAGATGAATTTTTCAGTTTACAGACTTTGTTTTCTGAGTTTTTCTCAATGTAGCCCTCCGGTTGTTTCATATAAATTTCTAATTCACCGTATAGAAAAGCTGTGTCGATATCTACGTGTGTCACGTTCAATTTCTTATATGCTGCTGCTGCCAAAAATGTTCTGACGGTTGTTTGTCACACTACTGGGGCGAAAGTCTCGTCATAGTTTTCCCCATATTTTTGACTAAACCCTTTGGCTACTAAACGTGCTTTGTACTTTTGAGTGTTCCCGTAACTGTCTAATTTCCTTTTGAATGTCCATTTGCAACCTATAATTTTTTTGTTAGGTGGAGGATCCACTAATTCCCATGTGTTGTGTTTTCTCAGCGAATTGACTTCCGCTTGTGTGGCTTTAAGCCAATTTTCCTTTTCTTTGGGATTATTTATTTCCAGTATTTCATTCCAATTAGTGGGTTCTGTCATATCATCATTTTTTACATAACAGGCATATCTGTCTGGTGGTAACCCCCTGTTCGATCTTTCAGATCTTCTTGGTTCATTGGTCGGTTGTTTGGACGTGGTTGGTTCTTCGGTTGTGTTGTTTATCTCCGTTTCAATGTAATTTTTGTCGTCATATGAATTTTCTGTCTCTTTACTTTCTTTTAGGTTAATTTTGCCATTTTCTATGAATTTCACTGTTCTGCCAATTACAGTTTTATTTTCTTTAGTGTATACGCGATATCCTCTTGGGTTGTTATCGTATCCTAGAAAAATCCCTTCCTGAGCCCTATCGTCCAATTTTCCTCGATGTTGTTTATTCACGTATACGTAAGCTTTGCACCCAAATGTTCGCAAATAGTGTAAATTCGGTTTGCGATTAAACCATAGCTCAAATGGTGTTTTATTTGTCGATCTTGTTGGTAAGCGATTTTGTAAATGATTCGCAGTATTAATTGCTTCTCCCCAAAATCTTTGTGGCAGATCTGCTTCTCTGAGTAGGCTTCTAGTCATGTCTAATAGCGACCTGTTTTTTCTTTCCGCAATGCCATTTTGGCTCGGGCAATATGGCACGGTTAATTGATGTTTAATGCCCCTTTTTCTTAAGTAATCCTCTATCCCACTATTTATGTACTCTCACCCGTTATCCGATCTCATTGCTTTCGGATATATCCCGAACTGGTTTCGAACCATAGCTATATAGTCGATCAGTTTATCCTGTACTTCATCTTTATGTTTTAATAAGTATATTACTGTAAATCTAGAGTAGTCGTCAATGAAAGTTACACCACCTATTGTTGGGTTCCTATCGCTGTGCATACGTCCGTGTGCACTAGATCGAGTACTCTACCTGTTTTGTTTCTATACACTGTTTTGGGATAGGGAGCATCGCTTTTTTTTTGTTTGTATGCACGTTTCGCTTGTTGTTCCATGATTGCAATTATTTAGTTTTATGCCATAGGCTAAGTCGTCTTTAACCATTTCCTTTATGGAATTATAATTTCTATACCCTAGGCGTTTGTGCCAAAGTTCCAGGCAGTCTTTACTTTTGCATTAATGTGCCATATTTACTATATTCCTATCTGCATTTTCTAATAATTCAACTTCGTATAGGTTATTTTTCATTTTTGCCTCCAAGTAGATTTTCCCATTTCGGGACAGCGTGCATTTATCTTTATCAAATAATAATTTATACCCATTCTTTGTGGCTTTACTAACTGAAATTAAATTAGATTCTAGCTCCGGTACATACAACACTTCTGTCAACGTAATTTTATTTATGCCTCCATCGGATGTTTTCGTCGTGAATGTAGTTTCTCCTGTACCTAGCGAGTTTAGAGTTTTGCCGTTGGCAATTATGACCGTTGTTTTTTCGGTGTCATTTAATTTAGTAAAGTCATCTTTTTTGTTTAGGATATGTGAAGATGAACCAGAATAAATAATCCAGGTTTGTTTTTCTGCTTTGTCTATTAGAAAGGCTGCGTCGCTGCTTTGATCTGGTTTTGTTTCCTTTCTATAATTTCTCTTGTCTACTGATTCGCGGTCAGTGTTTCCTATCTGGTTATCCGATTGTTGATAGCACAACGATGATGAGTAATGTCTGTTTTTGTATGTTTGTTGTTGTTTTTGTGTATTTGGGTGATTGTTTCGATTTTTCAAATGCCAACATTCTCTGTACGTGTGATTTCTCAATTTGCAATACGTGCACTGTTTATCTTTTTTTAAATTATCATTTTGATATCTCTTTTGCGTTTTAAACGCTTTTGTTAAGTTTTCACCCTGGTCTGCGTTTTCAACCCTTCTATTGTACGCATTTGTTAATTTACTTCTAATAAATTGTGGTGTAAGCTCGTCCTCATTCCGTGATTCAAGGGCAGTAATTAAAGTATTATAACTAGGGGTAGCGAACACAGCAATAAAGCTGAAAGATGGGAGTCGCCAATTGTTTCCCCGATCGCTGAGAGTTTGTCTATTAGTTCTAGAATGTACGTTATGTGTTTGATTAGGTTCCCGTTTTCTTGGAGCTTGGCTACATAAAGCTTTCTTAACAAAAATAATTTACTAGACAAGTTCTCCCTTTCGTGTGTTGTTTTAAGTGCGTTCCATGTGTCTCTGGATGTGTTAAGCCCTTTTACATGAACGATTTGAGAATCGTCAATTGACAGGTTAATTATGGCTCTAGCCTTCCTGTCCTTTTTCTCCCAATCGGTTGTGATTGGAGTGGGCCTATTCTCGCTAATTACGTTGAACAAGTCTTCTGTAATCAGTAATATCTCAGTTTTGAATTTCCAATTGCTGTAGTTACTAGCGTTAAGTTTTTCTACAAGCTGTATCTCACGTGATGCGGCCATTTTACTAGTTATTTTAGTTTTGTTGGTAAAGAGGAATTGCTGTTTTATTATTTTATATTAAACTTCTTATATATATCTAGTTTTCTTCAATTGTTTAACATTTCATATATATCAACAAAAAAACAATGCACAATATTTATTTTATCATCAAATAACTGACGAACTATATTTTTCAATAATTTTCAATTTCTTTTAATGTGCATACCTCTATGGCCAGTAGTTTTTTTTTTCACAAATATTATTTATCTACCAAAATATTAGACTTTCTCAGTCTCGGAATCAAATTGTTGGCAAAAAAGCCGCCTCTGCTCTGCACAGTAAGTTACGCGCGCTGATACTCAGATAAATAAATAAATATTATTCTGATCCTGGCCATGAAAATACAATTAAATATAATAATAATATAGGTAATTTCTTACCTTTATCTTTCTTCATCAACAATCCTCATTATACAGCATCGCACGAGTGTAAATCCATCAAGGCGTATCCTTTCTTAGCTGTAGAGAAAATATTTTTTTTTCTAATTAATTTTATGAACACTGACAGAAATGAAACTGACGAGTTCTCCATGTTTGTTGAGTAACATTTTAAAACTATATTCTATCTTAAAAAATAAAAATGTTGCTGCTTCATATTGCAGCTTTTTCTTATATTAATTTTACATGTTATACTTAGAGAAACTAACAACCAACTAACAAAATAATATGAAATGTTTATAAGTTCTTTTCGATGATGTCGTCAGACTCTTGCTTCGTGCGTGGGATGATCTATAATCATATTTTATTTATTAATGTAATTGTTTATCTTGAGTAGGATAATTTACCTAAAATAGAAAAGTTTGTTTATTACAGAATGATTTATTATTACTTAATGTATTTATTTACGTGTTCAAATGTTTGTATTCTTGAATGGTTTCCTGTTTTGAAATCAGTTAATGATATCTGAGATGGTTACAAATCCATCATTTTATAGACATAACAATTACAGTACGTGCTCAAATGTACCACTTCCAACATCTATACAGGCATCTATACAAGTCTAGCATGTGATTTACGTGCCCTTTCAAAGATTCCAGGTGTTTCGCGAACAGTTGCAGCCTGTGACTGAATGCCTTGCAATGTGTTCCTCATTAGAGTCAGTTGATGCCTCGCATATGAAATACACTGTTAAAAATATCCCTATAAAATTAAGGGCAGAGGTCGGCAGCAGAGATTCCAGTCATTCCCATAAAAATAAATTCATGCCGATCATTTTGTGCAGACCGTAATTTTACGGGGCAAAGATATAATGCACTTTAAAACACAATAACACTTTACTCACTGTTCCGTAGCACATAGCATGATAGATAATCTTCACAGAATCCCTTTTCTGGCGGGTTAAAAAATATGTTACAGTCGCGGTTAAGTGAAATAAGGCCGCTTATTGAATGGATCAGACCGTTTTCCAACAAATAAGTCTGTTGCCCGTGAAAGTTAAAGGGCAAACACCCTTAAATTTACAGTTTTTTCTGACAGTGTACCCGGAATCTTCCAAATGGTACACCAATTGTTTGCTAGACGCTGCCAGACCTGTATCGATATCGGTGGTGGCACATTTGAGCGCTTACTGTAATTGTTATGTCAATAAAATGGCTGTTTTCATTTTCTCTGCATTTCTTGTTTTTCGCTAACACTTTCCCTTTCCGATCCCACGTTGCTATGTCCAAATTCCTTATTTATGTGTAATTAATCTTTTATTACAGCTCGGTCCATGAATTCAAGGCTGTCATTCTCAAAATCTTTTTCACTCGCGGGCCGTAAACATATATTTGCAACGTTAGGTGGGCCGCAACACAGTTATTTAATAATTAAAAAAAAGTAATTCAAATAGTAAGGTAACAAAAATAGCATAACAAAGTTAATATAATTAGTTGAATTGGACGTTTGAAATATTGCTAAAAAAATTTAAACTACTGTTTCCAAACAATTTACTTCGAGGTAGATTTCTATTAAAAATGATATAGAAATATGCTTCGAAGATTTCTGCTTAAACATAATGGTATGCAGCTTTTTACTGCTATTTTTCCACGGTAAATCCAATAAGGATTATTAGCGATACAATAAGTATAAAACGTTTTACGTATACCAGTTTCAGCGTTTCAAATTTCTAAAGAAAAAAAAATCCAGTAGATTTTCTCCAACAAGTCAGCCTTTTTCCAACGCAAAAACTTTTTAAATGTAGAAATATGTAGTGCAAATTTAATTAAGATTGAATAATGTTTCATTAGTGTTGAAGAATTAAATATATATACACTACTATAGCATAAATAGAACTACATGTTAGAAGAACTTTTGACTACGGAAATGACTTTTAAGATGTGTTAACATAATTTTAAATTAGCAGCTATAAATAACAGGATACATTTTTAATTCCCATGAAATATATGAAGGAAGAGCGAAGGTCTTAAAAACCTTTTATAAACATCACAATTAATTTTATTAAAGGTGATTAATTATTACGTGCCTCACGCCGCTCATAAATGGTCGCGAGGCCAGATGCGGGCCGCAGTTTGAGTATGGCTGATCTAGGAATACTCTGTGAAGAAGTTCGTATTGAAAATTTCAATGTTCATATAAAAATTATTTTCTGTGGTGTCTCTGGAAAATCACATTATTTTGGTGAAAAGAGCTTTTCTGTACGACTTTTAGAAAATGAAGTTATGACTATAGCTCGGATATGTTTTTGACGTATTCAACTTATACATTCTATTTTTTGTCAAAAAAGTTAAACTTCATTAACTTTGAACAGCTAATATTCGCACAAAAGCTAACTTTAAATGTATTTTTTTTTTAAATTCTTAAAATTTAGAAGGTAGTTTGTTCTTGTTTTGGAAAGACCATTAACTTTTATATTTTGAAATAATTCATCATATTGGTGCTCAGCAAAATAAAATAAAATGTTTTTTAGGGTTCCGTATTTAAAAAGTAAAACGGAACCATTATAAGATCACTCCTGTGTCTGTCTGTCTGTCACAGCCATTTTACTCGTAAACTATGGGGCGTGGAAAGTTCAAATTTGGGGAAGTAATAAAGACCATTGACCCACATATTTTCAGATTAATGAACATTCGTAAATATATTTAGTAAAAAAGTAGAGGGGCTAATTATGCTACTTGAAAAAAAATCTTTTCTTTGCATATCACGTGGGATATCCCGTGAAAGCTTTTGTAACGCTGAACTCAAAAATACATTCCTTTTAATTTTAGGTATTATATTTTCAAAGATATTGTTGAAAATGTAGCGCAAAAATATGTCCCCCCCCCCCCATCTAATTCCGAATCTACTGAAACTAAAATTATGAAAAAATTAGAGGTAGTGGACATTAATGTAAACCTTGCCGGAAAAGTATAGCGATTACTCTAGGTCACATAGTTTTTGAGTAATTAGCATTTTTCTGTTATACACAAATTTCGATTTACGGGCATTCAGAAAAAATTGTTGAGCATCGCTGAATATACCTATCGTTGCAGAAGAATAAAAGCATTGTTGATAATGATTTTCGAAAAACATCATCGGTAATTAGCTGAGATATTAACCCTTAAAGATACGGGCAGTTTGGACATACACAAGGACAGGGGCAGCGTACTCTATGCCTAGTTAACAACTTTTAATGATATATGTGTGTAATGTAATGCCCAGTAACAGTATAAAAGCAATAATCGTCAAATTGTTAAAAACATACTAATTTAAGTGGTCTCGGCACTCTAAAAGGTCGAAAAAATGAAAAAAAGACCATTTTCAACATTTAATGTCTTAAAATGTATATGATTTTAAAACACAATTTTAATTGGGATAAAAAATTGCAAGATACAGAATTAGTATTTATAGGGGGCTCGAAACTGTTAGACATTTGTCGACCAAAAAATTGGCATAACAGTTTACGCGCAGGATTACAAAATAAATATTGCAACTAGAATGAAAATTTCGGTGCTTACTTATACTTCATATTGTAATATTTTCCCTAAACTTAAATAAATTTATATTTAAAGCATTTTTATATTTTTAATGCAATGTTGCATTTAACTAATACAAAATATTGAAAATTTCAACAGTAAAATCCCCTAAAAAAATATTTTTTTGAACAATAAAATGGAAATTTTAGGTTCAGTTTATACAGAGTAACATGAAATATATGGCCGGAGTAGCTCAGTGGTTAGAGCAGCAGTCTTGTATACCGTGGTCCCGGGTTCGATTCCTGGCTCTGGCTAATTTTTCATTCCAGTTGGGTTTATTGTATTTATTGTGTGTATGTCTGTATAATATTTATATATACCTTTAACTGTTGAATGCAGGCGTTATGTATGTGTGTATGTGTGTTTTAATATGTATTGTAGTATGAGAGTTTTATTATGAAATATATGCTTTGAAAATTTCATGAAAAAATATTCAGAAGTTTTTGAGGTATCCTGCACGTTATACCCAAAAAAACGCCATTTGGAAAATAATGACTTTAAAGTTTCGGAAACGCCGCTTCAGCTATTGAGCGGGTGTAATTCTAAAAGCCAAAACTTTTGTTCTAATGGGAATTTCAAGGAAACAAATATATCAAAATATTCAGAAAAGATAGGAGTTTAACATCTGAAAAAATTAAAATTTCTTAAATTTTCAAGCTTTAAGAGTCCTGCGACCACTTAACTGTTTCCGGCACGGAGTAATTCTATTTATAAACTTATGAAATAATGAACTGACACCAGAATTTTTAAACGAATTTATTAGAAAATGCGAACTTGCTTATTTTCACGTACATGATAAAAGGAAAATTTTAATTAAATATTCTTGTTGCCGTTTGTCTGTTTTGGAATTAAAATTAGGTGTCCGTTTTTTTAAGGGCATCGCCCTCGAAAGATGTAATTAGAATGAATCGCATAAATACTGTCGGATTCGCGATAGTTTGCATTGATTGTATCTCTCAATACGCCTCGAGTGACTTTAAAGGTTAATTAAACACCTATCTGGAAAAACGCGGCACTGACCATCGCGGCGTTGCAACTTTGAGACCTCAATTCGAAGCGCGCTTAGCACAATGCCAAATTTAAGCTTTGAACAAAGGTTTTGTTTTAGCTACATTGT
This sequence comes from Maratus speciosus, assembly GCA_963932465.1. Lineage (NCBI taxonomy): Eukaryota > Metazoa > Arthropoda > Arachnida > Araneae > Salticidae > Maratus > Maratus speciosus. Next base: position 176,825,145 of record OZ010786.1, read on the forward strand.
AGAAATAAAGGTTATTACTACGCTGAATTTAGTTTCATGAAATGCCAAATGAAGTTTAACTATGCACTGCTTTTATTGTCAGTACCGAATTAAGTTCATCATAAACAGATTAGGATAATATTGAAAGAAGAGTTATACAAATAGCTAAATTTGATATTATTTAGGTTCCATATCTCTTTGAACTTTCATGGTATACCCATTTACACTTTTCTAATATATACAGTTATACCCAACCCTACGTTGTATAGTTTTTACGTCTTAGTATTTTTTTTTTAAATAATACAATTACAAATTCATATATTTATTCTACGGAACCCTCGGTACGCGAGTAATGCTCGCACTTGACCGTTTATTTCTATTACTATTAACAAAACTTCTTTATACATAGATTCCCTAATGGAAAATAAGGTATAAAAGCAGAAATTCATCTTATATCGTAAAGTGCAACTGATATGGAATCAAACATTAAGAATGGAGATGAAAGTGTCCGAAATTTATAGTTTATTAAATAAAAAAAATAAGAATAAATTAGCTTTTTCTATTTTTAAAAAACATTTTATACAACGCAAAAAGAAATTATAAGTCCACATGGATTTCCCATATTTCTGAGTAAAATAAATATACTCTCATTTTAATTCTAATATTGTGTGACATAATAAATTATATAGAAAATGTAATATGGCATAGTAAATGCGTATTGGTATTATATTTGATATATTATGGATATATGGATATATGTGTGGCTATTATATATTATGTATTATGGACATACGTATATTTATATGTATATTATGTATTATCTATTATGGACATATGGGTATTTGTAAAATTTGCAGATATTCCCTTTCCGCTGATTTATGTCGTTTATTTAAGGAATGTTTCTTTTACATTTTTCTGGTATGGTACTCGATAGTTACGGCAATTCTCAGTAATCTTCCCTACTATGGGTATCAGAGGCGGATTAACCGCCTCCCGAGCCCCTAGGCTTGACTTTTTTGTGCCCCCCACTCCTCCTCCCTCAAAGTAATATACCTAATACAATTCTGATAATATTTTTTAATCTTTTGAATACATTTCCTTTCAAAATAAATTTGCAATGCATTTAAAAGGTTTTTTTTTTTTTTTTTTTTTTTTTTTGTTTTTTTGTACAGACATTTATGTGGAATCTCTTACACTAAAAAAAACTTTTTTTTAGCAAGAAATATTATCAGAGTAAATTCCATATTCTATATTAACTGAAACTTGCTTACAAAACTACTTTGCCCCTATGAAAAACCGTGTGTAAATCCATCAAAAAGTGGAAGCAGAAAATTTCATGAATGCAATATTTTCTTTATACGAATATAGAAGTTAAAGACAGCTAGTAGCGTTTGGGATACAATCTACATCTTAATTGGAGGATTAAATATCTTATTAAAGCAAGGAATATTGCACATCATTCTTCTTTTGTATAATATATTACTCGATATATATTTAAAAAAAAGAAAAGAAAACAAAACAAAATGAACAAAATTCTCAGCGCCGGACCCTAGGCGTCGTCTAGGCCCCTATGCTTCAGCCTACACAGCCTAATGGGTAATCCGCCTCAGGTCGATGCGACGGCTAATACAAGCGTTTTTCTTCTACAAGTTATCAGTATAGATGCTGAAAGCTAAATGCTTCACAATAGATTGATATTTTATCAGAGACCATTCACCTATAATTCTTCCAAACTCAAAAAAATGGTACATCATAAAAATCAATGATAATTGTAATTTTTATGGTGTTTTTTTTTCTGGTCATAATTAAGTAAATGTAAAAATAAGTCATACGAATATATAATTTACAATATACTTCTTTAAAAGGACATAAAGAAAAGTAATTTAACTGATTTATACAAACAAAATAAACTTAAAGATTTATGTTCACTAACTGATAATAATCGTGATATATCATTTTAATCAAACATATTTTTTTTTCAATTTTAATGAGAAAATGCTAACTAGAAGGAATAATAGTCCTATTATTTCTTTTTTCTTTATATCTTCTTTTCTGTTTTTTAACAATGGCAAAATTTTGTTGCTAGTGTTACAAAAATGTCTTTCAAATTGACAATAATAAGAACAATACTAAACAATAATAATATGCTGGAAATTAATAACAAATTTGAAAATTTTAAAATTTTTGACATACTATGATCAATATGAATAACTGATGTTACTTTCATCTCGCAGCATTTTATATTTTAAAAAGAGTAGCTGCGAAATAATAACATACAACCACATTTTAATATAATGAACTCTGAACAGTAGCTTGTTTGTTTATTAATTAAAATATGCTATATGAGATCTTTATATTTTTTAATCAGTTTTTAAAATTAATATTAATGAGTTGTAAGCTAAAAATCGGATCGACATAAAATAAGTATTATTTATAGATCATCCATATAATTATCTACTACCAATTGGTTAATGTGTTTTAACAACGGAAAACTTTTGTTGCTTGTGTTATAAAATATCTTTCAAAATGACAATAATAATGGTTAAAGATGGTTAATAATGGTTAATAATGATTAATGAGTGCTAATTAATAGGCACTCATTAACTCTTTATGTACTGAATTATGAATTAATGAAAATTTTATCTTCTAAAGCATTTTTCGTGCATTTTTGAAACTACATTAGAAGGTTTACATAATCATTTAATAAATTTTAGAAGTAGTTTAGAAGGATTGAAGGATTTAGAAGGATTAATTAAATTTGAATTTATAGGGATTTTGTGCAATATTTATAACCCCACACAAATCTTTTATTTTCAATATATTTCTTAGTATTTTGTAGAATTAGGAAATGTACAAATATAATGTTCGTACAATATAAATATTTCCGAACGATATTTTCCGACTGAACCTCCCCCACCCCAAAGCCGAGAAAGCTGAAGAGATGCAAAGGCAAAAGAAATCATCCTTTTAAAATTATTTTTTTGTGTAACCAATAATGCTTTTGAGACAAGATAAAGTAATGCATCTATAACTCATTCTAAAATGTATCACAATTAATCAATGTATTAAATGTATTTTATAACAAGTTATTTTAATGGTACTTATCAGTACCATCAGTAGATAAAATGTTAAAAAGAGTGTGTTCGCGCAAAATTAAATATATTCTTGAAAGAAGGTTTGTTCTTTTTGTGAGGGAAAAAAAAATATAGATCTTTAACTTGATTAACAATGATGCCAACTGTGAACACTATAAATACATATATGTATTTATGCTTATTAATACAGTTTTAAAATTAAAATGCAAAATCTGTAAGTTAAATGTCGGGTAGATATGAAATTATTATTAATTATAGATCTTTCGTAATCGTGGGTTTAAAACCAATTGGCATATTTTAAATAATGTGGCATAGTGCAAAATTAAATGTATTGCTGCGAGAAGGATTTTTTATTACCAAAAAAAAAAAAAAAAAAAAAAGTTTAATGTTATCTGATGTGTTCATTTCTTTGCTGTTTGAACTTACCAATCCAGTTTTTAAAATAAAATGTATAAACCATAAGATAAAAAACGTACCGAGATGTAATTATATGAATTATAATCTTAAATGCACGTTTTTATCGCCATAACATTCATTAAATTGATCAATTAATTTCCGTGTAAGAAAATTGGTTGATTAATCGATTCTTTCAAAAAATTAGTTTTTAGTGTTTTCTCTAAAATTATTTTAGGTATTTAAATTAACCGAACTGCAGATTGTAATTTATAAAAAAAATCTTTATCTGCAACTGATAAGATTAGTTACTTATGCAACCGTTTCTAGCTTAATTCATACAAAATTCCAGACCAACAGAAAATAAATTTTTCTTTAACTATCTTTGTTTTTATTATTTGTCGTCGTATTTTATTATTATAATTTTTTTTTTTTTTTGTTAAAAATCCCACACAGACAAAAATAGGTGTAGCTGAAAAGCATTCCAATATAAATTAAATTAAAAGACCATTTTAATTTTAAAAACTTTTCATTTCCTCGAATTCTCCATTGAAACATCTGAAATTTGCAAACACCATTTACAGTACAAAAAATATGCAAACAACGGGTATTATTTGTAAAACAAGGCACCACTCATAGATAAAAACTCATAAATATATTATTTTACTTTAAATTGATTATTTAATTCTAGAAAAATTTTCATTATTTTTCGTTTCAGAATATCTTATATATGTACTATAAGAAGAAAAAAATCTCATGCATTATTTAATCCATTTTAATTATTATCAAATTCTCAAAATAATAATGAACAACTTTGACATTAAAAAGCTACAAAAGAGGATTTTTAAAGAGTCATTTTAATTGCAACTCTTGAAAATCAGGCCTTTTTTATCATTATTATCGGAAGAACAAAAATAAAATTCAAAACTTTAAATCCTGAACCTTACACGTCCAAATCTCCATTGATTAAAAATGATGTATTTTGGAAATGATGTATTTCTGTGCTTTATTTTCCTATAGTTTGCAACTTAACAGTCCCCTGCTTCCTTAGCTCAATAAATGGTGTGAGGCATTGAAATTTTCTGATTAATAGAAAGGGAGAAAACTTTTCTCAGTGTGAAAGAGCGTCGTTCTATTCAAGATTTCCGCGTCCCCCTTTAATCCAATCACTTGTTTCGCTCACCGTGAAGGTGAGGTTTTAGCCTTCTCTTTTAATTACCTGTCCTGCTCCAGTGAACTAAATAACTTTGATGTAATTCAGGAACCCCTCAGCTAGGGATAAAATCTCCGTATGTATTCTGTTCATTATTGTGACATGTTTTCACGATAATGAAATCACGGTAAAGGTAAGCAATTTCAGATTAACAACATCATTCATATTATGAAACTCACGTATTCCCCAGGTCCATTAATCAAGTAGCACTTTGGATCAGAATAAAAAAAATATATATTATATTTATTTCATAACTCTGTTGTAGTGTTTTTTTAATATAAATTCACACATAATTTGTTGGTATATTCAAAGAAAAATGACATATTTTATAAGTTTGTTGCTATCAGGTGATACATCGCCAAACACTGTTATCATCACCACAATTTGTATTGCATGTATTTCATTTAAAATCTAAAACGTTCATCATTTCATTTAAAAAAAAGTAACTTTCATTTAAAACACAATACACGCCTTTCACCCATTTCTTTAAAAATAGAAAAAAAAATATAAATAAAAGACGTTTTTAAAAAATAATACCACAAACAAAAACATTTTATTTAAACCTCAAATTTTCTAACTTACAAATACAAAAAAATTAAGCTAGTATTGGAGGAAAAACGCTGTTGGCAAGATCTGCGCACGGCAAGCATAAAAGTACACATTATCTAATCTATATCTTTAAAAGACAACACCGTTTTTTACTCATCTAGCCTGAGATTCTACTGAACCGATTTTTATGATTATTTTTTTTTACGGCAGCAGTTTATTTGTAGATGTGCCCACACTCCTTTTTTTAAAAAAATAATCCCAGTTTTATATTGTAATTTTAATTTTAGAAGTCATATATGAAATTTCTTTATATTGGTTACTTCCATTGTTGAAGAGAGAAGGGAAACAATTGGAATTACCATATCATTACGGATGCCATTTTGGTATTGCAATTAAAAAAAAAAACTTTTTAAAAATTTTTGAACAAAAAAGGGCGTCATGATTTAAAAAACGCATTTTTACCCATAAAGCTGTTACTTTTCAATACTTTTTTTTATTCTGTTGATACCGGGATTGAGAAGTTAATCTCAGTCGGTTTTTGCGAATGAAAATGAGGTCATAGTAAAAATGAAAAACATTAATAAAATATTTAGTTTTATCAAAGAAAACACTCATTTCATTTTCAGACGAGTAATTTCTTTGATAACACTACATATTTTACTACGACTGCGTCTAAAAGTAAATTTTTGGATTTCGCCAGGACTCAGATCAGAACCTCAAGAGTGCGAACGTTTTAATTTGAAATTATAACAGGCAAACGTAACATAAAGCATTGTTGGTTGTATAGGGTTTAATGGAATAAAATCCCTTAGGGGATATGCTGCGCCCAAAAAAGAAACAAAACATGAAGAATGGAAATATATTTATCTATAATCTACACTCTCAGAAAAAAAAAAAAAAAAACTGAAAATTTATGAGCGTTTGCTCTTCAATTTTCACGGGCAACAGCCTTATTTGATGAAAAATGGTCTTATCCACTAAAAAAATACGATACAACCCTATGCATTTTCCACCGCTAGGGTGTAACTCTTCATTTTAGTCGTCTTTCGAAAAATAATGTCACTTAACCGCGACCTTAACATATTTTTTAACCCGCCAAAAAAGCGATTCTGTGATGATTATCTAACGTGTTACATTCTGTTTTGAAGTGCATTATATCTTTGCCTCGTAAAATTATGGGCTGCACAAAATGATGAGATTGAATTTTTTTTTACGGGGTATGACTGGAATCTCTGCTGCCGGCCTCTGTCCGTAATTTTACAGAGGAATTTTTTGATACTTACAAAATTAAGGACAATCAACATATTCTTGCTGTTCTAGCCCATCTGTTAGCAAAATTACATTACGACCACATACATTTTCCTCCGCTAGGGTGTACACGTTAACACAAAATTATGGGCATGATTTTTTACGGAGTATGACTGGAGTTTCTGCTGCCAGCCTCTGCCTGTAATTTTACAGGGATATTTTTAACAGTGTATGCACGTTAAAATATTTTTAAAATAGTGAATATAAATATGAAAAGTATGCATGCAAATTTTGTGACGGTGGAAACGACGTTATTTTTAGATTAAGTTGAAAAAGAATTTTTTTTTGTCATAGTGGTGCGACTTTCCTCGATTTTTCATTACGTATTATTAAAGATCTAAGCCTCAATTAATAACTTCATACTTTCCCATCTCAGTTGCAAGTTACTGATTACGTATAGGAATAAAGTTTAATCTTTCAATAATTTTAAAAGTTGAAATTAAAGTTTAATTAAAAATAATATTTGTTTTAAGAGCTAGGATAACCGATATAAGATTACTTATTGTATGTATTTTTGTGATTTTTTTTTTTAAATATATATAAATCAAGTCAATTGTTTTAAATATTTTCATTCGTTTAAAATTGTAAAAAAAAAAAAATAAATAAATAAATAAATAAATAAAAATCTTTTTTTTTTTTTTTTTTTTTACCACATAATAAGAAGTAATACCATAAACCAAGACATATTATTTAAACTTCAAAGTTTCTAACTTACACACGCGAAAGATCAAAGTTAGTATTGTGGGAGAAAATGCTTTTGGCAAGATTTGCGCCCAGCGAATATCTAAGTACCCATTAAGAGGATTAAGCGACTGTGAGCAGTTCTTCATTACTGTTAAATAAATTGAAACGTTTAGCATAAAAAGAGATTTTAGCAGTATAAATATTGGTTTTTTTCGTATAGTAGTTTTGATAACGTGTTATTTGAAATTAAAGTTGTATACTTATTGGTAAATATTTTCCAGTAAGAAACAAACTCGAAAAGTTATAATTTACTTTATGACTGTTGAGTGATATGAGAAATGTGTTTGTTAATTTGAATTCGTTACTGTGACTGTGTTTTTTTCCTCTTTTTTGATTGCCTGTTTTCCCCCAATAAAATTAATTCAGGAACAGATTAAAAACCGATTAATTAACAAACAGTGAACCATTCAAACTAATCTTTTTTTTCTTGATGTGGTATGTAATAATTTTTTATATTATGCCACGTTTTCGAATTTGAACAACTATTTCTATTTAGAAATTTAAAGTAGACATCTATGTAATTTGTTATTGTTTTATGCGCGTGCGTTAAGTTTTTTTTTTTATTTTTTTAAAAAAAAGCTTCATGTTAAATAAAATCTTGTGTTTGTGATATCCTAGAATTGTATTCGTTAATTACGTGGTTATCAGAATAATTCAAAATTTTATTCTTGATATTAATTATTTTTTTAATATTGCAATTAAGCCATTCAAAAACTTGTTGAATCGGAAATAAAAGAAATTACCGAGAAGATAAAATATTGACATTTCATGTTTTTTGTTAAATTGCCAAAGAGTGTATTTGTTTTAGTTTTCAATTTTTGCATTTTATCCGATACTTTTTGATAATTTCTGAAAATCAAAAATTTTTAACTTGGTATGTTTTAATATGTAAGTTAGGCTATATTTTTGCTTTAATTATATTTTCTATAACATTATGATATTTAGCTATTCTAAAAATTGGTAATATTAAAGAAATTCCAATTTTCCTAATTCCGGAATTATTCCGGAATCTCAAGATTGAATCTAAGCAATCTCGAAATCCCGGGATTTGAAATTAGTCTCGGGATTGTACTCCCTAATCCTGCCCCAATGAAATAAATTAAAAAACACTTGAACTATGGATACATTCGAGTATGTATGCTGTCTATTATTCTTAAATATATTTGAAATAATTAAATCACAGTAGAGTAAGCAAACCAAATTTAGATTAACAACATCATTCCTTTTATAAAACTTTGCGAATTCTTCAGTTCAATTCATGGAAATCAAACATTTACTCTCTAAAGTGTTTTAAATCAAGATAAATGATTATACTGATTTAATAATAACTTAATGTATTTCTAAATAGAAACTTGCATTTATTTACATTTATACTTAAATAAGATACAATATCAGATTTTATTAGAAATAATTTTATATTAACCGAAACATTTTCATCTTAGGAAAATCTCATAGATTTTTTATCCGTAATATTTAAATCAAAAAGTTTAGCTTAAATAGAGATTTTCATTAGTAATAAAATACTTTTATCAAATTAAAAATTTTGATATTGTATTATATTTAAATAGAATTGCACACTAATTTCAATTATGAAAAAACATAGAAAAACAAATTACATGTTACAGCTATTGATAATTTTCAAAATATTAATTTTTCACATAATCATATTAATCGCAGCATATTAATTTTGCATACTTATTAATTTGCATCATTTATGAAGATGGGGAATGCGGGTGCGGTTGTAGCTACCTCTTTCATTAATTGTCCTGCATTAATGAACTAAATGATTTTGATGTAATTCAGGAACACCACAGCTAGGGATAAAGTCTCCCTATCTATACTGTTCATTACTGGGACATGTTTTTCACGATAATGAAATCACAGTACAGGTAGGCAATTTCAGATTAACAACATCATTTATATTATGAAACTCGCGAATTCTCCAAGTCCATTAATCAAGTAGCACTTTGGATCAGGGAAAAGAAAAAATTATTATTTATTTCATAACTCTGTTATAGTGTTATTTTTAAATGTAAATTCACACCAATTTGTTGGTATTTTCAAAGAAAAAGGACAGATTTTATAAGAAATAATATTAGTTTAACAACATCATTATTCGGTGCGTTTATGTTAGCTTAAAGCAGGAGAAATATTGCTAAATATTGTTCTTATCGCCACAGTTTGTATTGAATGGATTGCATTTAAAATCTAAAACTTGCACTCATTTCATTTAAAACAAATAAGTTTAATTTAAAATACAATGCATGCTTTTCACCCATTCATTTACAAATCGAAAAAAACTAAACACTTTTATTTTCGTGTAATACAAAAATAATATTCTATACAAAAGCATTTTATTTAAACCTCAAATTTTCTAACTTACAAACGCAAAACAAATTAAGCTATTATTGGAGGGAAAACGCTGTTTGAAGATTTGCACACGGCAAATATAAAAGTACCCATTATCTAATATATATATTTAAAAGACAAGGCTCTTTTTTTAGTCATCTAGCCTGAGCTTCTTATTGAACCGGTTTTAATAATTATTTTTATTTATGAAAACAGTTTATTTTTAATATGTGCCTCCACTCACTATCTCTCTATTCTAAAAAAAAGTAACTACCGCTGTCACCGCCGCCGCCGCCGCCGGTTTTGAATTTTTTGTGACCGGGGGTCTTTCTTCGTTAATATTAAGAAAAATAATGCATACAAAAATATGAAAATCGGTAGTATTATACAGAAATGTTTGATAAACAGTCTGATGCAGACAGTTTTCAGATCGAAGAATTATTTAAAGAGATATTTAATGCTAAAGTTGGACAAAATCGTTCCAGTAAAAAAGTTTTATAGGAGCAAAAACTATTCATAGGAATTTAATCATTTTTAGATCATTTTATGCATTAGAATTTGCCGGAGTGCAGATTGCATTAATTTTTTTATTTTGACTAATTTTTTGAGGTTTTATTTCTATTTTAAATTCAAATTTTCAGCATTTCTAGAGATATTTTTAACAGATTTTAGAAAGTGATATTAATTTAAACTGTTGCCAACTGTATAAACAGCGGAAACAATAATGTTTGCTTCAAAAAAAAATATTTATACGTGTAAATAAATTAAAAATTTATTTACACGTGACTATTATAAACAGAAAAAAAGATTTTGAATTAGAATTAAATAATTATGTACAAAAAGCAGGAACTTATTAAAAATTACGTCATAAAAACTATAATTACACGTGAATTTTAAGAGAGAAAGGAATTTGTAAAATAATAAATTTATTAACATGCGTTAGAAGCCTTAAATAGGAGAAATTACGTCATATTTACGTCACATTTCAGTTATTACATAAAACGAACACAAAATAATATTGCAAAACGGTTTAAATTTAGAAATTGCGCTAGACATTTATTTGATATTTTGAGAGGATACTTTTCAACTATTTTTGTTAGGAAAGCGCAAATAATATTTAATTTCTAACACAAGTATTTTCACGTGAATATTAAAAAGAGAAAGAATAGTTTGGTCAAAATTACGTCAGATTAAAAACGATTAATTTAAAATGTCTCATTTAAAAGAACTTTCTTTTCAGTTTGTTAAAAAACACCAGGAGACAAAGACTCTGTTTACTTAATTCCTTTTACATTAGCTTATTTTGAAATGTTGTTACACGTGTCTACGTCATCAAGTTATTTTTATTTCGACGTTTTATTTGTATTTTTATTAATGTTGTACTAATTTATTTGTTTTTTCGTTATTTAAAATAAAAATTTTGTCAATTTGTATAATTTGGCGAGTGGTTTGGCGATTTATATAATTTGGCGAAATTGGTCGACGGGATAATCAAGTAGTACCGCAACGGATTTGGCGTTAAAATTCCCCAATCAAAGAGAAATGAATAGAAATCCGTTTATAGGGAGATCGCCACTGTTTTTTAAATTATAATTCAGTCTTTCGAAATCTTTTTAAAGCCGATCAAATTAGCGTGCATTTAGAGTCTACAGTGTCTGGACGGGGGTTGGCGAGCGTAGCTCGTAGGGGGCCGAGCCCCCTAGTTTTTTTAAATAATCCCATTTTTATATTTTAATTTTAATTTTAGAAGTCAATAAGTTGCCAAGTATTCTTCTCATTGCTATCATTTGTAGTGAATTTATTTTATTTAAAACACATACTTTTCAATCCTTTCATTTAAAAAACATTTAACTTTCATTTAAAATATAATACGTCACTTTCACCCATTTCTTTAAAAATACAGAAAAAAAAATCAAGTAAACCAAAATAACACCATAAACCAAAACATTTTATTTCAAAATCAAAGCATTGTTTCTAATTTAGATTTTTAATATATATAAGCTATTATTGGCGAAAAAACGATGTTTTCAAGATTTGCGCATGACAAACATAAAAGTACCTATTATTTATATTAAGAGACTCGAAGTTATTCTTCAACTCTATTAAAGAAATTGAAAGTTTTCGATCAAAAAAAGATTTTCATCAGTATAAATACTATTTTTTAATATATTTTTTGTTATTTGAAATTCAAAATGTACACTTATCGGTAAATATTTTCAAATAATAAACAAACTCGGAAATTTAAATTCCATTTTATGACTATTGAGTGATATGAAAAATGTGTTCGTTCATTTACGTACCTGAATGTGAATACTTTTAATTACTTGTCCTGTTTCAGTGAACTACATAACTTTGATGTATTTCAGGAACTCCTGAGCTAGACATAAAATCTTTGTGTGTACGCTGTTTTTATTGCGACGTGTTTCCACGATAATGAAATCAGAGTATGGGTAAGAAATTTTAGGTTAACAACACCATTCATGTCTTGAGACTCATGTATACCGCAGTTCTATTAATTAAATAGCACTTAGAATCAGAGAAACAAACTAGTCGGATGTGGCAACCCCAAAACTTTTTTCTACATGTTAATACATAAAAATGCAGCACATCACCAGTTAGGTGATTTACACCAAAATCTAATCATCAACAACTTATGCGAACTTCTAACTGAATATGAAGTTTTATGGAAATTCGCCTTTTACTTTTTGAAATACAGCTATTACGGAAATCGTAAAAAAATCTACATAGCAGCGCCATCTGTTGGGCGATTTACACCAAAAACTGATTACGACCAATTTATATAAAGAACTAACTGAATCTTAAATATCAGGAAAAGCCATGCATTAGTTCTTGTGATACAGCTATTGCGGGAATCGTAAAAAATTCAGCACCTTTTAGACGATTTACACCCAAAACTAAACAGCACTAATTTATACCAGCGACTAACTGAATCAGAAGTTTGATGAAAATTCGTGCATTAGTTCTTGAAACAGAGTTATTGCAATAATCAGGATAATGCAGCATGACAGCGTCACCTGCTGGGCGATGTATGCTAAAAAGTAATCAGCACCAATTTATATCAGGGACTTATTAAATATAAAGTTCTATTAAATTCCGTTCATTAGTTCTTGAGACAGTGCCCCCACAAAATTTGTGTCACATACAGACAGACAGACTCACAGACAGACATTTCGTAAAAACGTGTAAATCCGTCGAAAATTTCCACGAATCCAATACTTTCTTCTTGTAAAGACATAAGAAAGTAAAAATATTATATACATTTGATAACTTAGATGTAGTGTTATTGCTAAAGATATATTGACACCTATTTGTTGGTATTTTTAAATATGAAAAATATCGAATTTTATAAGGAACAGTTTTGGTGTAATAACATAATTCTTCCTATTAAGGGCAGTTGTAAGGCAGATTCATGATATATTTTTTTCTAAATTTGTAATATTTTAAATCCTTTATTTTATCCTCTTTCGAATGGTATATTACTTTTGTTTCCACGACAAAAAAAGTTAATGTTTTTAACCCTTTCTCTATTGAAGGTTCTAATAAGTACTATTAAAAGAACTTGTTATAAAATTCATTTAATACATCGATTTGTTGTAATACAGTTTAGAATGAGTTATAGATGCATTACTTTATCTTGTTCCAAAAGTATTATTGGTTACACAAAATATTTTTAAAAGCATGATTTATTTTACCTTTGCATCTTTCCAGCTTTCCTGGCGTTGGGAAAGGGGGGGGGGGGATTTTTCAATTCAGAAATATTTCTGTATTTCTATTGTAAGAACAATATTAGGGGAGAGTAGCCTAATTTGGACCACTTCGCTTATTTTCAGGTGTAACTCACTTAATTTTTGGAACATCTGAAAAATATCACTACACGGGGTCAATCAATTCATCCACTAACTAAATAAAACTTTAGATCATTTTCTTTTTGAAAATCTTAAATTTTATTTTAATTTGAAAAATTTGTCAAAAGTGGTCCAAATTCAGCAACTGGTCGCCTGAGTTGGACCACCAGTCTCCTAAATTGGACCAAATAAAATCAGGTTGTTTTAATGACTAGGGAATATAACTAATTGGTACAGATGTCATATTCGCCCCATATTGGCGCGATTTTTTTCGGTTGCCAATTTGGCGAAAACATCAACAGCATAAACAGCATAATCTGGGTTACCACATCAAACAAAATAACGACACTTTGACGCAAGTTAAGTACCTGTTGCCTATATGATATTGGCGACAGAAAAAAATCGCGCCAGTATGGGGCGAATATGACATCTGTTCCAACTAATTTTATTAAAAGCAAAGTTTACGGTTGCTGAAACAATCAAACAAAATAACAGCGATGAAATATAATGAAATCAAATATCTGAAAATAAGTGTAATTGTTTTAAATCAAAATGTATTCAAAATATAAATCAAAGTTATCAGTAATTAAGAATAGAAATTATGAAACTAATTGCCAGTTACTTGAATATCATTTAAGGAGTGATGCAAAGCTTACACATGAATTTCGTTTATTGATTTTTTTTTCCAGCGCACACAACTTGGAACCGTATTTGGTAATATGAACACTGAATCATTTCTGCTAACTAAACATTACATACACAAACTTTAAATTCAATTTTCTAAGAATGATCTTGGATATACCTTTTTATTGAAACTACTACGCATTATATTCTGTAATCTTGCCTATAATCTTGTTTCTTTGTCTTATTTTACACACATCCCTGACCAATCTGGATTGAGATTTTGTTACTAACATATGTACAAAATTTTTATCGATTTTTATCGAAGTTTTTTGTTATAAAAAAAGTTGTTTTTTATTCCAGATAAAAAAAAAAGACATCTGACTTCAATTTATCAGGATTAATTTATATTATGTATATAAAAAAATTCAAATAAATATCTTTGATAGTTTCTGTGAAAAGGTACAATAATTTAACAGGGTAGGTATAGGGGCCTTCGAACTTCTCTTAGGAGACGCTGAACGATTCTTCATCTCTATAAAATAAAATAAAAGGTTTAGCTTAAGGGGATCCGGGACACAAAAATCTTTAAATTTTCAATTTTTTTTTTTTTAATTGGATTAAAAAATTTCTCTGCCGTTTTCTGCTTAAAATGATGTTTAAATCATGTTTCTATCTTAATTAGAACAGGAAATATTAAGTTTTTCGTTTTGGTTTGTTTTCAAAATCTGCCTTTCAAGCTATGATTGTCAAGGAAACGAGTTCTTGTGAAATTTCGTTTTTCTTCATGATAGGTTTTTTAACCATTTCTCATATTTAAATTCTTATAACTCGAGAACCGTTAAAGATACAGGGTTGAAACTCGGAACATATCTTTTTCAATTACTTTACTTTACTTTTGAGCCAGCATATTTAAAAAAAATATTTACTTTTGAAAATATAGTAATATTAATGTAAATGGTTTATTTGCGTCAAACTATCCTTTTTCATACATTTCATGTAGTTTGGACACAATGACGCAAAGAAATCATTTACATAAATCTTACTCACAATTTTGAATAGCGTGACACAAAAGATAAATCCATTTATTGAAATAAATGCATTTCAATGCATAGTATAGATTCAATGAAAGTGATATATTTAACAGTGAATTGGAAAATTAAAAGTATTGTGTAGATGTAAAAAAATATTTTAACCAAGTCAAAAATAATTTAAATTGAATTTTAAAACAAACCTTTTAAAGTGACATCAAGGCGTCACTTAAATTTTATATCATACCTTTTAAAACTCATATTTTGAATTTATGAGAGATGTAAATGATAAAGCAACAGCGAATAAAATTTTATGCAGCTTTTCATGTTGAACATAACTTTTGCACATGCGATTATAAATAAAACAAAAATAAAATGATGAAATAAATACAAATATATTTTTTAAGAAATAGCATAACGTCACTCAAAATTTGATATCAGTATTTTTAAGTTCCATATTTAAAATTCTTAGAGCATAAGATAAAGTGCTGCGTCAGAAACTTTTAACCCGTCAAGGGTTTTTGCATCGATATCATTACTTTTTTGAGGTTAGTGATAAAATGATTAAAAAAAAGATACTTATGGGATTTAATGCAGATTTAATTTTTACTATTTTATTACAATTTTCCTTATAGCAGTTTGTATATAAAAACAAGTGGGTAAGTATAATCGCAGATCGCACAGAGGGTTTCATTTGATATTCCTTTAAAAACACTTTATCCTTAAATTAATAAATCCAAAATGTTAATTTATAATGATTAAATCCTTACATAGATGGTGCACCAATAGTTCCAATTTTCATGGGGCAGGGAACGCACTCTTTTAAACAAACCACCTTCCAATTGAAGTCATCAAACACCAAGTTGAATAAGCCAGACCCCGTTGTGTTGTTTGACAAACAGCAGTCTCATGTCCCCTCCTTCCCCCCTTTTTCAAAATTTTTCAAACCAGTACCTAAGAATGGAACCGAAATAATTTTTTCTCTTCAGAAATTACGATAAAAAAATAGTGTGCAGTACTCATAAATTTACTTTAATGCTATATAGGGTGATTATTAAGTTAATTATAACGTTTGGAATCTGTTGCATTGATGTCCGAAAGGTAGTTTCTGAGTTATGGAAGCTGGACCCATAAGGCGCCATAGAGGGGCGAAGCCCGCTAGTGTCTATCATAATTATATCTGCCAAGTGGACTAATTGCGATATTTAATCAAAATAGTCCCCCCCCCCCTCCTCATCCCCGGAAATATAACAAATACAAAATGTGTCTTTATAAACCTATCGTCAAATAGGTTTTTATTTCTTTTTCCCTAAAAAAAAACATGATTTTTATATCCGTAACGTAAATAGCGGACGAAGCCCGCTAGTTCCTATCATAATATATATTTTCAATAATTTTATATAGTCTATAATAAAAATCAGACTTAAAATAGTCTAGTTCCATGAGTACTTGTAGTGTCAGTTACATGCTACGATTTTTGGATACCAGTATTTTAGAACGGGAAAATGTGACTTATTTTATCGGAGATATCTCATTAATTGAATAAAGCGAAGCAAACTTTTTGAAAAAAAGGTGGCCAACAAGCATGGCAGTTATCAGCTATGTGACTTTGTTAAAGTCCATTAATTTGATCTGCTTTAAAAAGATTACGGAAGATTGAATTATAGTAGAACCTGGATTAACCGAGCTTCGATTAATCGAGGTTTCTGTTAACCGAGCCGATAACAAAGTCTGATTTTTTTCCTTTTTTATGAGCCCTAAAAATAACCACACTCTTTAGCTCACTGTCCGTGCTATACAGGCCCTTCTGCCCACAAAAGCACTCAACTCCAAAGAAACATTGGACCCTGAGAAGTCAATAGCGAACAATGCTTTGTTTCCAGTGGCTGTGTGAACTTTCGTAAATTTTTCAATTTGCATTTTAAAATTTACTACTGGTAGTTGATTTTCTTTTTAAATTTGTTAAGCTGTGAAACAGAACTTTACATATACTTATTTTTATTATTTAAAAAACGCTCTCTATATATTTTTTAAAAGAGATGTTAAATTCGCAAGCACGGCGAGTTTTTACACACAGTTTCTATTAACCGAGATTTCTGATTCCGATTTACTAACAGTCCCAATTAGCTCGGATAATCGAGGCTGCTCTGTATAATTAAAAAATCAATGGCGATCTTACTGTAAACGGGTTTCCCTTTTACTGAGGGATTTCAAGGCCGAATCAGCTGATGTTAGTTGCTGTTTCCGTGCTTGATTAAATAAGATTAGTTAAACATTTGAAAATTACCAATTATAAAAGGAACTAAGTCAACAGAGTCTTTGCTTTATGGTATTTTTTAACAACGCTATAAGAAAATGATTTTAAATAAGAGATTTTAAATGTAACGTTTTAAATCTGACATAATTTTCACCAAACTTTTCTTTCTCTTTGTAACATTCAACTGAAAATATTTTTATTTGCGCTACCTTGAAATTGGCAATTATAGTTAAAAATATCACCTCGAAATTTGAAATAAATCTCTCATATAAATATATTTTTTAATTTAAACTGTTTTGCAATATTATTATTTGGCCACTTTGGCCAATATGACGTAATTTCCTCCATTTACAACTTTTAACACATATCAATCAATTTATTATTTAAAAATTTTCCTTTTCTTTTAATATTCACGTGTAAATATAATTTTTATGACGTAATTTTCAATGTTTTCCTGCTTTTAATGCGTAATCATTTAATTCTAATTTGAAAATAATTGATTATTTTATAATTTTCTTTCATTTTAAGTAAGCATGTGTAAAAACAATTTTCATGACGTAATGTTTAATATTTTCCTGCTTTTAACACGTTATCATTTAATTCTAATTTAGAAGGATTTTTTTCTGTTTATAATAGTCACGTGTGAATAAATTTTTAATTTAAAGGATATATTATTCTTTGCGCTGTTTTAACAATTGGCAACAATTTAAAATAGCCTTTTCTAAAATATGTAAAAAATATCTCTGGAAATTCTGAAAATTTTAATTTAAAATTGAAATAAACCGTCAAAAAATTAGGCAAGTTAAAAATAATAAATGCACTCTGCGAACTTCGAGTTTCTATTGAATGATTAAATTGAATGAAAATGATTAAATTCCCATGTATATATTTTTTCCTATGAGACTTTTTTAATGAGACAATTTTATCCAGATTTAACATTAAATATCTCTTAAAATAATTCTTCGATTTAAAAACTGTCTACTTCAACGTTTTTATTAAACATTTCTCTATAATACTACCCATTTTAATATTTTTGTATGCAGTAATTTTCTTAATATTTGCGAAATAGACCTCTAGTCACAAGAGATTCTTTCAAAGCGGCGAAGAGCGTTAGTTTCTTTTTTTTTCCGAATAAGAGACAAAATGTAGTACGCAATTGCGTCAAAAGATGGCGACACCAGAATTCTGATATGCTTATTATGTAAACTGTAAATATTGCAAAGTTAAATAAAAACAATTGTCTCGGGGTTATCAAACTTCATTGTTATTTATAAATAAAACATTTTAACTAAATTATTTATTATAAAAGATTTATTACATCACAATAGTTTTTATGCAAGAAAAATAATAATTATAATAATAATAATATTATGGATGTCAGTGATTATATATTGATTGACCGTCATAATAATAAAAAATGATATTATAAAAAGAAGAGCTGAAATGAATTATTTTTTTACGTTTCTGATCGTGTGATTTATATTCAAATAATAATTATTAATGTATATTTTTTGTAAAGTGATTGAAATTAAATAAATTTATAAAATTTATGGTAATATTTTTATTGTTGAAAAATTGCCAAGAAATAATCATCATCAAATTGGCGTCATTATAATTGTAATTTTATTTAACCTAATAGCAATTAAAAAATTACAAAGGAACTGAGAATAATGGTCAACTAACAGACTTTAAAAGAAAAAAAAAAGCACATTCACATGTGAAAAAAAGTAGCAGAGAGTATCGAACTGCCTATCTTACGATCAGTAGACGATGGCCCTTAACCACTCAGCCAGTGGGAAGACAAAATTTTTCTCCCCAAAAGTGGTTAAAAAGAAAGCATGTGCAGGAATACAGTGCCATGCATTTTCGGTGAAATTTCCATAGAATGGCGAAGAAATATAGTCCGATTTTTCATGCGCATTATAAAACGAACAAGAGTCTTGCTGGAAACAAGTAAATTGTTATTTGGTTCATCTGAAACATATTTATTTGATTTTTAAAAAAATCGCCCGTGTCATTTTCGAGAGAAAAAAAAAAATCGAATTATTTAACGAACGAGAGTTTTCCCAGAAAAAAGAAAAGTGTTATTCACCTCGCCTTAATCACATTTATATTATGTATCAATTTAAAAATAATCGTTAGAACCGTTTTCGAGATTTTCAAATTAGGAACTTCCTCGATATCATACCAACGTTTTCACTTTAAAAATGGCTATTTAGATTTCAAAATATACTACACGTAGAAATGTAAAAATTTCAGTATACGATTAGACTGCAGATATAAGACTGTTCTAGAAAATTCAGAACAATAAGACCTATATCTGCTGAGTTATTAAAAGACGGCTTTTCGCGTTTTCTATGATGTCGAGTTAGCTGTATATATGAGTTCCGCCATCTACGAATTCTATGATACGATACGATACGATTTTAACGATACGATACGATACGATTTTAGGCTTAAGGCTGCGTCACTCGGAATACTACCGTCTTCCATGATATACCAATTTTCACTGCATTCTGCTCACCCGTTTGCGCTGTAGGATGCTGTTTATAGGGGAAGTTTAATTATAACCAACCTGTATCTTTGAATAGTTATTATTCTGCACTTTAAAATTAAGTATGTATTGTATAATTATGTTTTATTTTGAGCAATTTTTATTATGGAACTCAGGAGAGATATTATGTAAAACATAAACATAAATAATTTTTTTCACTATTTTTCTAGTAGACAAAAAAAAAAGAAAAAAAAAAAGACTCAAATATAATGTTTTCTGAACAAAATAAAAAATCATGCATTAAAAGGTGAATAACTTAAATGAAGCATTATTTCTTAATAGAAATTTGCACATATTTGTTGATATTTTCTAATACGAATCATACCTTTTTTTTAAGAAAAATATTTAGTGTAAAAGCAGCATTATTCACAATTGGAAACGCTAAGCTATTCTTCATTTCTATTAAAGAAAATGGAATATTTAGCTTAAAAAGAGAATTTCATCAGTAAAAATATATTTTTGTTGATAGAATTATTTGATATAGTGTTACTCAAAATTAAAATGTATACTTTTCGTTAAAAATTTTCAAATACTATACAAACTCAGAAAGTTGGATTCTACTTTATGACTGTCAAGTGATGAGAGAAATGTGTTTGTTAATTTACATCCATTACTGTAAACGTGGGGTTCTAATTTTCTCTTTTAATTACTATTCTTGTCTCAGTAGACAAAATTACTTTAATGTAATTCAGAAACCCTTGAGCTGTAGAGAAATTCATTATATGTATGCTGCACATTATTGTGACATGTTTTGAGATAATTAAATTACAGTAGATGTAGACAATTTTACATTAACAATATCATTCATATTATTAGAATCGCGTATTTTTCACTTCCATTAAGGAAATTAAAGAATTTAACATAAAAATAATTTTTAATCAGAATTTTAAAAAATTATTACATTGATTTGATAACTGTGATGCAATGTTATTTCTGAATAGAAATTTATACTTATTTATAGGTATTTGGAAATAAGAAACAGTATCTGATATTATTAAAAAAAAACAATTTTATATTAACAACTACGGTTTCATATTGCGATAACATCTCACATTTTTTTTATCTATATTAATGAATTTAAAAGGCTTAGTTTCAATAGAGATTTTCATCAGCATAAAGATAATTTTAGTGATTTAATAATTTTCTTATTCGATATTAATAGCATAATTGCGAATAGGAATATACACTTATTTCAATTGTGAATCGCTATGAAACAAATCCAGAATGACAATTTCTACGTTATAACTGTTGACATAAATGAGATATACATTTCTTAATTTCGATTACTCATCGGGAAGTTGTGGGGATTGTAGCTTCAGAGTAGCTTCTGGTACAATAATTGTCCTGCCTCAAAGAACTAAATGATCTTAATGTAATTCAGGAATCCCTCAGCAATGTATAAAATCTCCGTATGCCTGCACATTATTGTGACCTGTTTCACGTTAATAAAAAACGAGTATAGGTAAAAAAAAATTAAATTAACAACACCATTCATACTACAAGATTTAGCTAAAAAAGTTTTTTGAATAAAAATAAGTAATGCTTATATATTCTTAATAGTATTGATGCCGCGTTATTTCTTAAAGTTATAGGTATTTTTTAAAAAGAAACAATATCATACTTTATGAGAAATAATTTTAGATTAACAAAAACGATTTCATATTACAAGAATATCATATATTTTTCATGTGTATTAATGAAATAAAAAAGTTAATTTTAAATAGACATTTTAGCAGAATAAATGTAGCTTCAGTGTAGCTTCTGGTACAATAATTGTCGTGCCTCAGAGAACTCTAAATGATTTTGATGTAATTCAGGAACCCCACAGCAATGTATAAAATCACCGCATGCCTGCACATTATTGCAACTTGTTTCACTATAATAAAATCACAGTACATGTAAGAAATTTTAAATTAACAACATCATTATTCATACTACAAGATTTAGCTTAGAAAGCTTTTTGAATAAAAATAAGAAATGCTTATATATTTTTAATAATATTAATTCCGCGTTATTTCTTAAAAGTTATAGATTTTTTTTCTTTTTTTTAAGAAACAATATCAGATTTTATATGAAACAATTTTAGATTAACTAAAACGTTTTCATGAAGAATGTATTACAAGAATGTCATATATTTTTCCTGTATATTAATGAAACCAAAAGGTTAATCTTAAATAGACATTTTTAGCAGAATAAAAATAATTTTATCTATGTAATAAGCTTAATATTGTGTTACTAGTAAATAGACATGTATGTTTATTTCAACCCTGAAATAAACCCAGAAAGATAAATTGCACGTTATAACTGTTGGATACTATGATAAATATATTTCTTAATTTTCATCTTTCACCCTGAAGATGGGGGTGGGGGGTTCTAATTTTCTCTTTCAATAATTTTTATGCCTCAGTGAACTAAATACCTTGGATGTAATTCAGAAACCCCTGAGCTATGGATAAAATCTCCATGTGCATGTCGTTCATTACTATGACATAATTTCGCAATAATGAAATCAGAGAACGGACAAGCAATTTTACATTAACAACATAATTCATATTATACTTCTTACGTATTCTGCAACTCTATTAATGAAGTTCCCATATTTAAATAAATGGTGTTTTTGAAATGAATAAAAAAATATATTTTATTGCCTACAGATAATTCGGAATAGGAATTTTTATCTGTTTGCAGCTTTTTTTATATAACAAATAATGAGGTGGAACACGTCAAATTTCAAAGGAAGAAAATGTTTAAAGAAGAAAAGTTACATTGATTAATAATAAACCTACAAAATTAATCGCAATAAAAAATTAATCGATCATTGGTTAGTCTGACTCTTAAAACAAATATTATTTTAATCTAAAGTTACCAAAATACTATTTCCTTAAACGTTAACCGTTCCAAGTTATTGAAAAATTAAACTTTATTCGTATACGTAATTAGGAAAATAGTACACTGTTAAAAATTTGCAGCATTCTGGCAGGTCATTTGACCGTTTTTTCCGAAAACGGTTACACAACCGTGAATTTAACACTATTCTCACCATATCATTGGCCATTTGATGGTCAGAATATAGTTAAATTATGGTTATGAAACCGTGTTTTCAAAAAACGGTCGAATGACCTGCCAGAATGCTGCAAAATTTTTAACAGTGTAGGTAAAGTAAGTAAAGTAAAGATAAGTAGGTAAATATGGTGAAATTATCAATTGACTCTTATGCTACTTATTATGGGATGAAAAAGTAGCAAAAATTATTACACTCTGACACTATCATAGAATTTTTTTCTGCATGAAATCTAAAACTTACGTCATTTTCACCGTCCCAAAATTTACATACTCATACCCGTATATACCATTTTAATAATATTTTGACTCGCAATAGTTTATTATGAGCTGTTTTTCTAAACTTGAAGTAATGTTTGTCAGGTACAACTTTGCACGTGAACATTCGAACTCCTGACTTGAGCTTCTAATCTCGGTACCGGGGAGTAAAAAATCCAGAAATTTATTTCTTTTTAGAAGCATATGTGGTAAAATATTTAGTTTTATCAAAGAAAATGATAGATTTCTTTTAAATATGATGACATTTTTGCTCTTATTTTTCAAATTTCGCTTAGCGTATCATCAGTATCAAGGGAACGAAAAATTATTGAAATTTAACAGTTTTATGAGGTAAATGCGTGTTTTTTAAAGCATGACGTCACTTTTTGTTCAAATTTTAAAGGTTACTTTTAACTGTTATCAGAAAATGGCATCAATAAGGATATAATCAATAAAAATAAAGAAACTCCATTTTCTCTTTTCTGTACAACAATGGAAGTAATCCGATTGCATCATTTAAAAAAATTCACAAAAACTTTTAAAATTAAAAATAAAATATAAAAAATGGAAATAAATTACAAAATACCTAGTGAGGACGCATTTAAAAATAAACAGCTTTCATTAAAAAAAAAATAATTATCAAAATTGGTTCACTAGAAAGCCCAAGGCTGATGGCTAAAAAAAAGCCTTGTCTTTTAAATATACTAGGGGATCGTACCCGGGCTTCTCGGGTTACCGAATATACAGTGGCGGTCAAAAGTTTCCGGTCAGTTAGTTTCTTCGATTTGTTTGACATAACGTTTCAGCGAAGGAGAAGCACAATTGCTCCAAATGTTAGAAATAAGCAAATTACCTCTGACAACGTGATCATATTGACTGGATACTGGGGATACTTGATGCAAAGGGGAGAAATTCGAAATTCGCGTGTGCAAAAGTTTCCTGCCATCCGTCATCCGTTAGCTTTTGTTATAAGTAACGTGTTTTTTTTTTTTTTACCATGTTTGTTAGTTAATCAACGTGAATAACGTATTTTAAATTCAAAAATGAAAAGTTGAACAATTTATTGTTCCTAAACGAGTGATTTGTTTGCCGCTAAAGGGGCAATCCTCTCATGAGATTGCGGCAAAGTTGTCGATCGGAAAATTTGCTGTAAACGATATTTAAAAAAAATATAAAGATGGCCATGGCCTTCGGAACTTACCATGGTCCGGGGGACCCCGAAAATCATTTAATGATTTGTGAATGATTCATTGATTGTTTGATTCATTTAATGAAATGGATTATTCTTGTAGGCAGAATTATGAGGCGAAAAGCAGTTGGTGACGCGCATAAAAATGCCGCTGCAATTCCCCGCGATTTACGGTGTTAAAATATTGCTTAAATAAGTCGGTCTACCGTGTCAAGACGCTTACGTGACGTAGGACTTTATGGAGCAGTCGGTGTTAAAAACCTTCCACAAGTGAAAAAAATCAGAGGGTCCGATTGGCGTTTGCCAAGTAATACAAAGACTTGGCAAGTGAAAATTGAAAAAAATACTATTTTACGATGAATCGACGTTCAAATTTTCTGGGAGCGATAACAGGCACTACAACCGACGACCTAAATACAAAAGATAAGATTCGAGATATATTATTCCTACAATGAAACATGGCGGAGGACACGTTATGCTGTGGAGCATTTTCTGGAAAATACGCCTGTCCGTTATTTTAAATCCGCGGCAAGATGAATAGTGCAATGCATAAGGATATCTTGCAAGATCATTTTCTTCCTTATTGGAGGAAAAATTGTGGTCGCAACTATTTGTTTCATCATGATAACGGCCAAAAGCATACATGCAAGCTTGTCAAGCAGTGGTTTTCGAACAAAAATATTCCGCTTTTGAAATGGACAGCTCAATCACCCTATCTGAATCCAATAGAAAATCTTTAAAACTAACTTGAAAACGTGTGTAAAATTATAACTATTCCAATTCAGCAGCATTTTCACAAAAATTGCAAGAACCGTTGAAAAAACTTAACTTTGACGATCTACAACCGTTCATTGAATCGATGCCACGTTGCTGCGCCGCAGTACTTATTGCTAAATGTATGAATACAAAATACTAACTGTAAAGGTTGTTGATCACTGTTATTTTCTGTTATAATACCATTTTTTTCCAAACTTGCCAAGGTGGCCAGAAACTTTGAGAACATGCGTTTTCTTTTGCAATTAATTTTGTCAGTTAAATTTATTAATATTTATTTTTTATTTCATAAATAAGTTCTTAACTGTTATGTCAATAAAGTGTATAAGTATCACTTTGAGATTCCTCTTCATATGGGTATACTTACAAATTAACCAAAAACTTTATGCTGGCTGGAAACTTTTGACCGCCACTGTAGGTGAAAACACTGTAGGTGTTTTTTTTTTTTTTGTTTTGTTTTTTTAATTGAAAAGTAATATTTTTTTTAACATGCAATACCTTTTTTTTTAGATTGCCCACTAAAAATAAAAAGGTATTTTTCAAAAAATACGAATTATACAATCAAATAAACTTTTCAAATTTATCAAAAGCGATTTTTTCGTATTAACCGCGTGCTAAGCGCTATGTTAGCCCAAGATTTTGCTGCTTACGGCATCCTTTTATTTTCTGATAATTTCAGAGCTTTAAGTGCGTAGTCCAATTACATGTCTGTTAAATTTGTGTTTAATTTATGTTATTTTATTTATTTATTCATAGAGGAAGTTTTAAGTTAAATAATGTTATAAAAAAGGATAAAATATCTTTATTAAGACTGACGATCGTTTCATCGCACTAACGGCGACATTTTCAAAACCATTCATGATAGAAAATATTCTCACATAATTTAAAAACAATGACATTATTTATTGTTATTATTGATGTTATTATTTTTAAACTATGTGAAAATATTTTCTATCATGAATGATTTTTAAAATCTCGCCGTTTGTGCGATGAAACGATCGTCAATCTTAATAAAGATATTTTATCACTTTTTATAGCCTTATTTAACTTAATCTGTTTATAAGTGATTATTATACATGTTGTTATAACATTTCTTCGAGGAAGTTTTATTTTTTTATGGAATATTAGTCGTAAGAAAAGGACGAACTCTTTACGTTGTTTAAGGGCAAACAGATTAATCTTTCTTAATCGAGCTTTGCGCGATAGAGATAAATTTAAAAATATTTAATGCTTGAAAATTATTTTTAAAACCATGTACAATCAGTAAACTGAGATGCACTTTGCAAACAAATTCCATTTGAAATTTGTTTTTTTCCTATTTGGCTGTCAAAAAATTTAAATTGTTCGATTACAAATATATTAAATTTGCGTTATTTTTATATTATTCTTTTATTTATTTATAAAGAAAGTATTAATTTCGTTATGGAAAATTAATGAGAAATAAGTCCTAAACAATTTTTGTTGCTTTATGTGCAAAATGTTTGTTATTATTATTATATATTGAAGTCGACACATGATAAGATAAATTATAAAAAAACATGCTTGAAAAGTATTTTTAAAAACATAATAAATCACTCAATTATGATACAGATTTCAAACAAATTGCATTTGAAAGTATATTTTCCCCAAAACGACGTTCTAAAATTTGAAAATGTACGATGGTCAGAAGATTAAAAAATTGCAGTAGCGAAAATTTCAAAAATGAAATTTGGCCGTGAAGTGTTGCCATTCGCAAAATGACTTTAGCGTTAAGCACAGATACGTTTGTCCTTTATAATATAGATACGTAATCAGTAAAATATAATAAAGGTCAGTTATTATGATGAAGTTACCAATTGAGGCTGTTATGCTTGGTATTCCGGAATGAAAAAAATATATATATATTCCACTTTGACACGATCACAGAATAGTTCCCCTATAAAATCTAAACCCGACATCATTTTTCACCATCTCATAGTTTACATACGCACCTCTCATATCCGCATTCACCCTTTTTAAAGTACTGGTATTTTAATTTGATCATTTTAAAATCATTTTAACTGAAAACTTGAACTCACGACTGCCAGCAAAATCTTTGATTGTGAACAGTCGCACTCTTAATTCGAGATTCTAATCTCTGTACGGAGAGTAAAAATTGCCATAATTTATATTTTTTAGACGCATTTGCGTTAAAAAGTTTAGTTTTATCTAAGAAAATCATCGTTTTCTTTTTAAATGACTTCATTTTCACTTACTTAAGCATTTCACCTAGTGTCTGAAACTTAGTATACACAGAAGGAAAAAATATGGAAACTTTATGAGGACGATACTTTTGAGATAGCGCATATTTTATTTTCAATTTTTTTCAGTTTTTATGAGCAGAAATGGCAACAAAAAGATACAGCAATCTACTATTTTCTTTTTCCCCTTTACTCTCAACAGAAATGGAGTACATCAGTTGCCACGATTACAAAAAAATTAATATCTTAAAATTAAATTGAGATACAGCTTTCAAACAAATTGCATTTAAAAGAATATTTTTTCCTCATACAACGGTGTAAAAATTTAAAATGTGCGATGTTTAGAAGTTTAAAAATTTGCAGTAGAGAAAATTGCAAAACCAAAATTTCATTTCAAATTTCAAAGTGTTGCCATTCGCAAAATGACCTATGCGTTACGCACAGATATGTATGTCCTTTATAATATGGATAGATGGCAAAATGGTGAAATGTATTTTTAACTTGATTACTGACATCCAAAATGAGTTGATTATTTCGCAATATGTCTTTTGATATCTTCATCTACTGCAATATTTAAACAAGTTTTAAGACTTATGTATCATATCCTTACATATAATTCTTGTTTAATCCTTATTCTTCACACAGGGTCATTAGGAAACAACAACTTAATTCGTATTTCTAATAGATACGTATTTTTAACTTTTAAACTATGACTGTATTTTAAAACTTTTATTATACTGTAAGTTTAAAGAAGCATTTTATTTCGGTACAAAAGACGCTTTAAGCATGTATATTTTCTGTAATGGAGGCATTTTCGTAATCCAGGATCCTTTGAGCTATAAATAAAATCTTTGCATGTGTGCTGTTCAATATCTGTATTGTCACAGGTTTTGGAGACAATTAAATGGCAGAGCAGGTAATAAGTTTTAGGTTAACTGTATCATTCTGATTATTGATTTCTGATTATATGTGTATAATTCAATTTCTCTAAAGAAATCCAATAATCTAACTTAACTTAAATAGCTTTTAAAATTGGTATGAAAGAGTATATTTATATGCAATGATTCTGATGAGATTTTAATCGCGAATAGAAATTTAGACTTGTCTGTAGGTATTTTTAAATGCAAAACAGTGTCAAAAAGCTAAATTCTATTTTATAGCTGTTGAATGATACAAGCAAGAGGATTTTTTGATTTGGGGTTATAATAATAGATTTAGCTAATTGGAAAAAATACTTTTAATAACAATACAAATCAGCATAAAAAGCAACCATACTGACTTCATTTTTTTTCTCCGCAGAGAAAGAATTGATAAGAGATTGTTAGACAAAAAAAAAAAAAAAAAAAAAAAAAAAATGTAAATTTTACAAATTTCTGTCGAATTAGTTTTGTGATTTTTTCCCATGCTATATATATATAACCATTAATTAAACATTACTGACCACGATCAATAACTGTGATAGTATGAATGAATTTACAACAATACAGTGTCCCCAAACACACTGAATAAATACATATAACATACATAACTAGATTGGAAAAAATCATTAAATGAATCGTTGCGATGATAAGAAATTTCCTTATAAAGGTATCCGATAACTACAGAGTAGAAATCATATAGATAATACACAAACATTATGCGCTATTGCAGCAAAGATCTATCTATCTATCTATATATATATAACCATTAATTAAACATAACCTACCACCATCAAAAACCGTAATATTATGAATTAAAGCTGTAAGTAAAAAAAAAAAAAGTGCCAAATAATTTATTATAAGTATTATTATGGAAGAAAAAAGAAGAAAGTGGACACCGACAAATAATGTAAAAGCTTATATATTGAAATATATATATATATATATATTAACTTTGTTTTCAAATGTTAAGTAGATCAAATATTAAATTTGAATTATATGCATTATTACATTTTTTCTGATGTTATTACATTAGTAAATACGAATGCTTTAATATTTTATAATATTTAATGTCTTTCTTGTATGTGATCAATAATAAATAGGATCAATTATAATAAGGATATTTATAGCTAACCCTATGTTGATGTCTGTGTCAGTTGACACGACGTAATAAAAAAAAAAGTGTATGGAAATTCCGTCCATGATTTTTATGCTAGATTCTTGTTCCAATTAATTATGCTTTGAATTTTTATGCAAAATTTCTTTGAAAATAAGAAATTAAAAAGTGTCACTAAAATGAATATTTATAATAAAATAAATATCTTTATAAAATAAAGGTTCACCATTTAAAGCAAAAAACGGCGATCCTGAGCTCGTAACATGTTTGTTATTTTTTAATCTCCGTATTTTTGTTTGAATTATCCATCAATGATGGATAATTTTAATTTTCTCTGAAAGCGCAAAACTAAGTAAATAATTTTTAATAAACATCTTATTACGTCTTCTCCAATTTTGTAATACAGTCTGATTGTTACTATACATAATTAAAATAATTTGTAAATGTGGAAATTAACAAATATATATCTTCTGATTAATTTTATCTAAAAAAATAAATTATAATTCCATTTTCTTTACAAACGAATATAAAAAAAAAAGAATAGTTTTACATAATTTAAAAGAATACCTAACCGTCACATGCTAAGGTCAAATTTTACAGTTCAAACCATATAAACTTCAGAAGAATAAAAACAAAATAATTTTCCGTATAAAATTTCTAATATTATAGTCTTAGCTGGAATAATTTCAAAATATAATTTAAAAGCTACCGCTTTTTAAAAATTTGGAGCATATTCAATAGATGGCAGTAGTATCCTAGCCTGACGTCACGCAATTCAACTGTCATCTACGACTACATCACTGCGCGCTTATGCGCTGCGCACAAAGAATATCCCAAATCCGAAAATGCTTCGGATCTTGATCAAAACACTCCGCTGTGCTCCGCAGGCAGAACACGCGCGGATCTCGGACAGAGAAGGAAAAACTTTTCCATCGATCCGGATCTGATTTTACCCTCTTTTCCAGTCTGATTCCTTCACTTGTACTTTGCTTTTTTGGGTCATATTCATTGCTTTAAGTTACATCTGAGAAACCTTTGCCACATATTTTTGTTTGTTACCATAGGATATTATATAATGGGACTATCTTCAAGGGGAGATAATCTTTTCATATAAAAAAATAAGTAATTACATATCGCAATTTGAATCATGTGCATGGGAACAACTATTGAATAGTCGAAAGTGCTTTTGGAAAAAAAAAATTAAAACAATATAATTCTAATTAAAATTATTCATACATTGATCAAAACAATTCTACAGTTTTTTTTCTCTCCCAAAAACACATGTAGCGTTCATGTTTTACTGTTCATCAAAACAATATTTATAACTGTGTATTTTTTATAAGCTTTCTTCAGATGTTATTAAACAAGAAAGACATAAATTTCATGTCTTACTGAACTTTTACGCTTATATACAAACTAATAAAATATTTCGTGAAAGCGTATTTATAGAAATTTGCTTAAAAGCAATAACTTTTTTAAATTAAAACTACTGCTTAAAAATAACAATGCATTAACAATTTATCTTGCAAAAAAGAAAAATGGAGCTATTAAATATGCTTGGATGGAATAAAAGTGTAAATAGTGTTTCGTCAATGTGATTACATTATTACATCGTCTCTTAAACATGTGTGGATCTAAAAGTACATCCTTCTGAAGTTTGGAAATTTCTCCGAACTATGACTCCTTTCAAAAGGATTCTCATAGCAGTGCTGTTGCTTCAAGTCTTCAAAACAGGTAGGATATATTGTAGACTAGATGCAAAAAATATTAGGAGTTGAAATTTATTATATTTTAGATATCAGGTAAAATAAATAAATACATGCCAGAAAACTAAATCAAAAAGGTATCTATCGTTTCAGTGACATGTAGAGGATATAAAGAAGTAAAAGTTTTCAATTTATAGTAATATAGACGACAACACGAAAAAAAAAAAGTCATTATTTAGAGATTATCTTTATACATTATTCGTGTTTAATGCGGAGTAGTAATTTTTCAGAGATAAATTACCATTCATATAACAAAATATTAATAAAAAAAATCTCTTGATTTATAACTTATTTATATATGTATAATGGGTACAGGAATACTTGAATAATTACAGGAATACTTGAATACTTGAAGACAAGATATATATATATATATATATGAGTGTACTTACATACATATTATATATATATATATACCTAGAAATACAGTATTTTTTGTTTAAGTTTATTATTATTTAGACAGCAAAATAAACAAACGCATACCTGCTCGTAAAATTATAATTCATTAATATAGTTATATATGAAGAAATAAAAATAGTACTTTCCGGTGTACTTTCCAAATTGCTTAATTAAATGTATTTTTAATTATTCAAAATATGGTGAAGATGAAAAAATAAAAATAATATTTGTTTTTATGTTAAAGCAACATTAAAAAAATATTTAATTATATTATTTAATAAAATAATAAAATTTTATTTTATCTTATTTTATCTTCCCGTGGGGACTTTCCGGTGTACCTTCCAAAATGCTTAATAAAGCTTGTTTCATTTATTCAAAATATGATCAAGATGTAAAAATAAAAATAATATTTGTTTTTATATTAAAACAAAATAAAAAAAAAATATATTTAATTATATTATCGTTTTATTATTTTATTTTATTTTATTTTATCTTCCCGTGTGTGTGTGGGGGGGGGGGATGTTGCTTAAACACTTTTTTTTGCTAATTGCATTGGAATTGATAAATAACACCTTAATAATTTTATACAATTACTAGTCTTTCGATAGTGTAGCCACTTTGGGCATACAGATGCTCTCGTTTCACTAATTTTGTAAAGTTTTCTTCACCTTATTTAATCAATCAAAAGCCTGCGATTAGGCAAGGTTAAAAATATTTATTTAAAATAGCGGAATCCTATGTGACCTCTTCTTCGATACGGTACCGTAGTCTTTTAAGAATTAATTTATTTATTATTCTTTTAAATTTGGTTTATATATTTCAGTTTCGATAAAAGTGTTTGACATTTATTGTTGTAACTAAAAAACCGAAAAAATAAATACACTAATGTGGTTTACGGGAAAAAAATATTTACGCTGTGATAATTCTCAGAGATAAACTATCTATCTATCTATCTATCTATCTGTATATATATATATATATATATATATATATACATATAAAGTCATATCTGAAAATACAAGGAGGTTCCTGGGAACTTTCGTTGTACCATTTACTAATTTTGTGTAAATATGCGTCAAAAAGCCGCTTTTTTTAAATACATTTTTTTATTGACCTGCCCTAACTGCTAATATATTTTACCGTCTAGCCCGTAACAAGGCCGAAATACATCTCTGAAACATTAACAATTAAAAATGTAAATTTCATGTAATAAATTTAGCTCATAATTTGCACTTTAAATTATTATATAGTTACTTATTCGTTCAAATTTAAATTATAGAATCTTTGTTTAAATATTTTTCACTGAACTTTGTGCTTTTTTAAAGAAAATAAATAAAAACCAATTATCAAGTACGGTACGATTTTCGATGTTAATTGGATGCTTTAAGAGTTTCGATTATTCTATTTTAAGTTTAAATGGTTCTGCATTACGTGAAAAATAAAAAGATATATGAAGAAATTATACATTTGTTTTCCACCGTTGAATTTTCTTTTAACTTTTATTCAAACTGATCAATTTCTGACGATTTTCTGTATAATTCTGGGATTTAAACGAAAAAAAAAAGGTATTTAAAACATGCTTAAAATAAAAAACTACTTTTTAAATTTAATATTTTTATTTTCCTAATCTTGTAAAACTTCTAAAAATTAATCAACAGTGGCGACATTTATGACAGCGAATTTGGAGACGGGAATGCTTGATGTACATAAATTTTCTATCCGTATACTATAATTTCTTTTCTTCGAAAGTTATTATTATTGTTATTATTATTATTATTTTAATTTAGTTTAGACATGATAAATATCGCGCATGTTCAACAAAAATTTCTTCCCTTTTAGATGATTTAATTAGATAAATGATTATTTAAGATAATTTATAAGTATGGACAGCAGACATATAATTGTAGATGCTTATATTACATTAATTATTCGTGTTACTTTTAATATCAACAAAACAGATATCCTTATGAATAAGTTTGTCCATTCAATTCGGAGAAAACTCAAACAATCCATTAAAAAATAATGCTCAATTTTTTCTCTCTTTGGAAAAAAAAGTAATAAAGGTTATTTTCTTAATGAGAAACATTGTTTCTCATCTTAAGACATGAATCAAAATCCGACCTATTAGAATGTAAAAAAAAAAAAAAAATCAGAAATTATTTTTTTACAGTATACCTAGCAGTTTTTAATTTCTAACATTCCAAACAATTTTTCTGTCTTATACCTGTATATTTTCCTTCTCCACTGTAATTATTTTTTTGGGTGGTATTTTCTATGAATTTGGTATAGAGAATTAACCACTGGAGGTATAAAGAGTTGGAAGAATACGTAAAACAATAGGCAAAATTAAATGAAAATTTCTTCAAGAGATACCTTTGGTGAGGGCGGCTTCACGATGCTCTGTATTTTTCTAAGAAGAATGGTAAATAGAATAATACTATTTCTATTTAAAAACATCATTATATCTTGACAGAAAATAATATAATTATCAGCGAAAAAATGTCTGAAGGATGTATTTGTGCAAAGTTGTGACACTATGTGTTCGTAAGATACATGCACTTTCAAAAGAGTGTTATTTAAACTTTTTATGACTTATTAGTAATTTAAATTCTCTCAAAGCACTGCTAATTATATTATGCATATATTTTTTCAAAGCAGTATATAAAACTTTTTAGCAGTAAGAAAAGTAAGTATCTTTAAATAATAGAATACAGTAATAGAATAAAGCAGTACAGAATAAAAAAGTAGTAGAATAAATTTTTGTAGGAATTCAGGATGTTTCTTAGTATTAGAAAAATATTAATAATTTCCTTTTCTCATAATTATCTGGATTTGCGTTTCTTACTTCATTACTTTTTTTTTTTTACTTTTTACTTCTTTACTTTTTACTTTTTTCATAATTACTTTTCTTTTTTAATTTTTGTAAATGTTAAAGAAGTTTAGGATTTATTACTAACAATATTTGGCCAAATTCATTTAAGTTGACAAAAAAGGTGTCTTTTTATTTTTAATTCACACACCCTAAAACTTTGAGCTTTTCTAGTATGTTAAACAAAGTCATGTCTAAAATGTTCCGTGTTAATAACACTTATGCTAAAAAGATCTTCGACTTTCGCCATATTCAGTAACTCAAAAAACGTGAAACATTAAAAACAGTAGAACAAGGATAGTCAAATATTGAACTAAATTATACTACCTACAGTATTATGTAGAGACAGGGTTAAAAGAACTAATGAATAAATGAATAAGTATAAAGGAAATGGGGAAAATAGCAGAATAAGTTCTTGTAATAATTCAGAATGTTTCTTCGTATTCAAAAAATATTTTAATACTTTCCTTTTTGCACAATTACCTGGAAAAGATAAATGCTTTAAAGAGTTGGAAAGCAATTTGTAATAAGTACTATGCTAAAATAAAATTGCTTTCTTGTCGGACGAACGCCATAATTTTCTTTACTCTTTTTATTTACTTGACAGCCAAGAAAGTTTAGGCCACCTTGCTTTATGAATAACTCTAACGCTATTATATTCATTATAATTTCCTTATTTAAGTCAATACTTCTTTAATGATTCTGTTTTAATTCAGTGTGTTTATAGTAAAATAAATAACAATAAATGAATTTTAACATGGCATTACGAAAAAAATTTAATACATTAAAACTGTATGCTATATATAAGAAATTAAATAACAATATACTTTATAATCAAGCTATTTCTTAAAATTCACATAGAAAGAACATATGAGGACGGGAGTTTCAAAACTCGCCTTATCGAAAATTTAACAGGACCTTTAAACTTTCAAAAAATCCATTTCGATTTTCGTTTTATTTTGAATGCTTTCAAATTTCTCGACAATATGCTAAAAACTCCATCCAAAATTATGCGTTATTTCTTGACTTATAATCATTTAAAGACTCTGAGTATAATTGAAGGTCCGTAGATACCAAAACTTTAAAAAGCGTTTTCTCAGATTAGTAAATTTGGAGATTGCGCGCACTGTTACTTTTAAACTATTTAAACTATAACTTCAAAAAATTAACCATATATGCGTTTCTGTATGGTCTACATGCTAAAACAAAAAAAAATCACATATTTTGGATTTTTATTTTTATTTTATTTTATTTTATTTTATTTTATTTTATTTTATTTTATTTTATTTATTTATTTATTTATTTATTTATTTATTTTATTTATTTTTTTTTTTTTTGCTACTGAAAAACTTGAGAAAAAATTTTAAATTTTTCAACTTTTTTTATTTGGTTCTAAAATTAAATTTTAAACAAAACTTTTTGTGTATATTTTGGTTTTAAATTAGATGTAGGCTTGTTATCATTCTATTTTATTCAAAAATTATATGCATAATTTAGAATTTTATCATGCGCGTAGCAACTTAATCACGCATTAGTGAGATGAATTTTTAAATTAAAAATTCAAGGATCAATTTTGTACATACAACATTTATATTTCAGCATAATATAGTTAAGGATATATATTTTAGGAAAAAGGAAAAAAAAAAAAAAGATCTTAATTGGATATTGCTTGTATTTTGGGACTTTGAAAAAGGCGATGTTTTTTTATTTTTTCGACAAAGTCAAAGGTCTTGTGCCCCTTTAAAAAATCGTGTAATCAATCTATTACATTAGTGAACCTTCACCGAAAAAAAACATCAATCTGAAAAAAAAAAAAAAAAAAAAAAAAAAAAATCTAGTTTTATCCTGTAATTCTGCTATTGTAAAATTTTGGTTTACACTGAAAACATATGGACGCAGTTAGAGGTTTTTCTCGATTTCCCGAAATTTGATTTTTTAAATGAGGCGAGTCTTAAAACTATCGTCCTCATATACATATTTAAAACATGAAAACGAAAACAATTAATGATATACAACATTCTTGCAATTCTAACACACAGGGTTACAGGTATCTTAATTCGGTCATCTGAAAAAAATATTACTCATCAAATGCCTTAATAATATGCATGTTGTTGTTTTAATTATTCGTTACTTTATGTCCTTTAAATAATGACTTTTTATATACTGGCAATTAGAGAAATTGAGAGAAAGTATGTTAAAGGAACCAAATAAATGTTAAATTCACATATTGTGAAATTGGGATCCATAAAGACGTTATTTTTTCCTTAAAAAAATAATCAACACTTATAAACATCTGTGATACTACAGATCTAAAGTTGCAGAAATGAGTATTCTTACTAAAATTTCATCTGTACTATATACAAAAAAAAAAGATGTAAATCTACAAAACTAGTTTTTGTAAAGCTACAGAAATCAGCAGCTTTACATTCGAATCTACTAAAATTACAATAATATTACTAAAATTTTATCTGTAACCCGGGTTTTAGTTACATGAAAAATTCTAGGCATCGCAGTTTCCTAAAATATTCTTAGTAACCTTACAATTTTTTTTATTTGTAACAGTACAAAAATGTATCTGTTACATGAATTTTTATTGTTGCCGTTACATAAAATGTTCTAAGAATCCCAGTTTCCTAGAAAAAATTTAGTAACTTTACTGATGTTTTTTTTTACAGTGTAGACATAGGCCAATTAAAGAAATGTGAAAATAAAGTAGGCATATTTTTTTATGAACCTTCTCAGTGCTGTTAATTTATATATCAGTTAATTAAGCTGTAGGTTTTACTATAATAGAAGCATTATTTAAACTAATATAATTCTACAGATGTAATGAAGTTTTAAAACATTGAGTATTTATTATATTCAAATACGTAATTAAATTTTTTACACCGTGTTGGAAAAATCATCTTTTTTTTTAGTATTTAAAAAAAATTACAGAGAAAACACCATTACAGTTTTGCTCTTTTGCTGGGCAATCAGAGGGTTAATATGAATGCATTTGAAAACACAATAACAAAGCTTTTGTAGAAAGTTAAGATCCTTTTCATATTTGAACTCGCTGATTTTTTCCAATTGCAAAATTGTTTTCACCCGGTATAAACAAAACGAAACAAAAAATGGCATTTTCATTCTGTCTATGGATACAAACAGCTTTTTTTTAAAATTATTATAGAAGAAAATAAATCATCGAAAAATACTAAAAAACCATGTGTTTATTTTATTTTATTAATATGAATTTCTTGAGGAGTGATTAGAGGCTTTTTTAAATTATTCAAAATAGCTACCCAAATTTTCAAACAATATTCTCTGTTTAATTTTTATCATGGAACATCTGTCATTAAATAACACAAATATTACTATTTGGCAATAGCGGTAAATGTTTCGAATAAAAACCATTAAATTGGCAACGCTTGAAGTGATCAACAGGTACTAATCAACAATATTTAAAGAATAATAAATCATATTTACAGAAAGTTTTTTTTTTTTTTTTTAAATACTGTTAAACGTACCTGGACGATATTTTCGGAAACTTTCAAACATGCAAATGCAAAAATTTTCCTGAAATTTTCGCTGTCATGCGGAAATAGATGAAAACTTTTGGAGCCTAATGCTGTTTACTCAGTTGCTGTTTGTCAGTTCCTAAAACTAATGTTACAAGAAATTATAAATGAACATTTTAAACAGCGGCGTTTTAAAAACACTTAATATAAATTTTGTTCGAGATAGCGTAATTTTATATGCTGAAATAATTATTTTTAATAATTTTTTATAAAACAAATGTGTTTTTTTCCCGATGTATGAGCAATTTAACAATACATAAAGTCAACAAGCGAAAGGCTAAGTTTAGAAACATTTCTACTTGCTAATAATTTACGTTGCATTACCTTAAGGGAAATATATATATATATAGATATATATATATTACTGTATGCATCAGATGTTAACTTTAACGTTTGCCTGTGAAATATTAACTCTCAGAAGGCTTGATAGTTTGCTATCACTAAAGTTTAAATGCACATTTATATTCTTTTAGAAATAATTTTTAACCATAACTTTCAAGCTGTCTTAAAAAAACATCTATGTAACTCCAACTTTATTTCGCGTTTTAAATATTTGTCGATTATATAACAGAAATGTACACATCATTACATATCGTTAAAATCCGTCATGCAGTGACGCTGTATGAACTAATCCTAACGCAATACATTATGTAATACATTAATATAGATGCAAATCTGTCATACTATATATGAGATACTTGTCTGGTCCCCTCTAAATTATGTTTAACTAAATTTACTGACACAATAATCATTTGGTAATTTTGACATTTATAAACACAAAACAAGTTTTGCCCGATAACTGGCTCGCAGTGTCTGCCATGTTACAACCTTAATTCTAAAGTGACTGAAATATAAATTAAACCTAATTTGCATTCACAATCTAAGACAGCAGATTACCGCTTTTAGATGAGACATTTTCAATTATTTTTTTTAGTGTTGTCTCATATGTCTACTTTCTTGTCAACTGATCGCCTCTCAAATAAGTTTAGCTATATTTACTGCAACAATAATCATTTAATAATTTTGAATATTTTAAACAGAAAAAAAAATTTACACAATAAATTGTTCGTATATTCTGTCGCCTGAAATCAAAAAAGCTTTTTTTTTTTTTTTTTTTTTTTTTTTATTAGCTTAATTTGCATTCATAATTCGAAATAGTAGATTATTGCTTTTAAATGGGACATTTTCAATCATTTTTTAATTGTTGTTTTATATGTCTATTTTAATATCACCTAATCGCCTCTAAATAATGTTTAGCTAAATTTACTGGAACAATAACCATTCGGTACTCTTGATTGTTATAAACACGGAATAATTTTTATTCAATAGCTTGTCTTTAGTTAGTAGAGTCTGTCCGTGTTAAAGACTTAATTAAAAAAATGAAGCTTAATTTGCATTCATAATACGAAACAACAAAATATTGCTTTAAAATAGGACATTTTCAATTTCAATTTAATTTAATTTAATTTAATTTAATATAATTGTATGTGTGTGATCTTATATGTCTATTTTCTTGTGGTCTGATCCCCTTTTAATAATGTGTAACTAAATTTACTGGAAGAATAAACATTTGATAATTTTCAATGTTTTAAACACGAAATAATTTGTACACTATAGCTTGTCCGTAGAGTCTATCGTGCCTTAATCCTAAAATGTTAAAAAATAATAATATTTAATTTGTATTCGAAATCAGGAAGATATGGTAATAATGATCTCGAAACGTGCATCCAATGTATGAAACATCTCCGTAACTTCTGATTTAAATCTTAAACTTCTTGGATTTAGCATTTAATTTTTTCCAGTGGGATTTTCCTTGATCGGGTCTGTTACTGTTCCCGTCAGTGTTGACGAAATTACCACACATCGCCTGTTCCGCGAGTAGCGCCGGCTTTTAAACGTGATATTTTCGATTATATTTTTAATTATTGCTTTATACGTCTATTTTTTGTGGTGACTTCTATTACAGGGAAAGTACAATGTAAGGATTTAAAAATAATATGTGACGTATAAGAAGGGAATAATGAAAATTTGTCACACAAAGTTTTTAAAAGCATGAATTTTTTAGTACTTGATTCATATAGACTTTGGAGTTTACAAAAAAAAATTATCATTCATATTTTCTACGAACTAATATTTTCTTTTACACCAAGTGAAATGAAAGTTCACTTAAAATTATTATGCAAAAAATTGCAAAAAAAAAAAATTAAAATATAAATACATAACTCATGTACATTTCATAGAAATATATACATATAGATAAAATAGATTTTAGTAATAAAATGCAATTACACTTAAAACTGTTCGCAAAACTTTAATTTAGCCTGAGGAATTTATGAAATTCTTTTATTGCTTTTGTCGATTAAAGTAGTTAAACTTGAAGTATGGATCAAGAATCAAGGAAATTTGAAGGGCGTAATTGACCTTATCTTGCCAAAGAAAAAAAACCTCTTCAAGATGGAGATGATGGTACATAAAAAAATTCTTCTCTTTAATTATGAGAAATCTTCACATATGGCGACATAAAAAAAATTATATTTTGGCTTTTTGTAGTTTTTAAGCCTTATACTTTTTTTCAACGTCGCCTTTTAGAAATAAGAAATATATATATAAATATGTGATAAAGTGATATCAGTAAATAAAGTGTATTCAAATGAGAAAAACTACATAAACGGAGAAAAAATGTTTTTTGTATATTAGAGGACTGGGGACTCTTAAACGTTCAAAAAATTCAATTTTTGAAAAAAAATATATATAATTAAAAGTAATTATTAATCTTTAAAACAAAAAAAGTGGCTCTCTTAATAGTTCTTAAATCTATACTAATATTATAAAGGAGTAACATATGTTTGTTTCACTAGATTAATCTTAACACAATTATTCTAATTGGTAAATAAATCATATGAAATGTAATTTTCTAACTCGGTGAGAAAATGTCCGGTCTGGGATTCGAACCAAGGATCACTTGGCTGAAGCTGTCAATGCTCTGACACTGATCTATCTCGGACGAATTTGGAGGACCTAATTCACCCAACTAACCTGATTGATCATAGCATCAGTTGACAGAGCATTGGCAGCTTCAACCAAGAGATCCTTGGTTCGAATCCTGGGTCGGACATTTTTTTCTCCCAGTTGGAAAATTACATCTCGTTTCATTGTTGGTAGGAGTAATCTCTGGAACTACCTAGCCGATTTCAAAAATAATGATGGCAAATTGACGTTAACTGTCTATGCTCCAACATAGGTTATATTTTATGTAGGTGCCACTGCCCCCAAGAGGTAGGGCAACAGTCTCAAACGTTCTAAAATTACGATTTTTGTGATATTAAAGTGCCTTGAAACATTAAATTTGGCATAGTAGTTACTTATAAGATGTAAATATGCTCTAAAAACAGATTCTAAAAAAATCGAAATTTAAAAGATGAAAATGTTCTAAATACGATTTCTATGGAATTGCTAAGAATAGAAATTTGAATTTTCTCCTACTTTTGATATACAAATGCACGCGCAGAATAGTTTTTAAAAAGTTCAAAATTTAAAAGGGTGATGCAGAGGAAAAAACGTTCTAAATTATGATTTTTTACCCGACTTTCAAGAAAGGTTATGTGTTTTACGCGTATCTGGGTATGTGTATTTATTTATACCCTCGAAACATCTCAACGGCAGGATGGATTTTAATGAATGAGGTCTCTGTCGATTCGTCTTAACCATCCGATGGTTATAGGCTAAGTTTTGTTTTTATAACTTCAAAATGGCGGCAGTAAAATAAAAAATGGCGGTAGGAACGAAAAAAAAACTACGCACCATATTGAGAGGCATATCATTGAATAGGTCTTTCAAAATGAAAACGATGTTTCTTTGACTATTTTACAGTCAGAAGCTCCTTTTAAATATTACACAACCTAGAAGTTATGTAGGTAGGATCTGTAGCTTTACTGTAACTCTAACCTTCATAGACATCTATAGGTCTCATCGAAACAGGGTTTATAGATAGGAATTAATAATTATACACAACTTAAAAGTCATCAATACAAATAAATTTTAAAAAAGGTAAATAATGTAAAAAATAGTTTCACATTGATGAGAAATAATTAATTAGTTCGATTTTTACGGAGTCGGGTTTTTTGATTTTTTAAATTAAATTTAATATTGAAAGGAATAGTAACTAGAAATTTCGCACGGCGGTTGCTTTTAAAGTACAAAAGCTCGCTATGAATGGTTTCTAAAAGAATTTGAAATTTCACCCTCTCGCTGCGCAACCCGAGGTATGCTCGAGCATGCATTTTTTCGTCTAATTAATACTATTTAATTATACCCACCAGTTATGTTTTAGCGAAAACTTTGTCTGATTTAATCAGGACATTTTCCCTGATTACGATAATAAAAAAATTTTGCTTTAAAGAACCGGTGGTAAAAGATTAAAAATTCTGTAAAAGAGGCTCATCGCGAAGAATTACTTACACAGCGAGAGGGTTGAAAGGCTGAAATGAGCGGAAAACGTTCTAAAAACGTTAAAATTCTGATTTCTATAGAATTGATAGGGATGGAAACTTGCAATTTGATGTGACTATTAATTGTATGGCGTAAATGCTCACACTAAACATTTTTTTAGAAAACATTCGAAATTCAAAAGGGTTAAATGCGCAAAAAGCGTTCGAAAAACGTTATAAATTACAATATTTGTGGAATTCTTAATGATAGAATCTTTAAATTTGACATGGCTGCTACTTTTAAGACACAAATACAAGCACAGAACAGTTTTTTAAGAAATTCGAAATTTAAAAGGGTGCAGAAAAAAAAATCTAAACTTACTATATTTGTGATACTAAAGAGAATAGAAACAAGTTTGGCATAGTGATTGATTTTAAGATACAAATCATCGCTAAGAATGGTTACGAAGCAAATTCGAAATTTAAAAGGGCACGTTCTAAATTATAATATCTATGTAATTTTACATAATATTTGTTAATTAATTAATTCCACGTACATCTCAAAAGCACATAAATACTGCTTGTCATATTTCAACAACTACGTGTGATAAGCCGCGGGTTTTTTAGTATGGAGTATTTTCAAACTGCGAAATTTAAGCCATTTTTTTTTTCGAAATTTGATTTTGCGGCATTGCAAGCAAGTTAATTAAAACACTTTTTCAGTATTTTTATTAATTTTC
Organism: Maratus speciosus; assembly: GCA_963932465.1. Classification (NCBI taxonomy): domain Eukaryota; kingdom Metazoa; phylum Arthropoda; class Arachnida; order Araneae; family Salticidae; genus Maratus; species Maratus speciosus. Next base: position 176,868,399 of record OZ010786.1, read on the forward strand.
AGCAAATATAGTGTTTCGTAGGCCTTATAAAGTGAACGTGAATTTTCATCTTTTTTTTAGAAATTTTTTTTCAGGGTGTTATGTTATTAAAATTGTGAAAATTTTATATAAACAACGTGCAATTTCTTTTAAACATAAATATGCTATAAATTAACATTTTTTTTTCGGTGTAAGCATAAGAGTATCAAGTATAAGTAAGGCTGATATTAAGTTTATAGGCATTTGATGCATTCGTATGTTTAAAATGTCTCTTTGGGGAATTAATATTTTTAACTCTTTTTTTTCTGTGTACTCATATTAAAGAATGCCTCTTATTTTAGTTGTCAAAAATTTTCTAAAATATACACTTAATTTTCTATAAAGTGTTAAAAAACTCTTACTCACATTTCAACAGTTTTTAATACATAAAATGTTAAATTAAGCCTAGATTTTAGATATATTTTCAGAACTAAGAAAACAATAAACGTCTTTTAGGAAGAGGATAAAGAAAAAAACAATTAAAAACATCAATTTCCTGAGACGATATTTTAAATATAAGAATGCGTTCTACGCCTAAAAACTTAGCTTTACGAGGAGAATTTGGAAGGTTGAGTGACAAGCAGCCTTAAGTATCGACTATTTTGTTTTTCATGTAGGAATTCTTTTGTACTCGTGCGCCAAACGTGCACTTCTAATATTCTGCTCGACACGTTTAAAATCCCTTATAAATACTAATTTTGCTCATTATGATCTGAAAAAATATATAAAATGAAAGAAGAAAACTGTATCTATTAGTTTTTCTAAAAAACTGAGCCTTTGTAAGGTGTACTTTTTATAAATTTACAAAAATGATCAATTGCCAATTTTCAGCATATATAGTGTTTGGAGGTGAAAGCGCTATAAAGTGCGGCTAAATTTTATTTTATTTTATTTTATATATATATATTTTTTTTTTTTTGGAAAAAAAAACTTTTTTCTTAGTGTTATAGTGTTAATAATGTATTATATATAGTATTTTTATGTTTAAAAAACAAAATTTAAACATTTTGTTTAAAAAAATAAAATACTATAAATAAGGATTTTGTTTTTCACTGTAAGCACAAGACTCTCGTGTATAAGTAGGTATCAAAAATTGTGTTTTGCATGCAGAAATTCTTTTGCAATGCACGCAAACTGTGATTCAAATTTTTGCTCATTTGAGAGACCCGATAAAAATAATTTTGCTCGATATGATCTGAAAAAAAAAATGAAATGAGAGAAGAAATATGTATCTATTTTTGCCTTTAAAAAAACTGTCTTTGTAATTTATACTTTTAAAGATAAAAAATCCCATAAATCGTCAATTCTTTTTTAACTTTCCGATGTTTTAAGAGTCCTTAATTCTCCCCCCCCCCCTCCTTTTTTATGAAAGATAAAAACACTCAAGGATAAAATTTAAAAAAATGTTTTATTTACTATTTAATTAAACAATTTTTTTTAACGAATAAAATAAATAAATAAATAAAATATACAAAAAGTAACTTCTTCCAATTTGTAAATATATATTTTGAGTTGAATACATTTTGTTTAGAGATATCACTTAGTCACATACTTTAAAATATTTCAATAAAATAATTCAATTATCTTTATATATCATGAATGCCGGAAGTTAAATTGTTAACATTCAAATGAAGATGTTTACATTTAAAATGTATTATTTAAACAGAACTGACACCCTTAAACTGCTGTCCGTGGAGAAACACCAATCTTGAAACCACATGGATAAAGCCCTTTAGCCTATCCCAGGGAAGGCGAACCTATGGCAAGCGTGCCATAAGTGGCATATGGCAGAATATTTTTGTCACGGCTTTCATGAATGTTCTAAATCAAAACAGATTGAAATGAAATGCAATGCACGAATTTAATATATATATATATGTATATATATTAAATTTGAAATCACAAATTTATGAATAAATTGGTAATGTTCTCAAGATGAATTAGAAATGAACATAGCAAACCAGTATGTAAAATAAGGAACTATGAATAACCCATAGAATCTTCATAGGAGCTTGGTTCATTCATAGAAGATGCGTTATTTCATCCAACTTTGTCGGCATTAAGCCTAAAATGACAAAATTTAGCTCCTTATAACGCAAAAATAACAGAAAATAGATAATAAAAATCCAAGAGCTCTAAAAAAGATATACCTCACACAGGATATTAAAAATTAATAGAGCAAAATACCTAAATTACATACTAGGAAGCATAACTGCAGCATGTCTGGATGGTAAAACGGAGTTAGGACTATTTTAACATGTGAGCCTGTTGATTATCTGTCTGAAACCCACAACTTTGCGGCCATCTGGTGAGAGAAAGGAAAAAATTTAAATTGGAACTGGATTATTAACAATAATGTTTGGTGCTGCCATCTTTACCCCCCCCCCACCCCCCCCCCCCCCAAAAAAAAAGAATGAAATTGTTTTATATACTGGGTGTCCTAAAAAGGACTGACTGATTTTAAAATTCAATAACTCGTAAACGGGGATACATATTTAAAAAAATTCTTGCAGGAGGTTTAAGTATTATAACAGGAGTTTTTTAGCGTGATTCTCGAATTTAGTTCGGATTACAAGCAACAGATGGCGCTGCAAGTATTAGGAACTAAATTCAAGCGCAATATTTTAGCATTTCTCTTCTGCCATGTCAAAAAAGGAGATTAAAATGTATTGAGTGGGTCACGAAGTACCAAAAGTCGGGCCTGGATTTAGCGCATATTGCTCGCAGAGCCATCTATTGTTGTAATTGGAACTAAATTCGAGAATCAAAGTAAAAAATTTCCTGACATCATAGATTACGCTCCTGCAAGATTTTTTTTTAATATCTGCCACCGTTTGCAAGTTATTGAATTTTAAAATCAGTCTGTCCTTTTCAGGACACCCGATATATATATATATGAAATTTTAAAAATTAAAATACCACTGAGTGATTTTTAATTCATGCCGATATGCTTAAAATGGAAGGATTGAAGTTTGTGCCGCTGTAGTAAGAAATAAATAGACAATGTTAATAGCTAAGGGATTCTCTTTGGTCTTCACGTGTACGCGGGAATTATAGTCTCCGCTGTTGTTTTTTAACACTTACCACCATTTCGCCGTTAGCCGCAAGGTGTAAGTTACGTCACTCTCACTCGCATACTTCTCTGTTTTAGACACTAATTATGACCTTTGCACGGTTGATGGACCTTTAGAATCTCCGAAACAGCTGTCTGCACCCTTTTGTATAATTGCATATTTAGAATTTGTGATATTTAAGGCTGTCCATTTATTTCCTGATATTTCGATATGGGCGTGGTAATTTATCAAATAAGGAAAATTTGGAGAATACAGAAAAGAAGAAATATCAGGCAATCTAAGCAAAGGTACCAATGATGAAGTTATAGCAACTTGGTATGAACTTTGCCATTTTGACAATTTTACGTTTTACTTATGCCTGCGAGTTATTTTCAGAAATGAATTATATTAAAACTCAAATGCAAATCATTTGTTAGATAACTCTAATTCAGCTTTTATTCCGTGAAATGTAACTATGTAAGAATCCTATATTGATTACTTCACAACTAACATGCAGTGACAGATATAGCATTTACTTTTTCTTATACTTTCTAAAATACAATTTTTACTATTATTTGTAAAGTGTAATATCTACATATATGTTACCTCCACATTTTGTAATCATAATGAACAAAAAAGCAAGACACGTCACGGGTACGTAAAATATTGTCTGAAAAAAATACTAGCCTGCCATGACTTAAAAGCAATCTAAAAGTGGCGTTGTTTATTTGATTATACGATTTAATAATCAAACGCTTTTATTTCCTTGGAGATATCTGTCACTAACTTTCCTGCAATCATATTTCTAGAATACTAATTCGCACAACAATGACCCTTTCTAGCAACATAGTAAAAGTTTTATTTCCCCCTCGAGATAGGAATAGAGATTTTGTAGTTTAAAAGAAACAGGTCCTCTACACACAAAAAAAATAATTTATATACGTACATTCTTTGATATAAATATTTTCATTGCTATTTTCCATATTGTATACATTAATTTACTTTATTTAAGGGGATCCGAAAGTTTTGAAATGGCGTAAAAATATATTTTTTGTTATTATAACTTTTGTAATGTTACAACCTTTAAAAGTTTCGTATGGTTGGTCCGATAGAAAAATTTCTAAAATTACGGTTGTACAAACTAGTGCTGCCTATTAAACGTTTATGCGAGCATACGTATAAAACGTACTATATTGGGTTCAGTTTTTGGATTCTTATGATACGGCCACAGCGGTTATATGTATTATAGGAAACATCATATACGGTACAGCGTATGTACGGAAGCACAGTGGCTAAACGTATAAACTTAAACAAGTAAAAATTAAATTTAAAAAATCAAAAACCCCGATTGCGTAAAAAGCGAACTAATTAATTATTTCTAATAATGTTAACTATTTTTTATATTACTTAGCTGTTTTTTCATTTACTTGTATTGATGACTTTTAAGTTGTGTTTAATTGTTAATTCCTATATATAAACACTGTTTTTATGAGGCCTATAGATGTCTGTGATGGTTTGAGTTGCAGTAAAGCTAGAGATCCCACCTACACAACTTCCAGGTTGTGTAATATTTAAACTGAGCTTCTGACTGTAAAATAGTCAATGAAACATCGTCTTCATTTTTAAAGACCTGTTCAATGATATGCCACTCAATATGGTGCATCAATTTTTTTTCTTGTCCACCGCCATTTTGTATTTTACAGCCGCCATTTTGAATTTATAAAAACAAAACCTAGCCTTTAAGCATCGGACGGTTAAGATGAATTGATAGAGACCTCATTCATTAAAATCTATCCAGCCGTTGGGATGTTTCGAGGGTATAAAGAAATCCACATGCCCAGATACTCGTGAAGCACATAACCCTTCTTGATAGTCGGGTAATAGAAGGTTTTTGCTCATTACGTGAAAAAAAAAGATATTTCTCCCCCTGCTGGTCTGCGGATCAGGGACATTTTGAAACACCTGATATAGTCCTACATTCATAATAGCAAATGACAACCATAATGGCAAATTTGAGAAATATAAAACAATTTAAACTGCTCCAGCAAATTTATGTAACATTTTATCACTTAATACAATAAAACAAGAAGTAACGTAAAGTAATTAAAATGTTTATAAGGAAAAATATCAAAATCCCATGTATGAAACATATTATGCAGAGTGCTACGGTGACGCCACCGATTTCCAGTTTTTTATTTATTTATTTATTTTTTTCTCATTGAGACTCATTAGGTCCATTGTTATTAAAAGTAAATACATACGTATACTTGAAATATAGGTATACTTGAATTATACGTTTGATCTATATACGTTTATACTTATCCGGTTACCTCTAAACGTATCGTTTATGGTATACGTATTTCATACAGACGTATTATACGTAATTGCGTATATCGGTTAAACATATAACTGAAGCACGTTGAAAGCACTAGTACAAACTGTAAACGATAACAGTACCATACCAGTGAAGCACAAAACCTTAAACTCAATTATCCGGAAACATTGTTTTTCAGCGTTTTGTAACGAAAGATTTATATACAATTGAAAGATTTAAATACTTCTTTTTTTTTAAATTAAGGAAAATGAATTATCGAGAAACTGTACCTGGGAAACAGAAAAAAAAAAAAAAAACATCAACTTATAACAAAACATTTAATCATTTTTTATGAATTTTGAATCTTTTATAATATATTTTTTTAATTTTTAATATTTTTTTGTTTTTGATATATTCGAAAGACAACGTAGCTTAAAGAAGAAAGGACGATTCAGAAAAATGTAACATGGACATTTAAATCGCGGCAAAACTACTTATGCAAAATCAATTTTCTTGTATTAAGTTACAATAAGTGTTAGTATAAGTGTCACAATAAAAATTTATTTTGACTAAAAATTAGCCGTTAGTTATCAAAACATTTAAAAATTAATAAATGTAAAAAGTAGTAATAATCTAAATTAATTAGTGTTAAATTAGTGTTCGTAATACACCCTCAAGCTTCACTCAATGAACGTCATTTTAGACTTTTCAGCCACCAGTAATATGAAACAAGGAACATTTATTTTGAAAAACAATTAGTCATTTTTATCAAAACATTTAAACTTTTAATAAATGCAAAATGTGGTAATAATCTAAATTAATTACAACCAGCAAGCTTCACTCAATTTACGTCTTTTAAAACTTTTCTGGCAGCATTAATATGAAATTTTTTTTTAATTTAGACTAACAATTATAAATTTGTTACCAAACATATTTTAAACTTTTCTAGCCTCATTAATATGAGTCAATAAACACTTAGTTTCATTAACATTTAGTCATTTTGTATCGAAACATTTAAACATTAATAAAGGCAAAAAATCATAATAATGTAAATTAATTACAGTGTTCGTAATCCACCATTAAACTTCAATCAATTTACGTGATTTTAAACTTCGCCCTATTAATATGAAACAATAAACGTTTACTCTAACACTTACCCCTTTTTTACCACAACATTTCAAATTTTAAAAAATGCAAAAAGAAGTAATAGCCTAAATTAATCACAGGCTTCGTAATCCACGATCAAACTATACTGAAATTTCGCCAATTTAAATATTTCCGGTACTCTTAATATGAAACAATAAACATTTATTTTTACTAACAATAGGCCATTTTTATCAAAACGTCTATCATAAAAACACAGTAACGCTAAGAAAAATATAATTCATATTGTAAAACACACATACTACAATATATATTAAAACACACATACACACGTAAATAACGCCTGCATTCAACAGTTAAAGGTGTGTATAAATATTATACAGACATACATACGATAAATACAATAAAGCCAACTGGAGTGAAAAATTAACCAGAGCCAGGAATCGAAATGTATAACATTTATATATACCTTTATAATTCATATTCTTAAATTAATATGATATGTTATCGAAGCTAATTAATACATATTTGATTATGCTTAGTTTTCTATTATTTAAGAACATCATTTACAGTTTGATTTTTTTCGGTATGCAGACAAACGTGTACACAGAATGACGAAGAATTTGTCAAAACTTTAACCAGATACATTAAAATTTCAGACAGCATGGTAGTTTTGGCCTTTATCCAAATCTTCTCAACGCCATGAAAAAAGTTTTGATATAGATCGTTGATGCATGTTCTCAAATAATCAGTAGTATTCAGTCACGAATGAGACATTTATTAGAATTTGAAATCATACTGAAGTTTTACAAAACATTTTTGAATAAAACTGATATTTATGGCTAAAAATATAGTTATATTTCACTATGTTTTTTTTTTTTTTTTTTTTTTTTTTTTGCTATTTTAGATTGGATATTCATTTTTTTCCCCCATTTTCTTATGAAAATAGAGTTTCGATATGCACGCACGGAAAAATAAATTTATATTTCATATTATCGCGTCCTTAAGTTAACCAACTTTTGAACAAATTTTTAATGTTTAATTATTGCAGATATAGTAATGTGAAGAATATTAAATCAAATAAAAAACAGAAATTTATGACAAATAAAATAGAAAATTTTCATTATATCTGTACTACTTTTTCTCACGTTTTAGATATAATTTCAGTTATGGAATCAGTTGTTGTGAAATAGAAATAATTAAATTTTATTAACAGTTAAACTTTCTTTAACAAAATCATTCTTTGATACAAACTAATTCAGAACGTACAAAAAATACTTTTTGCCATGTTTTCTCTTCAATATCAGTTTATTTGTTTATTTATTTGCAATAGGGGACCTGGGGGATGAATGGGACATTCTCAATGTTTCAAGCAATGAAAGTTATTTTTAGTTGATTTCTATTCTCATATATGGCACTACCATAGCGTGCTTTATAACCAACAGCAAAACCATATAGCTGTTTTCATTTTATTGCAAATTTACATTTTCTGAAACTCTGCTTAAAAAGTTTTTTTTTTTTTTTTTACATTTGAAGTTGTCAAATATTTTAAACAATATAAACAAATAAGATATGTTGCAGTTATTTATTTGAAGGTTCAATATTGGTAATTAAAATGAATGAACAATAACCACTGTGACAAAATGGCGAACAATTGAATCTATGTATCATACGGATGATTAGGATATTTCAAATGGGGATGAATGGGACAGTTTCATTCATCCCTATAGATGTTAAAAAAATTATTTATTAACTGAAAAGTATTATATAGGTTTATAAGTTAATGATTTATGTTAATTATTAGTTTTAAACAGTACTCGTATTATGTAGGTTGTTTATTATTAAAAATTATATTGAATCTTAATTATTGTATTGTAATAAAGGTAAAATAGTTTATCAAAAAACTTCTATTCAAACTTTACCAAAATTGATAAAAGTGTTAAAAGTAGTGTATGTTTATTGATCAAATGGAGTAAATTATTTTGAATTTGGAACTTGAGCTTAAATAGTAAATCCCTACTAGTACTTCCCGTAACATAATTTCGTTTGTGCATAACTAAGATGCATTTAATTAATATTAATTAATAAGTTGTGGATGAAAAGTATTAGCTATGCCGAGTTCCAAAGGCATTTTTTACTTTCATTCATATCTTAAACGTCTCGTAAGTGGGAAAAGGGAACAGATAGACAGTCGAAGTTTGCATTACAAGTTAAAACAGCAATAAAAGAAGTTATTAGCAACGCTGAGATATAATAGCCATAATATAAGACACTACAAATATAATTGCATATAAGTTTATAATCATAAATTTTAATCATGTAACATTGAATACAGGGAGCAAAATATTGGTGTCCCATCCACCCCTATTAGTATCCCATTCATCCCTGCTAAAGGGATGATTGGGACAGAGAGTAACGTTTTTTTTAATTTTATAATATTATATAATAATAATCTAGGCGAAATATTGTGCATAGATGTAGTCAAATACCTAATGTATGAAATGTGATATATAATATTGATAATAACTTTAAAAAAGTATTAACAATAAATATTTTTTTCAAAAATGTCCCATTCATCCCCCATTTCCCCTATTTATAGTTTACTACACATTAAGAATATCATCACCACTTTCATTTTTTATTTAAATAGCGTAAAAGAATTCTCTATTCAAATCTTGTCAACGTCTTGAAAAAAGTTTTGGCATAAACCGTTGATGCATGTTCTGAAATGATGAGAAGTATTGAAATATTCAGTTACGAATAAGACATTTATTAGAATTTAAATCATTTGAAGTTTTATAAAATATTTTTGAATATAACTAATTTTTATGGCTAAAGAGATAGTTATATTTTACTATGCTTAAAATTTTTATTTCATTTTTTTGCTATGCTAGATCGGATATAATTTTTTTTTCGCATTTTTTTATGAATGAAGAGTTCAGATCAAGGTTGCTAGTTTGGCTTCCGTTTTTATTTAGAAATTCTGAACTTATACCAGAATATGCCAGTGTTAGATTTTGCTTTATTAAATAATAGCTATTTCATGATTACATAATGTCAGCATCTTTCTTTTGGAATTCCCAATATGAAATCGAAATTTTTGAATAAAAATGGAGGCCAAACTGCCAACCCTTGTTCTGATATACACGCACGAAAAAAGAAATATATACTTCATATTATCACGCGCATAAGATAACATACTTAAAAACATTTTTTTTAATATTTAATTATTGCAGATATAGCAATGTGAAGGATATTAAATCAAATAATAAAACAGAAAACAGAAATAATTTCATTTATTGCTAATAATTACAAAAAATTTCCTTTCTATCTGAATTTATTTTTCTTATATTTCATCTATAATTTCTGTTGTGATTTTTCCTGTGGTGAAATAGTAAAGATTAAATTTTATTATTAGTTACACATTTTTATCAAAAACGTTCCTTTGAAGCAAACTAATTCAGAACATAACAATACCTTTTGCCATGTTTTCTATTTAATGTCAGTTTGTTTGTTTATTTAACTGCGATATTTATAGTTTACTACGATTTAATAATATCGTCAACTCTTCTTTAAATGTAGAGAAAAATACTTCATCCAAATCTTGTCAACGTCTTGAAAAATGTTTTGACATAAACCGTTCATGCATGTTCTGAAATGATCAGAAGTATTGAAATATTCAGTCACGAATGAGACATTTATTAGAATTTGAATTATATTGAAGTTTTATAAAATATTTTTGAATAAAACTAATTTATATGTCTAATTTTCAAGATGTTTAAAGTTTTTATTTGATTTTTTTGTTATGCTAGATCCGATATACACGAACGGAAAAAGAAAAATATATACTTGATATTGTCACGCGCTTAAGATAACATACTTTTGAAGAAAAAAAATAATGTTTAATTATTGCAGATATAGCAATGTAAAGGACATTAAGTAAATAATAAAGAAAAAAAAAAACAGAAATCAGAAATATTTTCATTTATGATAAGTAAATACAAGAATTTTCATTACTATATGTACTATTTTTTCTCGCATTTCAGATAAAATTTCTCATATGGTTTTACTTGTTGTGAAATAGTAATATTTAAATTTTATTAATAGTTGCACATTTTCATCAAAAACATTTCTTTGAAACAAACTAATTAAGAACACAACGATACTTTTCCCATGTTTACTATTCAATCCTATTTTATTTGTTTAGTTATTTGCGATATTAATAGTTTACTACAATTTAAGAATATCATCACTACATTATTTTTTTTTAATGTAGTAAAAATTAAAGATTGACGAAACCTCTATCAAATTTGCAATGGATCCACAATCCTCGATGAAACTTCGCTCAATTTTCGTCTTGTTAAATTCGCTGTCCTCTTAATATGAAACAATAAGCATTTATGTTGACTAAAAATTAAATATTTCTTGCCAAAAAATTTAGTATAAAAACACGGTGATTCTAAGTAAAATTCAATTAACATTCTTCGATTAACACTTCCAGAGACAAGTAATTATGTTTCTGTAATGTTAAATTCACACCAGAATTTCAGAAAAATTCTATTTAAAAAAAAGAAAAAGTAATTTTACCACATTTGCCCACCAAACTTATAAAAGTAAAATTTAATTAAAATTTTATGGTGTAAATCTTGATTAAAATTAGATGGTTTATATCCTACCGCCTTCAAGGGATTAATATGTTATTTCATCTAAGATAGTTCACATATATGTAATTTTGAATAGTTTTCTATTATTTAAGAATATCACTTACTAAAGGATTTATCGAGTATACCGAAACCTTTTTATAATAGAATGACGAAGAAGTTTTGTTAAAAACCTTAACCAAACGCATTAAAATTTTACACAACATTATAGTTTTGGCCTCCATCCAAATCCTGTCAACGCCTTAAAAAAAGATTTGACATATAGCTTTGGTGCATGTTCTGAAAAGATCAGAAGTATAGTTTGAAATATTCAGTCACGAATAAGATATTCCTCAGAATTTGAAACATATTGAAGTTTTATAAAATAATTTTCAATAAAACAAATTTTATGACTAATGAGATAGTTAAAGAGAACTATTTTTTAAATTTTTATTTAAGTTTTTATCTATGCTGTTTCAAACTTTTGATCTTTTCAGAATTTGCATTTATTTTCCGTATATCAGATATGTATTTATTTTTTTCGGATTTTTATATGAATAACGAGTTCCGATATGCATGCAAGAAAAAAGAAAATGTTTACTTTATATTATCATAAACGTAAGGTAACATACTTTTGATCAAATTTTTAATGTTTAATTATTGCAGATATGACAATATGAAGGATATTAAATCAAATAAAAAACAGAAAATATAAATATTTTCATATATGACAGTATAAATATTTTCGTTTTTGAGAATTTTATTTATGAAAATACAAAGATTTTTAATACTATCTGTTCTACTATATCTCACGTTTAAAATATATTTCTTGTTAAGGTTTTACTTGGTGTGAAATAATAAAAACTGCATTTCATTAACATTTACAGTTTTAATCCAACATATTTCTTTGAAACACAGTATAATACATAACATAAAAATATTTCATTTATCTATTACTATGTTTTCTATTCAATGTCAATTTAATTTTTTTTTTCGATTTTTATATTTAATAGAATGTAAGAATATCACCGCCACTTTCTTTTTTTTTTTTAATTTGTCGTAAAAAATACAGAATGACGAAGATTTCTTTGTCGAAAGGCTTAGCCCTAAAACATTAAAATTTTAGACAACATGCTAGTTTTGGCTTCCGTTCAAATCATCTGAACAACATGAAAAAAGTTTTGACATAATATCGTTGATGCATGTTTTATGCATCAACGATATTACGTCAAAACTTTTTTTAGATCAGAAGTATAGTGTGGAATATTCTGTCACATATATGAGTTTTTGAAAATTTAAATGATATTGAGGTTTTATAAAATTATTTTGAATGGAATAAATTTTTATGACTAATGACATAGTAGTAGTTCACTATGATCAACACTGCGTTTTTATGGTGTGTGTGTGTGGGGGGGGGGGGGGGGGTGACTTTTTCAATGTTTTATGAGTTATTATTATTATTATTATTATTATTATTATTATTATTATTATTATTATTATTATTATTTTATTATTATTATTATTATTGTTATTTTATTATTATTATTATTATTATTATTATTATTATTATTATTATTATCATTATTATTATTATTATTATGTGTACTTCCATCTGAATAAGATTTTGTGATATGCACGCACGTAATGTGCACTTCATAGTATTATGCACGTAAGATAACATACTTTTGAATAAATTTTAACATTTAATTTTTTTATATGTTAGCGATATGAAAGAAATTAAATCAAATAAAAATATAAAAACTCATTTATTTTTATTTACTGATAATGCGTTCAAACTTTTCCGATTAACTTAATGCAGTGGTGATATCAGTTATATTGATGTATTGATTGTTTGCTATTAACATGTTTACATTGATAAAATTAATATAATATTATAGAGTCATTTCAGCTGGATTCTCCTTAGTGAACTTTGTTTCTGTTTCTGTTTTTTTTTTAAGGTTTTCTTAAAATTATCCTAAATTATTTATAATGTTATTGAAGTTTAAGAGATGTGTTGTACTAATTAATCGGTTTCGACTTTTAATATTGATTGATTTCCTTTTTTTTTTTTTTTTTTTTTTTTTTTGTCTTTTTCTAACATGTTTTTAAAACGTGTTTGATAAAAAGTATAGTAGTTTTTCTGTATCAGTTACTTGTTATGAGCGCCATGTAGAGTGGTTTATGATTGCTAGTCGATCATTGTTACATAAAATGTAAAGATGTATTACTAATCGTGTGACATTAGATTAAATGCTAAATCATGGTTTATCAACAAATAATATTGATACATTTTATTTATCATACGAGTACTTTCGACTTGCAACCGCTGCCTTTATCAAGCAGAAAATTTTCATCAATTCTGAATTGAAAGTTGCTGAAAATGCTCTCCCTGGTGAAGGCTGCGGATACAAGCCATAAACACTCTGAATTTGAATAAAATGCATATTTTAAACTTTTAAGATATGTGTGATCTTAAGATTATGTGTGAATTAAACATTTTGAAAAAATACTTTAAGTATAAAAATAAATCAATCTCTTGATCATATAAAAATAAATCAAGCACTTTTGGACATATTTTTTTCTTTTAAACGAATTTTTGAACGGGGGTTTTGTCAAATGTTCTTAAAGAGTACAATTTTAATATAAAGTATTAAAATGGATTTTTTGACACTGTCAACGGTACCTGGCACCTTAAGAGTGTAAATTGTACACCTGAATATTTTTCGACATTACGTTATTATCATTAATGGTAATGAATAAAGGAAAAGTTCCAATTTCAAATTTGTTTCTTTTTTTTAATTCTGTCAAAAACTAGTAAAAAAACAAAATGTCATGTAACATTAAAAAATAACAAAATACTATAAAATTATAATATACATTTTGTAAACTACTAGGGTTTTCATTATTATTATTATTATTATTATTACTATTATTATTAATATATAATTATAATTATAATTATTATTATTTACTTTATTTTCATTATTATTATTATTATTATTATTATTATTATTATTATTTTCATCATTTTTTTATTTCATTATATTATTCCAATTACTTGATTGCTACAACTTATTGAACAATCTTCTTCTTAATAAACAGATTAAATAAGGCGAATATTACTATTTCAAAAAAGTGATAACAATCTATCTCAATTAAAAAAAAAATACCCAACTGCCAATACTGATTTCTTATAAAATATTTAATTATGAACCTTTTATTTTTAACCGTCCTTTGCGAATTCGTCTTTCTTATTTTAATTTAAAATGTAAAACTACGCTAACAAGAAGGAAAAATTTAAAAATGAAAAAGTGGTCTTTTTATATGGATGTAGTTCAGGAAAGGACATTGGTGTTTTAAAGCATGGTATGGCTTTGGTTTTGTTCCAAATCTTTTAAAATGTATGAAATTTTCCTTCTGATTTGTATCCTGGGTGCATTTTCTAGACAAGATGAGAGATGTCTTTTGAAATATAAGGAAAGGAAAAGGAAAATTCTGTAAAATTGATTTGAATCTCACAAGTCGAATATTTATTTCACTAATATTGTAACATAGTTTTATACATTTCAATTTCTTCTCATGACATATTTCATACTAGCCAGGATCCGCAGCTTTTCTCGCGTAATACTTAAAATATGTCAAGTCATATTTGAATGTCTAATTTTTTTTAGAAGAAATTATACATTTAAGAATAATTCAAAACTTACTAATTATGCCGCAGTTCGAATAAACTTCATTATTACATTGCATTAGGTAAAAATACGGCATAAATTAATAAGGATTAAACGATTTAAAAAATAAATGATAATTTACAAGTATATAGCAGCTTTTATGATCATTTCACACGCTCAGTTCAGTATTCATTTGAAGTGTTGCATTTTTTAGAAACCATTCTTAGTACGAATTAATACATTATGATTCAATTATTAATGAATTTATATCAGTATTTAAAATGTAAAACTACGTTAAAAAGAAGGAAAATTTTTAAATGAAAAAGTGGTCTTTTATATGGATGTAGTTCAGTAAATGACATCACTATTTTAAAGCATGGTATGGATTTGGGTTTGTTCCGAATCTTTTAAATTATATGAAATTTTCTTTTGATTTGTATTCGGGGTGCATTTTCATAGAGAAGATGAGAGATGTTCATTGAAGTACAAGGAAACGAAAAGGGAATTCCTTAAAATCGATAGGAAACTTATAAGTCGAATATTTATTTCACCATTATCGTAACATAGTTTTATACATTTCAATTTCTTCTCATGAAATATTTCATGATCATCATACTGGTAAAAATAAACTTTAGATATTTGTCATTTAAATATATTTTTAAAATATAAAATTACAAAAAAAAAATTACTACAGAAAGAAATTTCCAAAGTAGGGTTTTAAATTATTACAGTCCGGGAATGGACACCACTATAGAACATGGGAAGGCTATCGATTTATTCCAAATCCTTTAAAATATATTTAAATTTCCTCCCGATTAGTTTTACGGATGGATTTTCATAGACAAGATGAGAGATGTATTTTGAAGTATAAGGAAAAGAAAATGGAATTCTTTAAAATTGATAGGAAACTTATAACTCGAATATTTATTTCACTAATATTGTAATTTAGTTTTATACATTTCAATTTCTTCTCATGAAACATTTCATGTTACACATTATGCTGATAAAAAGGTATTTTAGAAATCTGTTATTTCAATATGTTTTTCAAATATCGAACTACGAAAGCAGTTTCTACTGCAGAAAGAAATTTTTAAAGTAGGGTTTTTAAATTAATGTAGTCCAGGAATGGACACGACTATTGTAGAGCACGGGAGGGCTATGAATTGTTCCAAATCGATCCAAATATATTAAAATTTCCTTTCGATTGGTATTCCGAACGCATTTTCTTAAACAAGATGAGAAAATCCTTTTTATGTAAAATAAAAATAAAATGGAATTCTTTAAAATCTATATGAAACTTATAACTCGAATGTTTATTTCACTATTCTAAATACAAGAAAGTAAAAAATACCCACTTAATTTATGTACTGTCTTCTCTAAGCTAGTGCAATCTTTTTTTGAAAAATGCAACTATTAACCATTTAAAAAGATTCGTTTCCGTATGATGTTTCCGTATTATTGTTATTTTATGCAATGTCTAAATTCGAACTGAAAAAAAAAGGAAACATCTACATTCATTTATCTTTGGTACGATGATAATTTAAACGCATTCTCATGTCCATAGCGAAAAAGGGAATCAAATTCGACTATTGTAGAAACTAAGATATTCTTAAATAGAACTTTCAAAATTTATGTTACATTTATCGGAGATTTTTTTTTTTCTAGAAACAAAGTGGGAGGTTTTTAGCCATTGAGATTAATTCACTTTAAGCATAATATTTTAAAACTGATATTTTGATAGAGCGATTTCAATCGTATTTTAGTATTTTTTCCTAAAAATAAAATTGGGCGTATTTATAGTAATTAAACTGTCTATCTGAATATAAATTACAAAATAATAATAATAATAATAATAATAATAATAATAATAATAATAATAATAATAAAAGTAAGCTGATAAAAGGTACTTTAGAAATTTGCCATTTCAATATCTATATACTATATATTACGCTATCGTACGAGGTACATAAATCTCGATTATTTCTAAATTGTTTAATGGCAATTCCCGAATCAAACGCATCTCATTGATTATTGAACAGCATTTAATGCATCGCCGTACAAATAAGGGGGGTTACCATAGGGAGGACCCTGTTCTGTCGCCAAATACCGCCAATTTTATCGCCAACTTGGCGATATCTCTAATATTTTGCCAAATTCCCATAGACTTCCATTGTAAACCATTAGAGTCTACTTGCTTACAGAAAATCAACAAATCGGGATTATTTTAATGCAACAAAAACTAATATTAGCTTAAGGGATTACATTAATTATATTTAAGGGAGTCAAAGTAAATTAAATTATGAATGAAAGTAACATGATACAATGCTTAGCATGCTTTCCCAAACATAAATTTTAACAGAGACCAAATTGGGCGCATAGGGCGGCTAGTATTTTTTAAATATCAAACTACAAAATAACTTTTTACTACAGAAAGACATTTTTAATGTAGCGTTTTTAAATGAATAAAGTTCGGGAATGGACTTCACTGTTTTAGAGCACGGGAGGCTTTACTATTGATGCATTTTCGTAGACAAGACGGGAGTACAAGATAACGAAAAGGAAATCTTTAAAATCGATAAGAAATTTATGAATGTAATATTTTCAGAAGAGAAGTAAAGTTAGTTTTTTGCAGGTTTTTTTAAAGGAGGGAAATTTCTTATGCTTGCAATTATCACATATTTGTCAAATAGTAGGTAGCCATATTGAAAAGCAATTTATACAATATAAATAATGCAAATAAATGGAAGGCTAGTTAATACGGGATAATTTTCCATACATATATTTTCTTTTTGTAAAAATTATTAACATAAAACATAATTTGAATTTTTTTAATATATTATATATGAAATAATTCAACCTATTTAAAATTCCATATAAAAAAAATTATTTGAGCAAAAATTGTTATATGAATAAACTACTCTATCAAATAATTACTCTACCAATGATAATACTGCACTACAGAAAATAAACAAAACAAAAAAAATAATAAATTGCTTTATTTTTATCTGTAAAATTTAATAGGAAAATTATTTCAAATTATGCAGATTTTTTTTTTATTTAACTTTACTAATACCCTAACATAATTATTTGTAGTTATATATATATATATATATATATATATATATTTCCCTTAGTGCGATTTCAGTTAGTACGGTATTCAATTACTGTGGTATATATATTTTTAATGCTCCTTTGCTTAGTGCAGGGAGGGTTTCAATTAGTGCATGCTGCAAGATGATATCGATATTTTAAAAACAAATTTGAAGAAAATGCTGAAAAAAGAAATAACATTAAAATAATTCCAAAAACCTTCTTAAAAATAAGAATTCCTCAAACAGCGTCTGATAGATATAGATCCAGATATCAGTAGAAGTGCGCAAGTGCACCGAATTTGTAAATCGGATTTGGTATTACAGCAAAATATGTACGAAAAGGCAGAAAAAAACGGTGTAATCGCAAAATGATAAGTTTCACTTAAATAAGTTAAAATGTACAGTTGAGGAAAAATAAAAAGGTAAATACCTCATACTAACTCTGCAACTAGATATAATATAGGAAAGTACCAAACGATAAGAAATAAAGTCTACTTTTAAATGATGTATATAAAATTTGCTTAGGGAACTATCTACAAATTAAATTCAGACCAAACATTGTTTTTTTAATAGCAACACTCAATTTTGACAATATATTTCAAAACTGCGGTTCAAACTATGTCTATAAACGAAATTTCAAGTCATTTGGACGATAAGTTTTTGAATTATAAAAATTCAAAATTTAGAGCTTCCAATGTTAAATTTCATTTTCATATTTTTAATAATTCCTGAAATTATAAACGTAATGTGATAATTTTTTTTGTGTGTGATTATAATACTAAAAAAAAAAAAAAAAAAACAGAAATACATTGAATTTGTAATTTTTAAATTTTTAGAATATGAATTATGAAATTATTATTCTAAAAAAATATGAATTGCAATCTGCATTTTTTAAATAGATTTATATTTATTATGTCCTGCTTTACGCAAATTCTCAATTTCAAATTTTTATTCCAAGTAGTTTTCGAATTATCACTAAAAAACATCGAAATGATGGTTTAAGGGGCCCCCTTTTATGAGCCGAAAAGCATAATTTGAAAAAAAAATATATATATTTTACGCATTTTTTGTTGAAACAATTGGGTAGAAAACAGTCGAAACATATTAAGCAAGTGAAATGGTACTATTGGCAATAAATAATGCATTAATAGAAGTGACATAGCCATTCTGTAGCATTTCAACAATCGAGTACGGAACTTCAATTTGGATACAGCCCCTAAAATATGCTCATTTTAAAATAATTAATTTCTCGAAAACTAATCACACGAATTTAATAAAAATTTGGATTTACGCTAATTGGAGGGTGTAGAATTTATTTATGGTGTCAAACTTGGGTATTGCATTTGAAGAAAAAAAAGTTTGGGATCGTTTTGATATGTAAATGGCCCCCAAAGCAAAGCAAATTTTATATACGTAATTTAAAAGTAGATTTATTTCCAATCATTCGATACCAGTGACTTTCTTCTACAGTAATTTGTTGCAGAGTTAGTAGGGGGTGTTTACTTTTTTTTTTCCCACGACTGTGCGTAAATTTGAATTAATGAAAATGTCTTACAATAAGTTTTATATCAAATTATGTAATTTTTAAAATTTTAACCTGGTGGCACGATCAAAAGAATTGTAGTAATGTAGAATTAAAAATAAAATCCACTTTTCAATGTAGCTTGATAGTTACTTATTAACCCTTTGCTATGGAGAGGTGACACTCACTCACCACTAGTGTTGCCAGTTGTCCAGCGTAAATCGGGTCTCCAAATACTTTGGACACCAGTATTTTAAAGTAATTTTCTTCACCTTATCTAAAGTCAGAATTATCTGCGATTAAAAATGACGAAATGAACTGTAAGACAGACTTAGATAAAATGTAAAACTGTCTGCGAACTCAAATAATTTCTTTACAATTTTCTGCAAAAAAAACGTCGCGCTCCTCCTGAGTCCTATATTGCCGCCAACAGCAAAAATGAAAAGTTATATACAAACACATAAACATTCGCTAAAATTTCCAACCAAATAAACTTTATTTAAAAAGAGATCAACATTTAACATTTATTTTTTAAAACAAAATTTATTTTAAATCTGTTAAATTAATCTGCAAAGCCTAACATAATCTGCTGCACTGTTTCTGCTACTGGCCCCTGCAGGAGGGGAAAAAAAAGGAATGTACCCGCCGTTCCGGCATAAGCACCGCACTTACAATATTTTTAAGTATTTAACTTGTATGAGCCGCGGCGCTTCTTCCAAAAAATACTGTACTATGGTACATGGCAAAAACTTTCCAGCAAAAATTTTTTTTCTGCAGTTTAAAAACAATCTACAGACCTTGTCAACGTGCGTTACACCGATTCTCCGCCGGGGGTCTTGTTAATTTCTTTTTTTAAATAAAGAAACTTGTAAAAAAAAAAACCCCATCAAAACTGTCTGCAAACTTTGAAAATTTTCTGCGAACGGCGTTCGCGTGTTCGTCTATATCACCAGGCTCTGCTGTAAGAAATTACTTAAACCGTAGTGTACATTACCTGTCTATATATATTCAGTTTTTGAGAAAATTGTCTGCGAGTCTATTGCAGTTTTTCCCATTCAATGTATTTTTCGATTACAGCGCATGTGATTAGTGCATTAATGTCGTGGGATTAATTAACCACACTAATCGAAGGAAACATGTATATATTACATATTCTCATAAAATATTTTATACTAAACATTTTGTTGGCACTCTGAAAATTCGTTTTTATTATATTCGTTTAAAATATAAAACAGCAAAAAGAAAAAAAAAAGTATGTATTTTTAACATTTTCAACATACTTAAGAAATGTATATGACCTCGTTTTGTCTGACCGATTGCCTGTCCGCGCGCCAACTCCCGTAAATATAGTCGAATTGCCATGTAGTTGATATATGTTATTAAGGTTTAATGTGGCAATGTTCATTATTGAAAATTCAGTGTGTATCAATCACAGTTCATATCAACCGCAGTTCCACAGTTCAACCACAGTATTTACATGAACTCTCAAAAGAATTCTATTACGTTATGGTTCATGGGGAAAATATTTGCAATGTACTTTAATGATGTTACACTATTTAAAACATATGAAATTTAATATACATTTCTGAGTTGCACTACAAGATGCTTACAGTAGATGTTCATAGCATCTACCATTAATTTACAAGGGCACAAAAAGAATTCGGATAAAGTACAGCCTATGAATGATAAATGCTGGAAGTGCGTTTTCCCTTATGGTATGTGTTTTAAAATTTAACTAATATTTTTTACATATTACGAGCTGTGTATAAATCTTATAGATCAGAAACAGGACTTCGATTTATCGACGGTGTTTCAACTGCTTGACGGTATGTGTTTCAAAACTTAACTAGATTTTTTAAGGATTTATAAATACCCCATTTTGCTGCAATGTGCATTTCAGCTCGTACAGTTGAAAAACCACCCAGACAAAATAAATTATGCAAATGTGTTGAATATTAGATTATTATGTCTAACATTGCGCTCCCTTTTTTGCAACAAATAAAATTATTAATGCGTGTCATAATTTAAATCCTTTAATCATGTAATTATTTATAAATGATAAACATATTATCAAATGTAAAAGTATATTCAAATTCATGGAAAACCAAATACAAGAATAAAAACAAAGATAACACTTCAATAAGGCATTGTGGTACCTAAACATATTTTGTTAAGAGTAAAACAATTGAAGCAGAATGGAGTAAAATATTGCAATTTGTTTAAACACTAATACTGTAATTAAACAAGAACGAAAAATCATGCATCCAGCATAGATTATGTAACATTTTCAACACATTCAGAATACTGTAATAAAACTGTACAGTTTATTAAGGTGAAATAAGTCTAAATGAACAATTTAGAAAACGCATAAAGCAGTTGAGAAACCAGTCACTGTAATTACCATCAACAGTCACAATAGTCGGGAAAATGTCCGAAGTTTTGTTGCAGCCCAGTATATGACCCATATATTTGTATTTATACTATGTAGCTAAAACTTGGTTTAATTAAACGCATAGTACAGTTGAAAATTTCTATTTAGCAATGTCAATGAATGGAAATGTACTTGCGATCTTTTGTGGAGCCCTGTATATAGTGTAAATAATTTATGCACATCAAGAGATACGCAAGAAATGGTTAAATTTTAAAACACGCAGCACAACTGAAAGTGCTTCCAGCAATTATTCTTCACTGGCAGTACTGTAGCTAAATATTTTTGTGTAAATGAATGATAAATTATATGCACATCAGATTCTACAATAAGCGCTTTGTAGTACATCTCAGTTATATAAATAAATTTCAATATATTAAAAATAGTATAATATAATTCAAATACATCGCAAACGATATTTCTCCATGAAGCGTAATATAACAGAATTCTTTTGTGTGTTCCTGTAAATGAACTGCAATCGCTACACACTTCATTTTCAAGGCTGACACATGCCATGGTAAACCCCAATAACAGCTATTAATTTTATGGTGGCAGTCTGACTATATTTACGCGAGTTAAAACACGGACAGATAGAAGGACGAACGGACAGACAGATAAACCGAATTCAAATACACACTTTTCAACTATGTTGGAAAGTGTTGAAAACAGCTCTAAACAATTCACACTCATTCAGTAATGGTTACGAATTCTTTTGTGTAGCCCTATATATGGTCTACAGAAGTTATGCATCCCCCGTAAGTGCAAAAGATTAGTTAAACTTAAAATGATTACCATAAATGAAAATATCATATCAGTTTCATTACGTTTGTAACCGAGTAACAGCGTTAAAATATGCCGCAAACGATTTTTCTTTTTCATGGACCATAATAAAATGGAATACGTTTGAGTTTCCCTGTACGCATACTGCAAGTGTTAAACATAGCACTATCGATAGCAACCATCTTCTAGCGCACTTTAATAATATGCATAAATTTGATTATATTTAAGAATGTGTAACACAATTAAAGTACACCGCAAATAATTTTCCCTATAGATCATAATGTAACAGTAAACTTTTGTGTGACCCTGTAAATGGACCATGAATGCTACAAACCTCCTTTTGAGTACCAAACATGCCATGACAAACATCAATAAAGTAAATCAATTATATGTCAATCCGAGTATATTTACTCGAGTTAAAGGTCGGAAAGACATATGGCAGACGGCAGACAGACAAACCGAATTCATAAACACTTTTCAACTATGTTTTAAAGTGTTAAGGCTAATGTCAGACGAACGTTTATTTGCACACTTTTTGTTTCAACACGAAAAAGAAACCCCTGCTAGCGAAGGTGTTTCTTTATCATGTTGCAACAAAAAGGGTGCAAATAGACATTCGTCTGACATTAGCTTAGCACCTTGAGGGGCGGTGGGATAGAAACTTTAAACTAAATTTCAATTTTTTTAATTTCGGGGGGGGGGGGGAGGGAATGTTGAAAAATTACTTTTCTTTATCTTAAAACAAAATTTTTCGGTTATTCCGGCGAAAATCCAATATTAGAGTGACATGATTAATTTCCCCTCAAAGGGTTAAAAAGTAAATTGCAATATAAATTACTTTAATCTTAAAATGATTTTTTTTCCAATTTTACTTCAATAATATCCTCACACATCAGTCAAATTTTAAAAAAATATACTTTACAAATATTGTAACACAGTTTTATGTATTTCAGTTTAATCTCATAAAATATTTCATATTAAATATTTTATTGGTGACTGATACCTTCGAAATGTATGTTTTTTATATACTTTTAAAATACAAATCTTCTCTAAAAAGAAGTAGAGTTTTGAAAATAGAAAAGAAAAGAGTAGGATCATGGATGTAACTTTCGAAAGGACATCACTATTTTAAAGCATGGGATGGCTTTGGCTTTGTCCCAAATCTTTTAAAATCTATGAAAATTTCCTTTTGATTTGTATTCGGGGTGCATTTTTATAGACAAGATGAGCGATGTTCTTTGAAGTACAAGGAAACGAAAACGGAATCCCTTAAAATCGATAGGAAATTTATGTTGGATATATTTTAAAAGAAAGGTAACATTTGTAATTTAATAAGAGAACGAAAATTCTACGTAAAAATATATAATTATTAAGATTAAAGTAAATGTTCTGCACAAAAACTTTCTATTCCTCGTTTCTATTGATATGATTTTAAAATTTACGAGTCGAAACCCGTCGATTTCGGCGAATGAAAAGGTTTAAAAGAACTTATTTATTGAATTTACAAAGAAGTCTCAAAAATAATTATAAAAAATAATCTTTTATTGTCTGGCCTAACTCTTAAAATAAATATTATTTTAAGGGGACCGGGTAAGCTCTATCTCGGCCATGTTAAAATACTGCAAATTTATGTACCCTTTTCTCAGTAGTGGTGAAAGATAGAGGTGTAGAATTTTTAAAGTAGTTTGAGTGACATGATTTACGTAATTTAACAGACCATTTTCTTTCTAAGTGAACCTGAAAATTTATTAGTAATTATTTGTTGAAAGGTATTTTTGAATTAGCATTTTTGGTAAGATTTCTCTGCATAAAATAATAATTCTCAACAAATCATTAAATCTCTGTGTTAATGTATACAATATACCATAATAAAAGTACTAAAAAAGACGTAAGAAAAAGTATTAAAAAGTCCTTAAGTTTAAAAAATATTGAAAAAAAGGAAACATAAACATGAAAAATCCAAGTTTTGAGAAAAAGTCAATTAAAGATTTAAATGGCCATTAAGCTGTGAAGTACTCTTAAAAAGAATGAATAATTCCAACATTTCTTTTTTTAATTCATAAACATGTGTGACACATCGTTGGAAAGATAAAAGTTTAAACTATTTAATGGTATAAAAAAAAGTAAAAATCGATTTTTCTCCCAAATTTCGCTTACCTGGTCCCCTTAAACTAAAGTTTAATTTCATCTTTTCAAATTATTGAAAAAAAAAAAAACTTTATTCCTATACGGAATCAGTAACATACAATTTATATAAAAAATTATTTAGTTATTAACTGAGACTTTGATCTTTGGTATTACTTAATAAAAAATCAACGAAAATTGCATCAATATGACACTATTATAATTTTTGTTTTCATCGAAATCTAAAAATAACGCCATTTTTACTATCTCAAAATTTACATGCATACTTTTCATATTCATATTCGCTATTTTAAAAATAGTTTAACCAAGACCCTCTTATCATAATAGCGTTATATGATAAGGGAATCTTGATTTTAACTTGCAATATATTATTTATAAATATATATCCAAGCTTGATGTCACGTTTGCCAGTTACAATTTTGTATGTAAACATTCGCACAATTGACTTGAGGTTCTAATATGAGTGGCAGCGAAATCCAGAAATTTACTTTTAGACGCATTCGGAGTGTAAAACTTAGTTTTATCAAAGGAAATACTCATTTCATATGACGTCAGTTTTGCTCATTGAGGCTCTCTGAGATTAGCGTCTCAATTTCAGTATCAGCGGAATAGAAAAACAAAAATTGAAATACAACAGCTTCATCAGTAAAAATGCGTTTTTAAAATCTTCACGTCATTTTCTGTTTAAAAGTTTTAAAAAATTTACTTTTAGCTGTAATACGAAAATGGCATCCGTAATGATATGGTAATTCCCATTTTTCTCTTCTCGCTTCAACAATGGAAGTAACCCAATTGCCACCAATGTGAAGAAATTTCATAAAGGATCTTTAAAATTAAAATTAAAATATAAAATTGGATTAATTTAAAAAATAGTGAGTGCGAATACATCTACAAATAAAGTGCTTTCATTTAAAAGGTAATTATCAAAATCGGTTTAGTAGAAAGTTCAGGCCAGATGACTAAAAAAACAGCCTAGTCTTTTAAATACAGAGATAATGATTAAAACTTCATTTTTGATTTGTATAAAACTTCATTTATAATTTCTTTATTCAGCGCAGTCATGGCTTAATTTGCGCCGGAGCCCACCGGAGTTCAGCTCCGGTACTTCTCTGTTTTCAGTAAATATTTAAATATTAGTCGGAAATCACCGGAGCTCATAAATACATGGCTCCGGAGCCCAGTGCAATAGCACTTCCGAAAAACCGATGCCTAAATTACCTTTCAGTTCGATTTTCTTTTGTGACAGAAGGATATTTTTTAATTGGATCATTTATTTTTTTTATTTTGATGTCTCAGATGAAAAGAATATATTTTCATTTGTTTTTATTCAACGACCATCAGTTTGAGGTTTTGTTTGTTTGAGGTTTTTAGTCTTCTATTTTGTACGAGTATGAGAAAAAACGTTAGTAATTTTTCCAATTATTTTTCATCATGAACGCTGCCCATGTCAAGGCTCTTCTCTGCACATTTAAGAAGCCACTTTCATTTGTAAGTAGATATAATTGCTATATATTGTTTGTTATTCTGATTGAAAGCAATCGAGCAGTGTTTCGTCTTTTTTCTATAAAAGCTTCGAATCTTTCTTTGTTGTGTGCTAACACTATTTCCGAATCCTAATTCTTACATTATTTAATTACAGAATTCTGTGATTAATTAACATTAAAATTAGGCAACGATTTCTATTCGGAAGGAGTGGTAAAGTAAAAAGAGGACAGTTAAGTATATGCAAGTATATATATTTAGAATTTTTATTTTACCAAAGCAAAAAAAAAAGATGATTAAATTTTGCAAATATGAAATATATGCATGTGCGGATTGGCATGAAGGGGGGGGGGGCACGCTACAGTTTTAGTACTGCGGAATATTAGGGCTCCGGTACTTTTTTGGGTAGAAATTAAGCCCTGAGCGCAGTTGTAAATGATCGTTTGTAAAGGTTTATAATGGTTATTTATATAGATAGATACGTGCGTAAGAGGTACTAGTGCTGACTCCAATTTTGAATATTTTTTGGGAATTTTTGACTCCAACTAGGACAATTTGGCAGAGCGCAGCGCCCCGTGTCCCTTTTTAACAACTTTATTGCTTGCTTGTTAATATCGCGGATTTATCAAATATCAGTTTATATTCCAATATGCATTTCAATCCATAACTTTGACAAGCCATACGAGATAAATAATGTAAGTACGCAGAACGTTAGGTCATATAGTCTATCGTTGCTGTAGAAATTATAATTGTTAAATCATGACATAATTCAATTCCTTCAATCTAAATATTATTTAACAGTAATATAACTATAACATATAATTTAACACTTTTTCTACTGGTATCAAATGACACCTTTTAAAAGATTTCGACTTATGGTTTTTCATTTCTAAGATTTAGATTGAAACAATTACAAATCATTTTTAATAAGCATTGAAGACTTTTAATGCTTATTACATTCAAAAACTACGAGTAAAATAAACATAAATCAAAACTTTAAAAAGGTGTCATTTGACACCTGTAGAAATAGTGTTAAATGAATACTCGCGAAAATACGAAAAACCTATAGAATTTTTACAATGATTCAGATATATCAGTTTGAACTTTTTTAAACAACCCATATCAATATCAATTGTTATTTACATACAGTTTAAAAAACCAGAGTAATATATTGTTATATATGTAATATAATATATGTAATTATGATCATATTCTATTAAGAATCAGCGTAATAATACAAAAGAATATAAAAGATACAATAATTTCTTTAATACTAATACTATAATTAAAAAAATTAAATTACAATAAAAAGTATTATTCTATAAAATATTGTATGTTACATACAAAATTACATACTATTGAATATAATATGGTGAAATACATTTTATAAATATCTTAAGGTAAAAATATTACAATTTTTCTTCAATAATATACTCACAAATGTAAAAAATTTCACTTTTTTTTTTTCACTAAATAGCTTAACATAGTTTTACACATTTTAATTTATTCTCATAAACTATTTCATATTAAATATTTTTTTGGTGACTGATACCTACGAAATGTATGTTTTGTATTTACTTTTAAAATATGAATCTTCTCTGAAAAAGAAATATAATTTTTAAAGTAGAAAAAAATATAAAGTGTAGGATTTTGATATGAATGTAACTTTCGAAAGGACATCACTATTTTAAAGCATGGGATGGCTTTGGCTTTGTTCCAAATCTTTTAAAATCTATGAAAATTTTCTTTTGATTTGTATTCGGGGTGCATTTTTATAGACAAGATGAGAGATGTTCTTTGAAGTACGAGGAAACGAAAAGGGAATTCCTTAAAATCGATAGGAACTTCGTTGGATATCTTTTAAGGCAAGGTAAAATTTATATATTAAAAACCGATAGAGAATTCAACATCCAGAAATATAATTATTAAGACTGAAATAAATTTTCTTCGTAGGAATTCAATTCTCTAATGCTTTTTAATATCGTGGATTTATCAAATATCAGTTTATACAGTAATATGCATTTGATACCACAAATTTAACAAACTATTTAGACATAAAAAATTATGTAAATACGCAGAATGCTAGGTCATATAGTATATCATTTATTTACAATTGCATTTGTGAAATCATGATAAAATTCTAATTCATTCAATCTGAGTATTATTTAAAAGTAATAATTATAACATCTAATTTAAATAAATAGTTGCGTAAATACAAAAAACTTTTAAGGCTTACAGAATTGATTCTAATGATTTGGATGTAACGATTTGAACTATATTAAACAATCTATATTAATTCGAATTGTTACTTATATCAAACTATTTAATAAACCGCAATAATTTACTGCTAAATATTGACATATTCTGTTAAGAAGCAGCATAATAACACACAACAATAAAAAAAACAGTTCTTATAACCGCTAATACTATAATTAAAAAAAAAATAAATTACAATAAAAGGTACTATTATATATCATATTGTACGTTATATACAAAATTAAATACTTTTGTATATATTATGTTGTAATGCACTTTATAAATATCTGAAGATAAGAAAATTACTAATTTTCTTCAATAATATATTTACACATGAAGAAATTTTCAAAACTTTATTTCCCTAATAGCTTAACACATTTTTATGCATTTTAATTTCTTCTCGTGAAAAATTTCATATTAAACATCACATTGAAAATTCACACTTTAAAAGTTTGTCTGTACAATACGTTTTAAAAACCATAAAATTACGCTAAAAAGAAAATTTAAAGTAAGTTTTCTTATATGAACGTTGTCCAGAAAAAAAAATTACTATTTTAAAACACGGGATTTTATCTGGATTTGTTCCAAATCTTTATAAAGCTACTAAAATTTACTTTAGATTTTAATTTGCGCTGTATTTTCATAGAAAATATGAGAAATATCTTTTGACGTACAAGGAAAAGAAACTGGAATTCTTTAACATCGGTAGGAAAATGGAATATTAATTTTACTAACATGATAACATAGTTTTATACATTTTAATTTCTTCTTTCAAAATATTCCATTTTATTATTTTTTCTTAGAAATAAACATTGTTCGTATTTATAGTAACTTAACTGTCTATCTAAATATAAATTACAAAAGACTAGCAAGTTTTCACATAGACAACTTTTATTCCCCTGAATATCAATAAAAAAACAACGCACAATATTGCGTGAGGAAATGTATTAGACTACAAAACATCGTGCTCTAGATTTTTTAATCCAGATTTTTTATTTTATCTTAAATACATAAATTATTCCAAAGTCTGCATTATATTGTTCTAGAATATTTTTTATATTGCATTTCACTAGCTAAGATTTACATTTTAAATTACGAGAAAGGAGTAACAATAAATAATTCGATAGTTATTAGCCATCGATGTTTTCAGAATTATTTTCAATTAAATTTTCACGTGATTTCATATAAATATTTGAAATACAGTTTTCTTTAAAATATTTTTTATTTCACATGATTTTATATAAATATTTGAAATGTGGTTTTCTTTACAATATTTTTTCTTCTTTTTTCTGTTTTTTGTTGTTGTTGTTTGTTTGTTTGTTTTAGATCAGTGTTTATTATTTATTAACTGTTGGTGATCAATCACTAGATAAACTTGTTTTTTCCATACTATAGTGCAGAAACAGGACTGTGAGTAACACTAACGTCATTTTGACGGCGGCAACAAAATAACCCATTTTTTTCCTTTTAGAGAAACTTCTAAAGATATCAAAATTTCAATTTTTACACAGTCGAATAGGGGAAAAGTTTTTCTTTCAAATGTAATTTCTTTGAAAACTGTATCTAAATCTATTGTTTTATTACGATTTTAAAATACTTTTCAAGCATAATTTTTTTTCTAAATCTATCTCTATCGTGTGCAGTCATATTACGGAAGATTAGCCCGTTTCAACTTAAAACAATATAAATAGTTTACCATTTGATTCCGGCTACTGTTTTATAACGAAAGTAAAACTTTATCAATAAAGAAAATAAAACAGAAATTTAACAATAAACGAGCTAGGTGTTAAAATCACTGAAATCATCAGGATAAAAAAGGCTGCTGTAAGTAATTAAAATTTCACGTGATTTCATATAAATATTTGAAATACAGTTTTCTTTAAAATATTTTTTATTTCACATGATTTTATATAAAATCGCCTAAGAAATCTTGGGCGATTTCTTAGGATATTAACATCTGGCAGCCCGCTAATATAAAAATACCGCATTTAAAAAAATTTAAATCTATATTTGGATACTTAAATTATATTATCATATAAAATTGCTGTAAAGGCGATCACATGCGATCTAGAAAAAATGTATTAAATGTAAAAAAATTAGTAGAATTAGAAAAAGTTGTTTTCAGATATCGCTCACTTGCGAGAAAAATGAAACATCCCGACAAAAGTAAATTTCACAGGAGACGCAAAAGAAAATTTGCATAATTTTACTATAAGATGAAATAACAGCACTTATTTTCTGCATGCATGAATAAAAACTTGTGTAAAAGCATAAAACCCTTAAAAATGAAGACGTAGGATGAGGTTTAGAGGATTAGGTAATTTTACCTCCTCATTCAATCGACCACTCTTCTGTGGTCACAAATGGACGTATAAAGGTATTTTCCGTATAACTACATGTATGAAACTGTTTGTGTAGCAAGACACACTATGAAAGATTTATTTGTGGAATAAAACGAAAAATGAATTTTTGCGAGCAGTGTCAATTTTCTTGCGAGTGAGCGGTATGTCCTGTAATCCGGGAAATCCGTTTTGGAAGCCGTTTTGGATTGGCAAATATGCAACACACGGTTCTATTTATTATCTGCAAACAACGAAAAAGTTTGTTGGATCATAATTTTTTGTTGAGTAGGGTAGACAAGAAGAGCTCTGGAGACCTATATATTTTTTTTTTATTTTGTATACCTTAATTATATAAAACGTTGTACAATTCGCTTTAAAATATTCTGATATATTTCCAAATCTCATACAGTCGCTGCACCTTATATTTTGAATTGCGAGGGAGGGAAAATGACAAATCATTCTACAGTTATCGAATCACTAATGTTGTCCGAATTATTAGCAGTCACAATTTTATGTGACTTTATATTACTTTGTTAAATGTGATTATCGGCAAAGTATATTTTGCTTTTCCTTTCCTTTTTTCCCTTTTCAATAAAAAATTGTCTCAAAAATTTTCACTAAGTTTAGTTGTAAGTAGTATAATATAACTTCATCCTTAAATAAAGAGACTATCAAAGCTGATGTGAACGCCTGAATTGATAATATATTAAATTTAAGATAAATATTTAGAAATTTACTTAATTTAGAAGTCACCTATTTCAGTTATCAAAATTTATCTTATTACATAAATTTCTATAAAAAGCGTTATAAGAGGTAATTCAAAGATATGGTCAAAAGTTTTAGTATTTAAAAAACAAATCTATGTCTCTACAAAGGAAATCAAAACATAATTGGAAAAACTTACAATAATAAACATGCTTTTAATAAACGCTCGACAAATTCTTCACAAATTTTTATTCGCAAAATGCCTAGAAAATACCTTAACTAGTTAAGTTCGCTATTTATTTTATACCAATTTCTATTCAATAGTTATTTCTTAAAGGGAAATAAAGAAGTCCGAAAGTGAGTTGACATTTTAATTAACATATTGGAACAGTCTCTGCAAAAATTTCACCATTTTAAAAAGGAATTTTTACAGTTCATGCGCGTTGTTCGATTTAGTTCCGTTCCATGATTTAAACTCAATTGATACGGATAACATGCATACAACTATGTGCATACAACTTTTATAATTCTAGTGAGCTGAAAGGTGATTAAAAAACTCCATGTTTGCGTACAAAAAACAAAATAAATGAAAGAAAAGATTGTAAAAACGATAATCCCTTTTGAGTTTGGAATATATTTTCCCATGTTTCGATTAATTAAGTAAATTGAGAATCTGGTTTTCTGTAGAAAAATAATTTCTTTAGATATGTACTTTCACCTCTCTGGATTTAATGCCATATTAAGTGGACGCCTTTATATATACTTCATCACGATCCAGTAATTCTTTTTAAGTGAAAAGATTTTTTTATGCCACGGGGATTGATTATACAATAATAAAATTTAATACAAAGTGATAGAAAGAAAAAGCGTACATATTATTTTAATACGGGAGCATGCATTTTTAAAAGTTTGTTTATTCGTTTTCTTTTGTAACTACAGAAAAACCCTAGGAAGCGGAACATATAAAAGACGATATACTGCCTAAAGCGAAATAGTCCCTGCCGATGGAATACAATGCAATTATACCTTCTAGTACGGAAACGTGTCTGAAACGGATTTTTTCTGTATGAAACACATTCTATCAATTCCGTTTCTGCAGATTTTATGGTATATTTAAAAAATTTATCTCCAAGTTGAATTGGAATTTTATCTATAAAGCGAATTTAGTAAATGTTTTATAATAACAGCATAATTATTTGTTTCTTCTAAACCATATTTTTACATTGGAACTTGGAACGAGATAATTTCAAATAGTTCCTACAGACATTGGCTTGGTATGCCTAGTAATAGCAATGTGGAATGTTATATTTATGACCTTAGCCAAAATCCAGTATAACAATTTGATTTGATTCGATAGCCTAAGAGGGACTGCTCATACATGAAAAGTAAGTCTGTAGAGCATACTGATCCTCCCGGTCTTCTTTATTAAGGACTTAAACAATGATAAACCGGAGCTCAACCCGCCGAAAACACGACAAGGGCAGGAGAACAAAAAAAACTCCAGCCCTGCCTGGGAAGAACCCAAAACGCGGCACGGGGAGCGGTGGATTTGAATAGTAAATGAAAAAAAATGTGCTTATAGATTCCTCTCTGCTGGAAAACAGATTTCTCAGCGACACTGGGCAATGCGGTCATAATGGTCCCGCCTGAGGAAGCTCAAATCGCGACACTGGACAGCATCAATCTATTAAGGAGAAGGGTAAACTAATGAGTTTAGAAAGGTCACGGAAAAAGAAGTGGATGTTTTTAAGGCTTGTTAGTGGTGTTGGGCGTGTGAGGATGTTCAGCGAGATCTTACGGAGAGTGGATTGACGAATGATGTGCCAGCGCTGCATGAGTGTGCATAGATGGAACTCATGAGTAGCGGTCCCTAGCTTCCCGCACTCACAGCGGGGGGAACTGGTACATTTAAGATAAAGTCAGGAGCGATAGCGCGGTAGGAGAGACTGCGCACAAAGAGATTCGACGGGAAGGAGGTAGAGTGCGCGCGCAGCGACTCCAGGAAGTTGTACAGCAGCATTAGAGCAGTGTCTACATTAATGTGCACATTGATTGTTCCATGCGTCTTGGATAAAGCATTGCTATTTTGTTTTGTTTTTCCAAAGTAAGTGCTTGAATTTTCATAACTGTTCGTCAGAATTTTTATAGAATGCCACTAATACAAAATATTTTGAACGTAAACGATTTCTTATAAGATACTAACTTAGACTAAGCATGTGAACACCAATAATTCATTTTTGAAGTGGCCATGTTTATATAAAAGGCCGCGCAATATCTCCTACCAAAATAGGAGAGTTTGCGCATCTGCTACTTAGGAGAACTGGCGCATTTCCCCATACTTTTCAGTGCTAGGAGAGATTACGCAGCTTATTGGTAAATTAGCATGAATTGCAAATTACGTGTAAAACATATGAATGAATATATTTTGAAATATTTTTTTGAAAAACACATAATTATTGAACCTAAATCTGACAACAAATTAATTTGAAAAAAAAAAACTTTTGCAGATAAAACTTTTGTTAATAAATTAATAATGTAGTTGTTATTAAATTAATTTTATCTAATTACGTGTGTTAATAAATTGATAATATATTTGTTTATAAATAAATTAAATATTTATATATATATTTTAAATTTATGAACAGTTAACTTGCTAATAAGTTAATTTTGTTAATTAAAATAAATTTTCTAATAACACCTGCAATGTTTTGAAAAAACTTTCACCCATTCCAATTAATTTAATGCCACTGAAATCAAAAAGGAAATAGAGCGCAAGTAATGTTACTGAACACACAAAACATACATGAAAAAAGACTTAAGAAGGATGCCGCTGCAAAAAGCTGAAAATAACATGCTTCCAAAAAATAAGTGGGATATAAAACTGATGGAAAGAAAACGAAGGTCAATGAGTATGAGTGCATTGAACATCTGGAACTGTACCAGGAGACAACTTCGACCAGTGACTGAATTCAATGCATTGCTTGTTGCAGGTGATTGCACGAAAGCTGCACGATTTACTACAGTAGGTGCATCGATTGTGGAGGATGATAACTTCGGTTAGCAAACAAAATACATTAAAACTGTAGAAATGAAAATGAAGTAATTTTCAAGTTAAACATGGTACCAAGTAGATTAATGTCATTTTGTAATCTTAGTAGGGCTTGCTTTTTCTGATATTTTAATTTTCTTCTTAAATTAAAATTCTTTAACTATTGATGAAATTCATTCTTTTTTTATTATTTAAACATTTGGTTGAAAATTTCAATCCTAATACAATAATATTCACTCACAAAAACCTTACAACAATCTCATTTAAGTGTAATTATTATTATTAACAATATAATTTCAGTTATTATTAATAACAATCTCTTCTATTCCTGTGCGTAATCTCTCCTACCCTGTAAGGAGTAAAACCAAAATAGTTTTCTTGGTTTTATTACTGCTGTTCTATTAAATTACAACAACAAAATAACAATGGAAATATGCATAAAAAACAAATGAAGTCAAGATTATTCATGCATAGCTTAGCAAAAAATTAATATTTCGACTTTTTATTATTATTCTTTTGAAATGTGCGCAGACTCTCCTAGCTTTACCTTAAATTTGTGCAAGTAGATTTTAAAGGGGCCATGGCCTGTGAGAAAACTAGGTGTGTATGGTGTGAGTGTAAACGAGTTATGAGAGACTTTGGGGATTATGTCATATGTGTGCCTGCCATTTTCTGATGTATCCCAGTACTCCTCCATGCGGATAGGATCCTGACCTTCCAGACATTCTTAATAGATGCGTGAGGTATTGGGACCAGTATAACAATTATACTATAAAGGTTAGGGGTTCGAGAAGAGCAAAAGGGAAAAATATAAGACACACAAAAATCGTTTTTATCAAAAATGAGTAACGCACAAATTCAATTAACTTAATGATATAGAAATGAAAAAATATAAAAATAAGCCTACAAAATATATAGAGATAAAAAAAAGTTCTACATAAAAAAAGCTATGTACAAAGAAATTTTCATGATGAACTTGATTTCTATAGTCGAATAAAAAATATATTTGTTTTATTTCCGGTGCCTAAGGACTGGTTAAAATTATTTTAATCTTTGTTAATTAAAGAGTATTAAATTCTAGGTTTCACTGAAGATGCTTTTATTGAAACAGTTAATTTTGGATAAAAAAATCTTATTGTTCGATTAAAACATATTCTCAACAAAAAAGAACGCTAGAGGTATTTTACACTGGTTGCAATTAACAGTAGATTGAAAAAAAAATACAAAGGGTATACTCCAATAGTATTTTTAAACTTGGAAAACAAGTATTGTGTATTTCATTTCCTTATACTTTTTTATTTTCATACGTTTGGATAACTGCATTTTTTTAAATAGAAAAACTAAACAAATTTTAGAAAAAATGGAAATAATGTATACATATATATTTCTTCTTTTTAAGCATACAAATAACAAGAACGAAAAATTATATTTCACGCATAGATTATGGAACATTTTCCAACACATCTATAAAACTGTAATGAAACTTCACTGTTAAATGAGGTGCAAGAAGATATGTGAGTAAACAGTTTAGAAAACATATAAAAAGCAGTTTTAATAATTACCTCCCACAATCGAAAAAGCAGTCTAATGTTTCGTGACGCACTGTTTACGATGTATAGGTTTACATATACACTACATAGTATGCTAAAACTTAGTTCATTTCGAAAATTCACTTTTAGCAATTTTCGCCAATAGATAGAAATGCGCTCAAATTCTTTTGTATAGCCCTATATGTCTTCTTAATACTTTTGTTTACATCACAGATTAAACTAAAATTTAATTCAAGTAAAAACACAACTTAAATCACGCTTCCAGCAATTACGAACCTCAAGTGGTACTATACTACCTTTTTCGTTTATGTCACCCTGTATAGGAATTCATTCCGTATAATTCTATATGCATACAAATTTAGTTCAGCAGGAAAATGCCTAACACAATTAACAACTATCGCTTATACCATTCACTTCCATAATCTGTAAATCTTAGGAATATCTTTGTGTAGCCCTATATACGAGAATCAGAACACCATACTTTTCAGTTAAAATCTTATAGTGCTCCTCAGTAATACATATACATTTCATTATGTTTCAAATAGTTTAAAAAAATTAAAATAAAATCGAAACGATTTTTTCCTAGTAGAACATTATATAACAGAATTCTTCTGCGTGACTCTGTAAATGAATAAGAAATGTTCTGCACTCCATTTTAAACAGAAAGCATGCTTTAGTGCATTTCTTAATGCATATTAATTTCATTATGTTTGAAATTGAGTAACATTATAAAAATGCAAAGGAAACAAATTTTTCCTGGCCACAGTGTGATGGGATAATTTCGAATGTCCCTGTAAATGAAGTGTACAAGCTACACATTTCATTTTCATTGTCTAAAATAAAGATATCGTTTTAAAATAGCAGTATCAAAGTGAGAAGATTTTAGGAATGCTTTGAGCACTGGTTTACGCAATATTACACATTATCAGTTAGCACAATTACACGATAGTACACAGTTACAAGTTTAGGACAATTTCATTATATTTGAAATGGAATAACATCATCAGAAAGACTTGAAATGATATTTTTCCTCACCATAATGTAAACAGAATAAATTTGACTGTCCCTGTAAATGAACTATGCATGCTATACACTTCTATTTCAATGTCTACAATAAGGATGTCGTCTTAAAATAGCGGTATCAAAGTAAGAAGATTTTAGAAACGGTTCGAACACTGATTTATTTTCCACAAGTCACACTCGTGATTACTGCACAGTGCGTTAACCCTTTGTGACTTAGCAAGTCCAATTCGTAAAATATTTATCCAGATGTTAGAATGCATCATTTTAAGCATGTAAATATAATTAAATAATTTCAAACTTAAAAACAAAAGATTGTTGACTAAAAGATACTTTTTCACAGCACCAAAAAACACTTAATTATATATGTCTCAAACATAATGTCAGTTTTCTAATACAAATTTGTTAAGTATACGAAATTATCTTTGCCAAAAATCTATTTTTGACGTATCCATCAATTTTAATTTTACAGAACTTATAAAGTACATTTTAGCAATAACAATGCAAAACTGCTCCAATGATACATAAAAGGTTTGCAGGAAAAATTGAAGCAGTATCTCCGTCTGTTGGGAATTCTGTGAATAATTTATATTAACTGCTGTGTTGGGAGGTAGCAGCAGTAAATAAAATAATGCACAGTCTTTTAATGTCCACTATATAAGTAACATTGAGTTTTAAGTATGTTGCAGATATGCAACGAAGGTCTTCAACGGGGTAAGAAACCTTGAAATAACCTTGTTTTAAGCTTACATTCTATTTGGGACTTTAAAGATGTCTTACGACTCTAAATAAGCAAGCCAGAACCAAATTATTAATACATCTGCAAGTGTAAATACGTGCATTTGTCACATTAAAAAATTTGCTGTCTTTAAAGCTCACATAAAATATATTTTTAAAAAAGTTTTTACCCGCACAAAAAAAATTGTTTTTTTTTTCTTTTGTTTGTTTTGTTTGTTTCCATTTTTCTAACCATGACTTATACGAGGGAAAGTCAGTAAGTAGGTCACAAACCAATAATAGAGGTCGTAAATTAGTCGTAAAAAGTTTCCAAATATTTCAGTAAGTGGCAGCACTGTCCAATTGTAAGATGTCAATTTCAAATTTATGAGACAACAGTTGTACAAGATGAGCAGGGGCGTTCAAATGTTGTTGACGAAGAACGAAGTGGTCGTCCTGTTGAGATTGCGACAGAAAAAACAGTGCGGGAAATGGTTAGAGCTCACAGGCGAACAACAATAGACAGCATTAGCAACTGAAACAAGGTGTTCACATGGTTTAGCCTACAGCCGACTGATGTAGACGTTGAATGTGAGGCACACATATGGCTGATAGAGCAGTCCAAAGAGTTTTATGCAGCAGGTAATAGAAAACTCACAAAGAGATGGGACAAATTTATCAGTGTAAATGACGATTACATACAGAAATAAACATGCCTTTTAAGTATGTATCTTGGTTTCCCCTTTTTTATTGGCTTTTGACGTACTTATTGACTTGCCCTTGTACAAATTAAGCTATTATGTTGTAGTCATTACAAAACTTCCTTCTATATAAATTATATCGTCTGAAACAAAACTTAAATGACAATCTATTCGTTCGCGAGGTATACCTGCAGCGCAAATTGTGGAAAACAAAGCATGGCAGCGACACATGTTAGGCGGTACGAGCGAAAACCTTAGAAGGATCTACTTATGTCAAGATCTATTAGAGTAGGAAGTTTGGTGAATTTGATTTATGAGGTACAATTATAGCGGAAATCTTGAAAAATGCAGCATAACTGTGTCACCTGTTGAGCGATTTATACCAAAATCTAATCAGCATCTATTTATGTGACGGTCTAATAAAATATGAAGTTTGATGTAATTCCATGCTTGCTTCACGAAAAATACAGCATAGAAGTGCCACCTTTTGGGCGATTTATACCAAAACCTAATAGGAACAAATTTATTCTAATTTCTAACTTAATAGGACATTTCATGAAATTTCGTGCCCTATTTCTTGAGATGGAGCACAGCGAAATCTGTCAACATACAGACAGTCTCACGAGCGACATTTCCTAAAATCCGCCCTAATGTATTCAGGACCTCCTAAACCGTATAAATCCGTCGAGAACCGGAAGTCAAAAATTTTCGTAAGTCTAATACTTTCTTTCTGTAAATATAGAAGAAAGTGAAAAAAGAGGGTTAAGGGAACGTCAAACACAAGTACTGGTTTAAGAATTACGCAATTCTTTAAAAACGTTGCGATTGGAATAATTGTAAAATTTTTGAATCAATCTTTAAAATGATTGTTTTTTCCAGAATTATAACTTATTCTCTAATATAACGTTTGAGACTTTTATTTGTCATTTGAAATATCTGAGTTCAGTGTTGGAATTACTTTTAACAATAAATTCAGAAAAAATAAAGGAAAGTTTTATGACAAAAAGTTCCACCTATTCAATGTAGAAAGTTCAATATCTTCAGCTTCTTATTTTATGCTTTAATGCATCTAGATAAAAATAAATATTCTAGCTTAACAAACAAAATCAGATTTTCAGGAAAATTCTTATACACAAGGGAAATCAAACTAAACTATTGGTTCAGCGATTTGTTGTATGTTTTAGAAAGTCAGAATTTAACGAATGGTATATAAAGCTGTAGATATGAAAATATTCATAAATCAACATTTCGGATATCGTAAAATATTGAGAATAAATTTATTGTCAAAAGTTGGAGTTGTTCATGTTATGACTAAAAAAATATGAACGCAGAAGTCTTAAAGAGATTTGTATTACACGTGTCAGAAGCTGTGAAATATTTCGTAAAACCAAAAACCTTATATTTGACTTATATTTTTTCAGCAGATGAAAAAAAATGCCTGTAGATTGGTTTTTTTAGATAAGACAATCATTTCTATTTTGGATTTCAAATTGATACATTATTACTCCTATCTAATAATTTTGCAATTTTCTGTACCAAACAAATATTGACTTTACTTAAAAGCATTATTTAGGATAATAATTTTTTAAATATATTATTTTATATTTCAGATTTAAAATATTGTTCTAATAAGAGTTACACGCATGATTTTGTTAGTTTTCATTCGTACTTAAACTGTGTTTTATTACAATCTAGGGGACCGGAACCCGAACTTACCAGATAACATGGGTGAAAAATATTTTTTTTATTGAAAACTTTATTAGATTTTTAAAATTTAATATTTTTAGATTGCTCAGTAAAAGCACTACAAACCATTGTTATACAAAAAGTATTAATAATGAATCCAAATAAATTTTTGAAATTTATAAAAAGCGATACTTTTCCAGAAGTCGCATCTCAAGAGTTAGTAGCACAAAAAATCGCCAAACATTTCGCTACTTACACCAGTTTTTTTTTCTGATAATTCCAGTAGTTATCCCTTAGTTAGATTACATATCTGTTAAACTTTTGGTGCGTTTATATTTTATTATTTTATTTATTTATTCATGAAGTTATAATTTCTTTTTGGAATATTAGCGAGAAAAAAGTTCTGGATTATTTATATTGTTTTAAGTGCAACTAGTTTAACCTTTCGCAATCGAGTTTCACATGACGAAAATCATGCTTAATAATTATTTAAAAAACAATAAATATTCGGTGAATTAAAATACACAGGGCTTCCACTGGTCAATTTTTTTATCATATGTATTTCTCATGAATTTATTCGTCTTGCATTTTTACTACTATTGTGACAAAAATGACGCCCCCTATAGTTATCTTGAAAATATGTATAAAAAAAAGCTAAGCTTTTTCTAAGAAAAAAGTGGTATGCAAAAAGTGGGTTGAGTGGGAATTCTGATCACAGTTTTTAAACAAACTGCATTTGAAAGTAATTTTTTTTTCTATTCAGCGGTGTAAAAATTTCAATTATGTGATGTTTAGAGGTTTAAAAAATCGCAGTAAAAGCAACATTTATTGTTTAGGTGTTGTCACCGCAATTATGACGTGAGTGTTTTCTCAGATATGTTTTTGCTCTGTAATATAGATTTATAAGTCTACCTTTTTGGGGGGCTGTCGTAAATACACTCATAAATACACTCGTAAATGCTCAAAAAAATTAGGGGAGCAACAAAAAAAAAAGTTAAGAGAACAGTGCAAGACAGCCATGTATGGGCATAAAATGGATAGTACACTTGTATCAATGCGCAATACAGAAAAATAGACGCAAAA
Source organism: Maratus speciosus (assembly GCA_963932465.1). Classification (NCBI taxonomy): domain Eukaryota; kingdom Metazoa; phylum Arthropoda; class Arachnida; order Araneae; family Salticidae; genus Maratus; species Maratus speciosus. Next base: position 176,909,757 of record OZ010786.1, read on the forward strand.
AATTTGTAAGGGAGCTTTTTTATTCTCTGAAAAGATGGAAAGAACATCAAAAGATGGTTTGGGGCAACAATTTGGTTTCATGTTAATGATAAAGAAAACTATTTTTTAGAAATGATGCAAGATCTTTCATATGGCGTGTGGTCTCCACGAACAGCTAAGAGTGGTGCACACCTGTTTTCCATGGATGCGATGAGGTTATTGATAAGACTTTGGGGAATACTGATCCACTTATCAAGAATTGCAAATTCCAAGTCCCGGACAGTAAAAGGAGTCCTTGGTCTCGCAGAAATGCGTCGTCTGAGTATGTCCCAAACATGCCCGATCAGATTTAGGTCAGGAGGGAATTCTGGTCATTCCATACGCTGTATTGTTTTAGCTTCAAACATGTTTTCCACAAGACGAACTGTATGAGGTCTGCCATTATCATGCATGGAAAAAAAGAAATCACTAATTTCTGTAACATAAAATACGATATGAAGTCTCAGTATCTTGTCTATATAACTTCGCACCGTCAAAGTGCATTCCGAATGATATGCAGGCCCGTACGTCCACCTATGCTGATTCCAGTCCATCAACCCACCTCGTCTGTAATGTGATCTTTCACGAACGAATGCGGGATTATTTTGAGTGCCTCTTTCTCTCCATGCCAAAACACATCCGATGTCACATTCAGACTGAATCGGGACTCGTCTGTAAACAGAATTTGACTTCAACAACGTCGCCTCCGAACTCTATGTTCAGTTACTCACCTTCTTTGAGCCGCACAGTGGCTTGAGATCAACGGAATACAGACTATTGCCTTACGGGCATAGAGACCACCCTGATGAAGCCTATTTCGGACTGTTTGGCTGGACACCCTTCGCCCTGTGGTAAAGAACAACTGTATTTGCAGCAGAGTAGCACTGCTCGTTCCGTCGACGAGCTGTTAACAGGATATATCGGTCATTAGTTTATATGGTAGCACATGACCGACCTTGCCCTTGTCGATGTCTACCATTCCATGTGTTTTGAAATCGATTCCACAGCCTTGTATTGACACTTCTAGCGACCCCAACAGCGTTCGATACACTTCGTTGTGTTTCCCCAGATTCAACTGTACCGATAACACGGCAAGCCATGTATTTCGTTAAATCACATTGTTATGACATTTTCAAGTCACATTTTCTTAAAACACAAGCTGAGTAATTTAATTTCGCAACTGAGACAGTGAAACAGATGTTTCTGCAACATCCCGGTTTCTACACTAATCTCCTTTTTCAACTTTTTGACGTCATAAACTTTAATTTGCCTGTGAAGTTCTTTTATTATCTGTTTTCTACTACGCTTTAAATTACGAATGTTTTATTTTACGTTACTTATTGGTGTAAATATTTGCGCAATTTTGTTAAAATCATGTGCTTCCCTAATTGTTTTGAGCAGTGTATATACATTTCACCTATAGTCGTCGTCTGGTCCGTCCGTCTGTCTATCGGTCTGTAGGCATATAACAGCGCTAAAACTACCCAACCGAATGGTTTTAAAGTTAATATATATAATTGTCGCAGAATTTTGTTGAGTCATTTTGAAATTTATGAAAATAGAATCAAAATTTAAAAAGATATTAATAAAAGTTTTCTTCCTTCTATTAAATCCCACCATACGTAATTAATTCAATGATATCCCTTGATAGGTAATGATTCTAGGTTGGCATTGTGATTACGTCCTATTTAAGATGGAATCATATTATTTCCGTAATACTGAATTTAATATACATAATCGTTATAAATTTTGTATTCATGCATTTTTTCTTAAGAGTGCAACAGCTATTGCACCAAGATCTAGATATTTATTAAACTATTTATAAGTACGAAAGCATCTCATTTTCCACGTTTGACGCACAATTTCCGACTTGTTTAAATCGAAGACATTTAACATAGACTTTGCACCATTTGTCTATGTATCGGTAAATATGGAACTAAACTCTGTTATAATTAACATGGGTCATATAATGAATTTCATAATAATGTTCTCTCTTACAGCAAAAAATTTTATATTCCTTTTATCTCTGAACATGATAATAGTTATAATGGTGTCAATTCCAATTAGCGCCTCATAATTATATGACTTTATTTAAAATACACTTGTAAAACTTTTATAAAGTTAAACAAAAGTTGAAGCAGTTACTGCAAAGCAAATATTATGTAATATAAAATTATTTAAATGAAAAATATGGATTCTTCTCGTTTTTAAGCTATGGTGATACAAATTAGAAGCGTCAGCTTTTCTGAGTTATATATGTATTACCTAATATATGGTATATTAGTTACAAATATTTAGTTCCAAACTTTCAAACTAAATGCAAAACAAATGGCCATTAGTCAAAAGAGATGTCTTTTAAAAAATTTTGTCTCGATTTAATTAAGTTGTGATTGAAAATGAAAAGATAAATGAGAAAATGTAATAATAAATCATGAGAAAGTAAGAAACTTTTTATATTTTAATGTAATGCCTACAAGAGGAGTTCTTTAGAATGATTGTTTAGATGAAAAGTTAGTCAAGTGATGATGATTTCGCGATCAGAATCATGTAGTGAATAAATTCCTGTTAAATCTAAAAAGAGTTTGCTTGGTACATTTTACTGAAATGATATAAAGTAAACGGTTTATTCACTAACGTTACAGAATTGATTGCGGTTTAAAATGAACCTAAGCATGTTGTAACGAATCTGAGTAAACCCAGGATTCCATGCCATCTTGTAAGATACGAATTGCAGATATTGTCTCTAAATAGGACCACGACCAACGACATACAAGATCCGTTCACGATTTTTAAAACGTCATCTTTACTCAACGATAGGCACAAAACGATGTTGTTTGTACCAATTACCGTGTAAAAAGGATCCACTCCGTGTGATGTTTTAAACGTCATGAACTGACCTTGTATGTCGTTGATTGCCATTGGACTCAGTTCTTTTTTTGTCTGGTTGGCCGCACTTCCGTATTGAAGAAGGTTGTGTCGATACGCCGGGGAAAAAGAAAGATGATGCGAGACAATGTTTAGGAACGGACATGTTTTTATGAAGTTGTTAAAAGGGTGTTGCTAAAGAAGTTTGTTTTAAAATATATGTGTGTTTTCTTTCTTGTCTATGTACTAAAAATAAGCAATTAAATTAAAAAAAATCAAAAAACCCGACTGCGTAAAAAGCGAGCTAATTAATTATTTCTCATCAATGTGAAACTATTTTTTTTTAATTCCTACTATTAACTCTCACTCTCGCTATATATATCTTGCTCAAATTTTCAATAGTTAATAAAATACTTATTATTCATCCAATCAAGCTCAAATAATTTTTTTGTAACTTGTAGTGGATGACACTTGATGTTAATCGAAATTTTTTCAAATATTAATTCATTAATTAAATTAAATTAATTAATTTTCAATAATCGAGAGCGCCCTCTTCTTGATCAAGGTATTTTAAGACCGAGAGAACCCTTTTCTTGATCAAGGCATTTTATGCTCCACTCAAGAGAAAAGAAGAATGGGAGAAAAAAATTCTCTTATTGACCTAAGTAGGAATTGACTTAAAATTTTTCTTATATAACTTGTTTATATTACTTACCTATTTTTTTTATTTATTTGTATTGATGACTTTTAAGTTGTGTTTAATTGTTAGTTCCTATCTATAAACACTGTTTTGATGAGGTCTATAGATGTTTATGATGGTTAGAGTTGCAGTAAAGCTAGAGATCCTACATACACAACATTTCATGTTGTATAGTATTTTAACAGAGCTTCTGACTGTAAAATAGTCAATGAAACATCGTCTTCATTTTGAAAGACCTATCCAATGATATGCCACTCACTAGCGTGACTAAATTTGTTTTCGTCTCTACAGCCATTTTGTATTTTACGGCCGCCATTTTGAATTTATAAAAGCAAAACCTAGCCTATAACCATCGGGCGTTAAGAAGAATTGATAGAGACCTCATTCATTAAAATCCATCCAGCCGTTGGGATGTTTCGAGTGTATAAAGAAATCCACATACACAGATACGCGTGAAACCCATAACCCTTCTTTTCAGTCGGGTAATAAATAAATTGTGAAATGTTAATCATATATATTTGTACTGAACTTATGTTATACATGGACTGAATGGAAATGGTCGCTACGGCGACGCGACGTTACAATAAGTTAAATACAAGATTATAATATTGAACCGCTTACCAAGAAACATCATGAATGGTCACAAATTGTAAATGAAGGAAGTTTTAGCTTAATTCCACTGGTAAGATATAATATATACAGAATAGTTAAGGAATATGTCACTTTTTTTCTCTATAACTGTTGATCAATCCATGAACACGCATTCTGACGTTTGCATGCTGTAAAATTATCTTAAAATGTCTATTCTACTATTCAAGGCATTTTGTTTCTTCAGAGCTCTGTTCAAACGTATTAATTGCAGTCAGTGACATTGACCAATATATGTTTTAGAACGCTGTAGAGCCACACCAAGTATTCTAGATTGCATTTATGACTTATATTTCATTATTTACTTGCTCTATCATGTAAATTGTTTCTGTTGTCAACATCCCTTCTTCTATCTAATTACAAAACGCACAACAATGAATGTAATATCTTTCCAGAGTTTTTTAAACCGGCTTCTTACATACTACACTTACACTTCATTGCAACATATTTTTTGATTAAAAATTGCAGTTAATTAAAAATTAAATCAGCATTGTTTTCATAGATGAGATGAAATGTTCTCTCCAGTCAATGTTGCCACAAAAATAAAATACCAGATTTCATCATTTCATCATCATAGACTATAAAAATTATTAATAGTACAAAGAAGATAAAGCGTGGATGTCCCCGTCCGGGTTTATTCTATATTTCTGATTGAAAAGCAAAATTATAATAAAAAATTTGCATAGAAAAAAAAAAAGACACCATCAATCTAAGGAGTGGTATTTCAGGTGTAGCCAAAATAATTAGCTTTGCTCTATTAAGTGTGTTTAATATGTTTTCACTTAATATTTCTTTGTCACATGCTTTTCCGTAAGCGACGACATCATCCTCTAATGCAGTGAAAATACGATTGTTATTTTTTTCCTCGCGCTTGCCTTTTCTTATCTTCCATCATTTCTTGTAATAACTTTGATGGAATAAATGAAATACTGTTCTGGTTTGACTAATGTTGTTTGCAGATACTTTTATTCTTAATTTTTCTTTAGAAGTTTAATCCTGAATCTAAAAAAAAGTTATATGTTACTAAAATATATCTGCAGTACGAAATACTCGCACGGGTCCACTGGTTATATTTAATTACACAAAGCTAAATATGCAATAAATAAATTGAAAAATATAGACAAAAAAATTGTTTTTACTTCATAAAATCTTTTCAAAGTTTTATAAAAATATCATTTAGTGACTGTATCAGATGAAGTAAAAGCACATTTACATCACCAAGGATAGAAATTAGCAGAAGAAGTATATTTATTCATCCAGATGTACTGCAGAACATTATTTTAGTTATTGTAGCATTACCGTATCTGCTAAATATGGTGTGTCGGATATTTCCACTTCACTCCTTCTAAATAATTCTTGATGGCACATGAACATGTGATGTAAAATAATCATGCCCTAAAAATATCTTTTAATGTATATTCGTCTATTCATATCGTATATCCATCAAAGATCTTCTCAAATGTCTTAAATTTAGACTGTAGATTATTATATTTATATTTTATCTGTAGATATTCTGTCACCAGTGCTAGATTCAGTCAGATTAAAACAGCTAATAATACACTTTCATATCCCTCTAGATGCACTGCAGAACATTACTTGAGTTACTGTAACATTATTGTGTCTATAAATGTGGTATTTCCACTTCACTCCTTCAAGATAATTCTTGATGGATACATGAACCTGTGATGTAAAATTATCATGCTCTAAAATTTTCTTTTGATGTTTATTTATGTTGAATATCCATCAAAGATCTTTTCAAATGTGTTAATTTTAGTCTGTAGACAATTATATTTATATTTAGTCCGTAGAGATTATGTCACCAGTGATAATTTCAGCCAGATTGAAACAACTAACAATTCACCTTTATACCCCCCTAGACTAGATACACTACATAACATTACTTTAGTTGTTTTGCTTTAGGAGTTATCGTTTTCTTAAGGAATATGTCTGAGGGAGAACACTTTTCCATATTGCTGTTGCATTAACAGTTAACACATAGTTTTTATTAATTTAGTGTATTTTTATTTTTATTGATATGGATCCAATTTCCTTGCTTTTGAACCATTTTCGTTTGTACGGAAACTTTAGGAAATGCACGGGTATATAAAGTTAATATTAATGACTTATTTATTTTTAATGTAAAATAATGCTCTAGTAAGGATTATATTTGTGCATCATCATTTTTTTTACTTTAGCTTTACACGCTATATTGAACGCTATATTTTTACTATTAGCTTTACATGTTATATTGAAATACAAAGCGTTTTATCGAAATCAATTAAAACTTTCCCCCCACATATACTTAGCAACGGAATATATTATTCATAAGTGTCCACAAGCAAACAATTTTTTCAGTGTCATTTCCTAGAAAAAAAAAATATGAAGAAAGACAACTGATGTTTTCAAAATTCGACTCTTACAGTACATTAAAAATAATTGCTCCTTACATTTTATTCCAACTGCATTCACTACGTTTAAAAGCTATAGGCACTTTTTTCCAATATATGTATGGGCAACTTCCTAATAATAAAAGCAACATACATACATGCATGTGCATGTGCATATGTATTTGTATGTGTAAGAAATATATACATGCGATGTGTGTGTTTAATGGGATATGATATATTATTTTGAAAATCATGCCTTACTAAAGTCTTTGTTTTGTCTGAAGGTTGATTTTTCAATTATGTTTAAATTATACTATAAATTTCAGCGCACGCAAATATTTCAAAACTAAACGAAAATTTTAAACAACTGATGCTGTGCCAGAATATTTTAAAGAAAATGCGTGTTTTTCTGCTTTGAATTTTAAGGAAAGTAAAGACATCTATTTTATACGAATTGGCTTTCATCCAGTTTGCATAAAGGTGCGTTAAAAGTTTTAGTGATCTTATGTCTTGAAAGCCAAATGTTTAGATACATCTTTAAATAAAATAGTAAAAAAAAGGCAAAAATAAATGTTAGTAAAAGTCATTATTTATAGTTATACTACGGTTTAAATTGAAATTTATAGTTAAAAAATATATGTATATATATATATACATATTTATTTTAAAATCGGATTTATGTATAAAAAATTTGTCATACAAATTATTTAACTTATTTTTGTAATTTTAACATTTTGAAGTTCATATGTTACACGAGTATATATTTTTTCAAAATAAAAATTAAAGAATGAATTACTTCAAATAATAAGTGTCAAAATCTTTTTTTAATAATTAAAAAATTACATATTTTTTAGCTGATTAAGCAATAATTTTCATGAAATTTTGGTATGTATATAAAATAAATAAAACATTGAAAATAAAAATTTTCTCACAAGACGAACATCAAGATAAAACTATGGTTTTAGGTCGAGACAAGTTGTTTTCGTATGTGTTGTATATATTTCCATTGATGTGTTGGACTGTGGATATTTTTAAATGATCAATGACACTTTTTTCCCCTAATTAGAGGTTGAAAAGTGTATTTTTATTTTATATGTGTTACAAATTTAGTTCTAACTTCTTATTGTAGTATCTGCAAACTTACGATTGCAGATACTGCATAATCATGAAACCTTAACTGTGCAAACGGATCAACAACATTTTACGATGATTTAATGTTTTAAGTAAAAAATGTTAAAATATTGAATCATATTTCGGATTTAGGCTAATACATATTTTGATTTTAAATTGATATTTGATTTCGTATTGTAATAAACTGGAGTTCTAGAATATATTTAACAAGAATATCGAGTGAAGTGATTTAAAAGAAATAATGTTTAGAGCATATTTCATTAGATTATTCTATAGATCTTGTTATCCATCTGTAAAGAAGACTGAAAAAATATTATTTATCTTTATATGCCTGATTTTCAGTATTAAATGCAGTGAAAACAGTTTCAAAATAAACAAATATTTCGGAAAATTGAATTTCTAGTCAATCATGTAAATAATCTTTATAAAGGAAAATGTTTAGAGGATATTTCATTAGATTATTTTGCAGATCTTGTTATCCATCTGTAAAGAAGTCTAAAAAAGTATTATTTATCTTTATATGCCTGATTTTTAATATTAATTGCAGCAAAAACAGTTTCAAAATAAATCACTTTTTCGAACAATTGAATTTCTAGTCAATCAGATAAATACGCTTTATAAAGAAAAATGTTTAGAGGATATTTCATTAGATTATTCTATAGATCTTGTTATCCATCTGTAAAGAAGACTAAAAAAATATTATTTATCTTAATATGTCTGATTTTCAGTATTAATTGCAGTGAAAACAGTTTCAAATTAAACGAATATTTGAAAAATCGAATTTCTAGTCAATCATGTAAATAATCTTTTTAAAGGAAAATGTTTAGAATATATTTCATTAGATTATTCTACAGATCTTGTTATCCATCTGTAAAGAAGACAAAAATACTACCCTGTAAAATATATATATAGGATGTGACTGTTAAATAACGAGACTAAGGCTGTAAAATATTTTATTTTAAATTTATACATATTTAGTTATTACCCCCTTCAATATACACTTCTACTTTATCCCTACAACGCTCCGTGGCAATTTTTCCCTGTTTGAAACAGTGCTGGAAGTCTTCTTCTCTGAGCTCTTTCATGATGCATGCCACTTTTTTTAACAGCTTCAACAGTCTGAAATCTGGTCAATTTTAATGCAGATTTGACTTTCAGGAACAGATAAAAGTCACATGGTACGAGGTCAGGCGAATAAGGCGAATCACCAACACTGGGATGTTATATTTGTCTAGAAACGTCTTGACAGGCAATGCAGTGTGAGCCGCTGCGTTGTCCTGATGAAGCACCCATGGTTTGTTCTTCCACAATTCGGATAATTTTTTTACGGATTTGAGAAGGACCTCAAGATAGTAATGTTGATTAATAGTTTGACCTTCAGGAACGCAGTGAAGGTACACAACTCCAAGAACATTGAAAATTTTCTGCGTTGTGGATGTGAAAAGGCGACTCAAGCGAATATCATCTTAAATGTCATCTCGGCCATGTTCAAAATGCTTAAACTATTCAAAAAACCGCTCACGTGACAAACATTCATTGCTGTATACTTCACTCAACAAATGATGAGTTTCAGTAGCGGATTTTCCAAGTTTAAAAAGAAATTTCTCAGTAATTCATTGCTGTTTTAAAACAATTAACATTTTCCGGCAAAACACTAAAAAAGGGTTGAGAGCAAGTTAAGGTCGCGACCAGACTAATTGGTATACAGCCAATTTATAGGCGGAAATCGATATTGGAGGTTTTGCTCTATACAACTATTGGTCCTATGAATTTGGCGCATGCGCAGTTTTTCTGTAGAAGCGTTAGTCTCGTTATTAAATAGCCACACCTCGTAAATACAACGGTAACTTTTTCCTTGTAAAAAATGCATAATTTATTATTTTAACGGAGTTTTTTTTAATATACTTTAATTACATTGAATTTACATAAAAAAGAATTTTATGAATTCTGTCTTTCAAGACTAAATAGAAAAAGGCTGAGTTTTTCGTAAAGCTTTTACTTGTAAAAGATCTTTGTTTCTGGACATAGTGAAAAGGCATTTGAATTTTAAATTTTCGATCTGCCTTATTAAAACAATTATTTTCATTTATATGTTATTAAAGTCATAATAAACTTTCTAGCCGTACCAAAGAAAATTGTAATATCAGAAAAGTATCAAACTTAAAGCTGTTTTAATTTAATTTCGCATCTAAAATTTCATTTAAACATATTAATTTACTCTAATAACCATAAGTGTCCTCCACAGCTGGTCAAAATGCGTCAGGATACGCTGTAATTATGACATCAAAAAATAAAATTCCGAAGTGTAATGAGTTAATTAAAACATGTGTCATCAATTAATTAAAAAAAATCTTGTGCAGTTAATTTATCATATTTCTAAAACGAATATGGCTTATGTTCTGTTAAAAAGCTTAATATTTTTGCTGGACTTTCTGTTCTAGTGTTCTAGGAAGTTATTAAAACTACTCGCTTTTAATTCATTTAAGTTGACTCAACACAGAAAAAAAAATATATTATCAATTTTACAAAATATATTTTTAGATATTACTATGTAAACGTTAATTACAAATAATTTAATATAAAAAAATTTCAGAAAATTTAAAAATGTTCAAATTTAAACGCTTGGTTCAAAAGGCTACTAGTATTTTTTTTCACCTGTTTTTTTATTGCAGATCAGTTAGGATATTTTGAACAGATTTTTTTTTAAATAGCAGTACTTTTAGAATGAAAACATGAATACAATCGGAAAAAAAATGATAAAAAATATCTAGGATGTGAACATATGATTTTTGTAACATAAGTTATAAAATTGTTAAAATTCCTATCTTTAAATTTATTATATATGGCATGATATTCAACTAGAAAAAAATTCAAGTCCTTTCATTCATATCTAAAAAATACTTAGCTTATGAAGACTTGGAAAACCTACCTGAAAAAAAAAAAAAAAAAAAACGCAAACTTGGTTAAAGGAGTTTAAAGGATATCTTTTAAGGTTTCTCCCTACATTAAAATGGCGGCTTGTTACTCCTACGATTATTACAACAGGAGTTATGGCCAATTTAATAAGCAGGAAGTAATGATTCAACTTCAGGAATTGGGCGTAGGAAGGCCAGGAGAAATATAAACAATGTTTTTAGGCAGGAATCTCTTTCTTTCTTACATAAAACACTAATAAACCTTAATTGACACTTCTAGATTAATTCTATAGATAATAAACAATATACATAAGAAATCTTTAAATGCGATTTCTGGAAAATCTATTTTTTCGTTATTTTCATGTTCTTTAACACTTGTTATAATGACGGTACTTATAAGTACCATTAAAATAACTTTTTATAAAATTCATTTAATACATCGATTAGTTGTAATACAGTTTAGAATGAGTTATAGATACATTACACTATCTTGTTCCAAAAGCTTTATTTTTTACACAAAACAAAAATATTTGTAAAATAATGATTTCTTTTGACTTTGTATCGTTTCAGCTTTCTTGTCCTTTGGGGGGGGGGGGGGGTGATTTTTTCAATTTGGAAGTATCTCTATGTTTCTATTGTAAGAATATTATATTTGTGCATTTCCTAATGTTACAAAATACTAAGAAAAATATTTAAAATAAAACATTTGAGTGGGGTAATAAATGTTGCACAAAATCCCTATAAATTCAGATTTAATTAATCCTTCTAAATCCTTCAATGCTTCTAAATTTCTTCTAAAATTTATTAAATTATTATGTAAATCTTCTAATGTAGTTTCAGCAATTCACGAAACATGCTTTAGATGATAAAATTTTCATGAATTCATAATTCAGTACATAAAGGGCTAAACCCCATTACATAAACAGTTTTAAACCTATTTCAGTGAAATTTTGTCAGAATGCTTACCACCTTACTCACTAAGTTCGAAACTGGAATATAAGCTCTTTGTGATAATGTAGTTATTTTATACGTGCTCAAATACAAAAAAGTGGTAAATTTTTATTAAAACAAATTGCATTTTTTGACATATTTTGAAATATTTCAGTTCATTTTGAAGATATTGCATAACTCCTATTGCACAGTAATGTGTAATAATAGTATGTAGTGCTGATGAAATTGAAATAATTTAGTTGAATTGAGTTTGCGCTGTCTGGCGTAAGCATGAAATTTTGCGAAAAGAAATGGTAAAACTCCCTAATTTTTTAAAATGTTATGAAGATATTGTTAGGACCTTGTTTTTCATCATTCTGTATTACAATAAAACTAAAAATATGTTTGTTTATTCAATATTGTACATTTTGTTATAAAAAGTGCTCCGAACATAGACAGGTTCCATAGTAGATCGTATTTAAGACCATAGTAGACCATATTTACCTTAAAGGGTAAATATGATATTGGAGGTTCCTTAAATAAGCCGTTACTTTGGTCCTATATGCAGTATCAGTCTGAAATTTTCTCAGGATCTAGTTCAAAGTATTTCAAAAAATCTGAAAATCTAAATTTTTACAAAATTTCGGCAATGGTCGAGTTCAGGCCCCCCTTAACCATTACGAAAATAGTTCATAGAGATATATACAACTCTATAAAACTTTTTACAAGTTCAACAGAATAGCTTTTATATGGAATGCTAAATCTTTAGCTATTTGAAAAGTTCTATAGAATATTTTTTCTAAAGGAAATGTGTCTATAGAATAGCCTTTCTGTAGAATACTATTTCTATAGAGTTTTGAAGAGTTCTATAGAATACGTTTTCTAAAGAAAATGTTTCTATAGAATAGCCTTTCTGTAGAATACTATTTCTATAGAGTTTTGAAGAGTTCTACAGAATACTTTTTCTAAAGAAAATGTTTCTGCAGAATAGTCTTTCTATGGAATACTATTTCTATAGAGTTTTGAAGAGTTTATAGAACTATATTTCTATAGAAATTTCAAGAGTTCTATACAGGGTGTATCTGAAAAAGGGGGTAAATAGTGAAAAATATTTTATAGAGTTGTATAGAACTTTATAGAAATCTTTACAATTTCAACAAAATAGCCTTTCTATAGAATGCTAAATATTTAGAAATTTTAAGAGTTTTATAGAATGCTTTTTTCTGAGGAAAATGTTTCGATAGAATAGGCTTTCTATAGAATAATATGTCTAAAGAATTTTGAAGGGTTCTATAGAATACTATTTCTATAGAGTCTTAAAGAATTCTATAGAGATTTGAAGCGTTCTATACAGGGTGTATCTGCAAAAAAGGGCAAAATTTTACGGGGTGATAGAACGCAGCTATACGAGCAAATTTCGACATTAGAATGTATGGTCGGTTAAAATGTAGTTTTCCACTGTCGCCGTTAAAGAATTGGCACAATAGTGAGACGAGATACTTCAGAAAACATTTTAAAACAGGAATGTAATTAATATACATGCTCTAAGAAATTGCTCGAAAGATCTTCCGCCAGCTGTCATACACGCTTTACACCTGCGGGATAGGGATTGATGCATATTTACGAAGACCCTAGGCTTTTCCCGAATATCACCGGCAGCAACGGCAATCATGACGACTAGATCCACATTGGTTTCAATAAGCCCCTTGTAGATTAGGCTATTCATATGGCCCCACAGGAAAAAGTCCAAACACGAGAGATCCGGCGATCTTGGTGGACAAGCTGGGGACCACCTCGGCCAATCCATCG